>CM021104.1:210774052-210922229 GCA_007115665.2 Sequoiadendron giganteum | reverse complement strand
AGAAATGAATGCTTGTTCTTGGTGATTAAGGATGAACCGACTTCTACTAATTTAGAAAAACATGTAAAGGAAAGCCCCCTGGAGAAGGAGGAAAATTACTTGGTATAGTTATCTTTGCCCTACATGCTAAAAAAGAAAAGAATTTTTGGGTAGTTGATAGTGGTTGTTCACATCACATGACTAGTGATAAGAGTAAGTTTTTTAAGCTTGAGAAATATGATGGAGGCTTAGTTATGTTCAGAGATGATACTGGTGCTAAAATTTGTGGGATAAGTTCAGTAAGCTGTGATGGCAAGCATCATACTAGCGATGTTTACTATGTTAAGGGATTAAGGTATAGTTTTTTGAGCATTGGTCAGATGTGCAAAAAAGGATATGATCTTGTGTTTAAGGATGAAAAATGTGATATCTGGAAAGGATTAAGAACATTGATTGCTACAAGAAGGAAATTTGAAGGGAATATTTATCAACTTAAGGGTGTTGATGGTCGATGCTTTATGACTCCGATAAATGACAATTGGTTATGGCATAAGAGATGTGACATGAATTTTGATAACCTGACAAGGATTACTGATGTTCAGGTCGTAAGAGATTTACCAAGAATTAAAAATCTTGTTAATGCTATTTACAGGAATTGTCAGTTTGGGAAGCAAGCAAGAAATCATTACAGATCAAAGGAACAATCTTCTACTGGACTACTGGATGGAATTAGTTCATATAGATCTATGTGGTCCTATGAGAGTGCGAAGTCTACTTGTTGAAAGGTACTTTATTCTTTTAATTGATGATTATTCTAGATATACATGGGTTACATTTCTTGGAGAGAAATTAGATGCATTAGATAGATTCAAGGCATTCAAGGCTATGGTTGAAAATGAAGTGAATTTGAGAATAAAATGATTAAGATCTAATAGAGGTGAAGAATTCACCTCCCATGAGTTCAATATGTTTTGTGAATTTCATGGAATAAAGAGACAATTATCTGCCCTAAGAACTCCTCAACATAATGGAGTTTTTGAGAGGAAAAATAGAATAGTTCAAAACGGCTAGTAGATCAATGATTATTGAAGCTAGTTTACCAGAATTTTACTGGAAAGAAGCTATTCATACTATTTTTTATGTATTCAATTGAATTCAAGCAAGAGAAAATAGTACAAAGACTCCCTATGATCTATGGCATGAAAGAATTTATATAATATTTCAAGGTATTTGGAAGAAAATGCTATATCAGAAGAGATGAGGAAACTTTGGGTAAGTTTGATGAAAGAAGTGATGAAGGCATATTTATTGGGTATTCTACTAAAATAAAGGTATACAGGTGTTTCAATAAAATACTAAGAAAAATTGTAGAGAGATCGAATGTGAAGGTTGATGAGACAATAAATAATTCTATTGACAGATATGTATATGATGAACATGATTGTGCAAGAATAGAAGAAATTGTGGAAGAAAAGGATAAAGATGAGCAAGAGAAGCTAAATAAATGGGATGAAAGAGAAGAACATGCTTCGATGATGTCCCCTAGGACATCGAAATATGTACAAAGGAATCATTCAGAAAATCAGATTATTCGAGACAAGACAAAAGGCGTGTTAACCAGAAGCAAAGCTGCTGCTAAAGTAAATCTGTGTTTATTCTCTGGGATTAGCCGAAGATAGTAGGTGAAGCATGTAAAGATGAACATTGGAAGCAAGTGATGAAAGAAGAAATTTTGCAGATTGAGAAGAATCAGACTTGGGAATTGGTCCCAAGACCGACAGACAAATATATCATTGGATCAAAATGGGTATTCATAAATAAGTTGAATGAGAATGGAGAAGTTGTCAGAAACAAAGTGAGGCTTGTGTGTAAAGGCTACTCACAAGTAGAAGGTATATATTTTTCAGGATACTTTCTCACCGCTAGCAAGAATGGAAGCTATAAGGATGTTCTTGGCATTAGCTTCTTATAAAGATTTCAAAGTCTATTGGATGGATGTCAAGTTAGCATTTCTAAATGGTGAGCTGAAAGAAGTTTACATGGAACAACTAGAAAGGTTTTAATTGATAGATCAAATAGATATGGTGTGTAGATTGAAGAAAGCTTTATACGGATTGAAGCAAGCTCCTAGAGCTTGGTATGCAAGGTTAGATAGGTATTTTATTCAACAAGGATTTAACAAAGGTACGACATATAGTAATTTGTACTTTAAGATTAATATTGATAAAATCTTGATTGTAGTTGTATATTTTGATGATATTATTTTTCGAGGAAATGAAAAGATGTGCAAGATGTTTGTGAAAGAGATGCAAAAAGAATTTGAAATGTCTATGTTTGGGGAGATGAATTTCTTTCTTGGGCTACAAATTAATCAAACAGAGGAAGGAATTTTCATTTCATAGTCTAAGTATGTGAGAGAGATGTTGAATTTTTTTGGGATGGATGGTTCCAAACCGGTATGTACTCCTATAGTGATTGGTTGAAAATTGGGTAAAGATGATGATTCACATAAGACTGATCAAAGAAAGTATAGATCTATCATTGGTGGATTACTGTATTTGACTATTACTAGATTGGATATTATGCATGTGGGTTGTCTTGTGGTTAGATTTCAAGAAGATCCCAAGGAAACACATGTTGTTGCAGTTCAAATAATATTTAGATATTTGAATGGCACTCTAGATTATGGATTGTGGTACCCTAAAGATATTTACTTTACACTTAGTGCCTATACAAATGTCGATTGGGCTAGATGTATAGATGATAGAAAAGTACAAGTGGTGGTGCATTATTTCTTGGATGCAGATTTGTGGCATGGTTAAGTAAGAAGCAAAATTTAGTCTCCTTGTCTACTATTGATGCTGAGTATATTGTTGTTGCATCTTGTATTACACAAGTTCTATGGATGAAAGAGACATTAAAATATATCATAATTCTATATGATGATCCCATTTCTATCTTTTGTGATAATACAAGTGCAATTAAAATTTTGAGGAATCCTGTGATGCACTCAAGGACAAAGCATATATCTATTAGATAACATTTCTTGAGAGAGAAGGTCATGGAGAATGAAGTAAAACTTGAGTATGTTTTGATGAAGAATCATATTGATATTTTCACGAAGGCTCTTCCTAGATAGTTTTTAGTATCTCTGGGAGAAGTTAGGGGTTATTGCCCCTCCTTTCATAAACTAAGATGCATATGGATATGCATCAGTCTGGTGGATTCATGGTTCTATCTTTTTCGACTAATGTTTTGGTGGCTACCTCTCAGGGGGAGCAGGTAGTTTCAAGTGTTTTCATTGTGAGTATTATGTTTTCATGTCAAAGGAAGATTCAATGAACATATTTTTTTCCTTTTCCATTGATGTCAAAGGGGGAGAGAAATAATGTGAAAAGAAAAGAAAGCTAATAAGAGAAAGCAGGTAATGAGAAATATGATCTTCTAAGGGGGGAAGAAAAAAGAAAAATCCTGAGAAGTATATTCAGAACCAGTATGGTGTCTTTGATGGATTTTCACATCATGTGTTTCCATCAATGACAAAGGGGGAGATTGTTGCAAGAATGAAGAAAGGATTGAAGGTGTTGTCATTGATGTCAACTGGTCAACTGGTTATCTACTAGTTGTTGTTGGTTGTAACATATATGTTCATGATATTGAGAAAATTGAATAAAAGAAATTTTACAGGTATTCAATTGTTGATCTAGTATTTTCCCCTATGTTTGTGTGGTTCAGATATGTTGGTCATGGTTGTTGAAGGTTGCTATATCCAATTTTTTGGTTGTTAGTTTGTTGAGAAGTTTGAGTTGTGTTCACTAGTTGTGAACTATGTTTTTTTGTGTTCTGGTTGAGGTCTGGGAGAAATGTTGTTGGTCTAGATTTATCTTTGATGAAGTCTTTTGACTTGTAGTTCTAGAGTTAAGATGTTTTGGTTGCATTGAAGATATTTTTGGTTTCTAGAATTTTCGAGCTTAATTCTTTTGTGTTTTACACTAGTTTGGTCAACCTTGTGTTAAGCACTATCTTCAAAGTTAATGAAGTGTGTTGGATCTATCTTGGGTCCTGGTGAAGCATGTGTTTGGTTCACCCCCATTCTACTTCCACCCTAGGATGGTTGGCACCGACCTAATTTGAATTTGAATTTGGATGGCTGACTTTGGATCATTTTTCAAGGTTGGAGATAGTATAAATATAGGATGAGCTAGTAATGAAAAATGTACAAGAGGAAAGAAGGAAGATAATTGAAAGAGTAGATGTGACATTGATGCTATTCAAAAAGTGTGTGTGAGTAGTGTATTACAAATCCTCCTACCATTTCCTATAAGAAACCATGAGATAATAAAAAAAATTGTTGTGCCTCCTAAAATCAAACAAGTTTACAAAGCTAAAGAGGAAGTGGTTGAACAAAATCCTATGGTTCCTTCCGTTCCTCCCCTAAGGGAAGAAAAGAAACCTATGGTTGACAAACCCACTCCTACACAATCACAAATTGAAAACAGAATGAGAAGAAACCAAAATGCTAGAGAGCGTAGGCATAGATGTCATGCTATTGTTTGTATGTTAGACACTAAATAAGAAAAGAGCAACACAAAAAATCATAATCCAAACTTGCCTAAAGTAATGCACGATGATTCTATACCTTCACCACAACATAAACAAGAACCTTCTAGGGATATTATCATTTGACCTCCTGTAGTGATTAATTTAGATGATGATATTGAAATTGCAAGGATAGATGAACAAGTGCATAATGCGTTGAATTCATTGTTCTCCTCTTCCATGAGCTTAAATGACAATTCTCCTAAAAAGAGTGTTGAACTTGGTGTGTTTCTTAGTTTGACACTTGATGTTGTCCCTTTGCCTAGTTGTCCTCCTTCCGTATATACTAATCAATATTGGGATGCAAACGACCTATTATAGTTTGACTTGCATGTGCCTTACTAGTATTTTTATTTATTTTCTTTTTCTTGTTTCTTTATGTGATTGCATGTGCATAATGTGATCCCTTGCACTATTTTGTTTGATGTATCTCTCTCTTTTTGTGCATTCCTCTATTTGTATCTACATACTTCTCAGTCATAAATATTTTATCTTTTCTTTGTTTTGTTTTTTCCTTTTGGGGATGACACAAGGTGTCAAGACATTTAGGTCTCTTCCATGTTGACCTGAAATATTTTTTCCTCGTTTTCACTCTCTTTGTGGAATTATTCCAATTCTATGAGTATTTGGGGAATGATGATGTTTCTGAGCTCTATAACAACATTATCGCAAAGATATACTAACCTCGAATCTTTAGATCCCTTATGTATTTTTGGGTGCAACCCATCCTTCCTTTTTCATGATGTAGCTTCATTTTGAGAACATGTGACCTAGCATAGGGCTTTTCGAGTAAGCTATCATGTCTTAGGATTAAACATTGGCTACTTTAAAGAAATTACTTACAACAATGGTGTTAGAAACCACTTTAAAGTGGGGGCATACATCAATAATATCTTTTGACATTTCTCATGTTTCATGGTGTGATTTTCTTTATTCTTGTGATGCATCCTTTTCTTGGTGGTTTCATTGGATTTGATGTCCTCCAAGAGTGTGATATTTCTTAGCATTTGACTTTCCTCTTAGTGGTGATGCGATGCACTACACTCCCTAAATTGTGAATCTTTTACTCTTGACTTGTCCTCTCTTGGAGAAATTAGGCATGATGTTCCCTAAGAAGAATACCTTACATGAGCTAAGAAAAATCCCTTTGAACAAAAATAAATAAATTACTAGCATTATTGTTCATAAGTGTTTAGCATGATGCAACTTGTTAAGCCTTATGAAACTCGGACTCTAGAAATTCAAGGCCACCTAGCATAACACACCTTGATTTCCTGTGGAGCCTTGCCTTGTGGTGCCTTATTGAATTTGTTAGGAGGATAGCTTTGATATGGTATGGGAGCCTAATATGATTCTCTCATTTGCCACCCTTTTGGGATACTCACCTAGAGGACAGCTTGAGGTTCCACTACCTCAGAGTGAGCACAAAATCAAAAGCTTAGATGTGTTCTGCACTGATCGGATAGTCTAGGCTTGATCTTCATGGTCTTTGATATTGTATGATTGTGTATCTTTGTAATTGCTGCATACATATGTGTCTTGAATGTGTACTTTAGTGTGAGTTTGCACTTGCGCTCATCTTAGCACTAAAGTTGGGGCTAAATATAGTGTAGGAACAAGTACTCCTTTTTCACACTTAATTTGGGAATGATTAATAATAAAATGTGCTTAATGACGCCTTAATTTAGTGTTTTAATATGTGTTTTACATATTCACATTAAGTACAGGGCCCTTTTAATTAAAATGAACTTAATTGTGCCTTACTTTTGGTGTTGTAAGGTGTACATTTACACTTTCACACTAATCTAGGGCTTTATTAACTAATTGAGGTTAATTTTTCTTAATTTACCCCTTTAATTTAAATCTAAGCCTAATTAATTGCAAATTCCAAGGGATAAAACCCGACATTCATAAATGTAATAACATAAGGTTTAACATTGAGCAAGGGGTGTCCTAGGTTAGTGACCTATGGCGAATGGGTCCTCATTTGCACCTAAGACCTAAATTCAAATTATGTTTTTGGCAATTTTTCAATGATTTCAAATGTATATCACATGTCGGCTTGTGTTATTTGAATTTCAAGAATTAATCTTAAGATATGTATAAATATGGGGTCATTTCACTATGTTTTCACCTAGAAGATTTCAAGCAAGCTAGAAATTTTTCATGAGAATTTAGTATTTTCAAGAGAGAAATTTGAGAGAATTCAAGAGCATTTTTAAGGAATTGAAGGGTAGATTTGTAGAAGATTATTGCATCAATAAAGATTCATTTTCATGTCAAAGATTTATTGCATCATGCATGTTGTTTGAACTAATATGGTGATGTAGAGTTCAATATCTATGCAAGCATTCAAGGACATTTTTTCAAGATAAGTTTCATGATCAAGATCCACATCCATTGAATCCAATTCATGCTAATTGTATATCTACAATCCAAGGTTCAAATAAGGTTTGGTGATTTGTTACATGGTGTTATTCATGATTCCTTCATGCTATTATATTTCATTACAAGGTTTAATTACCAAAACGAGGTTTGACCAAGGAAAACCCCCATTCACTTAACAAACAACATTTCTCTCTTTGATGTGTGATTGTAGATTTTAGGTGAAAGATCCTTTGAAGAGAAAAATTGAAGAAAGTTGCAAAGTTGTCAAATTTGCAAGTAAAGTTTTCATATCACAGAAACTCTTCTATTGGATTTATTTTTGGTTGCCTAACAATGAGAATCAAGAATCTAAGAGTGAAAACATAGCACAAGAGAACCCTAGCCAAGACCCATTCGACATAGGGTGAATGAGTCCTCGGTGAGCTTTAAAAGGTGAATTTTGGTGAAAGGTACACATTTTTTCCCCTTTCCAGATCTAGATTTTGATTACTATTTCTGTTAGTTTCGAATATTGTCCTTCATTTGCATTTTATAGCTTGCATTTTGGGGTTTTGTTTGTTGGTTTTGATCTTTCTCTCCAAAGTGATATTTAGCTTATACTCACGTCCTTGCATAGATATGAATTTTTTTGATGGATACCTTGATTTGACTCACCTTTTTTGTTGATAGTCATTTCATTATTTGGGATCTTATTTCCTTGAATGAAATTAGAGAAATAGGTCCCTAGGTTCATCACTCCATTGTGGTGAACCCCTATTTTATTTTATTTCAAACCCTAATCCCTCAACCCTCAACCCTAATCCTCTCAACCCTTAAACCCTCAACCCTTAAACCCTAAACCCTTGACCCTTAAACCCTCAACCCTTATCCACCCCTCGCCTCCCTATCTCCCTCACCCTGATCTCTCCCTATCTCTTTCACCCCTCTCTCCATAGGCTATAATTCTCTCACTTATATATCTTTCAGAGCTCTCTAGATATTTCCCTCCCTCTCCACCTCTCTCCCTCCTCCTTACCCCTCTTTCCCTCAAGTTGTGAACTTCTCTCTCCCATTTTTTCCTCTCTACCCTCATCTCTCTATCTCTCACCTCTCTCCCCCTCACCTCTCCCCTATTTAGGTCTCTCAATGGCTCCTTTTTTGCCTCTTCATCCCTCCTTATAAATCTAGGTATCTCACTCCTTGTCTCATTACCCACCCCTCTCCCCCCTCTATCTCCCCTATGTCTCTCACCCCTCTCTCCCTAGGATGTAGGTCTCTCACCGCTATCTCTCTCAAGGCTCTCTAGTTATTTCCATACCTGTACACCTCTCTCCCTCCTCCTTACCCCTCTTTCTCTAAATTTTTGAACTTATTTCTCCCATTTTATTATATCTCTCCCCTCACCTCTCTATCTCTCACCTCTCTCTCCCCTCACCTCTCTACATCGCCCCTCTCTAGGTCTCTCAATCACTCTTTTTTTCCTCCATCCCTCCTTAGAAATCTAGGTCTCTCACTCCTTATCTCATTACCCACCCCTCTCCCTATCCATAAAGCCTCAACCCTCAACACTTAAACCTTAAACCCTAAAACCTATCCCTTAACCCTTGACCCTCGACACTATACCTTAAATCCTAATCCCTCAACCCTTAAACCTTGAATCCCTCAAACCCTAAACCCTTAAATCCTAAACTCTTAGACCCTAGATATCCTTAAACCCTATACCCTATACACTTAACCTTGGACACTAAACCATGAACATTATCCATCAACCTTCAAACCTCTACCCTATACCCTATACCCTTAGCCATATACTTATTCCCTGAACCCTCAACCTTAAACCCTAAAACCTATATCTTAGACACTCAATCTTGAAAATTATCCCTCAACTATAAACTCTCAACCATCTACCCTAATCCCTCAACCTTATACCTTAAATACTTAACCCTCAACCATCAACCCTAATCCCTCAACCCTCAACCCTCAACCCTAATCCTTCAATCCTCAACTGTTAAACTCTCAACCCTTAAACCCTAAACCCTTAAACCCTCAACCCCTCTACCCTATGCATTAAACCCTTAACCCTAATACATCAACCCTATACCTTAAACCCTAATCTCTTAATGCTCAACCCTTAAACCCTAATCCTGTAAGCCCTCAACCATTAAAACCTAAACCCTTGACCCTTTAACCTTAAAAACTTAAACCCTCAACTTTTAAACCCTAATACCTTAACCCTCAACCTTAAACCCTATCCCTAAAGCCTCAACCCTCAACCCTTAAACCTTGAACCCTAAATCCTATACCTAAACCCTCTACCCTTGACACTATACCTTAAACCCTAATCCCTTAACCCTTATACCCTCAACCCTTAAACCCTTAATCCCTCAAACCTTAAACCCTAAACTCTCAACCCCTAGATACCCTTAAACCCTATACCCTATACATTAAACCTTGGAAACTTGACCTTGAACATTATCCCTCAACCTTCAAACCTATACCCTATACCCTATACCCTATACCCTATACCCTATACTTATGCCCTAAACCCTCAACCCTCATCCATATACCTTGTACCCTCAACCTTAAACCTTGAACCCTATATCTTATATACTCAACATTGAATATTATTCCTCAATTGTAAAATCTCAACCCTCTACCCTAATCCCTCAACCCTATACCTTAAATCCTCAACCCTCAACCCTCAACCCTAATCCCTCAACCCTATACATTAAACCCTCAACCCTAATCCTTCAATCCTCAACCCTTAAACCATCAACCCTTAAACCCTCAACCCAACCCTCAACCCTCAACTCCTCTACCCTATACATTACACCCTTAACCCTGATACATCAACCCTATACCTTAAACTAGGTAATATCTTAATGCTCAACCCTTAAACCCTAAACCATTGACCCTTTAACCTTAAAGCCTTAAACCCTCAAACCTTAAACCCTTAATTCTAAACTCTATCCCTAAAGCCTCAACCCTCAAACCTTAAACCTTAAGCCCTAAACCCTATCCCTATACCCTTGACACTATATCTTAAACCCTAATCCCTCAATCATTAAACCTTCAACCCTTAAACCCTTAATCCCTCAAAACTTAAACCCTTAAACCCTAAACTCTCAACCCCTAGATACCCTTAAACCCTATACACTTAACCTCAGACACTCGACCTTGAACACTATCCCTCAACCTTCAAACCTCTACCCTATACCCTATACCCTCAACCCTATATTTATGCCCTAAACCATCAACCCTCATTCATATGCCTTATACCCTCAACCTTAAACCTTAAACCCTATATCTTAGACACTCAAACTTGAACATTATCCCTCAATTGTAAACTCTCAACCCTCTATCCTATACCCTAAACCCTGAAACCTACACCCACAAACCCTCATCCCTATACCTTATAACCTCACCCTTATACCCTAAACCTTGAATATTGTGCCTCAACCCTATACTTAAAACCTAGACCATACACTCTCAACCCAATTCACCCTATGCCTTATACCCTCAATCCATATCGTAAATCCTAAAACTAATATCCTAAACCATAATCCCTATACCTTACACACTTAATCTTATACACTCAAAAAGTTGAATATTATCCCTCAACTATAACCCTCTACCCTCTACCCTCAACCTATTACGTAAACCCTAATCCCTCAACCCTCAACCCTAAAAACTATACCCTTAGGTCCTTATATACCCTAAACCAAAAACCCTTACCTACATACATACAAGCATACATATGTACATACATAAAATCATACATGCATACATACATATAAGAATACATACATACAAGCATGCATATGGGTAAACCCACAAAAGTGGTTCACAATTCTAGTGTAGAAGGAAAAGTTACAAAAAATGACCCCATGCAAAAGATTTTGGTTTTTGGGGGTTCAAAGGAACTTTTGGTTCGAGCGAACCCATTTAATGATGGGGCCCACCATTCTTGACAAAAAGCCAAAAGTGAAGGCTTGTGGAAAGGGGGTTTGCTCGAACCCCCCTTTTCCCCCCTTCTCCCCCTCAGGCACCAAAAAAGTCCATAATTTTGCGCTTCGAAGCTCGGGTTGAGAATGAAAATGGAGAAGACTTCACATACCCAACTAGATGATGGTAGTCCTCAAAACGAGCTATCCAATGAATATAATTTTAATATGTTTTGGTTTTATTATGTATTTGTTTTTTTAGTTTTATTAAACATAGGTTTTTCACTGAAAATCAAACTCTTTGTTCTGCACATGTAGAAAAATAGCAGATTATCAAAAAAAAAATTGAAAAATATGAGTGCACTAGATATTGAAGTCTTTGATCCAACAAAAAAAAAAATGAATTTTCATCCACCTATGTCTAAGTTGTAATTGGTTTGACTTTGAAACTTGATTACGGAAAAATCATTCAATAAAACACTATGAAACCAATTGGAAGCACTAGATATCATAGTTACAAATCTAAATTTGAAAAAAATTAGAATTTTATCATTCATGAAAAAAACGTTACGCGTTATACGATGAGCATCACTCCTTAAATTTTTTTTTTTACTGAAAAAAACTAGTTTTTGAAGGAGATGGAAAAAGAAGTGCAATCTGATTAAAAAACAAATTGAAAAAAATATATTTAGAATCTACAGAAAAAATTTCACAAATCACTTGTTTGTATCATCTTCAAATTCCTCACAGTTTAGCCACAATAGGTGCCCGAAAGTGAAGATTTAGCTAGAAAAAAATATTTCAGTGTCTAGTTTGGCCAAAAATTATAAACCAGTATTGTGGGATCACCCATACATATATACATACATACAAGCATACATGCATGCATACATACATACATACATACAAGCATACATATACATACATACATACATATAAGCATACATACATACACAAATACATGTACATATAGGTATACATACATACATACAAGCATGCATACAAACATTCACACATATAGGCATACATACATACATACATACATACATACATGCATGTACAAACATACATACATACATACATACATAAATACATAAATACAAATATATATACAAACATACATATATCAAACATACTTAAAAAACTTGAACATAAAACATTCTAATGAGGCATAATGCGAGCGTGTTAGGATGCGTGTGTGTTATGTCAAACCAAAGACAAACATACAACAAACTTTTTTAAAAAAAGAAAAAAATGCAAAATAAAACATAATGTGACCGTGTTATAACTCACTCGCGTTATATGTTGCTTTGGGAATCCCCAAGCTTTAGACTTGGGATTTTCTTTGGATTTCCAACCCAAAGGCTTGGAGTGCCTTCCCAACGTCCAAAAACGTGTTTTTGCATATTTTATAGGATTTTGCATAATCTTGTTCGTACTAACTATAAGGTTTGCACGTGTTTCAAGGTCGAACAAATCGAACACCTGTGTAATTTTAGGCTCTCTCTTAACTATTTAACGATGTATTTTTTTTCACATTTTGACAATGTTAAGCCTTTCATCTTTAATTTCTTTTGTTTGTGTGTTTATTTTTTGGCAAAAACCAATGTTTGGTATTTTTTACTTTATTTTTTAACTGTTCATGATTGAAATTTCAAATGAATTAGATTTTTATAAACTTGACTCCATTCTACACATAATAAAATAAATGATTTTCAATTAGTTTTCAAAATTTATAGGGGTAGCATGGCTAAAATTCTATTTTTCAAGATGTGTCCACTTTGAAAATTAGTAAAAAATAAAATATTAATTAAAAAATAATCAAAAAAATTGAGCATGAACTACATGTTAGCTAATTTCTCACCGAAGTGATTTTAAAAATAACCAAAAAAAGTTAACCTTTTGAGGGAGCCACAAAACACGCTATGTGATGTTCTTTTGAAAGAAACAACAACAATTTTTGTGGCTCCCTTTTTTGAACCCCTTAATCTATACCATTTTCAAAAATAATAGTAGTTTAGAAAGTAGACTTGGAGCTCTACGAACATTTTTTTTGTTGCATCTTAAATTTTTGAGTGTAACTATGCTCAATTTCTCATCCAAGGTTGGTATTTCTTGATTTCAAAAAAAAAGTAGCCACTTAAGACCCCTTTTTGGCCCCCTATCTTCTTGCACTTACCCTAATACATTGAGTTATGCTTTGGAGTGTGAGGTTTTTCTCTTGAAAGGGTTTTCCCGACATAAATCTATGTTATTATTTATTTATAATTTATTTATGTTTTAACTTGTGCATCTTATTTATGTAACTATATTAAGGTTTAATAAAAAATCTTACTCTCCTCATTAGATTGGTGTAGAAAGTGTTTCCAAGTACCTTTATTTCTTTCAAGATTTAGATCTCCTACAAGATTTGAATTTAGAATTTTCTTTCTTCTTGTCCTTCAACTTTCCTTTCTCCTTTAGTCTTCTAAAAATAGCTAGAGCCTTTTTAGATATTAAAAGTATTTGTGATGTATCCCTTCTAATTGTATAAAGCAAACACTACCTCATCCATTTTTGAGTTTCAAGGTAGTGCTCCTGATGGCCATCATCAAGTGACCCCATGGGTCTAGTAGATAGCATAGTAGTGTCATGAAATGATCCTCTTACTCTATTTTCACTAATAAAATGCATCTAGGTCGCAATCAGATTGAATGTGTTAAAATCCCTTACCACAAAAGCAACATCATCCATTCTCAAGGTGTACAACATCTTTCTCAAGAAAAGTTTATTAGCCTAGTATTTAGCTTGGTAGAAGTCTCCCAAGTTTTTCCAAAGAGCTTGTGCGATATTTTCTTCAAGTACATTCAACAAAAAAAATCCAACAAATAGAGCCTAATGAGACATAAATTCTTAATCAACATATGACATTATCATACAAATATTATTTTCCTAAAGCCTATCCTTGCATTAGAGGTATACTGAGGCTAGACAATAGAATAAAGAGAGGTTCTACTACTTAGTTTTTATTTTTAGCACTAAAATCAAAAAATTTCAACCTGAGGAATCTAATATAAGAGCATCTCAAAGGTTGATCAATCATTGCATTACCTAGAAATGAATTTTCTATTTTTATTTTATTTTGGTTAGTTTTGTAAGGTTTTAGAGTTCTAGAACTATACTTTAAATTTATATTTCTAGTAGTATTTTAAATTAATATTGATTAAGATCCTATAGTACCATAATTTTTGGTAGATTCTTAAACCATAAATTATAGAACTTGAAGCATAATTTTAACCTATAGGGTAACACCTACAATTGAAATACTCACTTGAATATCCATGACATCATTGGGAGATCTCTAATTTCTTACTCCACATTATAAAAAAATTGTGTGATTTGAAACATTTGAGTGATTGATTTTAGAGTTCTTTTCCATTTTCCATAGCTTGTAGAAGGATTGGTTGGTTGGAAGCATAATCAAAGAAGATTATTTACACACTTTAGGGCCATAATTAGTCTTTATGATGATTTATATTATATCAAATTGATTAATTTAAAGGATATTAGTCTTGGGATTATAAAATGATGGTTGTTAAATATAAAATGAACATAGGAGATTATCCCTCTTCATTGGTAGTGTGTATTGGGTCACTAAATAGACACATATAAATGCAAATAAATGGGAACCTATGGGTGTAATGCTCATTTGAAGATTTTTAGTATGAGCAAGTGTGTGAGTGGTGGAGGCTCATGTGGAGTTTGTATATCTAGTCTATAAAATTAGAGATTGTTGTAAGGCTTCAAGGTCTAAATGTTGAAATTATGCAACAACTTCAAACTTGGATTATCTATCAAAATTAGAAAGCTTCAAAGCCTAAATGTATAATTATGAGGTTTGATGTATTTGTTGTTTATCAATAAAGATTTTATTTTTGAGCATTTTAGACTTGTTATTAAGTATTTATTGATGTACTTTTAGAGTCATTTCAATTGTGCAAATGGTTTGATATATGAAAGCTACAAGATTGAATATCCCTTAATTGAGACTGCAAACTACATCAAAGTTAGCCCAAAATGAAGGGGAAAGGTGGAAGGTAATATGTTACATGAATAAAAACCATTTGTTAAGCCAACAAAATTATAGGAAGTGACACATTGGTCAACAAACGTTAATTGTTACGATATTTTTAAAAGATGAATATATAAAGAAAAATAAATAAAAATTCATATATATGAACATATTATTTAAAATTTATAAATGTTTGTTTAAATAAGCAATAAATTTACTAAATTAATATTAAATTTTTTTTTTATAGAAACAAGTGGATTACATATATATTGATGGAGATACCAACATCTCCGTCTCTTTTGAATGAGTGGATTACATCATGATGAGTAAAGTATACATCTAAACTAGGAGTTGCCTTTCAGCAAAGTAGCACAAGCAGGGGGATCCTGTCCATCAAAGTCACCCACGGGTTGAACCTAACCCAATCAAACCTTTGAGGGTTTGAACCTTCATAAATGATGTAATTAAGAAACATAGGTCTTCATCCTCACCAATTGTACTGAATCAATTGAATTACAACCCTGTTTAAAAGAACCATGATTCTATAGGACCCTACATGAAACACATCAGATATTGTACTAAATAACATGGGCATTCATACATATTGTAGTCGGAAGTACACAAATATCTCTTCAATCCCTTGCCTGGCAACGAGATTATTGAATAACAGGCTTCTGCACACAAATATTCTTAAATCTACAGCACTCAATCAACAGTGACCTTCCTTCCTGTCATCCTCTACATAAGATAAGGAATAACTAATAAAACATAATACATCAGTCTAAATGAGAAGAAAATTCATTGATTGGATCCGTATTGCCTACACAATCCACGAGGGGCGTAGCTCGCTCTCAAAATTTCTGCAGAGAAGACGATGTAGAGGAGGAGGAGGAAAATATACTTCCAGTGCTTCCTTAAATGCAAAAGGCATAACTTCAAATTCTCATGAAGCGGCAGCGGTTGCTGAAATTGCAATTGACGCATAGCCTCCCTTAACTGCTGAATGCACTCTTCTGCGATCATTACTATGACTGCAATGAAAACAGTGGCCGAGATGATAAAAACAAATCGCCAACTGTGGCAGATGAGGTTGTTGGCCTTCAACTCTCCAGAGAGAACGGGCACTATTATCGCTATTTGTACTCCAACGCACAATTTAACAAATTCCTGCAGAGAAAAGGCCATGGCTGCTTCACTTAACGAGAGCTTCATTATTGTTTCCTTAGCTCACTTCTATATAGAAGTGCCGAGGAATTTCAACCATTCGATGAACATTAAATCGACGGACCAGAATTTGTCTCTAACGCGTCAGAAATGTTTAAAAAATGTTTAAAAAGGAAATCAGTCCCCAAGTCCCGACCACGGGTGTTTAAAAAAGAAATCAGTCCCCAAGTCCCGACCACGGGACGCTCGCGGCCGCTGATTTCTTTTTTAAAAATGTCTGACGACTTAGAGACAAATAATTTATGAACAATAGAGGTTCAAGACATACAAAGTGCAAATAAACAAGAAAATAGAGAAGACAAGTGACTTGATATGTGTAGAACTAAATAGTTAAGTTGTATTATGCTAGTTGTCTACAATATCTATGAGAATAGGTGTGGGATGCCTTTCTTTTCCTCTCACTATAAAGTGGCTATATACATTAATATACAAAAAGGAGACAAACTATTAGTAGGACTGAACTATTTCATATTTGCTTCACAAGTGTTAAAATTGAGTTAAGACTTAAACTTTGACACATGGGTGCTAAATATGATGAGGAATTTACTAATGAAACTACAAGGGTTGTTGAGAAACACCCTTTGTGATACAATTTGGTGATTCAAGCTCTCTTGGATCAATTGCCCGTACTTGAAGAGTGATAGTTACATGCAATTATGGCAAAATATATGGAAAAAAACTAGTAACTTGCACTTACATAAACTATTTTCCCAAAACTACAATAGTATTACAATCTATATTGATATTTATTTGTTGAAGAGATTCTACAACATGTGACATATTTAACAAAGGTAGAAAGTGATGGAATAAGAGCTCTATATTGAAGATAAGATGCAACCCAAGGTAAGAAGGAAGACTAAGCTCAAAACTATTTCCTAAGTTTGCATGGTGATATCTAGGGCCATACTAAAGTGGACAAAGCTTTTAGTGAGGTCCTATTACTCTTTCCTTTTGTAGACGTAGTCAAACTTGATCATCAACTTGAAAGGTATGTGATTGTTAATTATTTTCATTGTGTTACATGAATTTACCATTAGCCTACTAAAAAATGGTTTAAACTTATTATTGAATGTGCTAGATGTGCTCAATAAATTGAAATAAATTTGTCAACTTCCTTTTGAGCTAAAATAGTAGTAGTAGTTTTTGTTGTTGGAATATGCTTTAAGATATGTCAATAGGTACAAGAGGTTGAAATCCCAAGTAGACCTTAAAAGGGCTATGTACCATATATTTGTGTAGAGCTTTTTTGTAGTTGTGCTCAACAAAATGTATAATTTTATCCCAAATGTGTTTCCTCTTTAATTACACACCCTAAGAAGATGTACTATCATATTGTTTACATCATGTCCCCTTTTTCTTATTGTAGGTTAGAGTCAAGGGTGTTTCTTGATGTGTGCCAAGGTTGGGGGTTGAGAATACGGTTGATGCACATGATGGATGTGATTGGGGGTGCAAACAAATTCCCACCAAGACAATAGGGATGGCTGACCTGTGTAGTGTGTGGATGGATAGGAGAAGTGGTGAAAAGTGGAACAAAAAGAGGATTTGCAAGGCTTGCAAGCCCAACTTAGTTTAGTGTGTGGGATTGAAATTTGGGCCCTAGCCAACTAAGTCTAACCTTTGAAATGTTGTATATAAGATATGAAACATTTCAATTGTAGGATCGTATTATGTTTTGTTATGTATTTTTTGGTTTGTTATGTTTACTGTTTTATGGACAAAGAACCATAGGAGATCATGGTTAGTAGAAGAAAACCTACTGGTTGTTGGAATAATATGATGAAAACCGTTTGGTTCCTGAGGGTATTATCACTCTAGGAGTGCATTGGATATTCAAGTTTACAAAACAATTTAGTCTTGTTGTGAGTGCATCATTTTTATAGATTTGTGTGAACATTATTTTTGACATTGTAAATATTGTCATAAGAGTCCTTTAGTTGTAAATATCTAATCATAATCAATATAAGCTATTGTTGGAATTCAAATCATTTGTGCAAGTTTATTTGTGTTGTTTGAGTATAAATAATTAGGGGTGATCCCACAATAGTGGTTTACAATTTTTGGCCAAACTGGACATTGCAATTATTATTTTTAACTAAATCTTCATATTCAGGAACCTATAGCGGCTAAACCGTGAGGAATTTGAAGATGATGCAAACTAGAGTCTCATCACATTTTGTTTGTAGATTCTAAAAATATTTTTTTCAAAATTTTTGGAATCAGATTGCACTTTTTTTTCCATCTTCCACAAAACTGGTTTTTTTCAGAAAACAACATTTTTAAAAAGTGACGCTCACCGTATACAACATAATTTTTTTTTTATGAAGGATAAAATTCTAATTTTTTCGAATTTAGATTTGTAACTATGATATCTAGCACTTTCATTTGGTCTCATAGTTTTTTATTGAATATTTTTTCCTTAATCAAGTTTCAAAGTCAAACCAATTGCAATTCAAACATAGGCAAACTGTATACAACATAACTTTTTTTGTATGAATCGAAATTCAATTTTTTATTTTTTTTAATGGATCAAAGACATCAATACCCAACCTCAGCATATTTAAAAAAAAAATATTTTGATAATCTGCTATTTTTCCACATGTGCAATATAGAGAGCTTGATTTTCGGTGAAAAACCTATGTTTAATAAAACTAAAAAAACACATACATAATAAAACCAAAACATATTAAAATTTAATTCGTTGGATAGCTCTATCTAAGGACTACCATCTTCCAGTTGGGTTTCTGAAGTCTCCTCCATTTTCATCCTCAACCCGAGCTTCGAAGGGCAGAAATCTGCTAAAATTTGGTGGAAGAGGGGGAGAAGGGCAAAAAAGGGGGGTTCAGCGAACCTCCCTTCACTCGAAAGGGTGAAGGGGGGTTCGCTTGAACCCCCCCTTTTTTTGAATTTTCCATTAGGGAATGTGAAATCATAGGGTTCGAATGAACCCACCATGCAAAAGGGGGTTCGCTAGAAATAGGGGTTCGACCAAACCCCTCTTTTGGGTTCGTGCGAACCCCCTAGTTCAAACGAACCCTTAAAAACATGAAATTTTGAATGTGTGAGCATTTTTACAAATTTCCTTCCTCATCAAAATTGTACACCACTATTATGGGTTTACCCAAATTTTATTATTTTTTGGATATAATTTGGTAAAGTTTTTTTTATGTTATTTGGTGAATTCATATTATTATTTATGTCCAAATTGTTGTTTTTATTGAAAAATATGGAAAGGGAAAATGATGGTTATCATAAATTTAAAAAATCCTCGCCCTTATAAGAATCTAACCAATCCACATTCGAATCATCATAACATTCAAGTGTACCCTCATGCTCTTAAAATTATTTATCTTCATTACATCTTGATGCAACAACACACTTGGATTGATCATGAGGCAAGCAACATATTAATTAATCACTTGATAATTAATTAATTATTAGGTCACTTATTACTTTATTTTACTTAAGTTAAACTTATAAGTTATTTTTTATTATTAGATTGGGCTATTTATAGTTTAAGTTGTCTCATTGCTTTAGATGATGACACTTGTCACGGTCTAATCAAATCCTCATCTAAGGTTTTCTTTTTCCTTTTATAAGAAATATAATTCATTTTATTCATTCATTCAGATTAATTCATTGTACAATCAATTTCTTTTTTGGATCATCTCTTTTGAAGATTACATGAGCATATCAATGGATTTTTCTCTTCAGATATGATAGATTTTTGGTTATAGATGATTTTTGGGAGCTATGGGGTTCACTATCAACTCCAACATGGTATCAAAGCACCAGATCTATATGACCCCTACTACATTTATTTCCATGCTAGGCAATAGTACAGGTTGATTAAAAAAATTATTTATCTATTTTTTCTTTAATAGTTTTCTAGAAAAAAATTGCAAAATAAAATCAAAGGAAGTTTTATCAAAAAAAGGAAGTAAAAAAATCAAACATGCATAGGCAAGCAATGTACCCTACGTGCGATAGGTCCGCCTTGTAGGATACATGTCACCCAAGCCACCCGATGGTAACAATATACATTGACAACCCCATTTCAATACTTCCTAGCAACATAAAAACTATGTCGATGATGCGAACTCCACTAGCCAATGATACAATCTTCACCAGCATCACAATCTTTTAAAGATCCCATATAATATTTTATGACTCCTACGTTTTCAAGCAATCAAAGATTTTTCCTAGAAGATAGAATATTTCAAGAATATTTTATCTCTAACATCAGCATGATTTCATCATATGGACAACTTTCAACCGCCTCCAAGCCCTAATTTTCCCTAAAGGAGCTATTATTTTCTTTTTGGCATATCTTGGGCATACAATGTTGAAATTGGGCAAGCGAGATATTGTCCAAAAGTTGGTTTCGAGAAATTTCTAGTGGTGTAGGTCTCATCATTAGATTTTACTTATAGTTTATTTTTTCCCATACAAAGTTAGATCTTTATTTTTCTTCGGAGTTGACAAATTTTTGCTTGCATCTCCAATTTTTGTGATTTCAACAATGTTGGAAATGTATTTCAAAGATCTTCAAATCCATACTTGCAATTTTTCCATAATCTACCTAGGTACATTTTATTTATTTTTTGCAATTTCACATTTTTGTCAATTACTTTGATGCATTGGAACTTGGAAAGGATTTTTTTGTGTGAGATGACTTCATTTGATTTGCTTTATGTGTGTTAAGGTTATCAATCTCTATTTTTTTACTTGAGGAAGTTTTATGGGTTTTTTTGTTCAAACTTTTATGGTAATCTTGGCAAAGGTATAACTATGAGTCTTAGCGAAACGAAATCTTGGCACATCTTAGGTGGCTTGATCTTTTCACTTATATGTAAAGACTCATACCTACACCAAACACACCAAGGAGTTATTTAGCATGGGGTATTATCAGTGATCATGTTGTAGGAGTGATTTGTTCAAGTGTTGATCTTGACACTATATGTGTTATATTACATGTTGATTTTCCCCACACACTTTGGACTCAATTTTGGGAGATACATGAAGACCCTCATATCTCTCTATTCTCAAAGGGTCTTGTTGCATATTGTATCATTCCTCTTGTAGATTGAGATTACCTACCCTTTAATGATGATATTTTAGAGGATCTTGAGTATATTACAGGTCTTTCATATTTTGATGGTTCAAATACTTATCTTCATGTTTTCACTATTCAGATTGATAATATATCATGATTTTTTGTCATTCTTGATTAGCTTGGAATTGCCACATCCTTGGCCCTTATTGGTTTAAAGTGTAGTAGGACATTCATCTTCTTTCATACACAACTACTTGGGATTCAAATCATATAGAAATATCATCCACATTTATAGAGTCCTATCTTCATTATCTTTGGAGCTTGTTCTACATCATTCTTCACTAGTTTACAAATTAACATAATCTCTTTCTAACATGTGGACACTTGAGCACTTTTCAGAGGCACAAATCATTTGGATTTGGATTCCTAATTATTGTTGATGGGTGTTTTGCAATTCTCAACATAGACAAAGCATAAGTGCAATGTCTCTCTTGAAAGGTAATTTATGCAACTAAGTTTTAGAAATCACCCCAAGGTCTCTTGGGTGTTAGGTCATGACTTGCAAAAACAACTCAATTGTTGATGTGATTTTTTGGTAATCACAAAGGGAATTTATGGTTTATTAAGCATGGAGGGAATTGGGTCTGCAAATGGAGTTTTACAAATTTTTGAAATGGATGTATAGTTGTTGCAAGTTTAGAATAGCAAACTAAAACTCCATCTTTTCCATCAGATTTGGCTTACAATGATGTTGGAACTTTGTTTTAACTTCATATTTAAAGAAAAGTCAAAAGGGAAAAAGGTTTAGAAGTTTCCTAGACATGCAACTAATGATGAATAGTAACAATGAAGGATGCTACAGTGACGGACTTCCCAAAAGTGAGTTCCACTTAACCAGGGACAGCCTATAGTCTCATGAAACTAGTGCAATATTCAAAGGGTCATTGCAGATTTTCAAATCGTTCATTCACCATTAAAGCATGAACAACAATTGAACTTAAGTGCAGCACTGTAAATGAGCTCAAGCTAACTTTACATAGTAGTTTATCAGCAATATATAGCAAAAGGTATGAGCTAGGAAGACCTTAAACACAATAGCATACATTCACCATTAAAATTCAACATAAACTAACAACTGAAAGTAACTTAAAACTTGAAAGAACAAAGCTAAAATATACTACTTGGAGATAGAATCATGCACACATGAGAGCAATACATAAGAAACCATCAAAATAATGCTTTTCTCATATATTTTTGTAGTAGCATGTCTTTACAAAAACTCATCTCTCTCTGAAAATGAGAGGATGCCCCTATTTATAGTTTTCAAAAGGTGAAATGAATGGACATGATTCATTCACAATGAGTGGCTCAAATTAATTTTCACTTATGGTTTCACCTACCCCCAATATATTACAATATAAAATAGACTCTTTTGTCTCTTCAATATTTTGTCCTCTAGTCTATTTTGTCTTGTAGTTGTTTTTGTCTTTTATCAGCCTTTTCAACCTTTACAACTATTTCAGCAAGTATTCATCATCTATGATAGGCTTCCCATCCTCTTTCCATGCGGTTGCATACTCAATAAACTTTTCGATCATTGCAATGAGCTTCCTTTATTCCATGAGTTCAAATTTGAGGATCTAAAAGGTTATCCTCTTGAATCTTTTGATGATTTGCTCTCAATTCCTAGTGCATTTGGGTGTTGCTTTAATAACCTATTCAGATTGGGCAAAGGCCCTTGCAACAAAATCCATGAAATCCGGTGACAACGTATCATTGGCCCCCTACTCCATCTTTTTGTGAAATAATAGTTATATTTTCTTTGGATCTCTCTCCAGAGTGGGAATTTCATATTATGTCATCTTGTTCAGATAATTTGCATTGTCTTTCTGGTGCTCTACAACCCATTCATGGTCAAGCTCTAGGTCGTGCAAGGTTTTCTCTAGGATCTCTTTCCTGTAATCCAAATTAATTTGCCACATTTCAACTAGCCAATGATCATCCTTTGGCAGCTCCAACTCCTTTATCCATGTATCTTGTGAGAGCTTGAGGATGCTCTCTAGCTTCGAATAAGTAATCTGGTACAACTCAAGGAATTCTTTTCAAGTGCCCATAAAATTTTCAAATTCCTTTTGCGAATCTTAAAAAAATTTGTACACTATTGTTACATGGTGGATGTCCATATCTCCATTGTATATGACCCTGTTGAACCAATCTGTTGTAGACTTGGTCCATCTTTTCCTTTTCTTTGTTTTACTAATCTCCTCCTTTCAGATCAAGGAGGGTTCCAATGGCTCAGTTAGAGCCTCCTCCTCAGTAGAAGTCCATTATTGGATGTAGGCGGTCAATTCTGCCACATGTGCCTTTAGTTCTTCCTTTGTGGACAGGTCATTGTTCATTTGATGTATGATGGTGGACATTGACCCCTGAAGATCATCCATCTTTTGTTCACAAGTTGTCAGGCCCAGATTGATAGTGGATATGTGATAATCCTACCCTTGAATAGTGCCTACATCTTTTCCTATTACCGAGGTGGCAACTTGCAATGTTCTAGACCCAGAGGCATCAATCGTGATATGAGATCAAATTTTAGGCTTCTTCTCCTTTCGGGTCCTTATTTGTGCTCTGGCTAAAATTGCTTCTAGTTGTGCCTTTGGGACAATGACCACTGAAGCATTCTTCTTCAATTCTTTTTCCAACCAGGTAGGAACCTTTCTTTGACCTTTTGGTGATTCATGATCACCTTCCTCTTCCTTTTCTTTCTGCGATTGATCTTCTTCATTACTAGGAGCCTCTTCATCATTCCTTTCCTCTTCATCTAGCTCATTTTCTGGTGTAGTCCTCCATGTAGTATGCTTAATGGAAGCCACATTTTCTTTGATGATATTTTCCTCTTGAGGTGCTTTTTCTTCTTCATATTCAATCTCAATGTTCTACTTAGGCTCAAAACTCTTTTCCAATTATCTTTCTCTTCTTCTTTATCTTTTTCTTCCTCCTTTTCTGGAGGCATCTCTTCTTGCATTAGGCCCTTGGCCAATTTGTGGAGGCTCTTCAAGTATCTCGACATCTGGATCCATGTCTATCCTTCCTTCTTCAGAACGATGCTCCTCTAGGATTATCTCCTCTTCTTGCTCCCGATTCGATGTCTCTACTACATAGTACTCATCAAGCCCCTCGACATCTTCTTTAGAATTTTGTGGCCCTTCTTCATCGTAGGCCACCTTCTCCAAGTTTAATATTAATCCACCCTCTGGATGTTCATAATAATCATCTTTATCAAAATCCTTGAGCTCCTCATCTATGTCTTGCATGGCCTCTTTGTGTTGCTCTACGTTGTGCCTCTCCATTTGTTCTGAAATCTGCATTATTGCTTCCATTTTTGGTAGCTTGATAGGTGGCGAGGGAAGAGGCAAAGCAGCAACGAGTTTGGCCTTTAATTCTTGAACCTTAGGGTTAAGGATTACCCTAGAGATTTTAATAGGCGTGTTCTACATGTATGCTAGAATAGCTTACGGTAGGATAGGTGGTGCCATAGAGGTTGAGGGAATTGATGGTGGTAGAGTGGAAAAAGTAGGTGGTGGAGGCGAGAGCGAGGAGGATGATAGTGGGGAAGTGGTCGAAGAGGAAGAGTCCAATACCATTATTGGAGCAACTCGCGAGGAGGAGGTGAGGTGGACTGAGATGTCCATGGCGGGCGAAGACGAGATGGACAAAGATTTGGAAGCGGAAGGTGGAGGAGTGGTGATGGCGGTAGAAGTGGGAGTGGAAGTGGCAGGCAGTGAGCAAGGCTTCTCAGTTTCTTCTTCTTCATGATGTTCCTCTTCCTAAATAGTAGAAATTTCAAGCACAAATGCCCCCATTCTCTTTGTATTTTTCAATGGCTTCCCCTTAGTTGTCTTCTTGGAATACACCTTATGTTTAGGTTTGTGCTTGGTGCATACTTCCTTTTCTTGGACCTCATGACCGACAGGGACTTGTGATCTGTATAGGATCTAGACTAAATTGCAGTATTTAAATGCTTAACTTTTACAATGCTTTTACAATGATTATTTCAAGTTAATTAAAACGAAATTAACTTAAGGAAATAACAGAATGAAAGTAATATCAAGGTGATCATAACAGAAATTAACAAAACTGATAGAAGATGAGAGAGAGAAGAAGAGAAGTGCAAACAGTTGATAACGGAGTTCGTCACAACGTGACTACGTCTCCGGGTCCACTCCAATAGAGAGACCGATCCGATTAACTCCAAAAATCAATTACAATAGCACCATAACCATTCTCCAAGCATTTCGGCAGCGTAACAACACTCTGTCATGCAAGAATGATTTGAAAACTCTCCAACAAGGCCTCTCTTTCGTCACCTCAGCATCAGGACTTCATCACCTGAAAAAAACTTCATCTCCACTCTCACCTCACACCCCTTTTTATACAAAAAAATGAATCAAATTGGTTACTAACCAATTGATTTTACAATATTCCCATATCTCACATAATCCCCTCATTTTACATAATAAATCTTTGATAAATCCCAAAAAATAAATTTAAGCCCTTTATTGTTTCATTCTCGGCTTAGGGTCGTTGGGGAGTTTTGATTTAATCTTTAAAAAGATTAATGTTTGTTTTATTTAAAAGTATAGGAGTTTGTTTTACTTTAAAAAAACATTAAGTTTCTAAGAACTTGTTAAAAAAAAAACCGATGCCAAATATACCTTAAGCCATTGAATGGCTCGTCGGTGAGAAAATATTTTGGGAACCTGGCGGTCCCGGGTTCCACTCCCGACCGTCGGTTCCCTTTCCACCGTTTGGTTGCAAACTCATAACAAAAGAAAACAGGCACTATTAATAGTAACGGGCGCGGATATGGTGGAACGGCTACGGGCTAAGTTTGGTGGAGAGAGGTTGGAGGTTCGAATCCCTCAACAACCTTTTTAACAAACACCGACACCGATGGAAGAACTCAGGACACGTGACAAGCATAGACTGGCCAATCATGTCAACGTGTCTGCCAATTGGATGATGACGTGGAACTGACGTGTCCACTGACTCGAATGCCACATAGATGCCACGTCAACTGACTTGATGCCGACTGTGATGTACGAACTGCCAACTCACCATGCCATCGAGGAGTACGGTTGCCACATCATTGTATGGATATGACACATGTCAACACTTGGTTGGCCCACATCGGATTCCGTACCATATGCTGACGTCATCTGTACGAATGATGACGTCATCAATGTACCCACTGTCCAAGTCAACTGCAACTTTGACCGCTCATAACTCTCGCGTCCGATGTCGGATTTCGACGAAACGAACGTTGCCGGAATCATCTCGACGAGCTCTTCGACTTGACGTTGTTTTTGTTGATTTATGAAACAATCATTTTTTTCACTTCCTGGACGCCCTCTGATCCCAGTTTGACCCAAGGTTTGACTGGCCATAACTCATGCAAACGGACTCCTTTTCACTCCGTTCGAGTTGCGTTGGAACCAGGACGTCGACCTCTTTCTGATGGTGTAGATTCTGGAGAGAAATGAGACACTTCAATTTTCACTAAAAAATGTCCACCGGATCAGGCCTCCCCACTGAAGACCTTTTGGACCTCCAAAAGTGGCATTTACTCTGACAATAAGTGAGGACTTGGCCTCCCCACTTGTCCTGTATCCTCTGTACATCTGAAAACCTGGCTCACAAGCACAATGAAGACTGCAACAATGTTGTTGAACATAAACAGTATTGTATCACTTCCATAAGCTTCTACATCAATTGTCGTAGCCATTAACCAACAAAAATTGACTAGCATCAAGCTGAAAACCAATGCAGAAATGAAGGAGAATAAGTCAACAACAACACGATCCTTTACAACAGGAACATTTTTACCCAAGGATCCATCAATGCTTTCAATTATCATTTTCTCATGCTGTACTGCAAGTGCATCCTGCAACTTCTGACCCTAGTTAGCTACTCCAAGTTCATGTTTAGAACCACCTGTACTGACAGACATAAAAGTTAATTCTTTACTTCCATTAATTACCCTCTTTAACTGTCCTGTGTTTGCAAAAGATTGATCAGTCTTAATCCTGTGAGAATGTACAATATACTGAATGCCATCCTTAAATAAGTGATAATGATTCTTTTCCCTATAGAAAATAGCTTTCCTGTCATATAAATAAGGGCTTCCAAGCACTATCCCACAGATATCCAATGGAACTACATCAAACTGTACTTCATCCACAAATTTACTAGTGATTGTGAACCTTAAAGTGCATTTCCTTGTTACTTGCAACTTATCATTTTCACAAATCCAACCTAGTGGATAAGGTTTCTTATGCAATGTAGTTTTTAATCCCAAGTTCTTTACAACACTTTCTAAAATTAAATTCACCTAAGATCCACTATCTATGAGTGCATCAATTTTATTGTTCTTAGCCATAACCCTTAAATGAAACAACTCATTCCTTTTTGCATCTTCAGAGAAATCATTAACTGTAGAAGAAGAAGCACAACTTGCAACAGAAACACCAGAAATAGAGGCTTTACCTTTTAGACCCATCGTTGTTATCTTAGTCTCATCATTTGAATCTGAACCAAGATCCATAACAACATTCATGGATTTATCCTTACCCTTCTGTTTCTGATTACGTCTTTGAGCCCACTTAGGCCTCAGTTCGGGATGTAACTTCTAGCAGTGATTTTCATCATGACCTTCCTTGTCACAATGAGTGCAAGAAAGTTTCTCATCCTTCTTGACTGTAGCTGCCTTCTTTCCTTTCCCTGTCTCTGCATTCTTAGAAGATTTCTTTACATCATTATCAAACTTATCAATAAAAGATCCTTTACCCCTTGACTCTAAGTGTGTTTCTTGAACAGACACTTCATCCAAGTTACAAGGGTTCAATACCAAAATGGAATGTCTAAGGTAGGAATGCAGACCTCCTATGTATTTCAACAAGGTGTCTTGGGTGTACAAAGGAACATTCAAAGCAATAGCCCTTTTCCTAAATTCATGGGTGTACTCTTGGACAGTTTGACCTTTCCCTTGCCTAAACATTTGCCAGTCCATCATTAACTGTTGCATATGTCCTAGGGGATAGAATTGCTTCTTAAGAGCATTAACAAACTCTGCCCAAGTTAAACTAACTCTACCATGCTGTGAAATTTCTACTCTAGTCCTACTCTCCCACCAGGTAAGAGCTGTACCTCCCAACCGAAGAGTGGCTAACTGGATCCTAGAAGCATCATCAAAGAGGTTTTGAACTCTACAATAAACTTCTACTTGTTGAATCCAATCATCTAGTTTTTCAGTATCTAATTCACCACAATACTTAGGTAGTTCAAATTTTACATCCAATTTAATTTTAGGCTTATACCCACTCTTGAAAGGATTAGAAGAAATAGAATGAGGAGAAGATGGAGAAGAAGGAGAAGAGGGAGAAGAAGAAGAAGAGGGTGGATCTGGTTGCTTGTCACCATCTCCATGATGTTTCCCTTTCTTGTCTTTGTGATCTTCTTGATTTGACGAACCTCCTTCATGTCCTTTCCGCTCTTGTCTCTCTTGAAAAAGAATGTCCACCTTAGCCTTCATCTCAAGGAATGCTCTTCGAAATTCCTGCTCACTGATTTCTTCAGGAACCTCCATTCCAGAAACAGACATCTTCGGAAATGTTCTACGCTTCCCGATCTCAGGATCAAATTCTTCAAGCTTGCCTTCGCCCTTCTGAATCCTGGATCTCGTTAGCATTCAAGAAAACAACTGCAATAATAGTCAACTGAGCTCTGATACCAACTTGATCTGTATAGGATCTAGACTAAATTGCAGTATTTAAATGCTTAACTTTTACAATGCTTTTACAATGATTATTTCAAGTTAATTAAAACGAAATTAACTTAAGGAAATAACAGAATGAAAGTAATATCAAGGTGATCATAACAGAAATTAACAAAACTGATAGAAGATGAGAGAGAGAAGAAGAGAAGTGCAAACAGATGATAACGGAGTTCGTCACAACGTGACTACGTCTCCGGGTCCACTCCAATAGAGAGACCGATCTGATTAACTCCAAAAATCAATTACAATAGCACCATAACCATTCTCCAAGCATTTCGGCAGCGTAACAACACTCTGTCATGCAAGAATGATTTGAAAACTCTCCAACAAGGCCTCTCTTTCGTCACCTCAGCATCAGGACTTCATCACCTGAAAAAAACTTCATCTCCACTCTCACCTCACACCCCTTTTTATACAAAAAAATGAATCAAATTGGTTACTAACCAATTGATTTTACAATATTCCCATATCTCACATAATCCCCTCATTTTACATAATAAATCTTTGATAAATCCCAAAAAATAAATTTAAGCCCTTTATTGTTTCATTCTCGGCTTAGGGTCGTTGGGTAGTTTTGATTTAATCTTTAAAAAGATTAATGTTTGTTTTATTTAAAAGTATAGGAGTTTGTTTTACTTTAAAAAAACATTAAGTTTCTAAGAACTTGTTAAAAAAAAACCGATGCCAAATATACCTTAAGCCATTGAATGGCTCGTCGGTGAGAAAATATTTTGGGAACCCGGCGGTCCCGGGTTCCACTCCCGACCGTCGGTTCCCTTTCCACCGTTTGGTTGCAAACTCATAACAAAAGAAAACAGGCACTATTAATAGTAACGGGCGCGGATATGGTGGAACGGCTACGGGCTAAGTTTGGTGGAGAGAGGTTGGAGGTTCGAATCCCTCAACAACCTTTTTAACAAACACCGACACCGATGGAAGAACTCAGGACACGTGGCAAGCATAGACTGGCCGATCATGTCAACGTGTCTGCCAATTGGATGATGACGTGGAACTGACGTGTCCGCTGACTCGAATGCCACATAGATGCCACGTCAACTGACTTGATGCCGACTGTGATGTACGAACTGCCAACTCACCATGCCACCGAGGAGTACGGTTGCCACGTCATTGTACGGATATGACATGTGTCAACACTTGGTTGGCCCACATCGGATTCCGTACCATATGCTGACTTCAGCTGTACGAATGATGACGTCATCAATGTACCCACTATCCAAGTCAACTGCAACTTTGACCGCTGATAACTCTCGCGTCCGATGTCGGATTTCGACGAAACGAACGTTGCCGGAATCGTCTCGACGAGCTCTTCGACTTGACGCTTTTTTCATTGATTTATGAAACAATCATTTTTTTCACTTCCTGGACGCCCTCTGATCCCAGTTTGACCCAAGGTTTGACTGGCCATAACTCATGCAAACGGACTCCTTTTCACTCCATTCGAGTTGCGTTGGAACCAGGACGTCGACCTCTTTCTGATGGTGTAGATTCTGGAGAGAAATGAGACACTTCAATTTTCACTAAAAAATGTCCACCGGATCAACTTGGGAGCTTCACCTGATGAACTCATGGTAGCTCCATTATTAGTTTCACTTTCAAGCTCATCCTCGAGCTCCTCATATGTAATCTCTACACCTTGCTCCTTCAACTGAGCAGTTTTTCCATCTACCCATTGTCTTGTTCTTTGCTCAACAAGAAGGGTGAGAATTCAAGGTCGGTTAACTATTCCTCATTCCAATCAATAATTGGTAGGGGCACCTCAGCCAAGGCATGATATCTATCATCCATAATGTTTTTGTACTCAATAATTTGGTCAAGCATGGGGAATAGATTGATGGACTTTACAAATTGAGTGGTCATCCTCATATAGTATCACATTCGTACCTCTTTGTCATCATTATAGTTGGCCCAAAAGTCCTTAATGTGAGGTCAGTGGGTGTATTGCCTCCCAACCCATTTATTTAATTTTCCATGAGATTCCACCCTTCCCCTATCTGTTTGAAGGTCCAAATGATAATCAATTCCCTTTCTAAATATTCCACACATGGGGCAGCAAGGAAAGAATACATTCCTTGTATGAAGGTTAGGGGATAGGGAACCCCAGCTCGATGCTTATCACTCAACAATGTATGGCAAGTTTGTGCAGCTATGGAGAAATCTCCAACTAAATGATCCAGTCACTAGGGTAGTGTGGAAACCAGTAAGGCCTTTCCAAGAACCCCTCTACTCTGATGTAGGTGAACTTTGGGAACTGAATAAACAGATACCCAAAACCTTTTATGAAATATTTCATGATGTGGGATAAACTTCTTTCAAAACCTCCTCCCAAGAGTCTAATTATATGCCCGATGAAGGCATCATTTATTCTTTTGTATTCTCTTTTGAAGTTCCTGTATTGGAATTGGGGGTAACAGTCATAATATTTGAGTTCTCCTTTCTTTGTCCCCAATGTTCCTTCATGGAAGAGTCCTTTTTATGGGAATTTCTCTACGAGAAGATAGACTAGATATGAAGTCATATAAAATTGAGAGGTTTTATTTACTACTATGAGCTGGTTATGCAGGTTGTCACTTATCATCTTGGCCTAGTGGAATTTACTTTCACCTTGGATGATCTCTTCTATGAATTAGAACATCCACTCTTCAAAGAATTTAGCAATTCGAAGGCCCATCACTCTGCTCAAAAGAGTGACTAGATCATGGTAGTCCTCAAAGAAATCACTCCTATATAACTTCTGAGGCATGTTGTTGGCATTGCCCCTCTTTTTTTTTAACCAATGTTGATTAATTATCCTTTTGCACCTAAGAGGGCCCTTCTTCCATACGTTTTTTACAAATTCCTTTTTTATTTCCTCCATCTTGTCAAATTTTGGGATGTGGAATGTTCTGCCAATACCCTTCCATCCTTATAAATTATTTTCCTGTTAGAGTGATAACACTCTTGACAGGCCATGATTAGTTCCGGAGCAACCAACACAAGAGGGAAGCTAACCACCTTTGCAAGACCACTTCCTTTTATCTTTCGTGCATCCTTGATGGTAGGGTTAACCATTACTCTTTTCTTGAATTCATCAATATTCACATGCCCGAGGTCCATATCCAAGATGGTGTCCTAGGTGGAGGTGAGCTTGGAAGTGCACTCCACCCCGTGAAACTAATATTTCATTTGTTCTTTTTCTTTTCCACTTGGAGTTCTTGCAGGCTTCTTTCTCTCACCAGCTTCTTTTCCCACTAGCTTCCCTGATGACCCCTTAGCAAGTTCCATAAATCTTGCACACATGGAGTGCAATAAGTTTTTTTACATATAAAAGAGGCAAACATCAGATCAATCTTACAAATCCAAGGTTAGATCAATTCATACACCTTTAAAAGATCATAAAATTCATCATCATTAGCTTTTCAAGGTTGTTTTGGATCATCTATGTAAATGCGGGCTTAGGAGTGCAGATTTCCGCTAGACAGAAGTAGTTTGGAGCAACTAGAATGAAGTTGGATTAGGACAGTGCTAGGGTCATGAAATCCCATAGATAGTTGCCTGCAGGGAACCTTTCACATGGTTTGTTTGATGAGTAGATTTATTATGTAATGATTAGGCACGTGCGAAAATTAACCATTGGGTACTTGGAGCTATTAGATTAAGCTTCGGTGTTCTTGCGGGTTTGAATGATGTGAGCATCGTGGGGTGGAAATCCCTTAGAGCTCAGCCATTAAGTAGCGACATTCAGAAAATGATGACCCACATGCAGAGTTTCGCATGGTGAAACCCGTAGATGCCCTAGATGTTATGAATTATGTCTTGAAATCAATCTTTGAAATCGGTCCTCAAAGTGTGAAATTCAACTGTCGGGTCACTACTAGATTCTTTCCATTAAGGAATGGCCAAAGGGGATGACGGTCAACATAGGCAGTCTCGCAGTGACCACATAGATTAGGGTTTTGCACTAGCAATCTTTGGAATTTACGAAAGGGAAAACCATCCCATGGAATCTATAATGCAGGAGGATGATTTGATGGCTCTCTTCTGTGTGCATTCTTAGACTTAATGCTCCACCTGGAGACTTTGAAGTCATGATATGAAATAGTGGGCACGGAGTCCGCGATGCAAAATATCATGGGAACTACGTCATTAAACAACAACGACAAGATGGTGGTAGGCCATATGAAGCAACCCGTAAGACATTTGGGCTTAGCGAATTTTCAATGAGTGTTGGGATTGGTTCATTCACGACAACATTTCAAATGGAGCCTGCAATGCGGGATAGCGTTAGGGTTCAACTATTAATCAAACGATGATGGGACAAGAGCCACTCGTAGGCAGAGTCCCACATAGGGATTCACATAAAGCATTGTTAACTTAACCATTTTGCTAAATTGGTTTCAAGCACTGATAATGGTGAGGATGACAGGGCACATGGGGCAGGCCGCACTAGTGCCTTTGTTGTACAAAGAACGGCCATGGTAGAACAAGATTCCAAACAGGCACAAATATGTGATTTTAACTAGTGCTAAGGAATTTTAAAGTGCTAGGTCTGATAGCCAGTGTGAGGTCAGAAGCCACAGAGGTTTTGACGAGATCGTTGGGGTAGAGGAGGGTTTAATCTCTAAGGATTTTAAACTACTATGAAACCCTAACTGTAAGAGAAATATTTCAAAAATTTAAACACCTAGAAAAACAACATGGAATTACCTTGAAATTGTGTGGAAATCTAAAGAAAACCTAGCTTGAATCCAACTAGAAGCTTTGTGTGGGCGAGGACTCTGTAGTCTCTTCTCAAAATTCAAATCATAGGGTAAAAATGATAGGTGGGGCATGGTCTATTTATAGGAATTTGAGCCATTAATGCGCACATTAAACTCTCAATACAGTGGTAGTTGGATTAGTGGGGTTGTGGAAACCCATGCATCGCTAGGCGCTCGGTCAAGACTCAGATGACGAAGGTGACTGCAGAGCCCACTAGGCGGGTGGATGCGAAAGGAAGGTCACTACTTAGTGGCGAAGGGATAACAATAATCTGCATAAGGAGACCCACAGAGGTGGGTCTGTAGGGATTGGTGGGTGTGATAGTGAAAGGCATGAGGAAACCTGCAACCTCAAATCCGCAAAGAAAAAAGACTTAGTGAATTTGGATGAATTTACTACATGTGACCAATTTAAACTCAAAAATAAGGGCGCACAAAACAAGGTGAGAGAAAAAAAAGGGAGGGGGTCCCCAGTCCGAACGGGGTGTGTGCTATAGGCACAACAAATGGTGACTCCATTGGGAGAATGCTCCCGAGCGTTCCAAAGGTAAGGTTTCATCTAGAACCCAGAATCTCTGGTTTTGCAGACCAGAAGCCTGTTTCCCAAACAAACTCAAGACTTAAAGGAGGACAAAATCCTTGGTTGAATCAAATCACAAACTACCTTAGAAGTGTGTGCAGTGAGTCCATTTCCCTCTTTCAGAGACTATAGAGGATAGTAGCCAGTCAGTCAAGGCAAGCTACGTAGATTATCTAACCCCAAAAGTAACCTGGATATTGTTCCGCTACCAGTCAAGCATCCATAGCCCTGACAGAGTTGTCGCTATGATCCCCATAAACATTAATCTATTGCCAGCTAGGCGTCCATAGCCCTGATAGAGTTACTCACACACCCACATAGTTTCCTTCTTTTCAATGTTTTCTTTGTTCTTTTCTTTTCTTTATATTTTCCTTTTGATACCTTTTTGCTCAACTGCATAATCAATGAAGCTTATAGTGGGTTTGGAGATCACAGTGGTCATTGGAGAAGACTTAAGATTTTTCACCTGCCTAGGGCTTATGATGACTATAATATAGCTCATCGAGAGCATTTGAGGTGTATATCATGTGTGATCTAAGATAAGTGTGAAAGGATTCAAATAAGGGTTTTTTCCTGGGTCAAGTCAAAGTTCAAGCAAGGAAACTGACTTCACAGAGATGGTAAAAAACTCATGGTAACTAATGAAGACTTATCCAAGGAATGAGAGGAGCACACAACAAAGTGGGCCCTCTGAAAAGGCCAAGCACAACCACCACATCAAGATCGGACAACACTCACAACAAAATGAAAGTTGCGAAAGCGAAGCAAAGAAAAATAGCAAACCAAATGACCTACTCTAACTATATACACCTATATACAAAGGGTGGAATCAAAAAACTCAGACAAGGAAATAATGCTTGAGGTACTAGCGATTGGTAGGCAACGATACATCCTTTCCAGTGAGGTTTTTAAGGCGAAAGTAATTATCTCCTAAAATTTCATAAATTTGAAAGGGGCCAAGCCAGAGCTTGTTGAATTTTTCAAGTCACCCTTTTTTCTCATGGGCCTTGTCCCAACATAAGACCAAATCTGCAATCCTAAAGGCCTTAACTTTGGCTCTATGATCAAACCATCTCTTCACTACGCCTCGATGTTTGGTGAAATTTCCTATTTCTTGGGTACATACTTCTTCCAAATGTAGCAACTCAGCTAAATGAGCCTCATTGTGTTCCCCCTCTTCATGGTATGTGTTAACGAATTGAAGCGTAGGGATTTTGAGGTGGACTGGGAAAACAAGCTCTAGGCCATAAACGTCATGGAAGGGTGAATTTCCTAAGGCTTCCTTATGACGAGTGTGATATTCCCATAGAGAAAAATGCAACTAGGTATGCTAATCCTTCAGGTTCTTATTGGGTAGCTTTCGGATGATAGTCAACAAGTTCTTGTTTGTGGATTCTGCTAGGCCATTCCCTTGAGGATAGTAATTAGATGAAAATTTGAGGACAATCCCCTAATCAAATGCCCAACTAGAAAATTTGAGGGAAGCAAATGCTTAACCATTATCGTAGACCAAAGCAAACAAACAACCAAAACGATTTAAAATAAAATTTTCTAAAAAATTAGTAGCTACTTCAGTTGTACATTGCCTACACAAAATAAATTTAGTCCATCTAGTGCAATGATCAAAAGCAGTTAGAATGTACATGTGGCCTGTAGATGATGTTGGGTTAATCAGACCAATAAAATTGAGCCCCTACTAAGTGAAGGGTCTTACCTCAACGACGAGCTGCAATGAGAAAACAGTGTACATTTCCCTAGTGGTGGCAGTCTAATAAACGTGATAGGTCTTGACGTGAATGTGTGCATCCTTGAACAGTGTTGGCTAATAGTACCTAGATCATAGGATCTGATGGGATGTTGAATGGCCAGACCCATGTCTCATGCCAAACTTATCATGACACTCTTTTAGCACTTGTATTGCCTTTGCCTTTCCCAAGCATCTAAGATAAAAGCCCTCATAATTATTTTTGTATAGTATAGCTCCTTATAGCATGTAGTTGTTTCTTTTCAATCTTAAAGCATATTCTAGACTCCTTAAAATCGAGGAGGACACTCGTTATTCTACAAATAGTAGACGATGTCATCATACCACTCATCTAGGGAAACAACTTCCAGATGATATTGCTGGACTATTAGATCGGGTTCCATTTCTTCCATCGCGTGAGTGAGAGATTTTCCTCGGACCAACTTGATGGGTTGAATTTCCATGTCATATTCCTATAGCAGTGTGACCCATTTTTCTCTTCTTTCTCATGGCTCATTTTGCATCAACAAGGTCTTAACAGTTGGGTCTAAAACAATTGCAAACACTTTGTTCCTGAGAATATAGTGTTGAAACTTCTTAACTCCACGTACCAGGTCATACACCTGCTTTTCAAAATTATGATAACGTAACTCAACATCCTTCAATAGGGAACTCATAAAAGTAAGAGGGTGCTTGTTACCTTCATCATCTTTATGCATTGACATGTTGGTGCATGAGTGATCAGAAGCAAAAGAATAAATGTAGAATGGCTCCAAATAGTTCAGACTGACCAACACCAGAACATCAACAATAGCCCTCTTAATTTCCTCAAAAGCCTATTTAGCTTCCTGCGTCCACTCTATTTTAGAGTCCTATTTGAGCATGGCATTTAATGGCTTCACTATTTCTACAAATCTCATAATGAATTTCCTAACGAAGTTAACTGTTCCTGAAAAAGGACTTCATTTCCTTTTTGTTGCTAGGAGGTTGAATTTTCAATATGGCCTAGATGCGTTCCAGATCTATGGATATCCCCTTTTCTAAAATTGTGTGTCCTAGCAGCTTCCCTTCGGTCACTCTGAACATGCACTTCTTTGGGTTCAATGAGATGCCAAGCTCTCTGGATTTCTAGAATAATTTGCATAAGTTGAAGATGTGATCCCACCTCTTCTTTGAAAACACAGTGAGATCATTCATGTATATGATGATACATTTTCTAATGAGATCCTTGAAAGGTATGTCCATAGCATGCTAGAATTTTGCACTTGTGTTGATCAACCCGAACGACATTCATCTGTATGTAAACATTCCCCACTTTATAGAGAATGTCATTTTGTTCCTATCTTCATATTTAACCATCACCTAATTATATCTTGAGTATTCATCCAAAAATGACATAATTTGGGACCCATTCACAATTTGTAGCACCTCATCCAATGAGGGCACCAGATAGTTGTCCTTCTTGGAAGCTCTATTTAGGTTTTGGAAATCCACATAGTCTGATTTCCCCATTCTTCTTTTTGACTAGGACCAAGTTTTCCACCCATGTAGAGTGCTTGATAGGAAATATGATTCTAGCTAAGTGCAACTTCTACACTTCCTTAAAGATGATAGGCTCTAGCAGCGCATTAATTGGGCGATGACGCTTCTAGAAGGATCTTACATTTGGCTTAAGGGAAATAGTATGAGTGATAATTGATGTGTCATATGTTTTAAGGTCCTCATACCCCCAAGCAATCACATCATGATAAGTATGCAGAGCATCAACAATTCCTTTTCTTTCCTCTGAGGTACACACTTTCCAATGAAAACATTTCTAACCTCCTCTACAATACCCATTATCTATTGACTCTTTCTTAGTTTATTGATCTTGGTCCTTGATATGATTCAAATCAAACATCCATTCTAGTTGACCAATGCCTCTTAGTATTGTGTTGGTATTTAGGTTGATCACTCCTTCAATATCAAGCTCAACCTCCTCCAATTCTACTTCATCAATGATTTGAGATGCAAATATGTATGAGCTGGTGATGAAGTCAAGGATGTGCTTATCATCATTAAAAACTTGAAAATGGGTGATGTTGTTAGGCACTGATGGGATAGAAGTGAGTTCTATGGTGAATTTCTTCAGGCCAGTCAATGATAGGGGTTGGAGGGTACTAGTTGCTTGGGCTAATGCATCAATAGTCTGATTCTTACTATGAGGAACGAGCTAAATATTAAATGCATCTAGGTCTTCTATGAGATCCCATACTCTATGTCTATAGTTTGTTAACCTTTTATCATGATAGGAGTATAGTTTCCTAACTTGTTTCACCACTAGCTCAGAATCACCAAATACTTGTAGCATTTTGGCTTTCCTTCTTAATGCCATTAGTAACCCAAGAACTTTTGCTTCATATTCCATTACATTATTTGTGTAATGGAATTTTAATCTATGGGAAGAAAAATACGTCTTACCTGTAGGATTGATGAGCTCAAAGCCCACTCCCACTCCTTGCTTGTACTTGTACCCATCAAAGTGCAACATCCAGAACTTAGAGGGGCTCTTTCCTTTGAAACTAATGTGGAAGACATTCTCTCTTGGTTGTATTTTTTTTGAGCCATAACCTTAGGTGGTTTCTTACTCACATATTGGCCTTGATCTTGCATCCTTTCTATGGCATCTTTAGGAGTGATATGTCCTTTAATATTCTCTACTACCGCTTGACATAAACAACATTCAAATTTAGAGTGAGCTGCATTGTGCACTTTGCACTAGCTAGATAGTAATAATTCCTTGAAATCCATCTTAGGTCCTAAATTGAGCTGATCCCGTATGCATTTCTACATAAATTCTTGAAATCCATCAAACAACCCAAGGTTACCATCCTCATGCATTTCATCTTCTAATTCAATCAGAACTTCAGTGTTGTTAGGAAGATGGGTCAAAATTGGTAGGAGCATTACAGAACACAAGGACCTCCTCAGTCCTTTCTTCTTCTTGGGACTCCTCATCATCTCGATAGGCCACGAGAAAATAATTTCCCAACTTTGTTTCTGCAAATAACACCTCATTTGTGTTATTGTATTCAGTAATCATGAACTTCATACGAGGTTCACACTCAATGTAGATTTGGTTAGGAAGCCCCTTCCAAGGAAACCACAGATGCAAATAATCCATTGTAGCGTAACCATTCAAATCTTAGGTGAATTCCCTTCCTAGTATAATGCCATAGGTGCTTAGGATATCAGCAACCTGGATGTCAATCACCTATGGCACCCTCGGATCAACAACACCTTGAATAGGAATCAAGTGTTCATTTCCCCAACTATATTTACCTCAGTCTTATCTAACTGAGTTACTTTACATCGAGAGGGGGGTCCAAGTTATCTCTAGCACTTGGCATACTACAAATGGCATGATATTAGCTGAAGCCACTGAGTCTAGTAGGCAATTATGCAGATTCTTTCCAAAGATGCAAATTGTCATCAAGAAGAGAGGGGTCTCCAACTTCCCTTAGAACATCCCCATGAAGACATCAAACTAGACTACTTGAGCCTTGCCCTTATCATTACACTTATCCTTGGTTTGTGCTTGATTTTTCTCCTTGGTTCGAGGTTTGTCCAATGGCTTATTTTTACTCGTTTGCTGATTTGGGGGTTGATCAAGCTTATTTCCTATGATTTCCCTAATCACCAGCTCAGTGTCAAATGAAAATCTCTTCACAGGTACCTCTTGGGTTGATTTTGATGGAGTGGTTCTATTCAATGACCTAAAGAAGGAATTTCTAACAGTGGATACCCTTAGCAATTCAAAGGCTGAAAAGCTCAATTTAACTTTCTTTAGTTCTTTCGTTACGTATTCCCCCATTTGTTCGACTCCTGCTTCAAAAAAAATTCCCTGGGAGAAACTAGTGGGATAATCTTGAGTTTCATGTGGCAACCTATTTATATTGAAGTATTGAGTAGGCACATGGGGGTAGGTTGGATTGTTGCTGGCATTAGGGTCAGGTGGAGTATTGAAACTATTGGGAAGAGTAGAGGTTATAAAAGGACCACCAGCTTGCCTATTTCTTAAGTTATAAGGGGCCATCCTTTGGTGGAACATGTGAACCTCATCCTCACATGGCTCCTCCTCATCTACAAGACCATTATCAACTAATTCAAAGAGCTGAGATAAAGAGCTCTCAGTACTTACCTCCTTCACTTCTCCTTCTTTGGTAATGGCCTCATTCGTTGCGACCTCTTTTTCAAGTGAGTTGCTTTCACTTTGTGGGAAAGGATCTTGGTTGACCACCAGCACTGAGGAATCGTATGGATCTAAAGAAACAAGGTTTCTACAACTTGAGCCATCAACATCATTTTGGATCTCCACTTGGAAGATTTATGCAGTGGTTTGGAACTCCAGGCACTCCAACTCAGAATGAATGTTTGTCTTGTGAATCTGACACCATCCGGATAAGGGAGCCTCAACCGAGTAAACTTTGCTTATTTTTTTGTGCCTCCCAGTTGGTCAAGAGGTGTAGGAATTCCTCTGTTGTTCGGCCTAGTGTTTCAAGTTCTATTATGCCTTTGTGACAGCCTTCTCTCAAAGTTTTTCCCTAAATTTTGACCTCTTTCATAATTTTGGCTCGAGGATGTACCAACATCATGATTATCTCTATTAAGGTTGGCTTAAATTCTCCTCTGAGAATCTTACAACTATTTGTTTTGGTTCCTCAGATGCATCATCTCGGTGGATAAATTCTTCAATAATTTAGTCAACTCATCAATCTAATATTTATCTACATTATTCTATGGAGGCATTGAGTTTTGAAGAAAGATGGGCTACTTCATTGGTTGGTTCTACTAGGTAGGTAGGAATTCTGAATTCTATAGGTATGTAGTTACCTGAGCTTGTTGGGAATAAGCCTATTGTTGCAGAGGCTACAAGTAGTGTGACACTGATGGAGCTTGATTCAGTGGCTTCCTTGGGTGTGGTAGATTGGTAGTTGGGTAACTTGGTTCAACATAGGCATTTGATGAGCCAAAATATGGGTGAGTCCTTGAATTTGACTTGGGTTTGCAATTAGGCCTAATGAGGGCAACAAACCTACAATGTGTTGTCCTAAGTCCTTACTTGCTTTTACTTCCTCAACATAAGCATCCACCAATCTTGATGGCAGTTGGTACATCCTTTTGACCAAGGTGGATGTGAGGCAGTCCAAGGTAGTGTAGTATACATCCCTTGCTAAGGGATCATCAACTATGTAGTGCAGCTGCAACTTCATGTATGCCCTATGAAACTTGTTGTCGAACGCACTGATAGGATCATTGAATTCCCTTCTTACTAACATGAATTGCTGGTATAAATTAGGGGGGATGATTGGAACCTTGAACTTCTATAGAAAGGTATTCTTCATGAGGTCCTAAGAGGTAATGGAGCCTGTAGGTAAATGTATGTACCAATAGAATTCCTCATCTCCCAAGAAATAAGGGAAGAGTCTATAAGCAGCATCCTCATGTTCGATCTACATGTCCTTCAACAAAATTTGGAAGATCTTGATGTGTTCTTTTGTTGTTCTTTGTGGATCATTTGGGTTAAAATTTGAACAAAATCCTTTTGGATTCTTTGGCATATCATGGTAGTCATTGAAGGACAAAGGCATTGGGTTATTGCCCAACCATACCATTGTGGGAAGTGGAGGTTGCAATTGTTGTGCTATAGTAGCTTGGGGTTGGAATGGAGTAGCAGCTAAGGCAATGCCTTGGAAGTGAGTTGTGGGGGTGAGGACAACACCTTGGATTTGGGAAGTGAATGGTGAAAATGTTGTTTGGATGGAAGGAGATGGGGGAGATGGAGGGGATGGAGGTTGAGTGGGTGGAGCTAAAGTTGATGCTTCCCATTTCATGGCTCTCCTAGCCCTAGTGGGGGTCTTTATCTCTTAGAATTTTCCCTTGTCTGGTGTGGATATAAGTACTCTATGAAACTTTTGAGTAGAGAAGGACCCAATTCGATCCAACTTAGCCTAGTTGCCCTCCTTCTAGCACTAATTTTTTTGATGGGTGTTTTGCACTTATCAACACAGACAAAGCACAAATGCAATGTCTCTCTTGAAAGGTAAATTTTGCAACTAAGTTTTAGAAATCACCCCAAGGTATCTCAGGTGTCATATCATGACTTGCAAAAATAACTCAATTGTTGATGTGATTTGTTGGTAATCACAAAGGGAATTTATAGTCCATTAAGCATGGAGGGAATTGGGTTTGCAAATAGAGTTTTAAATTTTTTGTAAATGGATGCACAGTTGCTACAAGTTCAAAACAACAAACTAAAACTCTATCTTTTCCATCATATTTGGCTTTACAATGATGTTGGAACTTTGTTTTAACTTTAGATTTAAAGAAAAGTCAAAAGGGAAAAAGGGTTAGAAGTTTCCTAGACCTGTAACTAATGATGAACAATAATAATGGAGGATGATATACTAACAAACTTCCCAAAACTGAGTTCCACTTAACCAGGGACAGCCTATAGTCTCATGAAACTAGTGCAATCTTCAAAGGGTCATTGAAGATTTTCGGACCGTTCATTCACCATTAAAGCATGAACAACAATTGAACATAATTGCAACACTGTAAATGAGCTTAGATTAACTTTACATATTAGTTTATCATCAATAAACAATAAAAAGTATGAGCTAGGAAGATCTTAAACACAATAGCATACATCCACCATTAAAATTCAACATAAACTAGGGTGATCCCACAATACCGGTTTACAATTTTTGGGAAAATTGGACACTGAACTGATTTTTTAAAAATAAATCTTCACTTTCAAGCTCCTATAGTAGCTAAACCATGAGGAATTTGAATATGATGCAAACTAGTTATTTGTGAAGTTTTTTCTATAGATTCTAAATATATTTTTTTCAAATTTTTTAGAATTGGATCACTTTTTTTTCATCTCCTTCGAAAACTATTTTTTATTAGTAAACAACATTGTTAAAGAGTGATGCTCACTGTATACAACATAATTTTTTTTGTATGAAGGATAAAATTCTATTTTTTTCTATTTTAGATTTGTAACTATGATATCTAACTAGTTCATTTGGTTTCATAGTGTTTTATTAAATATTTTTTCCTTAATCAAGTTTTGAAGTCAAAACAATTACAATTCAGACATAGGTGGACTGTATACAACATAACTTTTTCTACATGTATCAAAAAAATAAAAATTGAATGGATCAAGGACATCAATACCCAACCTAAATATATTTTTCAAAATTTTATTTTTATAATCTACTATGTTTTCACATGTGCAGAACAGAGAGCTTGATTTTTAGTGAAAAACCTACATTCACAAGAAATCAAAAATAAATATAATAATCAAATTTAATTTAATTAAAATTATACTTTTTTGGAAGCTTATAATAAGGAATACATACTTACAAAAAATTAATTTTAAATGAATTCATTTGATCCCCCAAAAGGTAAATCAAAAGTGGTTTTTTATCAACATTTTGATAGGTGTAAAGGAGACACCGTTATAGGTATGGTTTAAAACTAGTGGGGTTTTATCCAAGGGGGATTCGTCTAATGCGGTTTGATCAAACCCTTTTCAATTGAAATCCTTTAAATGGAACTTTTCAAGGCTTAAATCATTATATTTTCTAAAAATTATATGTGATTTCAGTAAAAATCAGGATCTCCCAGAAAGTGTAAACCACTATTGTGGCAAAACCCACTAACAACTTAAAGTAATTTAAAACTTGAAAGAACAAAGATAAAATATACTACTTGCAGATAGAATCATGAACACATGAGAGAAATACACAAGACATCATCAAAATAATGCTTTTCTCATATATTTTTGCAATAGCATGTCTTTACAACAACTCATCTCTCTTTGAAAATGAGAGGATGCCCCTATTGATAGTTTTCAAAAGGTGAAATGAATGGACAAGATTCATTCACAATGAGCAGCTCAGATTCATTCTTACTTAGGGTTTCACCTACCCCCAATATATTACAATATAAAATAGACTCTTTTGTCTCTTCTCTATTTCATCCTCTAGTCTATTTTTTCTTGTAACTATTTTTGTCTTTTATCTACCTTTTCAACCTTTAAAACTATTTAAACAAGTATTCATCATCTATGATAGGCTTCCCAACATCTTTCCACACGGTTGCATACTCAACGAACTTGTTGATCATGGAAATGAGCTTTCTTTCTTCCATGAGTTCAAATTTCAGGATCTGAAAGGTTATCCTCTTGAATCTTTCGGTGATTTTCTCCTAGTGCCTAGTGCATTTGGGTGATTCATTAATAACCTGTTCAGACTAGGTGAAGGCCTTTGCAACAAAATCGATGAAATCTAGTGACAACATATCACCGCCCCCCTGCTCCATCTTTTTGTGAAATAATGGTTTTATTTTCTTTGGATTTATCTCTAGGGCAGGCATTTCATAGTTCGGCATCAGCTTTAGATAATCTATGTTGTTCGTTCGGTGATCTGTAACCCATTCATGGTCAAGCTCTAGGTCGTGCAAGGTTTTCTCTAGGATCTCTTTCCTATAATCCATATTCATTTGCCACATTTCAACCAGCCAGTGATCATCCTTTGGCAGCTCCAACTCCTTTATCCATGTGTCCTATGAGAGCTTGAGGATGCTCTCCAGCTTCAGATAAGTAATTCAGTATAGCTCATGGAATTCTTTGCAAGTGCCCATGATCAAATCTTCAACTTCCTTTTGTAAATTTTGAAACTTTTTGTACACTCTGGTTGCGTGGTAGATGCCCATATCTCCATTGTATATGACCCTATTGAACCAATCTACTATAGACTTGTTCTAGCTTTTCCTTTTCTCCATTTTACTGATCTCCTCCTTTGAGAGAAAGGATGGTGCCAATGACTCGGTTAGAGCCTCCTCCTCAATAGAAGTCCACTGTTGGATGTAGGCAGTCAATTCCACCACTTGTTCCTTCAAATCTTCCTTTGTGGATTGGTCCTTGTTCATTTTGATGTATGATGGTGGACACTGAACCCTAAAGATCATCCATCTTTTGTTCACAAGTTGCTAGGACCAGATTGATAGTGGACATGTTATAATCCTGCCCTTGAACAACATTACCCACATCTTTTCTTGCTACAGGGGTGGAAACTTGCAATGTTCTAGACCCAGAGGTATCAACCATGATATGGGATCATATTTTAAGCTTCTTCACCTTTCTGGTCCTTGTCTGCGCTCTGGCTAGAATTGCTTCTAGTCACACCTTTGGTTCAATGACCATTGGAGCTTTCTTCTTCAATTTTTGTTCCAGTCAGGCGGGAACCTATTTGACCTTTTGGTGATTCATGGTCACCTTCCTCTTCCTTTTCTTTCTGTGGCTAATATTCTTCATTATTAGGAGCCTCTTCATCATTCATTTCCTCTTCATCTGGCTCCTTTCTGGTGTAGTCTTCGCTGTATTAGGCTTAATGGAAGCCACATTTTCTTCGATGATATTTTCCTATTGAGGTGCTTTTTCTTCGTCATATTCAATCTCAACGTTTTTCTCAAGCTCAGAGCTCTTTTCTGGTGTATCTTTCTCTTCTTCTTTATCTTTCTCTTCCTCCTTTTCTAGATGCACCTCTTCTTACATTAGCCCCTTATCTTGGCCAATTTATGAAGGCTCTTCAAGTATCTCGACATATGGATCTGTTTCTATCTTCCCTCCTTTAGAATGATGCTCCTCTAGGAGTGTCTCCTTTTCTTTCTCCTAACCTGATGTCTCTACTACACAGTGCTCATCAAGCCCCTTAGTATCTTCTTCAAAAGGTTGTGGCCCTTCTTCATCGGAGGCCACCTTGTCCAAGTTTATACTTAATCTTCCCTTTGGATGTTCATAGTAATAATCTTTATCAAAATCCTCGAGCTCCTTAGTTATGTCTTGCACGGCCTCTTTGTGTTTCTCTATGTTGTGCCTCTCCATTTCTTCTAAAATCTACAGTTTTGCTTCCATTTTTGCTGGCTCGATAGGTGGCGGGGGAAGAGGCAAAGTAACAGTGCGTTTGGCCATTAATTCTTGGACCTTGGGTTTAAGGATTACCCCAGAGAGTTCAATAGGCACGTTCTGTGCCACAAGTATGTTGTAAAAGCTTGCAACAGGATGGGTGGTGCCATAGAGGTTGAGGGAATTGATGGTGGCAGAGTGGAAAAATTAGGTGGTGCAGGCAAGAGTAAGGAGGATGATAGTGGGGAAGTGGTCAAAGAGGAAGATTCCAATACAATTATTGGAGTAGCTGAGGAGGAGGAGGTGAGGTGGATTGAAATGTCCATGTCAGGCAAAGATGAGATGGGCAAAGATTTGGAAGTGGAAGGTGGAGGAGTGGTGACGGTGATAGTAGTGGGAGTGGAAGTGGTAGGTGGTGAGTGAGGCTACTTAGTTTCTTCTTCTTCTTCATGATGTTCCTCTTCCTAAATAGTAGACATTTCAAGCACAAATTTCCCTATTCTCTTTGTCTTTTTCAATGGTTGCCAATCAGTCATCTTCCTAGAATACACCTTATGTTTAGGTTTACACTCAGGTGCATCCTTCCTTTTCTCGGACCTCGTGCCCAGTGAGGACTTGGGAGCTTCATCCGATGAACTCATAGTAGCTCCACTATCATTTTCACTTTCAAGCTCATCCTTGAGCTCCTTGTATGTAAGCTCTGCACCTTGCTCCTTCAGTTGATAAATTTATCCATCTACCCATTGTCTTGCTCTATACTCAATAGGTCGGGTGAGAATTTCAAGGTCAGTTAACTCTTCCTCATTCCAATCAATAACTGGTAGGGGCATCTTAGCCAAGGAATGATATCTATCATCCACAATGTTTTTATCCTCAAAAATCTGGGCAGGCACGGGGAATAGATTAATGGAATTTACAAATTTCCTCCCAACTCATCTCTTTAATTTTCCATGAGGGTCCACTCTTCCTCTATCTGTGTGAAGGTCCAAATGATACTTAACCAATTCCCTTTCTGAATATTCCGCACATGGGGCAACAGGGCAAGAATATATTCCTTGTATGAAGGTTTGGGGATATGGAACCCCAACTCAATGCTTATCACTCAACAATGTATGGGCAGTCTACAACTGCCGAGAAATCTCTAACAGAATGATCTGATCACAAGGGTAGCGTGGAAACCGGTAAGGCCTTCCCGAGAACACCTCTACTCTAATGTAGTTGAACTTTGGAAACTGAATAAATAGATACCCAAAACCTTTTATGAAAGCTTTCACATTGCGGGATACTCTTCTTTCAAAATCTCCTCCCAAGAGTCTGATTATATGCCCGATGAAGACATCATTTACTCTTTTTGTATTCTCTTTTGAAGTTCATGTATTGAAAATGGGGATAACAATTATTAACTTTGAGTTCTGCTTTCTTTTTCCCCAGTGTTCCTGCATGGAAGAGTTCCTTGTATGGAAATTTCTCTATGAGGAGATAGACCAAATATGAAGTCATATAAAACTAGAAGGTCTTCTTCACTGCCATGAGCTAGTTATGTAGGTTGTCACTTATCATCTTAGCCTAGGGGAATTTGCTTTCACCTTGGATGATCTCTTCTACGAAGTAGAAAATCCACTCTTCAAGAATGTAACAGTTGGCATGCCCATCACTCTACTCAAGAGAGTGACTAGATCATGGTACTCCTCAAAGAAATCACTACTATATAACATTTGAGCCACCTTGTTGGTACTGCCCCTCTTTTCATTTAGCAAATGTTGATTGATTATCCTTTTGCACCCAAGAGGGTCCTTCTTCCATAATTTTTGCTTAAATTCCTTTTATGTTTCTTCTGTCTTGTCAAATGTTGGGGTGTGGAATGATTTGCCAATAGACTTGGCAGACAAGTCTGCCAATACCCTTCCATCCTTATCAATTATTTTCCTATTAGAGTGATAACACTCCTGACATGCCATGACCAATTCCAGAGCAACCAATGTAGGAGGGAAGTCGGCCACTTTTTCAAGACCACTTCCTTTTATCTTATGTCCATCCTCGGTGGTAGGGTTGAGCATTACCCTTTGGTTGAATTCATCAATATTCACATGCCCGAGGTCTATATCCAAGACTATGTCCCAGGTGGAGGTGAGCTTGGAAGTGCACTCCACCCTATGAATCTAATATTTCATTTGTTCCTTTTCTTCTTTTCCCCTTGGAGTTCTTGCAGGATTCTTTCACTTATCAACTTCTTTTCCCAATGGCTTCCCTTATGACCACTCAGCAAGTTCCATAAATCCTACACACACACAGTGCAATAATTTTTTCTACATATAAAGGAGGCAAACATCAGGTCGATCCTGCAAACCCAAGGTTAGACCAATTTATACATCTTTAAAAGATCATAAAATTCATCATCGTTCGCTTTTTGAGGCTTGTTTGGATCATTTGTGCAAATGTGGGTTTCCCCTAGGCAAAATTTGTTCAGAGAAATGAGAAGGAAGCCAATGCAAGATGACGCTGGGGTCACGAAATCCCACAGACATCCACTTGTAGGGAAGCTTCCACATGGTTTTTTTGATGAGCAGATCTCTTATTAAATGATTAGGAACGTGCAAAAATTGACCATGGGGTACTTGGAGCTATTAGATTAAGCTTTGGTGTTCTTGCAGGTTTGAATGATGCAGGTGCCATGGGGTGGAAATCCCTTAGAGCCTTGTCATTAAGTAACAACATTCAGAAGATGACAACCCGCATGTGAAGTTCCACGTGACAGAGCCCACAGATGCCTCAGATGTTATGAATTATGTCTTAAAATCAATCTTTGAAATTGGTCCTTGGAGTACAGAAGTCAACTGTCAGATTGCCACTAGATTCTTGTCATTAAGGAATGGCCAAAGGGGATGGTAGGCCACAAGTGATGGTTCACATAGGCAATCCCACAGTGACCACACAGATTAGGGTTTTGCGTTGGAAATCTTTGGAATTTAGGAAAGCAAAAACCATCTCATGGAATCCACAATGCAGGAGGATGTGAGCACTCGGCCATTACATAGTGGCTATGAGTTGATGGCTCTCTGATGATAGCCACCCACATGGGTGGATCTACATGCATTCTTAGACTTAATGCTCTACTTGAAGACTTTGAAGTCATGATAGGAAATAGTGGGCGCGGAGTCTGTGATGCGGAACCTTGTGGGAACTACACCGCTAAACAATGACACCAGGATTGCAGCAAGTCGCACGTAGCAACCCATAATACATTTAGACTTAGCAAATTTTCAATGAGTGTTGGGATCGGTTCATTCACAGTGACATTGCAAATGAAGCCCGTAATGTGGGATGACATTAGGGTTTGGTCGTTAATCAAATGACAATGGGACAAGAGCCACCTTCAATCGGAGTCTTGCATAGGGATTCCTGCAAAGCATTGTTAACTTAATCATTTTACTAAATTGGTTTCGAGCACTGATAATGGTGAGGATGAAAAGGCACACGAGGCAAGCCGCAATAGTACCTTTTTCATACAAAGAACGACCATGGCAGAATGAGATTTCATACAAGTGCAAATACATGATTTCAATTGGCGCTAAGGAATTTTAAAGTGTTGGGGTCGATAGCTAGTGTGAGGTCGAAAGCCATAGAGTTTTTGACTAGATCATTGGGGTAGAGGAGGGCTTAATCTCTAAGGATTTTAAATTACTATGAAACCCTAACTATAAGAGAAACATTTCAAAGATTGAAACACCTAATGAAAATAGCATAGACTTAACTTGAAATCACATGGAAATTTGAAGAAAACTTGGCTCAAATCCAAATGGAAGGTTTGTGTGGGTGGGGACTATGTCTTCTCTTCTCAAAATTCAAATCATAGGGTGAAAATGACAGGTGGGGTAGAGGCAGGTCCACAGGGCCTGGTGGGTGTGGTGGTGAAAGGCACGAGTAAACCCACAACCTCAAATCCACAAAGATAAAAGACTTAGTGAATTTGGGTAGGTTAAATTTGATGACTTTACTGCATGTGACCAATTTAAGCTCAAAACTAAGGACATGCAAAATGAGGTGAGAGAAAAACAAAGGGAGAGGGTCCCGGTCTGAATGGGGCATGTGTACTATAGGCACAAAAATTCTTCCATATTTTTGGATTGGCTTCTCTAATCACTAGAGGATCTATTTCTTCCTAAGGGGATAAATGTTGTTTACAAGTAGTGGAAAATGTTTTATCTTCAAGAATTCATCATTGGCATAGGAGATCTTTCTATATTGGGGGGGTTTCATATCCTTATTTTTCTCTCCTATCAAGGGAACATCTATTATAATTTTGTGTCAAAACTAGTTCTTGAGGGGTCATATTGAGTTATCCTTCTATCCTTCTTTCACTATTGCCATCTTTTCATTTTCTCTCTTTTGAAGAGGAGTTTTTTCTCATGTGGTTTTTTGGTTTTCTCCTTTTCTCTAGTTATGAAAAATTTCATTTATTTGTACATGGTTACCTCCTCAATCCTTGTAGCTAGGACCCATCCATGCATCCATCAATGTATTCTTCATCAAGGTTTTTAGCTTCTCCTTAAGTTGATATTAAGGGGACTATTGGAGTGATTAGGACATCACTTGACAATTAATTAATCATTAATTAATTATTAGGTCGCTTATTACTTTATTCACTTAAGATAAAATTGGGAGCGCTTTTTTACTATTAGATTGGATTATTGATAGGTTAATTTATCTTCAATTACATGAGATAATGAAACTTGTCACAATCAAATCAAATCCTCATCTAGGGATTTCTTTTTCCTTTGATAAGGATTCTTATTCATTGTATCCATTCATTTATATTAATTAATTACATGATCAATTGCTTTTCTAGATTATCTCTTCTCAAGGTTGCATGAGCATATCAAAAGTAGTTTATCTTCACATGTGATAGAAATTTTGGTTGCAGGTGATTTATGATTTATGGGAGCTATGGGGTTTACTATCAAATCCAACATCTAATGGATTCACATCGGTATCATCATAATATTCAAGTATAACCTCATTCTCTTGAAGCTCTTTATCTTCATTGAGTACAACTACAACAATGCACTTGGATTGATCAATGAGGCAAGTAACATATGTCACAAAAAATGAATCTTGCTAAAAATTCAAATAATCCTTCCTCAATTAATCAAGGGTGTTTTAATCTTGATAACTTTGGTTTGAATTTATTTGTATTATCTATTTGTAATTATCTCTAGATCTCTTAGACCAGGACCATATTTATAGGGCTTTTTATGTAACTTTTACCCTTCATTAAAATGTGTAGGAGAAGCATTAGAAGGCATACCTTTTTCATTTTTATAACTTTGTATGAGAGGTCCTTCATAGATGTCATCATCTTATCCATTTTTTCTTTAGCGATGAGAGGCCTTCGATAAGTTATTGCATTTTTTTTTGGAGTTTCACATTATCCATTTTCCTATCTTTCCTAAAGGCTTTGATATTTTTTTATATGCTAACTTCCATTGCATATTCTTCCCTCAAGGTATGAGGGTTCTTATCTCTCGAGAGATAGCCAAAAGTTTGACACATAAGCTCATCAAATTCAAATATTAGGTCTTCCCCTATCTTGAATTCTTCTAAATTTCTCTACATCAGATTCAAATTTTAGGTCTTACCCTATCTTGAATTTTCACGTCCATTAATCTTGTAAATCAATCTCCACCATTGATAAAATGTTAAGTGAAGCATATAAATAAGAATATTTCATTTCATTCTACTTCCCTAGAACTTTCATTATCAAAAATCTCTCTAGCTCTCTTATCACTATCAAGTATTCAAGTGTTCAAGCATTATCAAGCATTTTCAATCATTATCAAGAATTATCATTGTCATTTATCAAGCATAGGTATCATTTATATTTGAGCATTTATCATTATCATTGTATCATATCTTTATTGTTCTTTTATAGTTTGTTACTTTGAAGAGCAACCAAAAATGGAGAAAAACAAGATATTACCTATGATGACTTTGCTTATTATTGTAGTGTAAGAAAAAGTAATCCTTTTTCACACTTAATTTGAGAATAATTAATAAATAAATGAGCTTAATGATGCCTTAATTTAGTGTTGTAATAGGTATTTTACATATTCACATTAAGTTTAGGACCTTTTAATTAAAATGGACTTAATTGTGCCTTATTTTTGGTGTTGTATGGTGTACCTTTACACTTTCATACTAATCTAGAACTTTATTAATTAATTGAGGTTAATTTGCCTTAATTTTCCCCTTTAATTCAAATCCAAGCCTAATTAATTACAAATTCCAAGGGATAAAACCCGACATTCATAAATGTCATATAACATAGTGTTTAACATTGAGCAATGTGTGTCATAGGCAAGTGGCCTAGGACCCATTCACCATATATGGGTCCTCACTTGCACCTAGGACCTAAATTTAAATTATTTTTTTGGCGGGTTTTCAATGATTTCAAATGTATATTCAGATGTCAGCTTGTGATATTTGAATTTCAAGAATTAATATTAAGATATGTATAAATAAGAGGTCATTTCAGTATGTTTCATCCTAAGATCCTATAACTTTTGTGTGACTTCATGAGATCAAGCTAGAGCATTATCAAACAAAATTCAAGGGAATTTTCAAGGCATTCAAGGGTAGATTTATTGAAGATTATTGCAACAATCAAGATTCCTATTATCATGTAGAAGATTTATTGCAACATGGATGTTGTTTGAGCTAAAATGGTGATGTAGAGTTAAAGATCTATGCAAGTATTCAAGGAAATTGTTTCTAATGAAGTTTCATGATCAAGATCCACATCCATTGAAACCAACTCATGCTAATTGCAGATTTATAATTCGTTGTTCAAACAAAGGTTTGGTGAGTTTTTACATAGAGTTATTCATTCATCATTCCTTCATGATTTTCTATTTCATTTCAAGGTTTAATTACCAAAATAGGGTTTGACCAAGGCAAAACCCCATTCACCTAACAAACAACATTTTTCTCTCTTTGATGTGTGATTACAGATTTTAGGTGGAAGATCCTTTAAAGAGCAAAATTGAAGAAAGTTGCAAAGTTGTCAAAGTTGTAAGAAAAATTTTCATTTCACAGAAACTCTTCTACATAATTTATTTTTGGTTGTTCGATGGTGAAACTCAGAAATCTAGGAGTGCAAACACAATAGAAGAGAACCCAAAAATAGATTTCAAAGAACCCTAGCTAGGACCCATTCGCCACAAGGAAAATGAGTCCTCAATGAGCTTCAAAAGGTGACTTTTGGTGAAAGGTACACATTTTTTTCCCTTTTCCGGATCTACCTTTTAATTATTATTTCTATAATATTTGATTTCTTTCATTCATTTCAATTTCATAGCTAGCATTTTGGATTTTGTTTGATGGTTTAAATCTTTCTCCCCAAAGTGTTATTTAGCTTTTATCCTGTCCTTGCATAGAGAGGAAGTTTTTTTATTCATACCTTGATTTGACTCACCTTTTTGGTTGTTACTCACTTCATTGTTTGAATCTCATTTCCTTGAATGAAATTAGAGAAATAGGTCATTTTGGTGAGCCCCCTTTCATAACATTTCTCCAACCTCTATTTTTCTATGTTTCATTGTGGTGAACCTGATTTTGATCATTGCATTTTTTTATTTTGGAGTCCTCTTTCATCCTAGATTTAGATAATGCATTCATTTGCATCTCTTTGTATTGAATGAGTCTTATTTAGAGTGTCTAGTTTGCATTTAACTTTGCATTTCATTTAAAGATTTTAGGATTGCATCTTTGCATTCTTTAAATCTAAAAAATACAAATAAATCAGTCATTTTGCACATCTCTTACATAGCATTACATAATATTCATTTGCATTTGAAAAAAAATTGCATATCAAATTAGGTGTTCTAGGTTGTCATTTTGTCACATGTTGCATTTGCATTCAATCCTCATTTCACGAAAAATTAAAATTGTAACTTCTTGTATCAGATTAGAATCTAGAAACCACTGACATTTACTCAGAAATCTATAAAAATACTTTTCAAAACCCTCACCTAGGACCCATTCACCCTAGGGTGAATGAGTCCTTGATCAGGGTCATATTCTGATTTTATGGGCATTAAAACATTCATTTTTGCAATCATGTTTGCTATTCTCATATTTTTGTTTCTATTTGCAAAATTTTTGTTTCTTCCATTTGTTCATATTTAGCTTCATTTGATAAATTTAGTGCATTGTGTGATTTCAAAATTGTATCTACAAGATTTTATTTTCAGGTTTTTGCATAGTGTAATAAAAAAATTACCTTGTTTTCATCTAAAAATCTGAGAATGGACAAGTTCTTTAGCAATATGTGGAAGTCCTTGTTCTCCTTGGTTGATGTTTCAAGTTGTGTTTTTTAAAATGATCCTAATGCAATTGACTCTAACCATGCTCAACCAACTCCTAATGAATGTCCTCATGAAGTTGACATCATTTGTAATGCCCTGTCTAAATAGTACTAATAAATTCCAATTAAATAATCCATAACCAATGAATAATTTGAATAAAATAGTTTAAATGAAGATAAATGATTTAAACTTAAATAAGAAGTTCCTTAGAGATATGGAAACAAAGAATTACATTAAACAATTGCTCCAAGATATATTTAGGAAGTTAGATTCTCATCATTATTAATTCAACAATTGATTTAATACTAATGTTACCCAACCCATTCTTAAGTTGACTATTGGCCTACAAATGTCACAAAAGAAATTTTATCATAAAAAGTGCTATATTATTCTCAATTATATATATATATAGTTATAGTTATGTTTATTTTTAATCATAACCTAGTACACAAATATTGAAAATTTACTGAATAAAAATAAAATAGAACAATGGTTAATCACAACAATTAAGGAAAGAAATACTAACTAGTTAGATTGTAACGATCTTTACCCAATAGAACCCATAGTTCATTACTAAGTAACAAAATTTAAAAAAAATAATAATAATTAAAGAAAAATAGCTTATACCAAATTAATAATTTGCTTCATATTCAGGATATAACATTTCAATGTAGGAAACAAAAAGTCAATTTCAATCTCAATCCACTTTTATTTTTCATATTCAATTATGAAAGTAAGGGATTTTCATTTGAATGATGAGAGAAAGCTACAAATAACTCAAAAGTACTATTAACAAAAGTTCAGTTAACCTAGATTAGAAACAATAATACATTTAATTTAGCAAAATACAGCAGTTGGAAGTTTATTTTAAGAATATTCCAAAATTGTATTGTTCATCGTAATAAACTTAAATGTACTCTCTACCTTTCATTGACAAATATAATGAACCATGGAATTCAGATAAATTCTTGAAATGAACAGGCAAGGTATCAAATTGGTGGGATGAAACTATGGATATATTTAAAGGGATGCAGGATAATAGTTATATGCCCGATCTTACCATTCACAAATACTTAATTTAGGGGCTCATAAAAAGAAGCGAATTCCCAGAGGATTTGAGGGAAACAACTGCCATCATCTAGATACAATGAGATACACAATATATTGAATTGAGCTTTATGCATCCAAAATATTGAGTGCACATCATCAACACTGAGGATTCAAAAAAGAATATAAGAGATAAAAGCACGCTTGCCCAGTAGATTATTCACAGTATGCAAATTGAATATAATCCAGTAGAATACAACTCAAAAGAAAATTGGACACCAAGATGTGCCCTTTCAAGCTATGTTATGAGAAGGTAGACAAACTACTAATTCCAAGATCAACAGAAAAAATTGCACAGGTTTACAAGCAATACGTGGTTAAGGTTTCATTTTATTTATTTCTCTTGCAGATTTGCCTATGATTAATATTAATCAGACAGTCTAATGAACCTTAATATGAAACTTTTTAATCATTAACTAGACAAAACGGGACTGAAAACAAATGACTGGCTTAAAACAAAAGAAGCAATTAAAACTGCACAAAGTGAATCAGATGCGAAGAATTCTTCTGTTGACATTTCACTTGGAAATTGGAATTCTTTTGCAGTTTTTCGCGATGAGAGGAGGGATCCAAAAACGAGGCAACACATCTTGAGAAGGCTAGAGAACTGTATTGTAAAGTGTTTGCATAGAGATCTGGAAATGTTTATGCTGCGAATGGGGCAGTCATTGCTGAAAGGGGTCAATTTGATATTGCAAAGGAAATTTTTACACAGGTAAAAGAAGCTGCAACAGGAAACATCTGGATCATGCGAACATATCACAAAACATACATTCCAGGAATGGATTGGTTCACCTATATCTACAGTGCAAAAATAATAGCTATGGTAGAAGCTTCACAATGAGTACTAAATCAGCATGTTATGACAAGCATCACTTACAAAATCCAATTCATACTTGCAGTTTTGATTTGAAGACTATTTAAAATTACAAGTTAAATCAATCGATATATAGAATGAATGGACATCCTACTCGAGAAAAATAGTAATTAAAATAGAGAGCTGGTTACTAAATTCTACATATAACGGACCATAAAAAATAAACCAAAAAAATATTCACTTGCATCAAGGAATTTTTACAATGTAGAAGATTAGAAGATTAATTAGACGCATGTTAAAATAACATCACAAATAAAATAAATATGGAATATCGTAAACTGAGACTGTATTTGCAAGATATCAGTGACTGAATCTGATCCTAGATTCAGATCTAGATCAGGATATCACTAACTCAAGTTATTCAAAAATACACAGTAGCACATACTCACAAAACTGTTGTGTCTAGAAATGATCTTGTTCGAGGGTTGGACTAGTACCCGAAACAAGTAAAGCAGTTGCTAGAAACATATATATGGCAAAAAACATGGCTATTCTTCGGAATAATACAACATTATTGATAGAAATCAAGAGTTCAAAATTCAATGAAGGGATTCTTAGTGGTTTAAGAGTATAAATCAGCTTAAGTCATCTAGCCATGTCATTGGAATTATCTTGGAAAGAAAGAGAAACCGGATTAAGGATCTAAGGTAGGTATAAGGGCATGGCTACCTCTTAGAATACATTTGATTTTGATCTGCATCAGATGTGACATGAATCGATAATCAGAAGGAGAATGATTTTGGTTTTGGGCATGAATAGGAAAAGTAACCCGATAGAGATTTAATGATTGCAAATACTGGCTTATGCAGCTAATGGAAGCAATGATGTAGAAGAGGAGCATGTTTGAAAACAAAAGTGAAATCATATAATAAAATAAAACATACCGAATATGAGTCACGTACGTAGGGATAACAATCGGGAGACTCACAAATGAAATTGTTCAAGATCGGCCAGAGTCAAAGAAAATTTGTGGACAAGGACATAATGGAACTAAGAATTTGGTGAGAAATCTAATACAATCCATTGCTCGATTAACAGATGAAATTTCCTACAAGATCGAAATAGAAACATGTGGCGATTTCTAATTATAACGAAACAGTTAAGGAACATTAACTGTGGAAATCTGCAAGTTATTATTCCATAACTGTATCGCAAAATAGAAAAGGACCTATATTTGATTACTAATCCATTGTGCAAATTAAAGAACTCTAGCGCGAAACTAAGACATACAATAGAATTTCTTTCTTTAAACCTGTCAGGCATAACATGACAATGCATACAAATATGAAGCATTTGTTCGCATTCCAATCCTTTAACCGGGAACCCTCACCATAGCCTTAGTTTGAATCGATAGGAGTATCAAAAAGGCGATTAGTGTAGAAAATTGTACGTTCTTGAAAGCAATGCAATTTCATACTTAATTTGGATCTATTTTGGCACCTTTGCATTAAACACCCTTTGAAATCATCATTAATAAGTCTTTAAGACCCATTATTTCAGATCTTGAGGTTTATTTCAGCTAAAAACCCCACAAAATTATTTAAAACGTCAAAAAATTTGAAAACCCACCCCAAAAATCCAAGGTGGAACTCATTCGCTACTTTGGGCGAATGAGTCCACCTAGGCGGGACCCATTCACCACTTTGGGCGAATGAGTCCCATTTGGGGCTTTTTTCAAATTTGAGCGAGAAAATCACCTTTTTTAATTCAAATTTTTGGTTGTTACCGACCTTTGAGATCTGAATAACGGTAAATTAGGCGTTAATGCTTATATAAGCAAGTTGGACTAAATCATTTTTATCATCTAAGCAAGCATTTTCAAGAGCAATTTCAAAATCCAAGTATTCAAAGTCTTCAAGCATTCATTCACAAGAGCATGCAAGTTTCAAAATCAAGCAAAGTTAAAGTCTTGGAGCAACATTAAAGTGTTTTTGTAGGTCTTCAAGCTCACTTTCATTCAAGATCTAGCATTGTCAAGGGTTGATCATGGTTATCTATGGTGAGTCATGATGGATTCTAGGTTGGGCAGATGCAACTAGTCATTAAGCCAAGCCTAATGACTTGTTTCCTAAGTGATTCCATCCTCCATTATCACTCTACATTCAGCCTAAGAAAGGTACAAGCATTATTGAGGCTCTTTTGGGTGATTAGAGATCTCTCAAAGTGAGTCATGCATTGCCATATTTAATTCATGCATCTCATTCTTACACATTAGAATAGGGTTGCATTATGTTTTAGATTCTTTAGTCTTAGACACACTTAAGGCTAGGGTTTATGTTCACATTTACATTCAAGTTTCATTATTTCTATCAAGGTTTAATTACCAAACTAGTGGTTTGACCGAGACAAACCCCCCATAAGAAAATCAAGTCTATATTCTATTTTGTAGGCCTTTTTGTGGATTCGGATTCGAAAATCAATTTGGGAGAAAATAGCAGGTGTTGAAGTATAGGTCTAAACTTTGAATTCCTAAAAAAGTGAAATGGGATTGATTTGCCAAAAGTGGCAAATGAGTCCCACTATAGGTCATTTTTTAGGATTTTTGTAGATTTAGATACCCATTTCCTAGAAACCTATTCCTGTGCAGAAACCCAGATCTGGGACTGATTTCCCTAGATTGGCAAATGAATCCCAGTAGGTCAAAAGTTTAGATTCTCTAGCATTTCTGAGCTCATCTAACTTTGATTCAGATTCCCATGTGCACACAATTCATCTTACACTTTGTTATTTTGTTTTATTTGCATTTCTATGTCATCTAGTTAAAGTTTGCATTGAATTAGGGTTAAGCATTTCATCTTGCATTACATTTGTCTTTCTGCATCTTAACTTGGTGGTAAACCCCTCATTAGTTTATATTTAGCTCCTAGGACAACCCTATTGCAAGATCTATTTCTCCTTTGCATTGAGATCTCTAGGGTTTTTCTTGAATGAGAGAGAGTGAAGATTGTCATTCTATGTCCTAAACCCTAGAAAAACATATAATTTTCCACCTTTCATTTTGGTGGACTTGCATTTAGAATATCATAATTTTGATTTAGAGTGCATTATTATCCTAGATCTTGCTTGCATTAACATTGCATTAGGGTTTGCATTAGTTAATTGACATTCTAGGGTTTCTGATTTTGCATTAGTGAAAGTTCATATAAATTGCATTTTTGCATCTCATTTCATTAAATCCATACAAAATCTACATTTGCATTTAGAATTCAGATCATACAACATAAAAAGCATAAAAATCAATTGGAAACCTTTGAAAATTTTGAAAAAAATCCCCATTAGGACTCATTTGCCACCTTGGGCGAATCAATCCCAGTGCAGATTTTGAACTATATTTTCTATAATTTAAAACCCTATTTTTAGGCTTTTGTTTGCTATTAAAATATTTTGGTTCTAGTTTGCATAGCTTCTATTACATTCAAATCATTTGAATTAGCATAGTTTACATTCATTGCAATTATGGATAGAATTATCTTCTTGCACTTTTTAATTTCAGCATTAGTTCATAATTCAATTAGATTAGAAGTACATTTGACATTCATTAGAAAGCAAAACCAAAAAACCACTCATAAACTTATGAGCCACTTGGAGAAAGTATAGTTATTTGACTATTTCAAATCTCTTTTTCCAAGTTAACCTAAGCCTCAAGCCTTTTAGTAGTGATGACTTTGACATGTTAGATGAAGCCCTTGAGGAATTCATATCATAAGGTTCATCCACTAAGGCTTGTCATGATAAAATAAAACCAAGAGAAGTTAACATGATTCAACCTCAACTTATTCTTTACCCACCTTCACACAAACCTCAACCTAAAAACAAGCCTAGATTTACTCTTTACCCACCTAAAAACAATGTTTTGCAACAAACAAATAATAATACCATTGCTCATACATACAACACTCAAAATAATCCGCAACCAAAACAACCAACTTCGACAACCTTACCTGAATAATCATCGTATAATGAAGTATGTCTACAACAATAAGGTATATCAAATTGAAATAGACCTCGAACCTAAAAGTTGCCTACAAGTTGAAAAAGGAATGACAAGTCCTCTAAACACATCGATTCCAACATCGAACATAGAACCTATGAAAAAGGAAAAACAAGCAATTGAAACAGTGTCAAAATTATTGGATGGTGATTGGGGTTCCTTAGAGTTCACACCTTCATTTATGGGAGAATACACAATCACAAGTAAAGAAGATGAAAAGCAAAAACAACCAATGGTGATGTCAATGCAAAATTCAAAAGAACTATCACAAGCATCTACCTCATGTCTAATTTAGAAGAAGATACAAGCTATACAACAAAATTTGATGAGATAGATTATCAACAACCACCAAACCCAAAAGAAATGGAAAGACTTTATGGGAAAGGCTATGAGTTCATGAAATAACTTGGTTATAGCAGAAAAGGATGTGGTAAGAAAGAACAATGTATTTGCATTCCTATAGATCCTAATATGCAAGAAACAAAAAGTGGTTTGGGAAATTGCCCTTCTGAGATTACGCAAGCAATGAAGAGACCCTCGCTAAACATCAACACCAGTATGTGTGACCCTAAAAAAACTCTCACCTTGAAGCATATGGAATTGATCGATACAACTTGTGAAGAATCATTGGAGTTTTTTGAAGATGATGAAGCCTTGAAAGAAATGCTAGGAGTTTATGACAAACCATTTACTCCTAAAAAGAGGTGGCTGCCATGTGCTATGATTAGTACCAAGAAAAAAGATGGAGAAGAATAAAGTAGTGAAGTTGACATGAACAAAGAAGAATGCAACCCTAAATTTATGAAACAAAACGTGCTTTCTTTAGGAGATACTGTTGATATACCAATGGATATTAATAATGAAGAAAAAGTGATTAAAATAGGAAAGTGCCTTGATGATGATGAACAAGAAGACCATGCAACTTTACTCCATGACTTTCCCAAAATTTTCACTTGGAATTATTCATATATGTCAAGAATTGACCCTAAGATTGTAACACACAATATAGTCCTCGCTGAAGATGCTAAGCACGTTAGACAAAATATTCAAAAAATGAACCCTAAGATAGCCTTATTAGTCAAAATCGAGATTGCAAACTCCTTGAGGTTGGTTTTATAAGGCCTATAGATTATTCTCCTATTGCATTCGCAAAACCTGACAATCGTATTAGGATATGTACATATTTTCACGATTTAAATAAAGCATCTTTGAAAGATGACTTTCCCCTTCCTAATATCGACATGATAGTAGATTCAACTGTGGGACATGCTTTGTTGTCATTCATGGATGGATTTTCTAGGTATAATCAAATCTTTATAAAACCTCAAGACCAATAGAGAATAACAATTACAATATCTTGGGGAACATTTTGTTGCATAATTCAATGCCTTTTGGATTGAAGAATGTGGGCGCAACATATCAACGGGCGATGACATTGATATTTAATGATTACGTACATAAGATTTTGGAAGATTATGTTGATGATATTCTAGCCAAATCTTTAACAAGACAAGACAATGTAAATATCCTTCGAAAGATATTCAAATAGATACGAAAATACAACATGAGATTGAATCTTAAAAAGTGTGTCTTTGGTGTAGATAGTGGAAAAATTCTAGGTTTTATCGTATCTCATAGAGGCATTAAGCTGGACACAAAGAAAATTGATGCTATAATTAACATGCCACCTCTTAGAAATATCTCTCAATTGTGCACATTACAAGGAATAATTCAAGCTATCTATCATTTTGTAGCATCTTTAGTCAATCAAACGTTACCATTTACACTTCTCCTCAAGAAGGATGTGCACTTTGAATAGAACAAGGATTGTAGACAAGATTTTCAGAGTTCGAAGGATTATCTTGCAACTCCGCCCATTTTACAACCCACTATGAAAAGCAAACCATTCATCCTTTACAAATTAAGATCAGCCCATGCTCTCGCAACATTGTTGGCTCAACAAGATGAAAACAGTAAAGAGCATCATGTTTATTACATTAGCCAAATTTTGATTGATTATGAGAAATGCTATACAAAAATAGAAAAACAATGTTTGGCTCTTGTATTCGCTACAAGTAAACTGAGACATTACTTACTCAATGTGTAAATACATGTAATGATGAAATTTGATCCCCTGAAACATCTTTTCAATAAAATGGATTTATCGGGGCGCTTGGCTAAATGGGTTATGTAGTTAACAAAGTTTGACTCTAAGTTTGTTTCACAAAAAAACAATTAAAGGATAAGACTTAATCGACCACTTAGTAGATGCTCCCTCACCCCTGGCATTACCTAATGTAGAAACGTTCCCTGATGAGAATGTGTGGACTATTTAGAAAGATGACGAAGCATGGGAATTATACTTTGATGGATCCAAGTGTAGAATAGGCTTCGGCGTTAGGGTTATAATAGTCCTGCCTGCAGAAAATCCTATTCCCTTATCATATCGCTTAAAATTCCTATGCACCAACAACACGACGGAATATGAAGCATTGATTGCTGGTTTGCACACTATTTTAGCTTTGGGAGTTTGAAATATTAAGATATTCAATGATTCACAATTAGTCACTAAGCAACTAAATTGGAAATATCAAGCAAATCATGACAAATTATCAAAATACATGGATCTCACAATGAATTTTTTAGAGAAGTTTGAATCATTTACCATTGACATCCCACGAAAGGACAATCGGCATGAGGATGAAATGGCAAGTGCAGCTTCTCTGATATCACCTCAAGATCCTTCAAAGGATTTCACATTTATTACCCATCCAATTATGAAACCATCAATCGAATCCAAAGTCGAAGAATTATTAACAACAACTATGGAAGGCTCTAGTGAATGGTATACATTGAAATTTAATTATTTAAAAGAAGGTACCTTTCTTGAGCCAACAACTAAAAATACTCGAGATCATCTTCACAAACTCACAACTAAGTATATAATTCTTGTCAATGTATTATATAGAAGATCCTTTAATAGCCTTTTACTTAGATGTCTTAAAGAATCTGAAATCCCCATAGCACTTGAAGAAGCTTATGCAGGTTCCTATGGAGGTCATTTTGGAGGAAGATCATTAGTTCAAAAACTTGCTCGCATGGGATACTACTGGAGACATGTGGAAAAATATTTCTTTGAGTATGTTAAGAGATGTCACAAATGTCAAGGACATAGCAATTTGATTCATGCTCCTGCTTTTGAGCTTCGGGCCCAAATTCCTATTTGGTCGTTCTCAGTATGGGGACTGGATCTGATTGGAAAAATCTCACCACCTTCCTCGGCTGGACATACTTTTATAATTACCGTGACAAATTATTTCACAATTTGGGTAGAAGTTATCCCTCTTCGATCAATAATTGTTGATGTGATATTTCGTTTCATATTGGAACACATTATTACTTGCTTTGGACTTCCTTCAATGTTAGTTTTTGATAATGGAACACCATTTAAGAAAAATAACGTGAAGAAGTTCCTAGAAACGTTTAACATTCAACATCACTTTTCAACACCTTACTACCCACAATCTAATGGTCAAGTTGAATCAACTAATAAGACCTTGGAACAAATTCTAAGGAAAATAGTAAATAAACACAACAAGGATTGGCACACACAGTTGACGTATGCATTGTGGGCTTACCGTACTAGTAAGAAACTCCACCAGGAATAATCCTTATAACCTTGTCTATCGTGTCGAGGTGATTATGTCCTTGGAGTTAGAAATCCCCACGTTAAGGATTTCTCTTCAAGGACTTATTGATGACAAGACTTCTAAAGAACAATGATTGCATCAGCTTGAAATGCTTGATGAATAGCGCATTAACGCTCGTGAACATCTCCAAGCTTATGCTAGAAAATTGCAACGTAGCTATAGCGATCATTTCATCCCTCGCGCATTCAACAAAGGTGATTTGGTGTTATTCAAAAATCAACGTAATGTTAATGTTGACTCAACTGAAAAAGGAAAATTCAGTCCTAATTGGTTAGGACCTTATATAATTAATGAAAGTTATGGGTTCGACACATACACATTAACATAAATGGATGGCACACCTCTAAAAGAACCTATTAATGCCACCATTTGTGTCGGTATGATGTCTAATTTTTTTGAATAGAGTGAATTATAAAGCAGTGGTTTTAAAGTTAGTGGATAATATTCTATGTGCTCTCGCATTGCTTCATTCTTGACAAATAATTATTTGTGTGTCTTGAATACTAAAGTGATTATTTAATTCATTTTTAAATGATTATTTTAGGTTTCATTCTATTCAAGTCCATCTTGTATGTTGTGTTAGATTAGATCCTTATATGCATTTAATGTTTTGTAATTAGATCATAGGTGCATTTAATTTAGCATAACATACTTAAACACAATGTTGCATCTAAGAGAAACTAGAATAATTTTTAATTAGATCACATCAAACATGTTAAATCATGGAGACATTCGTTAAATAGTCTTACAAAGATTATTTAATCAATGCTAATGAGGCTTGTGACTGCTAGATCCCTTGGGATTTGGTGCTCACATCTATCTAGAGACAATTCATCGAGAGACGGTGGTATGCGATCCTGATCACGAACCGCCAAGTACATTAAGAGAAAACTATAATCCCTGTACCTGTCTAAGGGCCTCCCAATGCTCCCCTGCTATTTGATCTCTCTCTGCCTATAGTTTAGCTACCTCTAACTGTAGTCTCTTAAACTCTATTGGCGTTCGAGATGACTGAGCATCCTAGGAAGCCTCGACTCAATGGACGTGCCTCCTAATACTCTCATACGCTGCCTACAGTTTGGTGTATGACTCGAATAGCTCTAGATCCTACACCACAATGGGTGGGGGCACATAGTCTCTATCAACAACCTCCTCGTAGAGTGATGGGGGCACTATCTCAGTAGCCACCTAATGATAGAGATCATGAATATCTCTCACAACTCTTGCAAGATAGAAATCATAAATATAATCAGTACACATCATTATATATATATATATATGAACATAAAATTAAATCATAAATTATGACAGTAAATAAAACATCATCACATAGCTCTTCGACTAGCTATGTAAAGACAACCTTGTCATGTGTAGGAGGCATGGAGGATGTGCTAGCCTCTCCATGATTGTAGGTACTACCTCCTACTGCAGTTGTTGATCGTTATCTACTACAACATGACTGGGAGATGGCTCTCCCCACTCATGGCACATTGGATCCTCATCTGCTACCTCACCACCCTCACTCATCCGATGCTCCTCGTCCTCATCCTAATCCCCCTCCTCCTGGCTATCATAGTCAAGATCTGCATCTTGATCATACTCCTCATCTATCACATTTATGAATATGTTTGTAGCCCTGAAGCGTTTCACCTCATCCTTGTCCTCCTCCCCATCTCCCTAATCTAGGAATGGCCTTGCATCACCTATTATCACGTATAGATTTCATTTGATTAATTAAATGCAATTAGTAATCATGATGTCACTATTTAAACTGAAATTAAATGACTATTTTAATGAAAGTTAAATTGAAATTCAAATTGAAATGAAATTGAAATTGAAATGCAATTACCATTATTTGAAATGCATTTATATTTAATTTTGGGGTTTGTCATTGCTATAGTAAAATCGAGTGCAAGTGAACGCGGGAACAGGTGAACATTACTGAAGGCGAGAACAATGATCGGGTAGAGTTGTTTAGCCGATTGACGTTTATAAGTAAGACGGAATCTCACACACTCACTTAGATAATATTTTTAATGCATTTTGTGTTATCGTGTTTGCAAGTTTTAAATCTAGTTTTAATTTAATTTCTCAAAATTGTGAAAAATGCATATTGATTTAAATGACAATTTGGTTAAATTTAATGAAATTGATTTAAATTAAATGATTGGATTTCTTGTTTAAATATTTTATTATTGTTTGAAAATAATGTGCTTGTATTTCAAAATTTAAAATTAGAATTGGCTTTTATTTCGAAATTTATTAAAATTTAAATTAATAAAGTGTTTTATAAATTTTAAATATTTTTTTTAATTGAAAATATGAAAGGAGAAAAGATTTAACAATTAGAATTGAACAAAAATCTTAAAATGGATTTATTGGAAAAAAAATGAAAATGAATTACGTGCAAATTGAACTTGGCATTCAAATACAACTTCAGTTAACAAGTTGAAGAAATATCTTCAATCAAGAGGAGAAGCAATCAAAAATCTGAAACTTAGAGTTATAGAATTGATCTGGAGATCAATCTAAAATAGTGGATCTCATTTCTTGTTAAAATCAATGCATGAGAAAGAGAGAGGAATCATATACTGGAGAATTTCGAAATTGGAGAGACACAGAAATGAATTTGTTTTTGGTGTTCTTGAGCAAATACAAAATATGACAGAGTATTATCGAAAGGAGGAATTTTTGGTTGTATTGCTATTTTGTTTTGGATCTTACCTATCCACGCAACCAGTAGTAGAGAGAAGGTAGACAAAGGGAGGCTTACACTCCTCTCACATCCCATGCACAGGGAGGAAGGCAAGGAGGCGGCCAAGGAAGGCACGAACAACCTTCAATCTCCTCACACACCCCATGTAGTGGCAAGTACAGAGGGCACGACCTGTTTGGGAGGTGCGCAGGGTTTTCTAAAGAGGTGCACAGGGTGTGGAGACCTCTACTCTCCCACGCGTCCTGTTTGGAAAGAAAAGCAAAGACTGCTAAAGCATGTGCAAGGACCGGTAAGTGCACAGGTCCTCCACTCTCATTCCTCTCACCATGCACAACAACAGCAGGAGAGAAGCTGCGCACAAGGTAGGGAGGATGTTCTAATCTTCCATGCACAGGAAATAAGCAAGAGGTCTTAGGAAAAATACAAAGATCTCAGGAAAAAGAGACAAGTGTTCCAGCACAGGATAAAAGCAACAATTTACAAAGGAAGCACACAACAATCAATTCCTAAATTCGAATTTACCAGGTAGGATTTGAGAATTAATTCATAAATTTTACAATAAGTCTTACAATTGTTTTCTAAATTTTGGTATTTAGTTTTTAAATTGAAAAGAGAATCTTTGTTTATTAATTTAGAAAGGAATGATCTTCAAATTTTTTTGCAAATCTATTAAAAATGTCACCGTTCCTTTACATTTTGTAGAAATTCTCAAATGAATCAAACTGTAATTTTCCAAAATATTGTTGAATTTTCAACCAAAAGATTTTTAGGAAGAATTGATTGAATTCGTGAAATAGAATAGTTGATTTCTTTAGGAAGAAATTCAAAACAGAAAACAATCTTTTAAAATTTAGATTCAAAAACATCTTAAACAAAAAACGAATGTTTTTATTCTAATTTTAAAAGCACTTTAAAAATGTTCCAAACAAGATATTTTAGATAAAATATCCTTTTAATTTTAAAACGAAATTTCAAGATAGAGATTAAACTTAGAAAAAATTGCAAACAAAATAGTCAAAACATAAACAAAAATGAGTTATTTTAAATCTATTTGAATTTTTATTTTTTATTTTTTTTTTTAAATATGTAAAACAAAAAATAAACCATTTAAATTTAAATATGATTTACTTGAAACAGCAAAAACGAACTTGAACAATATTAAATAGATGAGTACAATAACAAATGAACATGTGCTCTTTTAAGACTATTTTATATGTATTTAATTGCATACTGGAGATACACCTTCATTATTTCTTGATTATTTAATTTACTCAATTTAAATATTAATTTTATGTCTTTTATGGATTTAAACAATAAAAAAGACAACTTGTTAAACTGTTTTCGCTTCAAACAAGTTTTCAGTTTTACTATTATTTTTTTAAGATTGTATTGACTATTTAGACCATACATGCTTGATAAATGAATGTGCATGTTATGTTTTTTGGAAAGTTACCTTCCTAGACGGGTGTTGAATATGGGTTAATAAAGAGTGTAGTTTTGCTTTTCCAAAACTACTTTATTTGTTGTGCATGACATTTTACTTGGCCAAGTAACTTAAGGACCATTGAAACAGATGGATTTATTGAACTCTCTACCATAGCCTAGTATCGAACTTTCTTGTTTCTTAAATGATTTAGAAAAATGAAAATTCTTGTGGTTTTACTAGTTATACTAGGCATGCACTAGATTCCATCTTGCTTGTAGACTAAATTTTGCTAAGCGATTCATGCAAGGTCGGGTATTTCTTGATTGACTAAGGAATTTTGGGGAAGCGTAAGCTTCGAGGTTGGGCGGAAAAAACGCCTGATCCTTGTTCTCGTCTTCTTTATTGAAGATTAGCTATTGGATTGAATATAATGGATGGCATCTTTTTTATGTTTATTTATTCTTGAAATATGCAATGAAGAGCTTAAGGTGACTGAATGCCTAAGTCTTGAATTGTAACTGATATTATTATCATCTATTGTATTTATAATCGAAATTGTGTAATATGAAACATGTATGTATTTAGACTGGAATTGTATATGAATATATCTTATCGACTTTTATGTCGTTGTTTTGAAATCGACTAGTTCTTTGATGTCTAAATGAATGAGATAACGACTATTTTGAATATAAATGATTTTATTTAAAGTATTGTCGTAGTTTGTTTTAAGGAGTTCCACTCTTTACATTTGGTATCAGAGCCCTAGGTTTGAACACTAGGGTCCTTTGTCCATTACGCTAAATAAACATTCCTTGATGTAGGAATTGTGATACATAATGGGTACAAGAGGTAAAGGAGTTGTTGCAAGTAATGAGAATGACAAGTTGGATCAGATTCTTAGTCTCTTGAATCAGCAGGGTTCCAGAATGGATAACCTGGAACATGAAGTTTGAGGTGTCAGAGAAGGACAAAACGCTTGAGTTGAAATTCTCCAAAATCAGGAGCAACCTAATAATGAGAATCCAAGGGTTAAAGTACCAAATCCTCAGGAAAGGATTGAAGGGGAGTTGGCTAAAGATTTGAAAAGGGTAGCACCACCCAAGTTTGATGGTAAAAAAATAGGGGATGGAGTTGAAGCCTGGGTTATTGAGATGGAAAAATAATTCGAGCTTAGGAATATTTCCAATGAGACCAAGGCAGTTTGAGCTGCACATCAGCTTACTGGAAAAGCTGCTACTTGGTGGGATAACGAGAAGACTAAGAAGAAGTTACTACCAGGTGGGACTACATGGAAAGTGTTCTTGCAACTTTTCAAGAAGAGGTGGCTTCCACAGCTGTTCTTTGACAGGAAGATGACAGAGTTCTAGAATCTGACATAGGGTGGTTTGACAGTTACCCAGTACTGGGAGAGGTTCACTAATCTCCTAAAGTACGTATCGTAGTATCAAATGGATGAACAGTTCCATATTCGTAAATTCATCCTAGGGTTGAGGCCACATATTGGAGTTGATGTGGACATTCATAATCCATTGACGATGGATGAGGTCTTTGAGAAGGCCATAAAACAAGAACAAAAGCTGCAACAGGTGGAAAACTACAGGAAGAGTGTTAATGCTAAATCTAGTTTTGGAAACAGGAAGTTCCAAAACAATAAAAACAATAACTAGAGGGGTAACAACAATTATCAGCAGATCAGGAATTTGAAAAGGGGAACAAACACTTAAGATAAAGGAGAAGGTAGCTTTGGCGGAAACAAGAAAGTAAACAATAATAACACCTTCTCCAATATCAGGAACATAATAGGTGGTCATCCAAGGCCACGAGGTGAATGCTATAATTGTGGAGGAGATCACTATGCCTCCAATTGCACTCAGCGTACAGGAGGTCAGCGAGGTGGTAATGATCGGCGAGCACCGCAACACTAGATTCATGCAGCGGTTGACAACCATCAAGTAGACTTTCAGGCTACACCTATCCAGATGTCGGGTAAGCTTTTTGGATAATCTGTTTCTATTTTGATAGATACAGGAGCTCCTAAATGCTTTATTGATCCTAAAGTAGTTGCTAAATTACCTATTAGACCTGGTTTTATGTCACATTCATGGATGGTTCAGTATGGAAATCGAGCAGAGAAGAGGGTAGATTCATGTTTATCATGCAGCGATTTAGAGTTACCTAACTTCCAAACCCAAGTTAACCTTTATGTAGCACCGTTGGGTTCTTACGATGTGATCTTAGGGATCAATCGGCTAATTGAGCATAAAGCCATAGTGAACTATGAGGATAAGGTTGTGAGTTGTTTGGATGATTTTGGACATCCAGTTGAGATTTTAGGATCTCAAAAGCCTCTAGAGTTGAGACATATCTTAGCTATGCAGCTAAAGAAAGCACAGCGGAAAGGATGTTCCTTAATTTCTATTTTGGTGAGTGACATGGATAATGCCCAGCATAGTCTAGAGGGCTATCCAGTTCTCAAGGAGTTCTTGGATATCTTTCCTGAAGAACTTATTGAATTACCACTGAAGAGAGAATTTTATTTCTCGATTGAACTTTTACCTGGAACGAAGCCTCAATCCAAAGCTCCTTATAGAATGACTACTACAGAGTTGTATGAACTAAAGGTTCAATTGCAGGAGTTGCTGAAATAGGGATTTATTAGATCGAGTGTATCTCCATGGGGTGCACCGATAATCGCCGTTAAGAAGAAAGATGGAACCTTGCGACTGTGTATTGATTATAGGATTTTGAACAAGGTTACTATCAAGAACAGGTATCCTTTACCCAAGATAGATGATTTATTTGATTAGATGAAGGGGGCCACAGTGTTTTCTAAGATTGATATTAGATCAGGTTATCACCAATTGAGGATTAAGGATGAGGATATTCCGAAGACAGCTTTTAGAACTCGGTATGGACACTACGAGTTCACCATGGTACCTTTTGGCCTAACGAATGCTCCAGCGGAATTCATGAACCTTATGAATAATATCTTCAGAGACTGTTTAGATGATTTTGTGCTTATATTCACTGATGACATTCTAATTTACTCAAAAATAGAAGAGGAACATGTGAAGCACTTGAGAATAGTCTTGCAACAACTAAGAGATCGAAAGCTTTTTGGTAATTTTTCAAAGTGTACTTTCTTTCAAAAGAAGGTTCACTATTTGGGGCATGTCATATCTGCTGAGGGAATCTCAGTTGATCCTGCGAAGATAGAGGAAATTGTAGATTGGCCAACACCGCAAAGTGTTACTGAAGTTCGTAGTTTCATGGGACTTGTAGGATACTACAGGAAATATGTGGAAGGGTTTTCTAGGATTGCAACACCTATTACTTCTCTTCAGAAGAAGGGAAAGAAATATGAGTGGACTGAGAAGTGCGAGGAAGCATTTCAGATTCTTAAATAGAAGTTGACATCGGCACCAGTGTTGACTATACCAGATCCTAATGGGCACTTCATAGTGATTACAGATGCATCAGGTGAAGGTGTAGGAGTTGTGCTAATGCAGGAAGGGAAAGTGGTTGCATATGAGTCCAGGAAACTGAAACAGTATGAGTTGAATTATGTGCCACATGATCTTGAGTTTACAACTATATTGCATGCATTGCAGATGTGGAGACATTATCTCCCAAGGAAACCATTTGAGCTTAAGACAGATCATTTAGGACTTAAGTACATCTTCACACAGCCAAACCTCAATGCGAGACAGAGGAGGTGGCTTGAGTTCCTGAGTGAGTATGATTTTGGTATTGAGTATATCAAGGGTAAGGAAAATAGGGTTGCAGATGCTCTTAGCAGGAGAAGACATCTATTTGCTATGTTGACCACAAGGTCAAATTTGAGGCAACAAGTGTTGCAGTATCTTCCAAGAGATGAGCATTATGACAGGGTTAGGCAAGCCTTAGAGGCAGATCCTTCAAATCATAGATTTGATGGATATGTGATGGACTTTGATGGTATTTTTAGATATCAGGGAAGGATGTATATCTCTGAGGGTGGAGATTTGAGGAAGTTGATTCTTGAGGAAGTTCATGATGCACCTTATTTAGGGCATCTCGGAGTTACAAAGATGGTAGCAGAATTGAAGGATTTGTATTTTTGGCCTAAGCTTAAGAAAGATGTCATGGAGTATAAGGCTAGATCTTTGGAATGCCAGTGAGTTAAGGCTCAGCATGTGCATCCAATAGGATTTTTATATCCCCACGATATACCTGAGTATAAGTGGCAAGTAATCAGTATGGATTTCATCCAAGGATTACCTTTGAGCAGGAATAGGCATGATACCATCTTAGTAGTTGTTGATAAGTTGATGAAGGTTTCACATTTCATACCTGGAAATTTGAAGGATGGATCATTGACTCTTGTGAGGAAAGTTTTGCAAGAGATATTCAGATTGCATGGTGTGTCAGAGACCATTATTTCTAATAGGGATACCAGGATGACATCCAGGTTCTGCACTACACTAAATGCAGCTTTGGGAACTAAATTGAATTTTAGTTCTACATATCACCCGCAAACCGATGGCCAAACTAAAAGGATCAATCAAGTTGTGGAGGACTTACTGAGGATGTACTGTATGGATCAGCAGTACAAGTGGGAGGAATATTTTCCATTGGTTGAGTTTTCCTACAACAACTCATATCATGCATCTTTGGGTATGGCACCTTTTGAGGCACTATATGGATGGAAATGTCGCACACCCATTAGTTGGGACAGGATGGAAGATAGGATCATCATTGGTCCAGATATGCTCAAGGAAATTGATGATCAAATGAAGTTGATCAAGGGTAGGTTGAAAGAAGCAGTCGATAGATAGAAAAGCTATGTTGATAGGAACAGGACTTTCAGACAGTTTGTTGTAGGAGATAAAGTCTTCTTGAGGGTTAAGCCTCATAATAGCTCTATCTCATTTGGGAAATCATCAAAGTTGGCACCGAGATTTGTGGGACCATTTGATGTACTGGAAGTTATTAATCCAGTTGCATATAGACTAGCATTACCACCTGCTCTAGCTTGACTCCATAATGTTTTCCATGTTTCTTTGTTGAAACCATATCATCGTGATGCATCTCATACTCTTGATTGGTGTTCATTACAAGTACAGGATCCAGGGGTGGTGCTAGTGGATCCCATCTGAATCCTAGACAGGCATAGCATTAAGCAGCGTAACAGAGATAGTACTCAGTACAAGGTCTAGTGGGACCAGTAGACTGAGGATAGTGCTACTTGGGAGGATTTTGAGACGATAGACCATCATTTTCCTCATTTTCTTTCATAGATTAGCATTTATTTTGTGCGGAGATACTTGATACTCTTGTTTTCTTGATTCACATGTTGTGAACTTTGATAGCATGGATGCTACTATAATTGTTTATGCTTATGCTTAAGAACTATATTGTTAGTTACTATTTCATTATGATCGAGATACTATGCTTTACCTATTGAGATACTATGTTTACTGATTGAGATAGTATGTTTTATTGATGATGATGTTATGCTTATTGAATGGTTAATAAGACATCGAGACGATGTCTCTTCCAAGAGGGGAAGGATGTCACGTATAGATTTCATTTGATTAATTAAATGCAATTAGTAATCATGATGTCGCTATTTAAATTGAAATTCAATGATTATTTTAATCAAAGTTAAATTGAAATTGAAATGCAATTACCATTATTTGAAATGCATTTATATTTAATTTCGGGGTTTGTCATTGCTAATGTAAAATCGAGTGCAAGTGAACGCAGGAACAGGTGAACGTGATTGAAGGCGAGAACAATGATCGGGTAGAGTTGTTTAGCCGATTGACATTTATAAGTAAGACGAAATCTCACACACTCACTTAGATAATATTTTTAATGCATTTTGTGTTATCGTGTTTGCAAGTTTTAAATCTAGTTTTAATTTAATTTCTCAAAATTGTGAAAAATGCATATTGATTTAAAAATGACGATTTGGTTAAATTTGATGAAATTGATTTAAATTAAATGATCGGATTTGTTGTTTAAATATTTTATTATTGTTTGAAAAGGTTGGTGTAATTAAATATTTTGTACCTTGTCGTAGGTCATAATTACACCTTAGTTAAGTTTACTTAGGGACCACATAGAAGTTGTTGGAGAATTTCCACCTTTGGTGGACTTATCATGTTATCACTCTATCATCTCCACCTTTCATGGACATATCATGTGATTAGGGTTCCACCTTTTGTGGTAGATCCACTATTTGTGGTGGTTATCACATTATCACCTTTCCACTTTAGGTGGAGTGATAGCTTTTCATTGTTGTCTCATGTCATAAGATTACGACACTTGTCATAATCTTATGCACTCCTATGTTCTCACCTTGGCTATATAACCAAGGGGTCTCTCATTGTAAAATAATTCATTCCATTATCATTGACATTGAATACAGTTTATTCTTGTCATATTATTTTCTCTCTTCTTTGTGTTTTCTATTTGGTCCATAGATCTTGGCATCCATAGCCAATTCTAACATGGTATCAGAGCATGTTTGATTCTAACATGGTATCAGAGCGGGTTGGGTGCCATTCGAGAGCCATTTTCTGAAGAGAGGTACCAGATTTGGGGAGGTTCCATTTTTGGATCTTTATTGCAGGTTTATATCGGAGCTTGTTGGTGCAAATTTGATCTCACCATTGCATTCGGAAGATTCGAGAAAGTCGATTTTTCTTTTTGTTTTGTCCAAAACGGACATACGAGGCCAAATCTAAGAGGGTTTGAAGCGGCATTGTGGTTGCCAGATCCAGAAGGTAGCTGCATTTTTGGAGCATTTTGGGTCAAATCCGACCCTGCCATCACGTCCAAAAGGGCCAAAAACCCTAAGATCAATTGTCCAATTGTCCAAATCGGAGCAAGTCATTTGGTGAGGCAAATTTTTTTTGCCCAAAGAGCCGTATGGCCCCAAGGGCCATCATTGCGTCAACGGTACAATTTTGTCAAAAAAAAAAATTAGAAATTTTATTATGAAAATTTTCATTTGAAAAAAAAATTGTTTCAAAAATTTCAATTTGGAAAATCTTTGAAAAATTTAAAAAAAAAATTAAATTTGTAAGGTCTACGAACGCAGACTGTACCTGCATACCGCAATACTCGCAGGGGTATCGTGGCCCCTGTAGCACTGCCAAGTGGCAGCCTCTCGCTCACCTCCCGCGGCCCCACCACATGCGGTCACACAACCGGCCGCATCCACACATTCCTCCACCGGCGACAGCGAAAAGAAGATTTCGAAGAATCTTGAAAAGAATATTCCGACAAAGTTTTTAGGTGACGGGCCGCAGGCCGTCAAATTTATGCCTTTGATCTGCTGACATCAACGCCATGTCAGCGCATATTTGAAAATTTCTCCCCCTTCACCATTGAGCTTTTGACTTTTGCAGTTCAACTTCAGAGGCTCATAACTCACTCATTTTGGCTCCTTTTTTCGAGCAATTTTTTTTTATTTGGGCTAATTTTTCGTGCTCTACATAGTGGTGCAACTATTTTTTGGTTTTGGCTTCTGTTTTTTCTAGAAATTGCAGATTCTCACAGGTGCTGCTACTTCGTCCTCATTTTGGGAACTTTGGGAGCCCATAACTTGCTCCTACGGTAACATTTTTGAGTGCCGTTTTTTTTTAAAGTGCATGATTTTTCCTATACTTTCCAGTGGTGTGATCAGATTTATCTCATCTACTGTAATTTTTATACTGTGAATTTGTGGCCTATTTTGGCATCTGCATGTACCAAGATCAAAGTCCACCTTGTTGTTTTTGGCAGTGGCAATTGTAAACGCACTAAGTATAAAGTGCCAAATCAGATATTGATTAGGGGGGGCTTCATGATTGAGTGATTTGGGGGATTGGTTGCATTCTTTTGCTTGGTTTGTGTTCTTGCAATGGGTAAATCTCAAATTGAACTCCTAACTCCACATAATTATGCTACATGGAGAAAATCAGTATGGAACTATCTCTTGGGAAAAGGTCTAATAGGTTATCTAAAGGAAACCGTTTCTCAACCTACTGATGCTAATGAATTGGCAAGATGGGAGATTAATCGTGAGAAAACACTTGGATGCATATGTTCACTAGTCTCATTTGATTTACAATTTCATATTGATTCATGTACAACAACTAAAGAAGCATGGGAGACTTTTGAAAAGTTGTATGGTAAAACAGATAAGATTAGGGGATATTAGATTGATAATGATTTGATGAATCTTGATCCTAAAAGTTTTGACCACATCCAAGACTACATCTCCAAAATAAAGCAATTAAGAACACAAGTGAAAGAATGCAGTATTGAAAAAGAGGATTTATAGTTGATTTTGAATGTGCTATCCAAGCTTGGTCCTGAGTATTCAGTATTTGTTTCTGGCTTTCACACCCATCGACTTTCTATGGGAGCATCATATGTTGATCCTAATTTTAATGACTTTGCAAATCTCCTAATCCAAGAGGAAGCTAAGTTAATGAACATGGGTCTAATCAAGTCTTCCAAGCCACATACATTGGTTTCTAGTGAGTCAAAGGTACATAAAGAATCAGGGAATCTTGATAAGAAGCAAAAGATGAAAAAGAACAAGCCACATAAAGAATCAGAATCCACTCATTCAAAAGAAGAATCATCTAAGAAGAAGAGGTCTTTTTGTGCATATTGCAAGAAGGATGGACATGAAGAACACTATTGTTATAAGAAGGATATTGATGAGTTGAAAAATCTTCTCAAAAAGAATCAAATTGATTTGCCTTCGAGAATGTCTGAATCACCTTCTTCTCCTTCTTCTTCAAAACAGTCTAAGGGAAAAGTTCATTTGGCATCTACATCAAGCAGTAAAGGACAAGCTCTTTGTGCTTATTCAAGTCTAGGATAAGGTAGATGGCTTCTAGATTCAGGAGCATCACATCATATGGCATCTTCACAATCTATTTTCTCTTCATTTCAGCCTTGTTCTATGTCTCCTATCTTGATGGGAAACAATACATACATGAGTGTAATAGGGAAGGGATCTATTAGTTTTTGGGACAACTCTTTTCAGGATGTTTTGTGTGTTCCTCATTTGACGAACAATTTTCTTTCCATATATCAGATTACACATGGTGGAAATGGGAGATCTGTGGAGTTCACACTTGATTTGGTCATCATTCGAGACTTGGAGATTAGAGAGATCATTGCTACTGGGGTGGTTGGTCATTCATCTCGGTTGTATACCTTTGCAGATTTTGCTTCTGATGGTGACATTATTCCTTTGACTGTTCATCACACTCCTAGTGTGAACCATGATTCAGAGGAGACATTTGGCTACTTGAACTTGGGAGTTCTCACATCAGATCCAGTACTTGAGCCATGCATTTCATCTCCTCCATCTACTGTTGTAGTTGATGATGCTTGTGATTCCACAGTTTGGGTTCCTTGTGATTCAGTGCAGCAGGACATACATTGTCTTCCAGATATGGCTACTTTGGATGGCTTCTTGACAGGTATTTCAGACTTGTTTGTGGAGTCTTATCTTGCAGATTTGGGGGACACCATTGATGACATTCATCTTCTCTTTGATGAATATGCTCCTTCTTCAGTTGTTGTGAGGGAACACTCTGACCCTCTTGTTCATTCTCTACATGATCATTCCTTTCAGTTTGACATGAGTGTGGATACTTTTGGACAGCATTTGGAGGAGGCTTCTTTTTCTTTAGAGGGGATATCATTCTCTTTGGATCATGTTCTACATTCTTCTCTACTAGATGTTGGATTGTACTCTTCAACAGTGTGGCCTAGAACGCATGTTTGGAGTGTGTCATCTTTCAGCATTGACATGGAGACACTTGAGCATGCTTCAGAGACATCATACATCCTGCATACATCCTTGGTTTTGTTTCTTCCTAAGGGGAGGAAAGTTGTTCGGCGAGATTGGATCATCTTCAGCATTCAATGTCGAGCTTCTACCATCATTGCAGGAGACTCAACATTGAGGGGGGGCTACCTTGTCTCTCTTCTACTTCTCTCTTATGGGGGGGTCTTTTTCCTCACATGGGGTTTTTACCTTCTCATGCATCATTGAGAGCATTTCCATTATTGTATTTTATCTCTCTTTTGGGGAGGAGTTTTGTCCCACTGGATTTTCTCCTTTTCTCCGTTTGTGAGAGATTGCATTGCATTTGTACATGGGTACCTAACATGGCCTAGTTGTTGGGACCCATCTTGCATTGTTTGCATTTGTGTACATTCTCCCTAAGTTGCACTTAAGGGGGGGTGTTGGTGTAATTAAATATTTTGTACCTTGTCCTAGGTCATAATTACACCTTAGTTAAGTTTACTTAGGACCACATAGGAGTTGTTGGAGAATTTCCACCTTTGGTGGACTTATCATGTTATCACTCTATCACCTCCACCTTTCATGGACATATCATGTGATTAGGGTTCCACCTTTTGTGGTGGTTATCACATTATCACCTTTCCACTTTAGGTGGAGTGATAGCTTTTCATTGTTGTCTCATGTCATAAGATTACGACACTTGTCATAATCTTATGCACTCCTGTGTTCTCACCTTGGCTATATAACCAAGGGGTCTCTCATTGTAAAATAATTCATTCCAATATCATTGACATTGAATACAGTTTATTCTTGTCATATAATTTTCTCTCTTCTTTGTGCTTTCTATTTGGTCCATAGATCTTGGCATCCATAGCCAATTATAACTGAAAATAATGTGCTTGTATTTCAAAATTTAAAATTAGAATTGGCTTTTATTTCGAAATTTATTAAAATTTAAATTAATAAAGTGTTTTATAAATTTTAAATGTTTTTTTTAATTGAAAATATGAAAGGAGAAAAGATTTAACAATTAGAATTGAACAAAAATCTTAAAATGGAGTTATTGGAAACAAATTGAAAATGAATTATGTGCAAATTGAACTTGGCATTCAAATCAAACTTCAGTTAACAAGTTGAAGAGATATCTTCAATCAAGAGGAGAAGCAATCAAAAATCTGAAACTTAGAGTTATAGAATTGATCTAGAGATCAATCTAAAATAGTGGATCTCATTTCTTGTTAAAATCAATGCATGAGAAAGAGAGAGGAATCATATACTGGAGAATTTCGAAATTGGAGAGACACATAAATAAATTCGTTTTTGGTGTTCTTGAGCAAAACCAAAATATGACAAAGTATTATTGAAAGGAGGAATTTTTGGTTGTATTACTATTTTGTTTTGGATCTTACTTATCTGTGCAGCCAGTAGTAGAGAGAAGGTAGACAGAGGGAGGCTTACACTCCTCTCACATCCCATGCACAGGGAGGAAGGGAGAAAGGCAGCCAAGGAAGGCACACACAGCCTTCAATTTCCTCACACACCCCACACAATGGCAAGTACAGAGGGCACGGCCTGTTTGGGAGGTGCACAGGGTTTGCTAAAGAGGTGTGTAGGGTGTGGAGACCTCTAATCTCCCACGCGACCTATTTGGAAAGCAAAGCAGGGACTGCTAAAGCATGTGCAAGGATTGGTAAGTGTGCGGGTCCTCCACTCTCATTCCTCTCACCACGCACATCAAGAACAGGAGAGAATGTGCGCACAAGGTAGGGTGGATGTTCTAATCTTCCATGCACTGGAATTGTATATGAATTTATCTTATCGACTTTTATGTCGTTGTTTTGGAATCGACTAGTTCTTTGATGTCTAAATGAATGAGATAACAACTTTATTTTGAATATAAATGATTATATTTAAAGTATTGTCGCAATTTGTTTTAAAGAGTTCCGCTCTTTACACCTATCGACTCATCCATTGGGAATATGGGAGTTGACCATGATGTTTCCCACCACTCCTCATAGGCATCTATGATACCGATGCCATCAACATCAAAGACTAGAGGCATATCATGACTCAAGTACTTAGAGTCACTATAGACAACATCATCGGAAGTGAACCGTCTAGTATCACCAAGCCTTCGAGCACTCTGTACTAATCTCTTGAAAAAAGGGTTGTGCCATGGGCACTATCTAGACTTGTCCAAAATGTCACATGACATGATCATAGTAGAAAGGTCGTACTATGTAATGTCTTCCTATCAAGAATCTATTCATTTGAAAACTCCTCATCTGGCCACTGTGGAATAAGTTGGTAAGGTCTCCATATGATCTCCTCCTCATCTAGTCCATCGAATCAAAATCTCTAAAAATGTAAGTTGCCATACTGTCATAGCCATCGTAGTGGATAGTTGAATGTGTGAGGATACCCTAGAGCTTATGTGCATGGAAATCTTATCGGTCTAGTGCACATGATATGCTCCAGGCACCACACCTAAAACAATGTACAGTGTACCATACTATTGATCTCACGAAATGAAAATCACCCAAGATCATAATATAGATGCGCAAGGATGTTGTGCCCCCAAGCATACATGGTCATGTGCTCTACCATCCCACGAATCATATGTACTATTCCTCCCTCTAAGTGCACTCCCTGATCATCAGGGACATGAACTAGTGCTACAGTGAACATCATAATCCGTGCAACAAGTGGGGCCCGCAAATATAGTAGCATCACTAGATTGATTTGTGGCCTCACCATACCATCATGAACTAGACCTCCAAGCCAATACTGCATATCATATTTCATCTCCTAAAATGACTGATCCACTAAGAAATGTACCCTCTCTCCCCGAATTGAAACTAGGAGTATGCGATGTACGTCCTCTAGCATGATGGTCATCATATCGATGGGAAGATGAAACGTGCATGTGTCTGCATTCCACCAATCTACCAGTGCCATCAACATAGCATTATGGTACCTCATGGGGGGCATGAGGTACGTCCAGTATAACCTCTTAATTTTTAATAACTTTGTGTCCTCTACTGAGAGTGTGGGAGCTAGATTTTGGAGGCAACTGATATGTTTGCCACCTAGATGTTGCCACGAACGAGGAGGAATCTAACAAAAAAGAAAAAGTATGTCCTATAAGAATTCTATAATCCTAAATCTATACATCAACAATCAAAAAAGTGTACTAAAGTTGTTCTAGTGTACTCTTCCAAGGATCTTGGACACTTTAGACCCCTTTTGGGACACTTCGCAACAAAAGGGGACACTGCGACAAAAAGGGTCACTTTACGAAAAAGGGGGACACTTTGCGAAAAAAAGGGACGCTTTGTGAACTTTTCTTCCAAGGCCCTAAATTAACCTAGAAATGCATACAAATTATAAAATAAATGCGTAAGGACAAAGCTAAGGCAGAAAAATCAACTCACCTGATAATAATGCTCATCGTGGGCTACCTGATCTCGTAGGACATCCAATCTAGCAAGCACATTATCTCATTGGCTCGGCATATTCAATCACTCTTCACCAAACTCAAGCTACAAGAAGGTAAATGAGAAAATAGTTAGAATTTACTTCACTTTTTACTCTTATATAAGTTAAAATTAGGGTTTTACTATATTAAGATTAAAAAAGTGTCTTTCATTCAAATTAACATAACGGGTGCTAGAGAGCTCCATTTTTTACGTCAATTAATCATGATTCTGCTCCCATCCTCATCAAATGTCTATCATCATGTGGTATGGTACTTGGAAATTTTATGAGAGTGAATTTGCACCCCTAACACAAATTCCCCTTTCACCCTTTTACACTTTAGAAAACTGAAAGCGGAGGTTTAATTCCACTTAATCACGCTGCTTACATTCCACTTAGCGCCTTGTTTGTGTGTCGGTGGAGGCATTTCTGTCAGGGACGCCTGTGCGGCACACAAACGTTCGTGCGGAATGCTTACATCCTTGGCAGATTCCTGTGGCTGGAGACCGCAGAGACATTACACTTTCGATTGGAAGTCAAAGTATAACACCCCTCTTCGATTAGTCGACCCAAATATGGTCATTTTCACATTCTCCTTCATATTCTTCACTGTCTCATTCATTTGGGGAGTCTTTCAAGATATTGGATTCATCTCTTCACTTTTCTCCATCCTTTTCAAGCATTCACAAGCTTTGTAGCAACACTTTTCACTCCATTACAGCAATCCACTACTCCATCACTTTGATAGTGCAAGCATAGGACAAACACCGCGGCAACGGAGGCTTGAGTTCCTCTTGTTCTCTCCTCTACAAGCCTTGAGCCCTTTGGACAGAGGTGGTAATCTCCTCTAATCTCTTCTATCATTTTTGGTTGAGTAAGAACATACTATTTCTAGTGTTTTGTGTTTACGCAGCTTTTAGTTTCCTTCTTTATCTTTATTTTAATCATTGCAAACTTGGTTGTCCATGGAGGTGGACACACCAAAACGGGGGTTTGATTGAGGTGGGCCCCTAAATATCCCCAACACTTCCCGCTTTTTTTGTGTGTAGGTGGAGAGAGCTTGAAGCAACCTGGTGAGAATACTGTTGTACGAGATCGTCTTCATCACCCTTGCGTTAATATATTTCTTTTATCATATTCATATTTACATTTCAATCTTCTTGATCTCATTTTATCACTTCAAGAACCTCTAGACTAGGCTGGTAGTCTCTCCTTTAGAGTGTGAACCTTGTTTCTTTGGTTTTCTATTCGTACGGATGCCAATGCACCTATGAGACACCAGTGTGTCGCGCTATCTTCCTAGAACCGCATTTTTGTTCTCAGACAAAGAGCTACCTGAGATGCAAAGTTGACTCTGAAGGCTGACTCGTCTAGTCTCTTTCCAAATTTTAGGTTTTTAGAAGGGTCAAAGGACACATAGTCCTCATCATTCTCATCTCGTCTATCCTAACTATCCTTTAAATTGAGGTAAGTTAGGGCAGCCTTTTCGCTTGTTAGGTCTCAAAAACGTAGGTGTGAACCACAAGAGGTTGCCAAGATCTTGACACGTTTTTGGCTAACGTACAAGGCCCAATGATGAATTTGAACCTTCTTCTCTTTAGGCTATGCTAGACCTAGGTGGGTGTACCTATGCAAATGAGGCAAACTTAAACTATATGTTTCTTGCTTGAGCAATCTATCCACAATGGCAACTAGGAATGGGATAGATGAAATTTAATAACTACTCCTACTGCATAAAATGAAAGTGTTTATATATGTTGTTTTTATGAGATTTATTTTTTGTGGTTTGACAGATCAGTGCCTTTTATCCACCTGGGCAATGGAGTCAAAAATTAAGAATGATATGTGTTTCCCTTTTTCGGCTTAACTCTAGTTGCTAGGCACTTTGAGAATGAGATTTTATGGCTGACATAAAACTTCATTAAATTTATGACTTGCATAAATTGTGCTAGAATATTTCCTTACCATGTTCTTCTTTAATTATCTAAAAGAAATCCTTAAATCAGTGTGATTTATTCAAAAGAATTTAAATCTGACTTGTAGACACCAATTGATTAAATCACACAAAATGAGAATGCACTTTGATAAATCAGGAATATACTCAATATACTGATTTAAATGATTAAAAGACCTCAAGTTGGAGACAACCAGATAAAAAGTACAAATATTTGGATCACAACAATTGAACACCACAAAAGGATTTCACCGGTTTAAAACATTATCTCCATTGCTTCAATCCAGAAAGTCTGTACATTATATACATCCCATGTTTGTAATTTCCTCCTATTTCCTAATTCCTAATTCTAATGTCTCATCTCCATGATTTTATTGTACATATATACAATACACATTTTAGGGTTATGACCCTTCATTTGTTCCGGTGCAACTTTTAAACATTCCTTGCTGAAAATAAAGTATTTAATTAATTACCTTTTTAGCAAATTAAATATTTAAACTTTAATCTTCATTTTGTAACCTTCATGAAAAATGAATTTTAACGACTATCCCTCCTTTGATGGAAATGTTTACCTTGCATTTAATCTGTGTATCTTTATCCAACCTGAAATACTCTTTGAATAGCAATAACCTTCAAGTAAAATTTGCCGCTCTTTTCATTCGCGGTTCTTCTTGCTTACAGTTTCGTCTTTGGTTATGATGTCGCTTGTAGCTTGCCCGAAGCTTTCCACGTGGCGTCCTATCAAGACTTCCCTGTGGGAAGCTCTTCTTCTTTTTTGTTGGGCTCTGGTTGCTTGCGACGTGGCGTTCCATCAGGGCTTCCCTTTGGACGCTTCTTTTTCTTTTTGGTTGAGCTCTGGTTGCTTGCCACATGGCACGTCGCAGCAGCTTGCTTTATGTTTGGGTGGGGGCCACACCACAGTTGCTTTTCTCAGGAGCTTTCCATGTGGCGCTCGTTCGGGCATTGGTTGGTTTTGGTCGAGGGTTGTTGCAAATGTTTCCGCTTTGGCATCGTGTGCCCTTTCTGATTTTCTGTCGTGTGGCCCATCTCTTCAGAGTGCTTTTCTGGTGTGCGACCATTCCTATGCATGGATTCCTTCGCCGAAATATCTTTTCTATTGGAATTTTAAAGCGGTGGGTATTTTGGTAGCGTAAAAAAAAGCATTTTTGGTATTGCAGGGCAATTTTTATGAAAATAATAGGATAAATTTTGGGTTTTAATTAATGAAATATTTAGGATATTTTGCGAAAAATTTTGGTTCTAACACCGCTCTTGGCCTTTCATGACCTCGGGCCTTGCAGTGTTGGTCCCCCTCTCTTACATTTTTGGTGAACCCGACGTGAACCAACACCTATCCATTTGTTAGCATCCTGAACGTTTTCTCGTATACCTCTTGGTCATTGTACCATGGTGTGTTCTGAAATTTTATGAGCTTCACAACCCAATCTATGACCTTTGGGCATATTGTTAGAAAAATTTTGCAACACCTTCCAATGGACAAGACGAAGGTCTCCTCTAGCTTCACTATTGGCCTCTTCTCTAGTTCTGTAGTTGGTTTGTCCGCACAGGAGCACGTATTGCGAGGCGAACCTAGGTTTCTTGAAAAAACTTATCACATCCCTACTCCTCCTGCATCGTCGACCTCTTCATTCGTAGATGAGCATGAGACTATTTGTATCCCTTCCATGTACGTTGTTAGCCTCGGTAAAGGGTTAGGTGCATTGGAAAATCACCTAGAAGGAAACCCCAAGATGGCTAGGGTTGCTAAGGTGATTGGTGAAATAAGATACATGGTGGAAAAAGACTAGACAAGTGTGGAGCTCTTAGCTAGTCTCGGTGGTTTGGCCGAAGCATGTGCCCCCTCAATCCATGGTTGCATGATACGAGGTGGCCTCTTAGAGGAACATGAGAAGCAGCTCGAGATGTCAATGCCTCCTACATCCGTGTATATGGCTAACACAGTCACTTCAGTCAATATACCCACTACTTCCAAAAGTTTTGAGACCATCAAAGTAAATAGGAACCCTTTGGGTTTCCACTTCACCCCTTCTGCTCCCTCCGGTAGTGGAAGATTTGGCAGAATAATAGGCGAAGGCTTTGGTTGCAGAAACTTTTGGAAGTGGGGGTGGCATTGGCAGAGGTGAATTTGGCGGAAGTCATGGTGGTGGCTTTGGCTCTAGTGGTGGTTCTGACGAAAGTCACACTAGTGGTGGCAACATCAGTGGCAGCTCTAGTAGTGGTCATGGCGATGGTGCCAGCGGAAGTCACACCGGCAGTGGCGGTATCGGCGACAGCTTTGGCAGTGGTTCTAGCAGCGGTTTTGGTGGTCCTATGTCTTCTAATGACCCTATTCTGAATACCCTTCTTTAGTATATGGGGAAGATACAGAACCAGCTTGTGAACCTCTCCTAGGCCTCGGCCCAGCCTATCTTCCAACCCTTCTTCTAACATAGCTCGTTGTAGGTTGCAATCCTAAACACTCCTTTCCTGCAGGGGATGCAAATTCCCAAATTTGAGAAATACAGTGGTAAAGGGGACCCACAAACACTTGTGTTTGCCTTTAACGCCCTATGCATGAACTTTTTCCATCACGATGCGTTGATGGCCAAACTATTCCCCCGATCCCTCAAAGATACAACACTAGATTGGTATTATTCTTTGCCCAACAATTCCATCTTTACATTCGATCAACTTGTGAACTAGTTCCTGCAACAGTTCCAAGCCAATATCAGACCAAAGATGACCTTCTTAGACCTTGTTAGATGCAAACAAGGGGACAACGAAAAGATTACAGACTTTATAGCACAACACCAAGCACTCTTCTCATAGATCTCATATCTGTTACCCGATTTTGATGTACAGAAGGTCTTCATATGGAACTTACCAAGGCCTTGGCAAGAGAAGTTCGGCCTCATGAAGTATCCTTCTTTTACTCACTTTTGTGTGGCTTTATGAGAAAACCAGCAAATAGTAGTACAGTTCGGAGGTTCTCCCTCACACTCCCATTCTAAAGGAAGATCTATAGTATCGATCTCGGGAAGAGGTAAATCTGTCGGGAATGTAGTAGCTGCTATGGATAAAAACGGCCTCAAACACAACCGAAAGTTTATAAAGCTATCAGAATCTTATTCTTCCATCTTGCAAAAGTTGGTGAAGGATAAGATCCTTACCCTACCACATCCTAAGCCAGTTAGAGAACCATACCCTAGCTAGTATGAAGAAAAAACTTATTGTCAGTACCATCGAGTTAACCGACAAGATACTGAACGTTGTATGTGCCTACATCATGAGATATAGGCCCGCATTGAGGATGATACTATCCACCTTGATGGGAACAAAAAAAACACGAACAAATCAGTGGTGAAAGCTAATAGTGAATTATAGATATACATGGACCTATTTCTGTCACATTCTACTAATATGATTATCGATCCCACTAGTTCTACTTCTCACCCAAAGGCATATGTTAACATGGTTATCGTTACTTCCTCTCCCTTCCTTGCAACCGATTTTCCGAATATAACATTTACTTCGCAAGACATGCCAGCAAATGGTAAGCCTTCTCCACTTTATATTCCCGCTCACCTCAATGGTAACATTGTGACAGGGGTCTTAGTTGACCCCTCGAGTAGAGTGAATGTCATCACGGAGGAGACATTACTCTTGAACTCCCTGCAAAGGGAGGAATATGAAAAAATGAAATCCATCATCTGCATGCATGATGGACTTTCTCTTAAACCCTATGGATCGATAACGTCATTCATCTTAGTTGTACCTAGGAGTGTAGACACGGTCTTCAATGTTATCCATGAGTCAAACCTATTCAAAGTGAAGCTAGGTATACCTTGGCTAACTTCCATGAATGGGACCACCTTTGTGATTCATAAGTTCCTTAAGCTTTCCCATGAAGGTGTTGTGCACGTAGTGCATGATACTGAATATCAGCCTATGGTATGTCATGGGGGATACTTGTTGGATCACTTTTGGCCCACTTTAGCCGGTCTGCTCCCAAAAAGAACGAATCTACTTTACAAGAACTATTTGAAGTACAAAACAGGGGGTAAGGGACAACCAAAGTTGACCCTTCCTGTAGCCGAGCTGCCAGCTGCCTCCTCCTCCCAAAAGGGAAAGGAGAAGCTCACTCCCTCTTGAGTTGACTCATCTACTCCCCTCTCTTGGGAGGAGTAATGGATGAACAAGCCCGGGTTCTACCCACTAAGTCTGATGATGCCTCCTTGGTGAAATCCCAAGGTCAGGATATCAGATCTCCTTGATGGGTATCTGGGACCCTAGTACTACTTATATGGCAAAAAGAAAGGCTCACAGAGGGAGTTTTCCCCTCGACCTCTTCTTATTCCCCCAAACAGGAAGGGATCCACCTCTAAGGTGTTGGAGTCAACTGCTCCCACCATTTCTAAATCTTCTCCTCTATCTCCAATTCAGGAATCTATCTTTCCATCGGAAACAGTTGTGCAAGACACTCCCATGGCTGAATAGAATCCTTTTGTCCCTTTGCAGATCTTGATTTCTGATTTGAAGGGTTGTAGAAATTGCCTTGCACATGAGCGTAAGTGATAGCGAAAGGCTCTCTTGGCTAAGCAAGCCTTCTTATAGAAAAAGGAGGAGGAGAAGACCACACCTCCTGCTATGTCTTCCTCTCTCCCCCCTTATGTCCCTATTCAAACTAGCTCCAAGTCACTTTCGGCTTCCATTGCAAGCACACATGCACCTGGAAGGGTGCAAGTTTTCATCGCTCCTTTGAAAAAGCCACCCTTATTGACCTCCATCCCATATGTCTTGCCTTTCCCAAAGCCCATGGATATGGTGAACACTTTGGTTGTATCCACTACAATTCTTTCCTCTTCTCCCTCGACCCTCCTTGCTTCATTTGTGGGGAGTTCACCTCCTCCAATGAATAAGAAGGTAGAACATGGTCCCTCTAGCAATGGAGGACGTAAGAAAGGCCTACCTTCCTTGAAAGGTGGCCCCGCGCTGACTTGTTTAGTCCTAGCAATGGAACCAACACCAGCCTCCCCTGAGTTTGTCACCGCTCCTAAGTCCCTCGGCGAGCGTAGCAGTGAACCTCAACTACGAACTCCTCCATCCACCAAGGTGAAGCATGTCACTCTTGTTAAATGTATGTTTAACTCGATGGATGAAGTTTTGACTTTTTCAGCGATCTTTGCAAAGTCATTGACCTTGGACCCACAAGAGCTAACTGACAGAGACCTCATCGGTCCCTCTTCCTTGGCCCTTGTTGCGGGATGATTGAAAGCTAATCCCCTTAACATTACACTATTGTAGGCTCGTCATCCTTCCCCCTACGATGATCTAGAGTGGGAAGCTGACGACCTCTTGGTTGACCAGTGTTAGGGGAGACCCTCTTCTTGATCTTTACATTAGTTGTGTGTGTGTGTTGTGATGTGTTCCCCTGTATTCGTGTTGTATGTGCCTCGATGACCCTTGTTACCCCTGTTGGTGCTTGGATACAAGTGTGGTGTTTGTGTTGTAAACCTTCTTCTATGTGTATCTCTATTCCTCCATGTTTGTGATTGACTTTCGGTAAATTGGGGACAATGCAAAATGTTGGGAGCATTTAAGCTTCCTTCCATGTTGACCCATTTTTTTATTTTTACTGTCTTTCGTGCATTCTTCCTGATCTGGTTGGGGATTGATGATCTTTCGCCTCTTACCATGGTTACCTAATATATATAAATAAAGGTAGATCTGACTTTGTGAAACTAGATCCCCTTGTTCACTTTGTGTGTGATTTGCTTCCTTTTACTCTCTTTATATTTCTCTCTTCTTTGCTTGAGTTGTCCCTCTCATGTGTGAAAACACCTCTTCTACACTACTTGGTCTTTAGAAAATGCATTCGTTGCCAAACGAATCTTTCTAAAAGACCATTCACATGCTTCTTTGATTAGAACTACATTATCAACTTGAAACCCTAGTGGAACATGTTTCCTTCATCATGGGTTCGTAAAGAAAGGACTTGGAAACCCTATGAAGAAGAAGGAACGGTCTTATTCTTCCCATCGCATGAGCGCATCTCCTTCCATTCAAATTCCTTGATGAAGTGAACATCTTTCAAAAGGTTTCCTTGGTGATGAATCGATTCGAGAAGGAAGATGGTAGCTTTTGAACAGTGTGTCCCTTGAGTGGACCCCTCCTTTTCACGTTGGGTTCCCGAGGGACCCCTTCGAAAGTTTTGAACAAATTTTATGGCATCTAGCTCGGGGGCAGCTCGACTAGAATTGCTTCACATCTTCACGTCTAGTTCGAGGGTAGCCCGACTAGACCTACTTCGCATCCTTACGTCTTGCTTGGGGGCAGCCGAACTAGACTCCACCTTTCAAATAGCACATCCCTTGAGTGGACCTTCCTTCCTTTTGAAGGGTTCTCGAGGGACCCCTTTGACAATTTTACAACTTAGCAATGGTCTTCGTGACTGTCAATTCACTGCCTGCGCGGCCACTTCCTGACGTTTTCTATCTGTGGGTAAACATGTCACCCTCTCTGACTCTGAGGGGTCCCCTCTACTCGGTCTCCTTCATGTGATATTTCTTGGGGGATACCTCCCTTACAGGTCTACGGGGCTATAAGGTGCTTTTCCTAGTTTCCTTCATGTAAGAGTTCTTGAAGGATACCCCCCTTGCAAGATCATGAGCCTGTAAGGAACTTTCATACTTCAACTTTGTTGTTCTGTGGAACTACTAAGTCATTCCCTACACTTCCGAGTTCACCAGGTCATGCTCTGCTTCCTCGTCGGTTCAGTTATACATCTCTTACTCTGTTACTTTCTTAGTACTCTACTTTACCGAAGCACTCATCAGTACTCGTGCTCGCTAAAGTGGGGGAAAAATGTATGAGCGTGAATTTGAACCCCTGATGCAAGATATTGGATGCATCTCTTCACTTTTCTCCATCCTTTTCAAGCATTCACATGATTTGTAGTAGCACTTTTCACTCCATTGCAACAATCCACTACTCCATCAATCTGATAGTATGAACATAGGACAAACACCATGGTAGCAAAGGCTTGAGCTCCTCTTGTTCTCTCCTCCAAAAGCCTTGAGCACTTTGGACAGAGGTGGTAAGCTCCTCTAATCTCTTCTATCATTTTCGATTGAGTAAGCATGTACTTTTTGTAGTGTTTTTGTGTTTACGTAGCTTGTAGTTTCCTTCTTTATCTTCATTTCTATCATTGCAAACTTGGTTGTCCGTGGAGCTAGAAATACCAAAACGGGGATCTGACTGAGGCAAGCCCCTAAATAGCACCAACACTTCTCCCTTTTTTGTGTGCAGGTGGAGAGAGCTCAAAGCAAGCTAGCGAGAAGACTATGGTGTGAGATCATCTTCATCACCCTTGCGGTAATATACTTCTTTTATCATATTCATATTTACATTTCACTCTTCTTGATCTCATTCTATCACTTCAGAAACCTCTAGACTAGGTTGATAGTCTCTCCTTTAGAGTGTGAACCTCGTTTCTCTGGTTTTATGGCCGTATGGATGCAAACGCATCGCGTTGTCATCTTGAAACTACACTTTTGTCCTCAAACAAAGAGCTACTTGAGACACAGAGTTGACTCTGAAGGCCGACTCATCTAGTCTCTTTCCAACTTTTAGGTTTGCAGAGTGGTCGAAGGACACATAGTCCTCATCATTCTCATCCCTTCTATCCTAATTGTCCTTTAAACTGAGGTAAGTTAGGGCAGCCTTTCTGCTCTTGGCCTTTCATGACCTAGGGCCTTGCAGTGGTTGGTTCTCTTCTCTTACAGAAATACCCTATGATGTGGTTAGACTGCTACCTTGATTCTACCTCTGTAAAGCAAGTGGAATCAAAGGAGGCATACATCTACCCTCAAATGTGATTTCTAGAAAGAAGTTAGATAAGAGGATTTTTGGACAACTAACAAGTTCGTATTGTAGGATGCGGTTCCTAACATTGTGGTTTTTCAGATAGCTATAGTGGGGGCTTCATTCTCCTGCACTATGATTGAACTTATATGTGTATCCTTTTATGAAAAAGAGAGTATTGGGGGAGTCCTTTAGCTTGCATATGCACGTAGACTCATATGGGCACTAAAGTGGGGGCTAAATGTAGTGTAGAAAATTGTACGCTCTTGAAAGCAATGCAAATTAACACTTAATTTGGACCTATTTTGGCACCCTTTCATTAAACACCCTTTAAAATCATCATTAATATGCGCCTAAGACCCATTATTTCGGATCTCGAGGCTTATTTTAGCTGAAAACCCCACAAAATTATCTAAAACATCAAAAAATTTGAAAAACCCACCTCAAAAATCTAGGGTGGGACTCATTTGCCACCTTGAGCGAATGAGTCCCCCTAGGTGGGACCCATTCACCACCTTGGGCGAATGAGTCCCATTTGGAGATTTTTTCAAATTTGAGCGGGAAAATCACCTTTTTAATTCAAATTTTTGGTTGTTGTCGGCCTTTGAGATCTGAATAATGGTGAATTAGGTGTTAATTTGCCTAAATAAGCAAGCTCCTAAATCATTTTTATCATCTAAGCAAGCATTTTCAAGAGCAATTTCAAGATCCAAGTATTCAAAGTATTCAAGCATTCATTCACAAGAGCATGCAAGTTTCAAAAGCAAGCAAAGTTGAAGTTTTGGAGTAGCATTAAAGTGTTTTTGTAATTCTTCAAGCACACTTCCGTTCAAGATCTAGCATTGTCAAGGGTTGATCATGGTTATCTATGGTGAATCGTGATGGATTCTAGGTTTCGGGAGATGCAACTAGCCATCAAGCCAAGCCTAATGACTTGTTTCCTAAGTGATTCCATCCTCCATTATCACTCTATATTCAACCTAAGGAAAGTACAAGCATTATTGAGTCTCTTTTGGGTGATTAGAGATCCCTCAAAGTGAGTCATCCATTATCATATTTCATTCATGCATCTCATTCTTACACATTAGAATAGGGTTGCGTTATGTTTCAGATTCCTTAGTCTTAGACACACTTAAGGCTAGGGTTTATGTTCACATTTACATTGAAGTTTCATTGTTTCTATCAAGTTTTAATTACCAAACTAGGGGTTTGATCGAGGCAAATCCCCCATAATAAAATCAAGTCTATATTCTGTTTTGTAGGTCTTTTCATAGATTTGGATCCAAAAATCAATTTGGGAGAAAATAGCATGTGTTGAAGTACAGGTCTAAACTTTAAATTCTTGAAAAATCACAATGGGACTGATTCACCAAAAGTGGAAAATGAGTCCCACTACATGTGATTTTTTAGGATTTTTGTAGATTCACATACCTATTTGCTAGAAACATGTTCATGTGCAGAAACCCAAATCTGGGACTGATTCACAAAGATTGGCGAATGAGTCCCAATAGGTAAAAAATTCATATTTTGTAGCATTTTTGAGCTCATCTAAGTTTGCTTTAGATTCCCAGGTTCACACAATTCATTGTACAGTTTTTTATTCTATTTTTTTTTAATTTCTAGGTCATCTAGTTAAAGTTTGCATTGAATTAGGGTTAAGCATTCCATCTTGCATTACATTTGTCTTTCCAAGTCTTAACTTGGTGGTGAACCCCTCATTAGTTTATATTAAACTCCTAGGATAGCCTTAGTGCAAGATCTCTTTCTCCTTTGCATTGAGATCTCTAGAAAAAAAAATTGAATGAGAGAGAGTGAAGATTGTCATTCTAGGTCCTAAACCCTAGAAAAGCATACAATTTTCCACCTTTCCTAGGAATCAAAAAAAAAATTAAAGCAGGAGAAAATCATACAAAAACAACTCAGTAAAAGTTAATAGTGCAATGACATAAGACAATGCTAGAGGAATTTCTTACATTCAATAAATTCAAAAAATTCTTCAAATTTTGCAACAACGAAGGAGTTCTCACTACCAGCAAACAGGGAATAAAGAAAAAACGCAAATTTATATCTTTAAATGTAGGTATATCTATTGCTAATAAAATAATATGATAATTATAAATTTTATACAACCAATTAGATGGAACACGAATCATTGCATAAACATGTTTCAACTTTTCTTTGGAAACATCAGTGTAATGTTCCCCTTTTGGCAGTAACCTTGTCAGTGGCTCATCAGCCTATTCCGGAATCCTATAGGCTCGTTGAGGTGAATCAAAGGATTCCAATTTTGGAGGTTTTGTGATCTTTCCTCATTATTTACTATTTATAGTAAATACTATTTTTGGTAGTTAGCAGTTGTCATCCTTCAGTTCATCATGTCATTGGTAGCAGTATTCAGAACTTAGCCTTGGCCTTTTGAAAATATTAATTTAATGGATTTCTTCATTAATTGAGCAAATGGTTCTAATTCACAGTTATCCCTTAGCCTGAGGAATTAACTTCAAGTTGTTTTAAAAGGGGGGCTTTAAGGGTGGCACCACATGAAGAAATTAAAAGGTTTTTATATTAATTCTTCATTTGTCTCAAGTGGGGCGTATTTTTGAAGAATTATATATATTTTTCGAAATTGAAAAGGTGATGGCTTTTGGCGTACCTTCTTGGAGGATTTGAATAGTCTCCTCTCTTCCTCTAAAATTGAGGCTTGGCTCCAGCATTTGAAACATCCATTATTTTGCTAAACTTATGCCGTCGAAATGATTTATCATTTTATGCTTCGAGGAATGCTGACCTCCTAGTTCCTTCTTCAATTTTGTGTTTGCAAGATAACACCTAATTGAATTATTGTTGCTTCTCATCCAAACTAGCAGATTGAGTTTCAAAGTGATATTTTGATGTATTTTCCAGTTTTATAGTTGTTGTTTGCACACAGCTGAATGTTGTTTTTGTTCATGACTGAATGTACGAATTTTATATGGTTCTGGACATTTGATATTATTAATCCTAAGGTCTAGGCGACCAACTCCTTCAAGTGGCAGATTTTAATTTGAAGTGGTTATTTTTATAATAAGAAATCGCCCCTCTCAAGGGTCGTACCTTTCAGCATGCATTGGGAAGTGTGCCATTAAATATTGCAAATTTTTTAGAGTTGTTTCTATGTCTCAACAGGGGCGCCTATCTCCCAATTAACCTTTGCCTTTGATTTCACGCCATTCAGAGGTATTTTGATTAAGTTGTGAGCATTTTACATATTTCTGTAGTTGTTGATTACCATTTCCAGAATTGCAATTTTTGAGATTTAAGCAATTCATTTTCCGTTTCCATATTCTATCTTCTTTCTTATTATTCTCTAACTTGGAATCATTGTATAAAGTGGTGCTTAGAAAAATGATGATGAACATTGTAATTTGCAGCTTTTACCTTGTACAAAACTGTTAACAGTAGTACTGTTTCAGTTTTAGCTTTGTTGCATTAATTAATTAACTTCACATTAAGCACCCCTGGATGGTATACCGCCAGTGTGGATAATTGTGTTTTGTAATATCTTTCATGCCCACTTCAAGTGGTGAATCCCCACTCTTCAGTGGATGCCTACCGCAACAGAAGAAGTAATCATTTGTAATATTTCCCCCCCACTGTTTGGTGGGAGCATGGAAAGCACTTTGACTGGTTATCCGCCTTGTTCTTTTGAATTCAGCAGTAGTACTCCACCATATGTTAGTACCTCACCTGTCAAAGGATCTTGAGTGCACATCCTTGGTGTCGAATTTAATATTTCTTTTTCAAGTGTAATCTTGTACTTATTGTTTTAGTAGATCCTAGGGATCCTCTGACCATATGCCCGCCCCTCCTCCTTAAGTGGTTTTAGGGTGCATTCTTGGTTAGAGTTCTTTCATATATGTTTTAGTTATGCTAACCTTAACGGGTGATTGATTCTATTGTAAATGTTTGGTTTAAAAATCAAAAAAATTGAGAGAGAATATTTCAGTGGTATCAGAGCAGAAGTTCCTGCCATCCTGTGTTTACTAGTCTATCAGTTGATAGATGAGTGATAGAGCAACTAGATACTTCATCAGAAATCAGGCCAGATCTCAGTCACAGTTTCCGCCAGTGCCAGAAGCAGATACTTTGTCAAAAGCTTTAAGAGAAATGGGTAAAATAGTTGAGATAATGTCAGATGAGTCTTGACTTTCAATGGAAGAAAAAGATGCACAAGCAGAAAAGAAGTTTGATAACATGTTAGAGATGATGACACGTTTGCTGGCTAAATTGGATCAGCAAACTACTCAAATTAATATTCAGCCCCAACCAAATCAAGTTGGTGAAAACAGTAGTAATAGTGGGGTTAACAGAACTTATGTTCCTGATGGTCATAATGCTTCAGCAGTTAATGGAAGGGATAGAACTATTGGACAACATGTCACAAACACAAGAGGATCTTCATCTAGACCTCTTCTTCCTATATTCATTCCGAGAGATGAACAAACACCTGAAGTTGGGGTACCTTTTTCTGATGATTCTAGGCAAGTATATATGGAGTACATCTCTTTACCCCCTAATATGAGAGATGCATGGACCTTTGATCAATTCATGAATCAAAGAAGTAGAAGGAACGCTAGAAGGAATGAGCAACGTCCTCTCACGAACCATAGGAATTATTTTCAGCAAGAATTGGGTAAGATTTCCTTAGACCACTTTGATGGAAGTAACAAGTGTGTTGCCAAGGCTTGGGTGCAGAAATTGGACAACTATCTGTCACTTACACCAATGTCAGAGGAAGATGCAATTAAGTTTGCCACGTTACACTTGGATGGAGTGGCTCACGAATGGTGGACTCACGGTTTGGTTACTCTTGGCCATAACCTCATTCATACCTATGAAGAGTTTACCAATAAATTAATTGAAAGATTTGATACCAAAGATCCTGAGTTTAGTTTCCGAGAATTGGCACAATTGAAACAACACAGATCTTTAGATACTTATGTTGCTGATTTTCAAAGGCTGTCAGTAATGGTGCCTAACATTATTGAAAGGAGACTTGTGGTTTTATTTGCAAAAGGTTTGATGGATCCTTTGAAAGGATGGGTCAAAGCCTTTGATCCACCATCATTGGATGAAGCAATCAAGAAAGCAAGGAGCATGGAGTTGGCTGCTCCAAGACCAAAATTTTAGTCTAAACCATTAAAAAAGGATAAGAAGAAGTTCACTCCTAATCAGCCCAACAAGTATCCACAAAGAATATCTGATGAACTCCATGATCAACTCAGAAAGGAAGGCGTTTGTTATACTTGTCGTGAACCTTGGACAAGAGGTCACCATTGTTATGGGAAAGGTAAAGTTCAACAAATGGAGGGCTATTCTGATTATGGGTCAGAATCTGATCCGCTTGATCAACAGTATGAAACAGCAAGTGATGAAGGAGAAGAAGCTCCAGAAGAGGAACTAGAAGTTGGAGATGGTAGTTCTTTTTCCCAACTATCTATTTTCCAAAAGAATGAATCATTTATAGCACGTGGAGTGGTTAGTTCTCAAAGGATTGTTGCTCTAATTGATACAGGAGCAACTCATAATTTCATTGATGAAGGTTTAGTAACCAAAAGAGGATCGAAGACTGAAGATTTTGAAGGATTCAAGGTTATGGTAGCAGATGGCTTTACCATATCTTGCACTAAGAAAACTCCTAATATTTCTATGCAGTTGGGAATTATGATGTGAAGTATGACTTCTATGTTGTAGGCATTGGTGAGACCGATGCTGTTTTGGGAATACAATGGCTGCGATCTCTTGGAGAGATCACTCTGAATCTGCAAACCATGGAATTGAAATTCCAAGCTGATGGGAAGAAGGTGGTTTTGAGAGGCATGTCCAATGGGGGCCCTCGGATTGTGTCCTTGAAACGAATGGAGAGGTTGATCGGTCATGATCAAGTTGAGTGGGCAGCAGAGTGTATGATCTTACCAGCTGATCCGGATGTTGAAAAAAGACAATATCCACCTGATATACAAGCTCTTCTTTCTAAAAAGAGCAAGGTTTTTGGTGACTTACCTTCAGGAAGACAACCTGAAAGAGGGTGTGAGCATGTGATTGAATTAGAAGAAGGTGCCAAACAAGTCATCACTACTCCTTACCGCTACCCAAAGAAGCAAAAAGATGAGATAGAAAATACCATCAAAGAACTTCTTGAGGTAGGGTTCATCAGACCAAGAAAAAGCCCATTTGCTTCAGCAGTGGTATTGGTAGAAAAGAAAGATGGTACAATGCAGATGTGTGTTGATTATCGTGCATTGAATCAGAAAACCATCAAGAATAGATATCCTATTCCTAGGATAGATGAGCTTATTAATGAGCTCCATGGGGCTATGTTCTTTTCAAATATTGATCTTCGATCTGGTTACCATCAAATCAGAATGAGAGGAGATATTGAGAAAATGGCTTTCAAATGTCAGTATGGGCACTTTGAGTTCCTTGTCATGCCATTTGGTTTGACTAACGCTCCAGCAACATTTCAATCATGTATGAATAAGAATTTCAGGCAGCAGTTGAGGAAGTTTGTGCTTATCTTCTTTGATGACATTCTTATTTTTAGTAAGTCTTGGGAGGAGCACCTTTAGCACTTGGAGGAAGTGCTTAGCATTCTGGAGGTTGAATGCATGTTTGCTAAAGAATCTAAATGTGAGTTTGGGATGACTGAGCTTCTCTATCTCGGCCACATTATCAGTTCTAAGGGGGTCCAAGTTGATCCTGAAAAGATTAGAGCCATTGTTGATTGGCCAACTCCAAAAAATGTGAATCACTTGAAAGGATTTTTGGGTTTGTGTGGGTTTTATAGAAGATTTATCAAAGGGTATTCTCATATGGCGGCCCCTCTCACAGATCTCACCAAAAAGGGAGCCTTCCTATGGACAAACAAAGCACAAGGAGTGTTTAATAAGTTCAAACAAATTATGAGTTCATGTCTAGTGTTGGCCTTGCCTGATTTTAAAAAACCTTTTGAATTACAATGTGACACTTTAGGTGAAGGAGTTGGAGCTGTTCTCATGCAAGACAAACATCCTATTGTATTTGAGAGCAGAAAATTGAGAGGAGCAGAAAAATTATACTCAATTTATGACAAAGAGATGCTTTCCATCATGCATGTTTTGTCCAAATTCCGCCAATACTTGGTGGGAGGTAAATTTGTGGTTAAGACTGATCATAATAGTCTTAAACATTTCATGCGGCAAAAGGATTTGAATGAAAGGCAATAGAAATGGGTAAGAAAGCTTCAGGTTTGTGACTTCAATATCGAGTATGTTAAGGGGAAAAACAATGTAATTGTGGATGCTTTATCCAGAAGGCCTCATTTGGAGTCAATTTGTGAGCTTTTAGCAAATTGGAAAGAGTTGATTGCTGCTGATTATGCAAAAAATCAGTTTACTACCAACATTATAGAAGGCCATTTGGTTGATGAAAGGTATAACTTCATTGATGGTTTGATTATGTATAAGGGTAGAATATTTTTGGTACCCAAATCCAAGCTTAAGAGGAAGATTTTTTAGTCATTTCATGATGTTCCTCTTGCTGGTCATCAAGGTATGTTCAAGACTTACAAGCAGATAAGAGAAAGGTTTTCTTGGAAGGGAATAAGGAAGAAGTCATGAACTACATAAGGGAATGTCCTACATGTCAAAGGAATAAAAATGAACATTCTTTTCCAGCTGGTTTATTGCAGCCCTTACCAATTCCAAATCAGAAATGGGAAAGTATTGCTATGGACTTCATCACCGGGTTACCCAAGGTGCAAGGTTGTGATTGTATTTATGTTGTGGTGGATAGATTAACTAAATATGCTCATTTTTATGCTATCACTACTACATTTACAGAAGCTCAAGTAGTTGAGTTTTTCTTTAGAGAAGTTTTTCGTTTGCATGGTTTGCCTAAGACCATTGTCAGTGATAGGGACAGTAAGTTCCTAAGTGTGTTAGCAAGAGATTTTCAAATTGAGTGGAACAGTTCTCACTCTAAGCACTAGTTATCACCCACAAACGGATGGGCAATCCGAGATTGTCAATAAGTGGTTAGAAGGCTACCTTAGAAATTATGTTTCAGGGCAGCAAAGAGATTGGGTTAAGTGGCTCCATTTGGGAGATTTTTGCCACAACTCTTCTTATCACATGTCAACTAAGATGTCTCCTTTTATGGCTCTCTATGGGTATGATGCTCCTAACTTTGTAGACTTGGTGTTTGGTGATAGTAGAGCTCCTCAGGCAAGAGATATGCTTCAGCACAATCAAGACATCTTAAAGTCACTAAAAGAAAATCTACAGCAAGCCCAAAATCAAAAGAAGTTGTACGTTGATCAACAGCATGTTGAACGTTCATTTGAGGTAGGAGACATGGTTTATCTGAGGCTTCAGCCTTACAAATAGTCTTCCCTCAAAAAGAGTGGTGCAAAAAAATTGAAGCCACGTTTCTATGGTCTGTTTAGAGTCACCAAAAGGATTGGTGAAGTGGCATATGAGTTGGAACTTCTTGCGGACAGCAAAGTTCACAATGTCTTTCATGTTTCCCGCCTCAAGAAGGCACTTGGCCATAATGTGGTAGCTACTTCAGAATTAACTCCTTTAGACGAAGAAGGTCAGTTGGTGTTGCTTCCGGAAGAGATCCTTGATAGTAGGGAGTAGTCCTTAAGGAGGTGAACAATCAAGGAGTATTTGGTAAGATGGAAAAATTTGCCTATTAAAGATGCTACTTGGGAAGATGAACAAATTTTGCAGCATCCAGTTTTGCAATTGCTTGAGGACAAGCAATTTCGAGGGGGGCAGACTGTAATGTTCCCCTTTTGGCAGTAACCTTGTCAGTGGCTCATCAACCTATTCCGAAATCCTGTAGGCTCGTTGAGGTGAATCAAAGGATTCCAATTTTGGAGTATTTATGATCTTTCCTCATTATTTACTATTTATAGTAAATACTATTTTTGGCAATTAGCAGTTGTCAGCCTTCAGTTCATCACGTCATTGGTAGCAGTATTCAGAACTTAGCCTTGGCCTTTTGAAAATATTAATTTAATGGATTTTTTCATTAATTGAACAAATGGTTCTAATTCACAGTTATCCCTTGGCCTAAGGAATTAATTTGAAGTTGTTTTAAAAGGGGGGCTTTAAGGGTGGCGCCACATGAAGAATTTAAAAGGTTTTTATATTAATTCTTCATTTGTCTCAAGTGGGGCATATTTTTGAAGAATTATATTTCTTTTTGGAAATTGAAAAGGTGATGGCTTTTGACGTACCTTCTTGGAGGATTTGAACAGTCTCCTCTCTTCCTTTAAAATTGAGGCTTGGCTCCAGCATTTGAAACATCCTTTATTTTACTAAACTTATGATGTCAAAATGATTTTATCATTTTATGCTTTGAGGAATGCTGACCTCCTAGTTCCTTCTTCAATTTCGTGTTTGCAAGATAACACCTAATTGAATTATTGCTGCTTCTCATCCAAACTAGCAGATTGAGTTTCAAGGTGAAATTTTGATGTATTTTATAGTTTTAGAGTTGTTGTTTGCACACAGCTGAATGTTGTTTTTGTTCATGACTGAATGTACAAATTTTATATGGTTCTGGGCATTTGATATTATTAATCCTAAGGTCTAGGCAACCAACTCCTTCAAGTGGCAGATTTTAATTTAAAGTGGTTATTTTTATAATAAGAAATCGCCCCTCTCAAGGGTCGTACCTTTTAGCATGCATTGGGAAGTGTGCCATTAAATATTGCAAGTGTTTTGGAGTTGTTTTTGTGTCTCAATAGGGGTGCCTATCTCCCAATTAACCTTTGCCTTTGATTTCACGCCATCCGGAGGTATTTTGATTAAGTTGTGAGCATTTTACATATTTCTGTAGTTGTTGATTACCATTTCCAGAATTGCAGTTTCTGAGATTTAAGAAATTCATTTGTTGTTTCCATATTATATCTTCTTTCTTATTATTCTCTAACTCGGAAACATTGTATAAAGTGGTTCTTAGAAAAATGATGATGAATATTGTAATTTGCATCTTTTACCTTGTGCAAAACTGTTAACAGTAGTACTGTTTCAGTTTTAGCTTTGTTGCATTAATTAATTAACTTCACATTAAGCACCCCTGGATGGTATACCGCCAGTGTGGATAATTGTGGTTTTTAATATCTTTCATGCCCACTTCAAGTGGTGAATCCCCACTCTTCAGTGGATGTCTTCCACAGCAGAAGAAGTAATCATTTGTAATCATTCCCCCCCACTGTTTGGTGGTAGCATGGAAAGAACTTTGGCTGGTTATCCGCCTTGTTCTTTTGAATTCAGTAGTAGTATTCCACCATATGTTAGCACCTCACCTGTCCAAGGATCTTGAGTGCGCATCCTTGGTGTCGAGTTTAATATTTCTCTTTCAAGTGTAATCTCGTACTTATTGTTACAGTAGATCCTAGGGATCCTTTGACCATATGCCCGCCCCTCCTCCTTAAGTGGTTTTAGGGCACATTCTTGGTTAGAGTTCTTTCATGTACGTTTTGGTTATGCTAACCTTAACGGGTGATTGATTCTATTGTAAATGTTTGGTTTAAAAATTAAAAAAAATGAGAGAATATTTCAATCAATGCCTATAAAGTTTCTATAACTAAAATGCTAATTTTCCTTTATTTTTTACATCAGCTAGGATAAATCTCTATTTCTAGATTAAGGCAATATAATTGAACTTTTCAACATTGGGAAATCAATGGAGAATCCCCCCCATACATTCAATACACGGGCTTTTTAAAGCCATTTTTTCCCATTAATAACCACTCCAAATTTCCTCTTGGGAATAACTTCCCAAAACTAACTATTAATTTATTACTAAAAACTAACCTAATAACTAATTTATTAAGTGTAAACTTTAATTTTGTAACACTTTAATTTCACCTAGGTAACTATTCCATCATTAAGCGACAATTTGAATAACACGACTCCACGCTGCTTATTGCATAAACCATCAAATTATGAATGAGAAAAGTTACCTGCAACACTTTATTCGAAACATTAGTATATTTGAGAAAGATAACATTATTAAATAATGTAAATTAGATAAATGTAGAAAGATAGTAAAAATGGTAAGATTTATGATAATAAATTAATAATTTATTTTATCAAATATTTATATACAATGGCCTAATGTTAATATTTAGTAATATCTGATTGTTTAAATTATTAATTTACAATATTTACAGATGTCATTATTTCTTATTCTCATTTTTTCGCTAATTAATTATATAGTTTTAACGCAATTTTTGGGAGGGGCATTACATCATTGGAGAAGAAGATGCTAGCATGCATGAGTTCACAAATGATTGCCTTAAAAATATTGAGAATAATATATCCTTTTATCCTTCCATGAAACAACCAACACAACTTGAGATGTTTGGTCTTTTACATCTTGAAATTGAGTCACAAACTAAGTGTAAACTTCCAACAATGAGTGAACCTAGCTCCTCTTATCAAGTGCATACCTATCCATCTTATGTTAACAAAGTGACCAGCACTCCCATCAACCTAGAAGAGACTTGTGGCCAAGGCTTTAAGATTTTAACTAAGCAAGAATGTGACATAACTAATCAACATGAAATTCACAAACTTTTGAACTTCCTATTAAAGAAACCAAAGGATTAGGATATCAAGATCCTCCTCCTGACATAAGTTTCCTCCTTCCTAAGGAACAATCAATGCCTCATAAGGATGATAAGGGAACCTTAGGCCCTCCTCCTCAACATCTATCTCAACAAATTGGTGATTCAAGCACAAAACAAAAACCTTACAAACTCAAAAAATTGTCATTCCTACATACTCAAATAGAAATCAAACGAAAGATGGAACACCTCCTTAAAAAATGTTGGATTAAATTGCCACCTCCTAGTAGAAGTAAACCTAAGTAAAACATAAATTATTGCACATATCATAGAACTCTTGGTCATCTTACTGATGAGTGTCGTGAATTAATATTGATATTGAGTGATTTTTATTTTGATGCTAATGATTCCTATGAATAAATAGTTGGATAGCAATTACATGCATTTTTCTCGTTGCCATGTAATAGTTGTACAATCATAGCACCCTCACTATTACATGTCTTACATTCATTTCAAATCATTCTCTTTATCGCAAGGAGCTCATTCTCATCACCCATCTCAACTCATCCTTTCCCTGCACTTAGTGGGGGCAAGGGGTTAGATAGTCTTGTCCTAGTTTTGGAACTTGATGTTGTCCCTTTAGCTAGTTGTCCTCCTTCCGCATAGATGGATCAAGATTGGGATGCAGGCGACCTACTATAGGTTGAATCACATGTGCCTTACTAGTATTTTTTTGTATTTTATTTTTCATGTTTCTTTATGTGATTGCATGTGCGTAATGTGATCCCCCGTATTGTTTTGTTTGATGCATCTCTCTCTTTTTATGCATTCCTCTATTTGTATCTACATTCTTCTCTATGTCGTAAACATTTTATCTTCTCTTTGTCTTATTTTTTCCTTTTGGGTATGATGCAAGGCATTGAGACATTTAGGTCTCTTCCATGTTGACCCAAAAGGATTTTTCTTTGTTTTCACTCTCTTTGTGTCATTCTTCTAGTTCTATGAGTATTTGGGGAATGATGACATTTTCAAGCTCTATAACAACATTGTAGCAAAGATATACTGACCTCAAATCCATAGAATCTTATGTATTTTTGGGGGAAACCCCTCCTTTTTTCATGGCGTAAGCTTAATTTTGGAAACATATGACTTGGCATAGGGATTTTCAAGCAAGCTCTCATGTCTTAGGATTGAACATTGGCTACTTTAAAGCAATTTTTCACAACAATGGTGTTAGAAACCCACTTTAAAGTGGGGGCACACATCGATAATATCGCTCGACATTTCTCATGTTTCATGGTGCAATTTTCTTTATTCTTGTGATGTGTCCTTTTCTTGGTGGTGTCAGTGGGTTTGATTTCCTCCAAGAGTGTGATATCTCTTAGTGTACGACTTTCCTCTTAGTGTTGATGTCATGCACTGCATTCCCTAAGTTGTGAATCTTTTACTCTTGACTTGTCCTCTCTTGGATACATTAGGCATGATGTTCCTTAAGAAGAAGACCTTACATGAACTAAGAAAAATCCCTTTGAACAAAAACCTTTACTAACATTATTGTTCATGAGTGTTTAGCATAACGCATCTTGTTAAGCTTTATGAAGCTCGAACCCTAAATTCAAGGCCACCTAGCATAAAACATCTTGCTTGTTTGTTGAGCCTTGCCTTGTTCATAGGTGTTTAGCATAACGCAGCTTGTTAAGCCTTATGAAGCTCAAAGCTTTAAATTCAAAGCCACCTAGCATAACACACCTTGCTTGCTTGTGGAGCCTTGCCTTGTGGTGCCTTATTGAAGTTGTCAAGAGAATAGATTTGTTATGGTATGGGATCCTAATATGATTCTCTCATTTTCCACCCTTTAAGGATACTCACCTAGTGGATAGCCTGAGGTTCCACTACCCCGAAGTGAGCACAGGACTGAAATCTTAGATGTGTTTCACACCGATCCGACCGTCTAGGCTTGATCTTCCTAGTCTTTGATGTTGTATGATTGGATATATTTATCATTGTTGCATACTAAGTGTCTTGAATGTATACTTTAGTGTTAGTTTGTGCCTATGCTTATCCTCGCACTAAAGTGGGGGCTATATGTAGTGTAGGAAAAAGTAATCCTTTTTCACACATAATTTTGGAATAATTATTAAATAAATAGGCTTAATGATGACTTAATTTAGTGTTGTAATATGTATTTTACATATTCATATTAATTTTAGAGCCTTTTAATTAAAATGGACTTAATTGTGCCTTATTTTTTGTTTTGTAAGGTGTACCTTTACACTTTCACACTAATTTATGGCTTTATTAAATAATTGAGGTTAATTTGCCTTAATTGGCCCCTTGAATTCAAATTCAAGCCTAATTGATTACAAATTCCAAGGGATAAAACCTGACATTCATAAATTCCATAACATAGTGTTTAACATTGAGAAATGTGTGTCCTAGGCAAGTGGTCTAGGACTCATTCACCATAGGGCAAATGGGTTCTCACTTGCACCTTGGACCTAAATTCAAATTATGTTTTTGGCAGGTTTTCAATGATTTCAAATGTATACCAGATGAACATTGTCTTGTGATATTTGAATTTTGCTAATTAATGTTAAGATATGTGTAAATAAGATATCGTTTCAGTATGTTTCATCAAGATCCTAGAACTTTTGTGTGACTTCATGAGACCAAGCTAGAGCAATTCAAGAGCATTTTCAAGGCATTTAATGACAAATTTACTAAAGATTATTGCAGCAATCAAGATTCATATCATCACGTCAAAGATTTATTGCATCATGCATGTTGTTTGATCTAATATGGTGATGTAGAGTTCAAGATCTATGAAAGTATTCAAGGAAAGTGTTTCTAATCAATTTTTATGATCAAGATCCACATCCATTGAAGCCAACTCATGTTAATTGCATATTTACAATCCAAGGTTCAAACAAGGGTTTGGTGATTTTTTACATAGATTTTGTTCATTCATCATTCCTTTATGCTTTTCTATTTCATTTCAAGGTTTAATTACCAAATTTTTGGGGTTTGACCGAGGAAAACCCCCATTCACCTAACACACAACATTTTTCTCTCTTTGATGTGTGATTGTAGATTTTAGGTGGAAGGTCCTTTGAAAAGAAAAATTGAAGAAAGTTACAAAGTTTTCAAAGTTGCAAGAAAAGTTTCATTTCACAGAAACTCTTCTACAAAATTTATTTTTGGGTGTCCGACGGTGAAACTCAGGAATTTGGGAGTGCAAACACAGTAGAAGAGAACCCAAAAATAGATTTCAGAGAACCCTAGCCAAGACCCATTTGCCATATGGTGAATGAGTCCTCAGTGAGCTTCAAAAGCTAACTTTTGGTGAAAGGTACACATTGTTTTCCCCTCTCCAGATCTGCCTTTTAATTACTGTTTATGTCAGATTCGATTACTATCTTTCATTTGCATTTCATAGCTTACATTTTGGAGTTTGCTTGATCTGGTTTTAATCTTTCTCCCTAAAGTGCTATTTAGCTTTTACCTCGTCCTTGCATGGAGAGTAAATTTGTTGATTCATACCTTGATTTGACTCACCTTTTTGTTTGTTAGTCACTTCATTGTTTGGATCTCATTTCCTTGAATGAAATTAGAGAAATAGGTCATTTTTGCTAGCCCCCTTTCATAACATTTCTCCAAACCCATTTTTCTATGTTTCAATTATATAAATTCTATATTTTGATCCAAGATCTTGAACTTCATAATGTGATTGTGAGATCGTGAGTTTTTCATTGTTGATATTTATGATTCACATTTTCATCATTCACAATCCTAATATGGGTTTCTTATTATACCTATGTGCTAGCTTGGCTATCTAAGGTTATGCATCCTATTAACAGATAGTCTACCAACATAAACATCTAAAATGTGCATCCTATGATAACACCATAGTTCTTATGTACAAATTCAAATATGGTAGTGAAACACATAAATTTATATAATTGAGAAATATGTTTTAATTGATATATTTTATGTGTGTTGAGGATGATGGGAAGAGAGATCCAACTACAAAATAATGCATTTATCTAATCAAGCTACAAATTCTCTATGTTCATATAAAACATGAAATAATTGAAACCAAGGTGATGCATTCATCAACACAGCACAAAATACTAAGTCTTTTAGAATGTACAAGAAAGTTGGGCTCTACACATACATTTAGAAAAACCATAAATAGTTGAAAAATATTAAGAGTCTAATTAGTAGTCTAGAAGTATGCACTAACCCCTTTTATTATACTAGAAAGATACCTTACAAGAGATTTTAAAGGATTTTATAGTCTTCCGGCTAGCCAACTAAACAACACACATCCAGAAATGCATAACATACATATGGAGACACTTAATGAAGGTCAATTCTACCATTAATTGGTAAATCTAAAAAGGTTACATGGGTTTTCACAAGTTTTTGAACAAACCCAAATCATTACAATATAAAAATATCTATACCCAAAACTAGAAGTTGAAACCTTAAGGCTTCCTATGAATATCTCTTCTTTTTTTGGCTTTGTAACTAATTTTGTCTATCTATTTTTTATCCTCTATTGTCTAACCTAAAAATGGATTCCAAGAAATACATACCCACTATAGGGAAGTATCCAAGTCATTAGGGAGCCATGAAAGACAATGAAATCCTAGTTGCAACCTCATCCAACACCTAGATGACATGTTTTCACTACAAATAGAATTTGATCACAAAGAGGCATGCAAAAAATTCCTCTTACATGTACCATGCCCTTGCATTCATGAGCCATTCATTGGAGTGCAAGGAATAAGAGGAAATCACCCACGAAATTCACTAAAATAGCATCCTAGACGAATGACATGTAGAAAAGTTTCTTCAAATGGTAAATGAGGCATCAATGCTATAAAGTCCACTAGATCTACACCAAAATTCCCTAATTTCCATTAGGGAAAGTCTTTGAATTAAAGTAAAGGTAGTTGTTGTGGTGGTTGAACATTAATGAAGGTAGTCGAGACTCATTTATCGTACTTTTGGATGTTGTAGAAAGTTGACCCCTGCGTGGATGCAAAGATACAACATGGAATAGGATGTGGTGTGAAAGGAAATCTCATGAAACTAGTCACAACCTCATTTGATAAAAAATTAGGCCTAAAATTCCCTAGTAAAAATTCAATCTCCAACTAGACATATCTAAACCATATTGTTTTCTTTGCATGGTCTTGATGATCCCCAAGCACCCAAAACACTCCTCCCATGGAAATTTGGCTTCCATCAAGTTGAGGTGAAATTATAACTTTCATCAGTAAATTTCCATTGGGACACAAAACTCTCACAAGACCAATGGTTGTGGAGATATTACTATCATTTGGGCTTGAGGGGAAATAACCCTCTTTGGGTCAATCTCACCTCCAACCTTTTTCCAGTTCACATGCCTATCCTTGCAATATCTTCTATCTTGCCTTTAATTCTTGCATATACTTTCAGCGTACATCTAACCTATGTGAAAAACTAACCGCCATCCACTTGGAGTGAAAACTTGATTTTTATGTGAGCTTTAGCATTTGCAAACAAATTTTAGTTCATATGGACTTACTCATAACATTTAACTTAGCTCCTTCTAATTTATTTGACCTCATGCAAGTCATATGTGTGCAAGTGAATCCTCGCCTTCATGAAGTAAAAGACCCATCTAAATTATATGGAAAACTCGACCAATGATGTCATCATGACATCATTAATGGAATTGGGGACCTTCATATGGGATGCTATCATCATGATTTAATAATTGTATGAATGCAAGAAGTTGGATCCCATAAACTAAAAAATACTTCACTTAGCTGATTTTGAAATTTGATTATTGTGTGGAAACTGTCAACATGTGGACAATGCAAAAAATATTTTGCAAGTGGAATAGGGTAGGCCACATGGTAAATCTTGCAAAATGAAGATGGGCACACTTTGAACTTACATGTAGAAAATTTGAAGTGAACTGGATGACCATTGGAAAGGTGAAGTTGACATGACCATCAAAATTATTCAAGACACATACTTAGTCAAAAATTTCAACCTTCAAAATCTATTGCAAAAATTTCCTATAGAATTGGACATTGTGCGAAAATGGGATAGAATCAGATCGAAGAGGAAAACATGCATGGGTATAACTTTCACCCCTTAGCATATTCTTCAAAACTTAAAAAAATAGTTGGGCCTAATTTTCATTACTCTACCCACTAATACTAAGAAATTTTGATAAAGAATGACCCAAGATAGATATCTCAAATTGGTTATATACTTGGGCTAGTAAGCTAAGGCACAAAATCTGACAAAATACTAGGGACAAAGAGGCCCATAGACTCACTATACCACCTAAACTTATTTGTGTTAATTAGCTTCATCAGTTCATATGAAACATTATAAAAAGTGTCAACTTTCTTCAACATCATTCGGGCATCCTCTACCATGTCACAAAAAATTATTAGACACATATGTGATTCATTCTTACAAGAAATCTTGGGTACTTTTCCAAACATATGGTACTCAAACTCTCACAAAGAACTTTGATAGCTCCATAAATTATCCTTGCATATAAACACAATGTTTGAAGCTATATGAAATTATTATAGGCATGTTTAGCTTCCATGTATATAGCTTCTATACTAGAAAAAGTGACCACAACCTAAATCATTTACTCATCCAACTAATTGCACCATAAAATAAATTAAATATGTATTCATTAGAGGATCTTTTATTGTCAATATCTCCTAAACAATTTCAATTAACAAATACATGAATATCCATTAAATACTAATCCCATGTAGAATCACCGTGATATCAAATAAGGTACTCAAAGGTCCCTACAAATATCTAAAGACCCTCTTAATTACATCCTAAAAATCTCATTTAGGATTAGCCATTAACTGAATCAAGACTCCCATTACTTGACAATGTTTGGTATAGTATCTAGACAATAAAATACATTAAAATGTAACTTTATTTATATAAAGAACATACTACAAACTAAGGATTATATGTATAAAAAATAATAAAATATGTAGTTCTATATTATTGATCTTAAAATAACAAGCTTCTTTCAAATTTATTAGCTTTCTAAACAAATGATTTGCAAGGCTTATAAAATCCATGTCCTTTATTTATAACCTTACTCAATATTATCTTGCATTGACTAGGTTTAAGGGAAATATTTAATTATATTAACACCTATTGTTTATAATAAATTTATACCTTGGATGTAGTCTAAAGACATGGGGTTTTCCGACCGAGAATAATTTTATTACTTATCATAGTATTCCACATTTGTTGGTTTATTTTAAATAAATAGAGGTAATGAGAGTAGCCCTTGGTCAATGATCTAACCAAATTGAACTCCATTTCAAACCTCCCCTACTAGTCTATATGAGTTGGAGGATCTCTTAAGCTTCCCTGCTACGGTGGTTTCAATGATTAATTATAATAAGAATAAAAAGGTATATAACTTAAGGATTAAGTAAAAGGTAAACTAATGATATAAGAAAATGGGACCCTATTAGTAGTCTAGCTAGGAAAACTCTTTAGTAATTGGTCTTGCGAATTTAATTAAGCAATGAAAATTTCCATTTTTAAATTCTTAAAAACAAGAAGAATATTTTTTATAGATACTAAATAAAATTTATTTATAATATAAGAGCAACATTATGTCTAGTTGATTTAGAAGCATGCGATGAGGTGACATGTCCCATTGTTCTCTTACCTAGGGTTTTGAGAATCTCTTAGTCACTCCTAAAGACACCCAAGGGGTCAATAAACATTGATTGATCCTCAAGTAAATTAGGAAACCCTCCTCAATCCATTCCATAACCCTTTTTTTCTTTTTCTTTTTTTTTTAATGAAAAAAAAATCCTTAAAACTAATTTGAGATAACATTATAAAAAATGGAAACTATTTGAATTAATTTTATATTTAGGATATGCAATTCATCATTGTTTTTCTATGAAAGTGGGTAGCAATTGATGGGAATCTATGAGGGTAAACTATGCACTCTAAATGGTTTTGTACCACTTTTATAGTCACTTAACTTGATTGAGATAGAACTACATACTTATATACCTCAAGTCCTTACATACAAATACGTAGGAAAATTGGATAATGAAGGTGGTTCCTAAGATTAGATTTCCATGCACATAATTTGTGATTCCTCTTAGCAATGACTTGGGGATTCTATGATGTTCTAAATTTAATAAGGTTACTAAATAAAAATATATATCATCAAATTGTTTAAAACTTAGAATAAATAATGCATAAATTTATCTTGTCTCCTCAAAGCTTTAGATTAAGTTATGAGGTAGGATACAATCTTACATTACTTATTATTTATTTTTCCTCATTGATGAAAACTTTAATGCACTTTCAATAGGGAACTATAGTCTATTAGTGAAGTTACCACCATACTTAGATGGTCCTAGACCTATTTGGTCGTGAGTGCTAAGTCTCTAGCTTGAGAATCATAGTTGTGTTGTATAGACACTTATGCCCATTTAGAAAATTGCATTTCATATCCAACCTAGATATTTAAGCCTATTCATCTCTACTTGAGTATCCATATAATTAAACATGTGTAAATCATTAAAAAATATTATGATTAATGTTATTTATTTTTATTATATGTTAATTTTTTAAGTGTTTTCTTCTTTACCAAATGCATATTTACATGTGGTGTTAGAGTGGGGTTAAAAAGCTAGGACTTGGGCTTATTTTTTGAATTATGCTAAATAAAAATTTAATAACCTATTAAAATTAAAAAATATATTTTCATGCTAATCACGATAAACTAACCTTCCTTGAAATCAAAGGTTTGAAACAAGAAAGAAAATGAGTGGGAAGAAAATAAGGGATAAACAATCAAACAAATAGGAGGCCACTTCAACTCTTGAACCTAAAGGAAAGGTTGCCTGGCTCTTTGATATTGAGACCCTAGCAACAACCCTCTAATATTTGAAAATTAATAATTGTAAACAAGTGAAAGGTAATCCTATAGATAGATTAAACACTAAGAAAACCTGTTCTTTTTGTAACATATATTATGGCTTTGGGAACAATGCCACTCATATGAGAAAATAAGCAATAAAAGTACCGACATGTGCATCCTATTGGAATGAGTTATAATTATAAATTCTAAATATGAAGAACACAAAGAAATCAAACCTAAATCATAGGTAGAATTATCCTAGAAGGTTCCCCTTATATGTTTGGTCGACTACACATTACAGTTTCCATAAAACTTTACACCTCCTTGTGCCTAATAAAGATTCTCCTCGAGGTTAGAGAGTTATGTTAGCATTATCCATAATCATCCAAATTCAATTAAACAATCAAGATCCAATAATTGAAGAGCATTGCACAAAATATCACTTAAAAATTCTATAATTTACACATAGTTGTTTCCTTGTATATTTGAAAGATAAATTTTCATATTGTAAACCTTTGTAATAGACTATAATTCAATTATGATTATTGTTATGCCTTGCATAAACACCCCACCTTTTTGTTGGGTGAAGTTGGGGACCCCCTCTACTTTTCATTATTTCTTCTTCTATTTGTGTTGTATTTCGTTGCTAGTCATGTTAGGTATCTTCCGTCCTTCTCATCTTTACTTTTTGTGTGTCTCATCATATTTTGGTTACTAGGTTTCAAGGTCTTGATTAACCTCAACACACATTTTGGTCTTGAGCAATCCTAGAACCCCCTTTGCTTGCCTTTCTTGGGAGTAAGTTAAAGTTCTTTGCATTTTAAGTCTTGATGTTAAGGTTTTGTTGTATTTGGTTAAGATTGAGTTTACAAACTCCTCAAGTTCTCACTTAGTCCCCCCCTCTCCCCTTGCCCCTTGCCCAAACCATAATTCTTCTAGAGATTAGTTTTAAAAATCTTTAATCTCATTTTTTACAATAAAAATGTCCTTATTTTCATTTTCACAAATTTTTAAGTATAAGGGACAATTTTTTTAATTAGAATATTTAAAAATAAAAATAAAAAAAATAAAAACATTAAAGTAACTAAAAATAAAATAATAAAAAAAATTGGGTTGAACATTGAATCTCACTTCAAACTTGAAACCTAGATTCTAAGTCTACAATCTGCTCTGTTTTCCATGACACAAAATAAAAAGTACAATTCCTGATTGGGAGTCCAATCTTGACTAGAACGTAGAACCTTGATTACAAATGTCGATCTGACTCAACACCCGAAAGCCGCCCAAAAAAATTGAACTATAAAGTTTGAGGACTAAGGTTGTGGAACCTTAAAGTTCCCATTATTTTAAAACTCCCACCCATATAATAAATTGGTTCCAGGTCCTCACAAGGCCTAGAACCCAACAAAGAAAGTATTATTGCCTCTCTTAGAAAATAAATTTTAACGTGCACCAATATTCTCATTTAAAAGAGTGCCAAAATCTTGTCTCGAGCTAGGAGATTACTGCTGATATTTTTGGATCTACTACATGCTTCCAATAAACCAAAGAAACAGTAACTATAAGGATTAAATTTTTGGCATCTTTGTTATTCTATCTTGTTAGTGTTTCATAATATTTTTCCTGCAAACTCTACTTTTCTCGCTGGAATTGTTGATAGAAGGGCACGAATTGTGCAGAATTTCCATAAGTTAAAAGTGCATAAATTCAAATGAACAAGGAGCCATCGAAGAAACATACTTTATTGATGGTTTGGACAGGGCAATCATGAATATGAAGAAACAACAAGACATGCATGTGAAGAGAATGAACAAATCAGCTATGGTGAGCATTCGGCAGTACAAGATTTTAGGTTTTCACAGGGAAATTAAGCCTAATAACTTTCTCAAGGGTTTTGGGAAGAAGTAAAGCCAGGTATAAAAGATTGATTTTGGGCTAGCAAAGAGTTTTGGGATCCAATCAGTCATCGAAATATCAAACAAAAAGCTGTGCGCCAGCTGGAGTCCCTGCGTAAGCAATACTGGGTATTTGGGAATTTGCTATGTTTATCAAGCTATGTAAATGACAACAGAAGTCAAATCAGAATGTCAATGAATACATTGGCAATGACAATCATGTTCCAAGGAACCACTATCATTGTTCAAGCTTGTACAGAAAATAAAACCGATAACAGACCTGGAGGGCCAGACAACAATATTTTGGGGTTTATAGTAGAAAGCTCTTTTGTAAAGTCTCTAAATTTGTTCCTTTCAACTAACCTGCTATACACTATACCTATTAGACGGACTTGATACAGCTGCTCTGATTAAAATGAACACCATTTATATAGCATATACAGCACCAAAAACGTTAGTCTTCTACAATATAGGCGCCAACGTCACCGTCTTTGGCCTGTGTACCTAAGAGTAATTGTTTCCTGAATATATAGACATTTATCTCATTTATTTCACCATGATGATTACTAGATCTCGCATTTTCCCAAACAGTTCACTGCCTTGTCTATGCTACCACATTTTCCATGCATGTCTACCAAAGCATTTTATCAAACAGTTCACTGCTTTGCTGCTATGGCTCAAAGCCTAAAACAGGTGTTTTCAATCAAGCTACAGATGGTTGGAAAAACTCTATCAAACCATAATAGTAAGCAATAACATAGACAAGGCAGTTAACAGTTTGGAAAAATGTCTCAAACAAATGTGGTCGCATGGGAATGGAATGCCATGACAAGCCATAGGCAAGGAAGTGAACTGTTTGGGAAAATGCCTCAAAGAAATGTGGTCTGATGGTGATAAATTCTTCCAAATCAGTGAAACCAGAAAGATATGACTGGAGCTAGATCCCACTTCCCAACTTAATTTTGGCTATTAAAATTTGTCATTCTAGCAAGGAAGTCTCCTTTTGTTGTTATCCTTAAGGATATGCAGATTTTTTTCACATGCATTTTAAAACTGAAAGCAATAATGATATTTCAATGCAGATTTCTGAAACAACATATTCATTCAGCATTTTAGTCATGGACATATAATGGTAATATTCACAAACATTGCCTTGAGCTAGATACTAGCTTGTTCCTGACAATATACCTTGACATATTGTTAAGGTAGTCCCATGCATTATTGTTTAGATCAAATGTTAAGGCAGTCCCATGCATTATCGTAGGAAGCTACAACTTCCTACATCGATTGGGTTGTCATATTTGATTTAATTAAATATGATGAATATATTCAGATCAAATAGGCTTGCAAAGAAACTCAGAAATAAAATTCACAAGTTCAAAGACAAAATCAAATGTTCCCAAGAGAATTGGTTTCAGCCATTTGCTTCTGTCATCTGTCAGAAATGGCATTGGGGAAGAATATGCGGAAGGAAAAACATTCATTTTCTTGTTTTTCTACAACAACAATTGATGTTTTGTGGCATTCTGCTTGATTGGAGTATGGATGATGACGTCCTCATCTTTGGTGCCAGCACAGAGAGTGACTTTTCTTGTTATAGGTAGCAACTCAGAAGTGAAGTAGAAATCAAATGATTCTCAGATCTTTGAAGACAGTCCAGGAGATCTAACAAATGATGTGATAAAAGGAGTTGATAGTGCTTCTATGCAGGAGGCTGAAAAGACATCAGAGAATACTGATGAATCGGCAAAAGAATCCAGAGAGCGATTGGGGGGAGTAAAATATATTGAAGTAAATTAGTTTTTTTTTGCCTACGCTTGGCAAAGCAATCAGATTTTAACTGCACCTAGGCTTTTCAAATCTCTTCATGTTCCACGCATATCCAACATACCATCATTGCTCTTATTATTGGCTTTGGAATATGGATATCCTACATCAAAACACTAACTGACCCCATTTTGTGCTATGTTGGATAAATCCAATCTTATCTAATACTCAAAGCTCGCAACTTTATGCAAGCAGATAGTATGGTCTTAAAAGATTTTCATGTCCTTACTTAAAACCATGTTATGTGGACTAATCTATCTCATCGATATAGTTGGTTACTGGATGGTATATTTTAAGTGGACACTTAATAGGAAACACTTAAGGATCCTTCCTCTGCTCGCATAAAGAGAAGCCGATTTTTAACAGATGTTAAAGTTGCGACTGGCCACATAGACATCTATGCCAAAAAAGCGAGCATAGACAAGACACATGTTAACCGTTTGACAGAATGCCTCAAAGAGATGTGATCTCATGAAATGCAATAAATTGCAGGATATGCCCAAATTCGATTTGTGGAAATGGCTTTGAAAGGTCATAGCGTGTACAGACTAGAACACAAACAGCCTATTAGCCGACGATGCTGGTGGCAATCCTCACGCCCATACACAAAAATAGCAGGGGAAAAATGCCCATTTAAGCTCTGTTTGAGTAGCTCTACTGAGATTTACTAGGAGCAGAAGCATTTGTAGCTCGTGGGCTGCCGCCGTATTCAAAGGTAAGTGAATATTTATGATTTGCTAGTTTTTGCAATGCGGCTGTTCATTTTTTAGTTGGATATGTGTTTTTACTTGGATTTTTGAATTGGGTTTGGGATTTAAATGGAAAAGAATTTAGACATAGTTGTATTACTTGTAAATTGTTTGTGTTCATTTTGCTAATGAGACTATAATATCTTGAAATCCACTATTGTTAGTTCTAAAATCTTTTTCTCCATTCACTTATTCTAAAAGAAAGAATTATCAAAACAATTAAGATTTGATACTTTAATTGAATTGTCTTTCTATTTCCAAAAAGGTTGTTAGGACTTATTTATAGATTCCCTCCAACAACATCCAAACAATTTTGTCATGCTTAAACATTTGGATAGAATTGCATGCCTCCCACCTAACTACTCTGCAGCTCCATGGGTATCTCATAACATATTCCATCTATAAGAAATAGAGAGTTATGATCATTTGGTTGTTAATACACAATATGAACTTGAATAAACATAAAATAATAAAAAGAGAGTTTCTATGCTCTCTTTTTCTAAAATTCGGGTTGTCTTTTAATTCATCATTCTCTCTTTTTGAGTGATTGTTTTAGATATCTATAAGCGAATGCTTTAGCCTCTCATGATATTTCCACTTGAAAAATAAATCTTAACAACTAGATACAAACCCAACATGATTCTTATTTTTCTTTCAAATTATTTTGTAGGGAAAATGAATTACCCTTTTTGATCCTTTAAGTTGTGAAATACATCTGTTGGATACATTTATTTAAGAAAAAACAACCCAGAAACAAAAAAATATGTCCATATTTACTTGTTGCTAGTTTTAAAACACCTTTAAAAAAAAAAATTAACACATACTTGTAAACATAAAGTAACTATTCACATAAAAAATTCAAAAATTTCAATGCAGTAGTATTGATATCAACAACATCATTTTCACTCCCCCAAAAAAATGTCAAGCATAACATAGATTTAATTAGCAAACATAATCTGTTGCATACATAGCTAGTAACATAGCTAGTAAGTTTTGTACTAGTGTAGGAAGAGGAGACGATAGGGTTAAAGGGGTATAGACATACTTGTGTGTATAATTTAAATTTGCTTTTATTTCATCTTCGAAATGACTATCGATTCCAAGAGGATGCTGGGGAAGGTTGTAGAGACTGGCTTCACACCTGCCAATTTCATTTGCTTGAAGGCTTCTAAAGCCTTGCCAACAAAACCATTTCGTGCCTACCGTGCAATCGTGGCATTCCACGAGGCCACGTTTTTGTAGGCATTTTGTCGAACAGTTCACGTGCCCTGTCCATGCTTTCATTTTTTGCATACACGTCTACCAAAGCAGTAGCAACTACAACATCTGAAGAAATTCCTCTATCCTTTATGATTTGAAGGATGCCCATATACTGCTCCAAAGCTCTCATTTGACATAGGCTAGGAGGATGCTGGTAAAGGTTGCAGAGACTGGCTTCACGCCTGCCAATCGCATTTGCTTGAAATGAACGATTATAAAACCTTTTCAACAAATCCATTTCTGTGCATATTCTGCAATCATGGCATTCCATAAAACCACATTTCTTGGGGTATTCGGTCAAACAGCTCACGAGCCATGTCTATGCTTCCACATTTTGAAAGCACCCATTCGCCTATCCTTTATGCTTTTATGATTTTATGGATACTTATAACTCTGCTCCAACACTCCCATTTTGGCGCAGGCGGGGAATACACTGATAAATGTAAACTCATAGAGGTGGAGACCTATTTGTTACGTACGGTGAAACAGTACGATTGCCTCCATCTACCAAATTTCTGCAGAAGCGCGGGAACAGTTTTTGAGTTTGAGTTTTGTTCTTCTCATGAGCGGGAACTGCTGGCCGCTGACCGCTGACCGTAACCACCAATGTTAGTATCACCTATTTCACATGTATAAGGTCAAATCTCACTCTCCCTAAATATGCATTTCACAACACCATGGACTAAACAAAGGTCAATTCCACCATGCCATGAAATTAGATTAAAGAGAAGTGAGATCATTGGATATTTGTAAAGTGCATATTCTACTGTTTCATTATGGGGTATGAAGTGTAGAGAAGGTTGAATGCAAACAACTTTAAAGGGAAGATCATATTATATCAATTATATCAACTAGCATGGGTTTAGCATTCTGTAATGTTGCTTATATTATCAAAAAACATATCGACTATCATGGTAGCATTCTAATGGAAGAGATCACATTCATCTTAGATAATACATATTGACTACCATGGTAGCATTCTAATGGAAGATATCATATTCATCCTAGATAATACATATCGACTACCATGGTAGCATTCTAATAGAAGACATCACATTCATCCTATTCACTACCCTTAATCCTTTAAGTTTGTTCGTTGGTTTCTAAGGAATGCAATTTGACTTTTGTCGAAATGGACTATACATGAAATTGGTATAAACCTGGTGAAGTTTGGCTTGAGAAAGACTTGATTCTTCTTTATGTTTCAAATGTGGATGCACATGATGCTTGGTTTAGAGTTGGGCATAGTAAAAGAATTTGCTATTTTCTCATGTATTTTTGAAGAGGAATGTTGGCAAAAATATTTCCAACAAATTAGTGATTGTTTTTTCAACATAATTTAGATGCCATAATTAAAGAGGGTTCAAGTAGAGAAGCATGTATACTTGACTATAGAAAGGTGGCTTTATTTGTGTCCTCATATGATTCTTTAGAACCAAGATGTCTTATATATTATTTGCATGGCATCAAGCCAAATCATGTTGAGGAGATGCACTCCATCTATCAAAGTTTTCAAGGCATTTCTAATTTTCAAGTCCAGCTCAACGACTTAACTCAGAGGACTTAACTTGGAAGATGATTGTTGTTAAGATAGTAGTAATTAAGATGCATATTTTTTGTTCAATGGCTCACAGAACTTGTGCATTTGTGAATGTAAGTATGCTTATTCAACAAAGCACCAGTAAAATGATACTGGGCATGCTTAGCCCACTAATGATTGCTCATCTATAGAGTAAGATATGACTAGTGATATTAGCTTGAGCTATGTTGGCCATATCATCACTAAGTAATGGATTCTAAGAAATATTTTGTGGGCTAAGTCTTGAGTGATCATTGCATAAAATTCATTGGTTGAAGGAAGATTTGAATCCTCTAAGACTTAGAAAATTTGGTGTTCTCGGATATTTTCGTAAAATGGTGATCAAACCTGAATAGTTTTTAAATCTGTATTTCTGCTCAAGCCCTATATAAATGATAGTCATTTTTCAAGCTTTTATTTATTATGAAAATAATCCAACAAATTAAAGTAATGAATAAGACTTCTATCAAAAGAAGAAAACTATGGTTGCAAATAATGACCTATGCAGGATACAAAAGTGAAGAAACTAACAATCCTAGTGTAATCACGACCTCTAGCCCCATACATCAATAAAAACAAATATTTTTTAAACAAATCTCACATTGTTTAAAAAAAAAAGGTTATATTGTGATATTTAAATCAAAAAGAGTTTTAACTTAATCCCAGAAACCCGTAATAAAGACAAACTTTTTCTCTGGATGAGCTTTGCTGATCTTGAAGGCTGTCTCTCAAATCCTTAACTTCTTTTCAAATAAAATTGGAAGGCTCGCAAAATATGATTTTTTTTTAGTATCACAAATTTAAACGAATTTATTATCTTTATGAATTAATTATGCATTTTAATTTTTTTCAAGTAACTTTGTAGTCAAAAAGGTAAATCCATAGTACTAGTTCTCGTGGGCCCAGCATAATGAAGTGATTAAAAAGGACATACGATTGTTATGTTCAAAGTTGTGAAGATGTGTGGATCTGAAAATTTAGAATTTTTTCTATCAAAATTGAATTCTCTAGCACTTGGTGTATGTGCATAATGAGGTAATGATTGAAAATGGAGGACACTAGGTGAAATTGTGATTTCAATGAGTGTTTCTTGCATGATGCAAAAGAAAACTAGAAATTTAAATTAAAAGAGAAAATAATTTAATTTGAGTTTGTGACCAATTATCTATGGAGAAGAAATGTAGAATTGAGTTTTATTTTAAAAGTTTTAGTTTATTTCAACATGCAAATAATAGTGACACTTATAGATGAATAATAAAGTGCATGTAAATCTGAAGTATACATGCAAAATTAACCCTAATAATATATTTTTGTTTAGACATTAATTCCTTCTTTTATAAAATGAAGATTATGATCAACCTTCAAAAAAGGGAGGAAAAATTGTTGGTGATTTTTCATGGAACTACAATATATTTTTTTTTTCAATTTTCATGATTTCTCTTTCTGTAGTGAAAGTAATGTGATGAATGAGCATGCATGCATATTCATCTACAATTTTTGTATTTTAATAGAAAAATATCTTCACTAAACTTGGGTGTTTTAATAAACTTGACAAGGTGATCCCACAATAGTGGTTTACAATTTTTGGTCAAACTAGACACTGAAATTATTATTTTTAACTAAATCTTCACATTTGGACACCTATAGCGGCTAAACCGTGAGGAATTTGAAGATGATGCAAACTAGAGTCTCATCACATTTTGTCTGTAGATTTTTAAAATATTTTTTCTCAAAAAAAATTGGAATCAAATTGCACTTTTTTTTCCATCTCCCATGAAAACTGGTTTTTTTCATAAAACAACATTTTAAAAAAGTGACGCACACCGTATAATGCATAATTTTTTTTCCATGAAGGATAAGATTCCAATTCTTTCCAATTTAGATTTGTAACTCTGATATATAGTGCTTCCACTTGGTTAGATAGTTTTTTATTGAATTTTTTTTTTAATCAAGTTTCGAAGTCAAACCAATTACAATTCAGACATAGCGCGACTGTATAACGTGTAACTTTTTTTGTATATATTGAAATTCAATTTTATTTTTTTGATGGATCAAGGACTTCAATATCTAGTGCACTCATATTTTTCAAAAAAATAAATTGATAATCTGCTTTTTTTCCACATGTGCAGAACAAAGACCTTCATTTTTTGATGAAAAACCTATGTTTAATAAAACTAAAAAACCAAATACATAATAAACCAAAACATATTAAAATTATATTTGTTGGATAGCTCGTTTTGAGGAATACCGGATTCTAGTTGGGTTTGTGAAGATTCCTCCATTTCATTCTCAACCCGAGCTCTGAAGTGCCAAAATTTAGGGGTTTTTTGTCTTAGGGGAGGATGAGGAATAAGGGGAGTTCGTATGAACCCTTTTCCAAGATTCAAGTAGGTTTGCTCGAACCCTAGTTCGAGCAAACCCCTTATGGGTTCATTCGAACCAGTAGGTTCATATGAACCCCCAAAATCACATTTTTTTCCTTAGGGTCATTTTTTGTGAGTTTTCCTTCCTCACTTGAATTGTAAACCACTATTGTGGCTTCACCTGACAATTCTAAGTGGTTCCAATTCCTTAGGAGATTACACTGAATTTGTGATATTGTGATATAATTTGGTTAGGAAAAGTTTGGTTTATTTCCAAATCATTCATTAATGCATGTCATCATTCTATTATAGTTTGAGAATTAGGATTTCTCTTTATATCTATTTTCTCTTTTGATATTTTTATAAGTTGTTTAAGATTAGGTAAAAGAAGTAGAAAAATGTTAAAAATCAGTTGCACTATGATGTTTCTAGAATTAATTTATATCAAATTTAAAATTAGGGCAACCTAGTTTTAGGATTTTAAATTATTTTAAATTGTTTGATCATCAAAATCTAACCCGAACAGTGCAGATTCTAAAAAGAGACCATATCATTCCATTTTTGAAAATAAAAAAATAATGAACAACTAGGTGAGCCAAACTGTCAAGACCTAACAACCAAAACTTGGGGAAATAATCTTCTATCCAAAGATTTTATTTCCTTTCAAGAGAGATGAAGTTCATATGAATTTCCATCTATGTTGTGAGTGTGTCAAAAAATTTGGGATTAAGGTGTCTCAACCTTTGGAAGTCCAAGCATTAAATTATTGATTTATTTTTTTGATTATTTAATTTACCTATATTTTATGTTCATCTTGTGAAGTCATCTTTTGGGACCTACTTCAATGAGGTAGCATCCTACATGGAGGTGACTAGGATGTCATGCATCCTAATTTGGTGGAGATGGGAATCTGACTTGGTGGACTCCATTGTGAGCTAATTTTATGGCTTTTTCCATAAGTTGTAAGAAAAATTATGACAGATTATGATAATGTAAGAGTCAAGTTATGACAAATATGATAGGTGGGCCCCATGTAAGGATGGCACCTACTCATGAAAGGTATTATTATGCATTCAAGGCACATTTTATGTTAAAAGGGGCTATGCATGTTGAGGAAGGCATTAGAAATGGTCATTTCAAATTTTTTGGGTCTCGATTATGACATTGCACTTCATGCAAGTGTTGTACATATCAAGGGGATTCAACAATATCCTTGCAACCATTAGATGTGTTCCATCTAGTAATCTTAGACATCCATCTTCCTCCTTGGAGTTGTATATATTTGTTACTTATTCATTTGATTTGTTGTAAAGTTTTGAAGATTTTAGAGATGCAATTATGTTGTTAGAATCACTCTAGAAATATTGTCATTGTTGAAAACTCCTGAAAGTGATATTACTCTGTAATTTTATTGTAACCACTGATTACTGATAATACAAAGAGTTGTGCTTTTAGAGTGTGAGGTTTTTCTCCTACAATGGTTTACCCCATGAAAATGCTATGTTATGGTTATTATTATTTCTTGCATTATTTTTTTAAGTTAAATGAATGTGCGTCAAAATTTGTAACTATTAAGGGTTTATAGAAATTTATGTAACATCTCCTCTACTTAGATTGGTGTAGGAAGATACTTTCGCCTACCTAGCTTCCTTTCAGGTGGCATCAAAGCCTATCTAGTTTTGATCATGTTCTTGGGTTGAAGGGTTTTTTTGTACTAGTCTCTATTTGAGTGGGAGCTTTTGTAAATTATTTTTTTGTGAATTTGTTGAAGGAGAAAGATGGAAAGTATATTCAAAAGGATTGAGATTGAAAATTTAAACGGTTGTGATTTTGAGTTGTGGAAAATAAAAATGGAAGATATGCTCGTAGACAAAGATCTATGGGTTGTAATATCTTGTATAAAACCTACCACTATCACTTAAGAAAATTGGGAGTTGATGGATCATAAAGCTAAGGGTTTGATAAGACTCTATTTAATAGACTTCATGTTGTTGAATTTTCATGAAGAGAAGACTACAATGAACCTTCAAAAGAATGAGTAACAAGCTTTGGGAAGGGTACACTTCAGTACCTAAGAAGGCTAAGTCACTATTAAGATATGAATACCAGCATTGATTATTTGGAGGGGGTGATCAAGTTGTAATTATTGCCCATCTCAACACACAATTTATGGGTAATTTTTTGCCCATTCTCAATGCTAATTGCATTTTTAGAAGGTTTTGGTTTATGAAGAGGAGAATTTGTAGCAAGCTCTAGATTTTGGTGAGAGGGCTTTGTAGTAACAAAAATGGGGGGAGATAGAAGTAGGCTCAAGCCTATCACGTGTGAAAAATGGAGAAATAAGCCAAAGGTGATTCTAGAAAAGGGATGTTTTACCTTCTTCATGGAAAGGTTACACGGCTTTGATCATGAAGTCTCTAACCTTTTTTTCCAAAGTTGGTACAACAGGAGCGTGGAGGTAAATGGTGTTGTCTTCCCAATTAATGAATAATTTATTTCCCATATTACTGGTTTGCATATGCAGGGGTGAAATTTTTTCAAGGAAAGAAAAGTTAATGAGGACATGATGGACCAATTCTTCAAGGAAAATGAGAAGGAGAACCTGATTTAGTATTCATCCTAGGGATACAACAGGATTTCAATTAAATGTATATGGGATGATGTTGCATAAGTTTTAATGAGGTATGTGACACTTGATGGTCATTTTACTATTATTTCTGGTTACCATTTCACTCTCTAAATCACTTTAGGCATTATATTTTGGTGTCCTTTCCATTTTTTCTTCTATCATTGTTTGATGCCTTTGGTTATGTGCATCTTAAGAATCCCTATACCCCTGTACTCCATGATGGCCTCATATTGCTTATCATGGAGTATGTAAAGCTTAATTTCTTGGCTAAGGCTATAAAAGTTAATACATTTTTGGGGATGGCTCAACCTAAGGTGGTTGAAGACCCTTCGATAGATATGAGCTCTAAGGATGGTGGGGATGAGGAGTGGGAAATGGAGGAGGAGGTTAGAGTTGAAGTGGTTAGGGTTTCTTCTTCACCTTATGAATCCCCACAACAAAAGAGGAAGAAAGGTGGTCAAAAAAATAAAGCTCCCAAAAGGAAGCCTAAGATGTAGGCTCCATGGTAAGGAATCTCTAAGATCGAGGAGGATGAATACACTCGAGACTCTCCCCAGAAGGTTGAAGATCCAACTTGTACCACTAGAAAATATGTCTCCATAGTGGTTGAAGAAACTCATACCCAACAACTTCTACAATAGGATATATTTGTTGGCAAGGGTAAAGAAAGTCATAGATATTGCAGCTAAAGGTGAGGATTTAGGAAAGACAAAGTGTGTTGGTCATGTTCATCCCCTCTCCGAGGACTTCTCTTACCTTGATGAAGATAATACTTCCATGATGGAGCTTCCATATATGACTAGGAATGGGGCAACATGCAACTTTAAACTTGATAAATGGGTGATGAAACACTGATACATTTTCACTCAAATTCTGATGAAAGTTCATCGGAATTTCAATGAACTTTCATCAGAATTATTTCATCGATTTTCTGACGAACTTTGAAACATCAAAATTCCGACCCAACTAATGATGCTGGGTTAGAATTTTGACGTTTCAAAGTTCATCAAAAAATTGACAAAATAATTCTGACGAAATTTCATTGAAATTCCGATGAACTTTCATCGGAATTTGAGTCAAAATGTATCAGTGAAAGAGTTTAATAAACTCAATATAAAGATCATAATCTTAAAAGAAAATATTGAAAATCAACCTAAGGGAGGGTTCTATGAATTTCTTATTGAGAGGCTTGTTGACTTTGAAAGTTCAGTCTCAGATTTTAAGGTTGGCTATGAAAACTGCCTCCAAGAAGTGGAAAACAAAGTAAAAGAACTTGAGAGAGATATCAGAAGTTATTGCAAATTAACAATATGTCCATCAAGACTAGTGCAGAATCCCTTAAGGTACTGTTGGAGAATCTAAGTTAGCTCAAGGAGGATTAGATATGTGCAAGGCATCAGGAAAAAGAGTCATCCACCAAGGATAAGGGAAAAAAGCCAGCAAAAGATGAGGACAAAGGCCCAAGAGCAAGGAAAAGGGGCAGTTTAATGAAAAACTTTGAAGAAGAGAAAAATGAATTTATATCGATGGTGAATCTTCACTATAATCAAGAACTAGAGGTGGCCAACACCTTAAAAAAATTGAAATAGTCTCTTTTGGCTATTGTTGTGTTCTGTTGTTGTTCATTTTTTTGCTAGTTTTGGTTGATGGTTAGCTTTTGTTCTAAATATGTCATTTTGTGTATCAGCATCATTTTGATGTAAAGGGTTTCAGGTCCCTTCAAAACCTATTTTTCCCCTATTAATCAAAATGAACCTTTGGAAGAATGTTGGACAAATTTATTAGGATAAGTCCCATGTAAACAAGTTATTCTTGAGAAAGAAATTGTATTCTATGATGATGGAAGAAGCAGGATCCATGTAATATCCTTCTCATTTGCATCCTTGAGATCTTTGTGAGTTTGGTGGTGGCATTTTTCTCTCTAAATGGTGTGTTTAGAAAACTTGTATTCTTTGATATGTCACTCCTCAAGGTCTTGGTTGTTGGTGTGTTATATGCTTATGTGATGCTTATATGCTTGTGTATTGTAATATTTATCCCTTGGTTTTATGGATTAATATTTATGTAGTTATTATTTATATCATGATTATATGATGTTTTTATGTATTGGTTTACATGTTTATGATGTTCTACCCCATTGGGTGATTATGTTGTGCTTCGATTATATATATAGATAGATAGATAGATAGATAGATAGATAGAGAGAGAGAGAGAGAGAGAGAGAGAGAGAGAGAGAGAGAGAGAGAGAGTACACTCCATATGTGTGTTTTTTTATTACAAAAGCAAAGAAATGACCTTGATCCCAAAATTTTAGAACAACATGAAATTAAAAGTAGAAATAAGAAGAGGGCACATAGGTCCAATCAAATAGTAAAAGAGCATGCGGGCCTAAAAAAAAAGTGAAACTAAAGATAAGAAACAACAAAAAGAAACATGAAACCACTAAAAAAACTAACAGATTAGACTTTAGTTAATGATGATAGAGTCCAAGGACTCATCCCAAACCTCCTTATTTAGCAGCTCCTTTTCATTATTTTCCTCCTTATTCTGGTACTCTTTTCCTTTAAGAATTTTCTTCTTTTGTTTATTGATTTTTAAGTGACCTGAAACCATACCCATTACTACCTTCTTCATAATTCCATTAGTTAGCTTTATAAGTTTCAAATGGGCAATTTATATTCACTTCATCTTTTTGTGGTTGTTGTTGGTTTCCATTTTATTTTCTACCTCCTTCACCTTGATCTATAGTTTCTTTAGTTCAATGTTTTCCTTTCCTCTAGTATCTTGGTTCTCATTAGGTGTAGTTTTGCTTTCCACATTTTTTTCCTTCTCTTCTCATCATATTTTTGTATTGTTGAATGTTCTACTTCTCAAATTTTTTATCTAATCTTCCATTAGATTAATCTTATTATATTCATGGGTGTGTGCACCGATCTGTGACACAAAAAGGTGCCACTTTTGTTTTTTTACCCAAAATGATGGCTCAGATGATCGAGTCTAACGGTTGGTATGCAAAATTTTAAATAATTTTGGTGCTCTTGATTTGGTGAGTGCAAAATTTGGTGCTAACCAAATGAAATTCATCATTTTGCGAGCGCCAAATTTGGCACTCGCCAAATGTGAAGCATAATTTTTTGCAAAACATTTTTGTCAACTCTTTCCTTTTCTCTTTCTCTGCTAGGGAGACTATATACATGAAATAAACATCTAAGTATAAGTTGACATTTACATATGGAAATTTACTTTATTATAATTTAAGTTATATTTCACATATATAGTGTCAAGATGTTTGAGAGTAGTTTCGGATCTCCTGGAGTTATAATGAAAATTCTAGTTTTTGGAAGATCTTATAATTTTTTAGAATTAGTCAAATTTCAGTAATCAAGAAGTCAAATTTTAGTATTAAGCAAGTTGTATCATCCTTCTCTCTCACTCTCTCCTTACCTCTCTACTATCTATCTCTCCTATCCCTTCCTCTCTCTCCCCCCTCTCTCTCTTTCACACCCCTCTATCTCCTCCCTACCTCTCACACCCTCCCTCTCCTCTCTACTTCTCTCTATCGCTTCTTTCTCTCTATGTCTCCTTCCCTCTCTAGTTATCTTTATCTTCTCTCTCCCTCTCTTTACCTACCTCTCCATCCATCACTTTGTATCTCACCTATGCCACCAACCCTACATCTTTCCCTCTCTACTCTCTATCTCTCCTCTCCCTCCCTCTACCTACCTCTCTCACACTCTCTCTCCCTTTCCTCCCCCTCACCCTCTCTCTCTATCTCACAATTCTTTCTCACTCCCTCTCACTCTCTCCTCTCTATCTCACCACTCTCTCTCTCTCTCTCCCCCCTCTCTACTCTTTGTCTCTCCTCTCTCTCTCCTTCCCTCTTTACTTGTATTTATCTCCCCTATCCATCTCTATACCTACCTCTCTCTACATCCCTCTCTATCTCACCTATGTCTCCTTCCCTACCCCTTTCCCTCTATGCTCTCTATCTCTCCTCTCCCTCTCTTTTCCTACCTCTCCCTCCATCACTTTTTATCTCACCTATTGTGAACCCTAATCCTAAACCTGCACAAACATAGTAAACAAACACAATATTAGATTCATATGCAAGTTAGAATCAAGATTCCCCATGAAATCCCTTTAAATTGCAAAGAACAAGAAATGAGATGAAGAACATAAGCAAATATAAACAAAAGCTATCAAATCCTATTCAATGTAAATCAAACTCTTGATCCCCTTGGGGAGTTGGTGCCAATTATGTGTAGAAATTGGCCCTTTCCAAACTCCTATGATGTAATGTTGATGAGTGATGCACTTTGATGAAGATTCAATTGAGCTCCATGATGAAAAATATGCATAACCTAGCTAAGATCTTGATAAAAATGGATGAAAATAGATATGATTGAAGATGAAATTGAGTATAGTGAGTTTACTTAGATTATGGATTATCAAATGAGGAGAAGAGCCTCTTATTTATAGATGGGATTGAGAGAAGAAGAGGAAAAATGGGTGAATGTAGGACTAATCTTCAACCAATGGCCAAATGCCACTTGTCAAGATGTGAATGGAGGAAGCTTGAGCACATTTTGGTGATTGTGCACAATAAATGATATTAGATGGAATTTGAAAATAGTGAAATGACATGCAAGAGGGAAAAAGAAAGACTTAAATGCCACTTGGTTCAATGCACAAGGACATGTAAGAGGAATGAATGTCTTGTTGGAAGAACAAATCCACTTGGAGGGATTTTCAAATTTTGGAAGAATATTCTCAAAAGATGCCAAGTTGAGAGAAAATAGGGATTTAATAAATATATTAAACGTATTTTCATGTGCAAGTGGCAAAATCTGGAGAAATTTGGAGATTAGGATTAAATTATCGAGGGTTAATTAATTTAATGAGGGATTAGGTGATGCGACTATTTGATTTAGATTTATGGGTTGATTTAAATCAAAATATGAGAATTAGATTTAATTAAATAAAGGAATTGATTTATTTAAAGAGGGATGATGATGCTAGATTAAATCAAATAAGGTTTAATTTATTTAATTTAATATGATGGTTTCAGAGATTTAATCAAATAAAATGAATTATTTAATTAAATAAAGATCAAATGATTAATTAAATAAATTTGATTTATTTAATTAACAAAAGAGAATGACTTAATCAGATAAATGATTTATTCAATTAAGGGATGAAAGGTGATGACAAGCTAAGAAGCTGATTCAGGATGAAACAATGTTAGTGATTAGGATCAAGTGTGTCGATATATTTTCCATGTCTACATTTTGTCCCTCTTTGAAGCAATGCACTAGGTATGTGTAGGATCATGATGGGCTAAAAAGTTGTGATATGTAAGTGATATGATGGCCCATGTGGCTGACAACTTTTTTTTACCCAAAATTAATGAAACAAAAAGGGTTTTTAAAGGAGATTCTTAGCTTTCCACCAATATAAATTATGTTTTACTTTGAGTTTAATAAATTATTATTATTCATTTTCTATTTGAATTACGACTAAAGTCCTGATTGATAGGTTGAATGAAAAAAATCTATAACTTTCAAACAGTATCACAGTTTTTTAATCCAAAATATGTGTCACATTTTATGCTTTGCATACTATAGGATTAAAAAAAGAAAAATTAAATTTCATTAAGTTTTGACCAAGTTAAGATGGTCAAACATACGAGATTTAATATTTTTTAAAAGTTGTAATAAAAAAATCATAATTAATTATTTACTTGGAAAAAAATTGCAAAAAAATATGCATCACATCGAGACATGAGTCATCTACTTATATCTAAAATTTTATAAAAAATAATTATCATTTTATTGTAGTTAGGGTGGTCAGACATACATCTACTTATTTTTTCCCCGAAATTTAAGTACTATTGTATTAAAATTTCAAATTTTCATGAAATATATATTTTTTCTTTAAATAAACCTAGTACTTTAGAAAATACATTCAATTTGCTACATATTATATTCTTACATATTTTTGAAATAATAGAGATAACTTATTCAAATTTTTACGTCAAGTTTCCTAACTCTGCTTTTTGAATTTTCATCGCCACTTAAGGGCCTTTTTTCTTCATGATGATCCTGCACATACCCCACTTGTTGCGTTAATTCAAAGAATAAGCTGTTGTGATAAAAAATTCAAAATTTTCTTGATTTTTCAGATGCCCCATTGCTGCCCCAACAAGAAGGATTATACTGGTATACTGCCCCCTCGAGAGATCGGACGAAAATTTGGATTTGAGGGTCGATCTCGGGAAAAAGAGGACAAGGTGCCTTATGGGTCCAAAAATGTCTAGGATACCAAAAAACACGTTAAAACGCCAAAAATGATTCAAAATGGCCTTTGGTTGGGCCAAAAACAGGCTTGGGGGTCCAAAACCCTAGCTGGATGGCTTAATTAGGTAAAAAAAAACTAATTTTTTAGGATTAAATAGACCCCAAGGGGTCATTTTCAAATCATTTTTACACTTAGCGTTTAGAGACATTTGCATTTTGAGCTCTGAGATTTGTTCGAGATGGCACAAATATTGCTTCCCTAGCATGTGTCAAAGCAAGTATGAGTGCACCAGCGACCAGCCAGTGCAGGACCTGTGGTATATACCCCTTTCCTAACTTGTGATTTCAATTTTTTTCATGCATTTAATAGGGTCAAAGTCAATTTCAGGTCAAGCTGTCCTATATAGCATCACTGCAAATGTAAAATCGGTGCCATGAAGCCTCTAAGTGTGTCAGATATGTGAAGAGCACCGCCACGGGCCACTTTAGAAATTAGGGTTTCAACTTTTAGTCAGCCACATATGTGAATAGCGTAGTGGCGATCCTGTTTGGAATTTAGAACCTAGGAGCGTAATCAAATTGCGCCGCAACGACATAGTTTGGAGTTTGCAAACAGTGCCACAATTGTTGTTTGGGATGCAGGAAGTTAGTTTGAGGGCCCGATTTTTTTTTCAAAACTTGACGTAGTGACCTCTTTTGTGTAGGAGGACCTCGAGATACTAAATTCTTGAGAGAACAAATGCCCAATGCTTAGTAGATTAGTCGGTATGCATGAGTTGCTCCAGGAGCACCTTGGGGCCATCGGTCTTTGGTATATTGTATATGTTCATCATGTTCAAACCCATTTGGGGATTATGACAGCCTTAGCGAAGTGATGGCATAGCGAGACATCCTCCTTCCACCTTCCTACTAGCGAGGCCACAGTTACAGTAGAGGATGTCTAGTGCATCCTATGACTACCCATCCATGAAGAGAGGGTCATTTATGATGTGGATGCAAGGTGGGACACATGCTTCGAGGTCATGGATCTTGACGAGATCGTCTTCTCTGAGGGCTAGATTGACTTAGAGAGATATCAGGGCATAGTGCCCATATTCAGACTCATTGTTGTAGCTATTATATCAAGTCTCGTGGCACTAGATTGGCGGGGCCGATATTTCAGTCTAGGCTGGGGATTAGCATGGGAGTGGATGCACTTTTAGAGAGATTTCTTTGCATGGGGTCTAGTGATGTTGGCCTCACTTCACATAAATTTGCATGAGTTTTCCTATTTGGACAGTAGGGCCATTGGGGTCAGAGTTACTTTGCTTCATGTCTGAGCATGGGAGCACATTGTAGTGCTCATCCTTAGGTTACACCAGTTACTTTAGAGCCAAATGATCTGATTGTCTAGCGATAGGGTGGTGCATAGATCATATTTACACATACAGAGGCAGGTGGCATCACCCATTGGTGGTGAATTATCGATGAGATGAAAAATTTCACTTGGAGGCCCTGGCTTGGCATAGGCCCATGGATGGATGATGTACAATAGTTGTTCTTCGCTCATTAGGATAGGTTGATGCAGGGAAGAGAGAACACCATGATTGAGAGATATCTGCTAGATAGAGTGGCTAGGAAGTTCAGAGATGTACAAGACAAGCCCGATGACCAGTACGTGGCAATATTTTCTCGTACTATGAGGGAGATTGCATGGGGTAGAACTATCCTTTCAAACGAGGTAGTTGCATCATTTAGATAGTTAGTGGCCAGGTCGTGGCCATATGATCAGGGGCAGGGTGATGCAAGGGTTACACAGGCTTACAGAGATTGGTTCAGGCCACCCCTCATGCTTACAATACCAAGTGCGACACTCCCATGATGAAGGCCCAGAGGTAGGTCAGCTAGTCGAGGGTAGGGACAGGGAAGCAAAGGGGATGGGGACAAAGATGGGCTGCCAGGAGGAGGACCACCTCCACACCAGCCACATTAGACTACCCCGAGTGTAGGCACAACAAACACCACCTCAGGTGTAGGCACAACAAACACCACCCCAAGTGTAGATACCAGTTCGAGATCAGGTACAACAGACCCCACTCAGAGGTGGGGAGAGAGGGGTTCCTTAGTAGAAGCCTCCAAAACTAGACCACCGAGATGCCCTGATCTAGTAGTTACAGGATCAATTATAGGTTTTGATAGCTGAGAGGGATCAAGCCCGATAATAGGTCATAACTTATGGCAGAGAGAGATCAGGCCAGGTCTGAGAGAGACTAGGAGATAGGTCGAAGGAGGCAGCTTGAGAGCACAACCTCTTCATCCCAGGGTTGGTCAGTACCCTTACGGGCATACTGAGAGGCCATGAGAGATGCCAAGTACTACATGATCCACTATAGTTAGGTAGCGCCACCATCAGGTCGAGTGCTTGAGTACTCACAATAGACAGGGATGAGGCCACCCAAGGACCACGATGAGAGGTAGGTTGGGGAGGGTATAGGGCTAGTTCCTTATTTTGATCACAGACATCATTCATTTTTGATTCATGGACTCTGATTTTTGTTGCCCCGATTGTATCATGTACTTTGATTTATACACACTTGATCTGATTTTTTGTACCATGATAGTTTTTTGATGATATATATGAGATGGTTCGATTTATGAGATGTCCTACTTTACTTATGCATGATGTATGGATGCATTTTAATTTCCTATGTGTTATGATATGTTGTAGGATGCATATATTTTATGTTGTGCAATATGATGTATGTTTCTATATGGTGTGATGATGTGATACAATGATTATGGATGCATTTATTTTTGTATTTTTCTATGCATTTTTATGGTGATGATGTATGGATGCAATCATGATATGTGAATGATTTCTATATTATGCCCCTAATGGTTCATGCAATGCACTATGACTTATGGAATGTTTTTGTTTCTTTTCCTTATGCATTTATGATGGATGATATATGGATGTTATGATGATGTTTATGTGATAATTCAATGTAAATGATGCAAAATGATTATGATGATGTATGATATGTGATATGTGATGGTTTTATGATATGATTATGCATTATGAATGTAATTGAACAAATGCAATGATTTCTTAAGATACTCAGAATAATAAATCCCTATTATTCTTCATGTCTTAAGATGATGATGTAAGATAATGATTAATTAAATGCAATGATGTGATATGATTAATGTTTCCTATATGATATAATATGATATGCATTATGCTGATGATTTGTAGATGCATGGCAGATGTGTTAGCAATGTTTTTGATTAACCGTCATGGTACCATGTTAGTATGAAAAGAAGACAGAAGAAAGGAGATCCAATGAACCTTACTTTATTAATGATGATGGTGATGGTGATTTTCTTACCAGGAGTTGAGATTTTAAAAGGGACAATTACTTTATGTTTGATAATACACATAGGTACGATGCATCGAGGTATAAAGAACCGGGATGGCGTTGTACCTAGTGTGATGGAATTTGACTCGAAAATCAGATAGGAGTATTCTTGTTCACACTTGACATAAAAAACATTATTTAGGATGTAGTTTAGATATTCTAAACATATCAGGCCAAAACATAGAAAGGAAAGCCTTCCTATGTGGTCAACAAGACACCTACAACACCTTCCCCACAACCAAACAAAGCATGCATAACCAAGTTATTTTATAAGAACATCCAAGAAGCACAACAGATAAAAAGATAATGATCATTGCCCCATTTCTTTCTCTCTAAACCATTTTGATTAGGCATCATCGAGAGGTCCTTGGAATGAACTCAAAATAGAATAAGTCAAAAGACCAAGATAAAGTAAACAAACAAGATAATGTTCTTCATACTGCTAGCTGAGACTAAACTATGGTGATGCTTGATGTTGATGTTCATTATAGGAAGGATGCATCCTACGACATGTTGTGATCATACGATGATGAGATTGATTGGATGATAAGCTATTTATACCAAGAGTTGACCAACTTGTTGACTTATTGACCTAGACTTGAGACTTTAACGATTGAGCTTTTACCTATAAACCTGCTATACTTGCTTCTGACTGACTTACCAAAGGATGAAAACAACGATTGATTTATTATGAGCATTTGATTATCGTGGGTGAAAGTGAGATGAGACAAATGCACCATTTTGGGTTTTTTCAAATATTTGGATATTTTTGGAATTTTGAAATGTTTTGAGGTTGTTTTGATTTTTGGGTTTTTTCATTTTTTTTGGATTTTTGAGATTTATGACCAAGAGACTAACCTAAAGACCTATCCTAGGGGTCTTGGGAGCTGATCAATAGATTAGCCTTGCCTATGTTATACACGCAAAGACCACGTAGTTTGACTGACATAGACTTGATTACCGATGAAATAGATGGGCAAATGGATTGTCAGATTATTACGATAGACACCTAAAGGATTAACCTAAAATATCTCGGGGGATGATGAAAGATCAACCTTGCCTACATTCAAGCTCAGAGATGACGTAGTTTGGTAGATGACTCCACTAACACGATTTTCAGATTTTGAAGATTTTTGATTTTTGATTTTTTGAATGTTTTGATGTTTTTGGATTTTGGATTTTTTTATGTCTGTTTTTGGATTTTTTGATTTTAAGAAGAATCAAAAGAATATACACGAATATGATCCAATCTAGGTACAAGAACATGCCCCTAGCGTGATGTGATAGACTAATTTGATAAAATCAAGATAAACTGACCTTAGGAAAGTGCCAAGTAGTACTAGGGTGGAACATGGTACAAACACATAACCAAGCTTTGGACTTGAACAAACGGTGGAAGAATAAATGGAATGTTTAATGGATAAGTGAGTGTGCATAATAAGTCATGAAGATCTTGGTGGATGGAGAGTGCTTTATTTACACTTGGCACCTATATTCCAGGTTTTCACCAAGGTACTTGTCCAAAGCACCACCAAAGTGGTTTTCACTAGAGGATGATTTTTTTATTTACTATTTTCAATCCTTTTTCTGATTTTTTTGTATTTTTGGTTTTACCCTCAAAAGATTAGGCATAAAACTTTTTAAGATGGGATTTGTTCATGGGCTCTTGTAGAGGTTCCACTTTGGGTGTTGATAGATGATATGCCCTTGATTTATAGCTCACCATGATGACAAATGGTCCCAACCAATTGGGTTCAAATTTTCCCTTTCTATTTAGATTTGGCACATTCTTCTGATTCTCCTTTAGTACTAGCTCACCAACTTGGAAGGTTTACCTCTTGATTTTCTTGTTGTAGTTATGTTTGAGGCAATTCTGATAGACTTGCAGGTGATTTAGGGCATCCATGCACAATTGATCCAGTAGATCTAGCTCATTTAGTCATGGCACCCATTATTCTTCATCTGTAATGAGATTTTGTAGTGATATCCTCAGGGATAGGAGCTTGATCTCAATGGGGAGGATGGATTTTGATCTGTAGACTAGGGAGAAGGGGGTGGCACTTGTTGGTGTGTGGATGCTTGTGCGATAAGCCCATAAGGCGAGATTTAGTTGCAGATGCCAATCATGACCAACGTCATTGACTATTTTCTTAAGGATTTTCAAAATGGTTTTATTAGTGGCTTCTACTTGGCCATTGCCTTGGGGATAATACAAAGTGAAAAAGTGATGTTGGATGTTAAATTTTTGGCAAAGATCACAAACACCTTGATTTTTGAAAGGTGTCCCATTATCTGAGATAATGGCTTGAGGGACACCGTATCGACAAATTAGGTAGTTCAAGATGAACTTGGATATCTGCTTTCGAGTTACGTAGGTTGGGAATGGATTGGACCCACTTTGTAAAGTACTTTATGGTGATGATGATGAATTTATGGCCATTGGATGAGGTGGGGGTGATTTTACTGATGAGATCGAATCCCCACTATGAAAAGGGCCAAGGTGAATGGGATGAAGCTCCTGTGTTGGTGCATGGATGAGGTCCCCGTGCTGTTAACACTGCAAACATCTTTTGATAAAGTCATGTGCTTCTCTTTTCATCGTGGGCCAATAATATCTTATCCTTGGCAGTTTCTTAGCCAAAGTCATACCGCTCAAGTGCAAACTAAAAATGTCATTGTATACCTTGGTTAAAGAAGTCAAGGCTTCCTCTATATTTAGGCAACATAATAAGGTCCCTTCGATGTTTCTACGGTAGAGGGTTTCTCCCAAGATGACGAAATGTGAAGACTTTTTGATAAAATCTCTCTTGAGGTTTAGGGTTATGTCAGCAGGAAGGACTCCTATTCTCAAGTAGATATAAATGTCATGGTAACAAGGATCATCGAGACCAATGATTTTACACATGAATTCAGACTCTGGTACCTCGAATGTTGGTACGAGAAGCTTCTCTACAAGGAATTCTTGTTTTGGGACATTGTACGGGATTTCCAAGAGTGATCCAATTGTAGCCATTACGTTTGTTGCTCTATTGTTTGCTTTGGGTAACTGTTCAAATGTAATATCAATGAATGAATCCTTGAGGCTCTCCACCAATTTCTTGTATGGAGTCAGTTTATCATCATTTTTTGATATTCGTTGTTTACTTGATTGATTATGACTTGAGAGTCTCCATATACCTTAAGGGCCATAATCTACCACTGCACCGCAATTCTTAATCCTATGACGAGAGCCTCATACTTTGCTATGTTATTCGTGCATGGGAATGACAACTTGTAGGATATGGGTATGCAGTCTCCTTGGGGAGTGATGATGAAAATTACTGCCCTTGACTCGTGCCATGTGTAGAATCCATCAAAATACATCTTCCAGTGGTCTACTACACTTAGGGTGAAAATTTATTCATCAAGGAACTCTGAGATAAGTGGGCTTTCTACATATATAGGAGCCTCCACCAGCTGATCCGTGATTTCTTGTCCTTTCATGGCCTTGCGCTCTACATATTCAATATCATGTTCTACCAATATCATGACCCACTTGGTTGTCCGTCTTGTGAGAGTGGCTTTAGAAAGTAGGTACTTGAGTGGATCTATTTTTGTTATTAGATTGATCTGATGAGCCAACATTTAGTGTCTGAACTTTTGAGCTACAAATACGACTGCTAGACAAGATTTTTCAATAGGTGTGTAATTTAGCTCATGTCCTACCATGGTTTTTTTGATATAGTAGATTTCTCTCTCCTTTATGTTTTCATCATGTTGAGCTAAGAGAGCATCAAGAACTGTCATTGTTGCTGATATGTATAGGATCAATGGTTTTCCTGGAATTGGTGGCATTAGAACTGGCGGTGTGAGTAGGTATTCCTTGATTTTGTTGAAAGCTTGGTCGCATTTTTCATCCCATCTGTATGTTACCCCCTTGTGGAGTAGGTGAGAATATGGGATTTGTTTGTTTACCAGTTGTGTTATGAATTTGTGGATAGATTGGAGCCTTCCTTGTAGACCTCTTAGCTACTTTAGTTTCCTGGGTGCTTCCATTTCAAGGATTGCCTTGACTTTAGTAGGATCTACCTTGATTCCTCTTATTGACACGATATACCCCAAGATCTTGCCTAATTGCACTCCAAAGATGCACTTATTCTAGTTGAGTCAGACCTTGTACCTTCCAACCTATCAAAAATGGAGCTCAAAGCTGATATGTGGTCCCATCTTTTCCTTGATTTAGCCAATATTTCATCAACATAATCCTCCACTGTCTTATGGATCACATCATGAAATATTAATGTCATGGCTCACTGATAAGTTTCTTTTGCATTCTTTAGCCCAAACAACATCATATTCCAGCATGATTAGGCCGCCCATGGACATGTGAACATTGTCTTGTGTTGGTCCTCCTTTGCTATCAAGATATGATTATATCTAGAAAACCCATCCATTAGTGATAGAATCTCGTGTTCGGTCATCATATCCACTATCATGTCAATATTGCGTAGTGGAAAGTCATCCTTAGGACACACTTTGTTTAAATCTCTGAAATCGGTGCAGATGCAGATGCTCCCAGTGGGTTTTGAAACATGTACTAGATTTTACACCCACTTTAGATAGTCAATCGGGCGTATGAAACTTGCATCCAGGAGTTTTTGCAATTCCACTTTGACTAAAAAGGCTATTTGGGGATACATATTTTTGATCTTTTGTCTCATGGTTTTTGCTTCAAGATATATAGCCAAGTGATGAACTACTACCTCTGGGTTAAGCCCAAGCATTTCACCATAATTCCATGCAAAATTTACCTTTCTTTCTTTCAAGAATGCAACTAAGAGTTCATGTTACTCTATGAGAAGTGATTCAACATATAAAGTTATGTGTGGTAGCTCCTTTGTTCCTAGGTTGACGAGATTGCATTGTTCTACTAGGACCACTGATTTTTCTTGATGAAGTGCAGTGAGGGGAAGATTGAATCCTTCATCCTCCAACACCTAAGAGAGGGTTTCACCATTGGATGTGTCCTTTATTTTTTACTATTTTATGGTCAGAGAGTGTCACAGTGTGGTTTTCACTCAAGGACCTTGAGATTATTCTCAATTTATCACTTTTGTGATTGAAGGATTCATTTGTCTCCCCATAATAGGCTTGAGTGTCTAGTGTGATGTCAAATCAAGCCTTATAATCTCCATATGGTATTGTATCCCTCAATCCCATAAATTCCAAGAGTGCCTCATCATTTTTGAACGTGTCCAAAATTAGTGGTCCTCATTGGTCATAATCGATGAGTTGGGGGTAAACTAGGCTTATTTCATGGGATTGGTGGTGCAACTCAAAAGATAGGGTGCTAATCATGTATAATGAGGAGTCTTCAAATAGCATAGGTACATCAGTTATAGGATCCTCGTCACTATTACACATGTAGATTATATCAAAGGTGAAGTTATCTAAGGGCAGACCTGTAGACACTAGTAGTTGAAGGGCGTCTTTCATTAGCTGAGGGGGAGTCTTGACTACTCTAACTAGGGTACTTCGGTCACATATGGTTACACTTGGAGGGGTACACCCAAGGCCAAGATTTTTCTTTCATTTATCAACAATGATGGGCTCTAGTCAGACATTGTTGTTCTTTCCCAATATTTCATTCCTATTATAGCCCATGCCCAACATTAATTGAAGTCCTCTATTTTCATAATCCATGGGAAGTGTTGGTGTAGGTCTTTCTTCTTGATAGAGGAGACTGGATACATCTCTCTCATCGACCACTTCTTGGCCTAGATCACCCCAACTCTTGAATCAGGAGGATTCCTCTTTAAAGTTTTGAGCTGTTGTAATGGTGGGTTGTGACTGTCCATGGGATCTGGGGGATTGAGGTAACTCCCCTACCACAAAGGATCCCTTTTTCATTTTGTATTCCCCACACCAATTATCTTGGATTATAAGCTTAATGTCAGATATGTTAGGGATGGAGGGTGTCTTTGTCCCAGAAGTGGAGGCTATATGGTTGGGTCTGTATATGGGGTTGAGGGGCCTTCATCATTCTTTGGGACTTGGGGAACTTTATAGTACTTAGCTTCCAGATTCTTGTAGTAGGCGAAAGGCTCAAGAACACCATGGATTGTGACCTCTTCATTTTGGTATGAAAACTTGATGCATTGATGGAATGTAGATGCACTTGCTTGCATCCCATGAATCCATGGGTGCCTCAGGAGGATGTTGTAAGATAGATCAAGGTCAAGCACCTGATAGGTAGTTTCCATAATAGTTGGCACTACTTGGATAGGGAGTTGAATAGTACCCTGAGACACTCTTTCTTGATCATCATAAGCCTTGATTGTGATACCTTTACCTTTTTCAATGGAATCTTTAGAGATTCCCAGATTCTTTATAATCTTTAGTGAAAAAATGTTGATGCCTGCACCCCCATCCACCAAGACCCTTTTGACCTTATTTTTTTGAACCAAGACCTCGAGGTGTAATACACAGTTATGAGATGGTTGGGTGGGGAAGTCCTAATAAAAAAATGTGAGGAGATTTGGAGTGGTGTTGTTATCAACCATAGCTTGGAATTTCTTTGTATCAAGGTTGGTGGAGACAGTGGATGAAGCTAGGGCTTCCTCCAGGATTTCTTTGTGGGCGACATAAATCTTTAGTAACTTTGTGATGGAGATCTGAGCAGGGGTTCTTTTTAACTGGTCTAAGACATTATATCTATTAGGAATAGATTTTGGATTTGAAGTGGGGGTATTAAATAGTTGTGATGCCCCGACAATGGTGACCTTGCCATTGCGTGTGGTGACTCCACAGTCAATGTTGGCTCCCTTGACATTGACAATAGTGAACAACTCATCGAGGCATGCAACAACCCCTTCATATACGCGGTTCACTTTGCCATATTTTTTCTTACATTTGTTGTTTCCTTGGTTGTGATCAGGAATCATATTCATGTAGATTTTTAGATCTTGATTGCCACCTGGTTGATCAAAATTTATGGTTTTGTCATCAATGAGGTCTTGGATGAAATTTTTCAATTTCATGCAGTTGGCGGTTGTATGCCCCTTGAGCTTATGATAATCGCAAAGGAAATTTTCATTATACCAGGGTGCTTTCACCTGGGGTTCTTGGTAATTATCATAAGTGGGGATTTTGATGAGGTTCTCATTAACCAACTTCTTCATGATGGATTCGATGGATTCCCCAAGGGTTGTGAACTTCCTTTTAGGGGGATACCTATTTTGCAGAGGTGGTCCTCCTTGATTATTGAGGTTATTGACTTGATTGTGGGGTGTTTGTTGGGTTATTGCGTTGGCTTGTGTGTTATTACAATTATTGTTCTGCGATTGATGATGTGTTTGGGTATTCTACTTTGGAGCACTGATGACGACATTGGCATCAACCACTCCATCATTGGTGACATTCTTGTTTTTTCCCATGTGTGAGGTTTATCATTATAGCTGGTGGATGGGTGAATATCTTGATGTTTAGGATATGTAGGTCTGCCCCCTTGTATAATAAGGGCCCTTTTGATGTTGAGTGGATTGGGGATCAACTGGTTGTATGTGGTGATGCATTGCATTTTTAGATAAAATGTCAAGGTCTTGTCCAGATTAGCAATGATAGTGCAAATTTGTTGTTCCTCTAGCATGGCCCATTTGCTCCGATTGGCCTTAGATCCCCATTGTTGTAGGAAGGAGGCGAATGATTTCCCCTTCCCTTGTTTGAGCACTGATAATTCCTTTAGACAAACATCCGTGTTGATGTTGAATGCATAATTTTTGAGGAATGCATCTACAATTTATTGAAATGTTCTAATGCCTGTAGGAAGACGAGAGAACCACTCCATGGTGGGACCAGCCAGGCTCCAAGAAAACAACCGCATCAGATATGTATTGTTGTAAGTGACTTCCATACAATGTACCTGGAATTCCCTGATGTGATCTTCAAGGTTTCCTATCACATGATATTTGTCAAATTTAAGGATTTTGAATTCCTTCGAGAATGGTACCAATGCTAAGCTCCTATCAAAAGGATAGGGACACAGATTATCGGGTGTCCTTGTTGTTTTTCTTGATTGAAGATCAATCACTTGCTATGAGAGTAGTTTGATTTGTGTTGTCACATCACCTTGTGGATCAGGAGGTGGGGTGAACATGTTTTGAGGTGTTTGATTGATGGGTGGAATGTTGGTGGGAGTTTGTTGCAAGATTTACTAAACGAGTAATGTTTGCATCTGTTGCTAAGCCAACAACACTTGTTGTTGGTCATGTTGTTGTTGTACCAACAAAGCTTGTTGTTGGGCTTATTATTGAGCCGCTTGTTGTTGTGCTTGATATTCTTACAAGGCTTGTTGATATGCTTCTTGTTGGGCTTCTTGCAATTGTGCCTTGTATTGGGCTTGCGCTTGTGCTTGTTGAGCTTGATATTGGGATTGAGCTTGAGCATGTGCTTGTTGGACTACTTGTGCAAATGAGCATCTTGTGTAGCTTGAGCTGCTTGCACAACTTGGGTGGCTTGTGCGGCTTGAGCTGCTTGCGTAGCTTGGGTGGCTTGTGCGGCTTGCTATGATTTTTGCAGTTGTTGTGATGCTAATTGCAATTGTGCTTACTGAGTAGCTAGTTGTGCAGCTTGTTGATTTTGGAGCACCTTTTGATAGGCATCTTGTCAAGCTACTTAGAATGTGATTCTGAATGAATTTTCCATGTTGTGTTTTGGTGGCGGCGGCAGTGGATTGGGAATGGTGTTGACCGTTGTGATGAGAGGAACGATCATGTTGATGGACGGAGTTTGAGTTATGGATGGTGTGATTGAGATGCTTGGTCCTTGGGAAACCATGCTTTGAGAGACTTGGGGGATGGTAGATGTATTGATTGTTGGGGTTGCTTGGATGGTTGTCATCTATTATTGCAATATCGATGGCAAGACGAGAGGATTTGGTATGATGCTTTGATTGATGGGAGGGTTTCTTTTATTTGGTTGATTGATGGCGGGTAAAGAGGGAAGACCCAACCCAAGGGGTGATGCAGATGTAAGTGGTAGAGGTGGAAATAGTGGAAAGACGGGTGGTGTATTTACTTGAAGTGATGATGAGTGATCAAATATTCCCCCCGCTCCAAAAAAATCACCTTCTCCTTGTGAGATAGGGAGAGAGGTTTGTGTGTCTAGAGGATAAATTGGTGTCGCATGAAAAGAGGTTGGACTGGTGGGATCATGGAATGTGAGTGGGACATATGGGTGTAATGGATTCACCGGGACAGATTGATCCGGTGTGGTGTTTGTATTCAAGTCTCGGTTGCTCACAAGGGGATGTGCTTGAAGTGCATGAAGCAATGAGCTTCTCTTGTTAATGGTTGGTGGGGTCGGAGCAATAGATGATATGATTTGTGGGATGTCTTGAGTAACGCTTTGAAATGGAAGTGTGGATGAGGTTGAGGGCATGATCTCCAAAGGTTTTTCCACAAGAGTGCTTATGTCATAGTCGGAAGGAAGTTTAGCCCTTTCTTTTTCCAACTCAATCATGTATTGGGAGGGATACAACCTCATCATAGCATTGACAATTCGATGATTTTAAGGATTTTGCACCATCTCAAGGATTTCATATCGTGTCATCCCTAAGACACTATTGGTGATGTCCTCTACTTGACCCTCCTCTTGAGGATTTTGTGATGGTAGAGGGAAATTGATTGGGGGATTGTTTGATCCAACAAGATTTATTTCAGGAGTAGTTTGGCTTAGATCACTTGAATTTGATTTTTCCTTGTTAATTTCCATATTCTTCTTGTGTTGTGATCTTGTTTGCACCATAAAATAGAGATCAATTAAGAATGTGTAGTTCTTTAGGTTGATCTAACTTTAGGCACAAAAAGAGAATAACTAGGATGATTAAGAATCAAAGTGATGATGGGGATGAGATAAACAGAAGATGGATGATGCAGATGTTGGAACTCTTGGAAAAATTTGAGGGAGATGCTGAACTTTAGGGCTTGCTTTTATTGGATTTTGATTGATTTGGAAAATGAACTTGTAAACTCTAAGAGGTTGGATGTTGTCATAGAGTGAACGTGTACACAAGATGATAATTTGACTAGGTGTGTAAAGAAGGATTTATCAAGACACCCCTAGTCAAACAAGATGATTTTAGATAATAAACTCCTAGACCCCAAGATATTGTATTTTATCAAGAGGTAAACTTGTTCACAAGGATTCATATACACATATGAAACCAAACAAAATGATTTTTATTTTGCCTAGAAGTCTAGCATAAATGATGTTTTCAAAGTTTCCAAGAGTTTGTTGATGAAATGATGTTTGATTTTGATGGTTGAGGGATGGATGAGAATGATTGATTTTGACCCTAGATTTGACCTAGATAAAAATCCTTCCTAAAAGACCTTGGTATTGAAGAACACACTTGATACTTACTATGTGAGAAAATCAAACCTTCAAAAGAGAGTTGTATTTTGTTGAAAATAAAACTCATACAAGTTAGGGTTTTTTCTTGAATATTTCTTGTAGAAGTTGTAAACCAACCTTTCTCTTACCTTGTGAAGCCTTGAAAGACATTCTTCATAGTCTCTTGGACTAAGACTCTTGAACCTTGGCTTTTGGATTTTGATTTTGTAGGAAATCATTTGGATGAAAAAATGTGTTTAATTGTTCCTTAGCTTTGTTTAATGAGCTCATTTTACCACAAAAAATTCTTAATTAGAGTTTCAAACTAAATGTCAAATGTCCTAACTTATTTTCATCCCACAAATTCCATTGTGTGGAAATCAAATAAATCAAGGAATTTTTTTCCTAATGTTGACTGTAGTATGAGAAAATTACGATGTAAATCCAAATGCTTAGAAACCTCTAAGGATAAAATCCCTAGGGAAAGCAATAACACTTGGATTTTGTCAAAGGTATTTTCCCTTCCTAAAGAGTTTGAAATTTGGAGAACTTGAATGTTGAATGTTTGTTTTCAAGGTTTTGGAACCAAGCAATATGTTTAACTGACTCAAAGATTGCACAACCTTAGGCTAGAAAAAGAAAATATTTGTTGAGTTCCCACTTGGATGAATCCAACTATGCTTAATCTTACCAAATGATTAGATGCTTGACCACACTAGATCCCCTCCATGACACACACTTCTCAGGACAGCCAAGCATCAGTACCCATGAATCTCCCATGACATACTTCTCTTCTCTACTAAAAGTCGTAAGAATGTGGGATGGCTCCGAAGGTCCAACCTCTTGATGCCAACAAATATTGGGATTTTGGGCTTCTAAACAAAAGTTCATAGTAAGGGCATCCAGTTTAGGGGATGTAATGATAAAATCCTTGTGAGATATCTCCCAACCCTTAGAACAAGGGCTTTATGCACCATAAATATACCGGGGGAGAGTTATCATGCACCACTTCCCAATGTTTATGATTTTCATTGTAACCACAAATTTCTATAGTGGTTTGGAAGAGCTTGGCTTTAGCCCATGACCGCTTGGGTCATTCCCTTGGGATGAGTACTTTTTACCACCAAGGCAGGCCCTCTAAGGTAAACAAAATTGATCAAATATATCCATAGTTCGATCAATATTTGTTGAGAAACAAAGAGAGAGCACACACAATATGTTCCAATCACACTCACTAAGAAGGTGATTTCGGACGAAACAATGTTAGTGATCAATATCAAGTGTGTCAGTATATTTTCCATGTCTACACCTATATCTCCCTCTCTACCTCTTTCCCTCTCTACTCTCTATGTCTACTCTCCCTCCCTCTCTCTCTCACTTTCTCCTCTCTATCTCACCAATCTCTATCTCTATCTCTCTCACTCTCTCTCTCTCTCTCACACACCTCTATCTATCCCTCCCTCCCTCCCCTCTGTAAGTTTCCCTCTATCTCTCCTCTCCCTCCCTCTCTACCTCACCTTCCCTCCCCTTATTTCTATCTCTCCTCTCAATCTATCTCCCATTTGTCCCCCCTCCCTCCTCTTACTCTCTCAATCACTCATTTTCTTTCTCATCATTCTCTCTCTCATGCATGCACACACACCTTTGTCTCCCTCTACCTACCTCTCTCTCTCTCTCACTCTCTCCCACTCTCTTCCCCCTCTTTCTCTCTCTCTCACTCTTTCCTATCTATCTCACAATTCTATCTGCCTCCCTCCAGCCTCCCCCTATCTCTCTTTCTCATTCTCTTCTTACCACTCTACTTCTCTTTATCTCACCACTCTCTCTCTATCTTAATCTCCCTCCCTCCTCTCTCCTTTCCTCTATCCTTCCCTCTCTACCTACCTCTCACTCCACTCCCTACCACTCTCTCTACCTGTCCCTCTTCCTCCCCCATCTTTCTCTCTTAATCTCTCCCCTCTCTAATCTCTAAATCCATCTCTCTCTATCTCTCTATGTATGTATTTATCTATCTATCTATCTATATATATGTCCTCTCTTTATGTATCCTTCCCTCTCTACATATATTTATCTCCCCTCTTCCTCTATTTACCTACCTCTCCCTCCATCAGTCTGTATCTCGCCTATGTCTACCTCCCTGCCTCTTTCCCTCTCTACTCTTTATCTCTCATCTACCTATCTTTCTCTCTCTCTCTCTCTCTTCCTCCCTCCCACCCACCTTCCCTCTCTGCATACCTCTATCTAATCTATACTCTTTCTCTCTCCCTCCATCCCTCCTTACACCTCTCAATCTTTCCACCTTTCTTCTTCCCTCTCTACTTATCTCTTTGTCACATCTCTCTCCCTATCTCTCCCTCCCCTCCCATCTTTACTCTCTATCTCACCTCTCTCTCCCTCTCTCTATCTTTCTCCCTCTCTCTCTCCCCCTCTCCCCCTGTTTCTCTCTCACTCTCTCCTCCCCTCTCTCTCCCTCCCTCTCCCTATTTCTCTCTCACTCTCTCCTTCCCTCTCTACTTCTCTCTATCTCTCCATTCTATCTCTATCTTTCTCTACTCTCTATCTCACCTCTCTCTCCCCCTCCATCCCTTCTTCCATGTCTAATTTCCTCCCACCCATATTCCCTCTCTACTTCTCTCCATCTAACATATCCCTCTATACCTATTTCTCTCTCCCTCCCTCCTCTCCTCTCTACTTCTCTTTATCACTTCCCTCTCTCACTTCTCTTTTCCTCCCTCTCTCTCTCCCTCCCTATCTACTCTCTTTATCTCACCTCTCTCTCACCCTACCTCTCCCTCCATCCCTTCTCTCTCCCTCCCCCTCTTTCTCTCTCACTCTCTCCCTCTCACTCTTCCCTCTTTCTCTCTCTCCTTTCCTCTCTCCTTCTCTTTATCTTGTCATTATCTCTCTCCCTCCCCACTCTCTCTCCTCCCTCCCTCCTCTCTCTCTCTCTCTCTCTCCCTCTTTACCTCTCTACTTATCTCTATCACATCTATCTCTCTCACTTCTCCATCCTTCTCTCTCCTTCCCTCTCTACTCTCTCACCTTCCCTCTCTACTATCTACATATATATCCCTACCACTCCCTCCATCCTCTCTCTCTTTCCCCCTCTTTCTCTCTCCCTCTCTCACTCCCCTCTCTCTCTCTCTATCCTTTCCTCTCTAATTCACTTTATCTCACCATTCTATCTCTCTATCTCTCCCTTTGTCACATCCACTTATCTTTATCACATCTCTTTATCATCTCTATCTCTCCCACTTCTCCCTCCTTCCATCTCTCTCTCTACTCTCTTGATCTCAACTCTCTAGAGGGTGAGAGAGGTAAAGAGGTATCGTTGAGATAGATTTTAAATAGGTATGAGATAGAGAGGGTGGGAGAGAGAGGGGGGAGGAAGGGATAGGTAAAGAGGGATAGTTGAGATAAATACGCGAGAGAGAGGTGGGTGGAGAGAGGATGAGGAGAGATAGAAAGAGGGAAGTAGAGATGAAGGGAGAGGTAGGGATAAAGGGAGAGAAAAAGGTGAGCGACATAGAAATAGAGAGAGTTAGTTAGACATATGGAAGGAGAGGTAGGGAGGGAGAGGTAGGTTAGATAGAGAGAGAAGAGGGAGGGAGGGATATATGTAGGGAGAGAGCGGTGAGATATAGAGAAAGAGAGTAGAGAGGGAAGGATAGGTAGGGAGGGAGGGATAGGTAGGTGAGATAGAGAGAAGAGGGAGAGAGGTGAGATAGAGAGAAAGAGATTAGAGAGGGAAGGAGGGAGGGAGGGAGAGAAAAAGAGGTATAAATGGGTAGGTTAGATAGAGATAAGTATATAGAGAGAGATACAAAGAGGGGAGAAAAAGGTAGGGAGAGAGATTTGATAGAGAGTAGAGAGGGAAGG
>CM021104.1:210731885-210774032 GCA_007115665.2 Sequoiadendron giganteum | reverse complement strand
AGAGGGATAGGTAGGTAGAGAGAGAGGGGGAGAGGTAAGGATAGGTAGGGAGGGAGGGAGGGAGAGGTGATATAGAGAGAGATAGAGATGATGGATGGAGGGGAAGGTAGGGAGAGGTGAGATAGAGAGAGAGTATATAGAGAGGGAAGGAATGAGAGAGAGGGAAAAGTGAGAGAGAAGTGATAGAGAGAGAAGTAGAGGTAAGGTAGAAGGTAGAAATATTGAGAGGGGAGAGAGGGAGAGAGAAAGAGGTATATAGGGATAGGTTAGATAGAGATAAGTAGAGAGAAAAGGTTGGTGGAAGGGAGAGAGAGAGAGAGAGAGAGAGAGAGAGAGAGAGAGAGAGAGATGGAGAAGTGAAAGAGTAGAGAGAGGAGGAAGTGTTGGAAATGAAGGTATTATTGTAGCTTAAAAATTATAGGAGCTCTTCTTCGATGTTCCCACATGTTCTTATTATTTAGGAATGTTGGAAATGAAGGTAATAATGTAGCTTAAAACTTGTAAAACTATGATACTATAAATCTAATTAAGTGTTCTTATTACAATTATTTGTGTATGGTTAATCTGTTTAGATCAATTTTACCAATTATAGAAAGAGACATAAGATTTTAGAACAATGATACAAGAAGATAGAAGTGAAACAACATATATGTAGAGAAACCATTTCGAGAAAAAAATCCACTGGAATCAATAGTGCTTGTATTATTTAACCTTAGAACAATATTACAATAATACTATATCAATCCTTGATTGATATGCTTCGTTGCCTTCAATAATCATTCTTCGCAACCTGTAATAAAATCTCATAGAACTCCCATACACTTGCTGCAATTAATAGACAATAATGAGCATGAAAAACTCATGAGAGTTGTACAATATAAGAGCATAAAGCTCCTCAAAAAATCTACGCCTAGATTGGGAAAGTAGAGTTCCACAATGTAATCTGAAGGACCAAACCAAAGTCTTTCTCAATTTAGGCGCCCCAAACTGAACACTTAACTAAACTTTGGTCAAGAAGATATCATGAAAACTTCACCTCAAATTTGGCATCCAAGAATGGGCCCCACTTGGCTAAGCCTTGTAAATATTTTCTCATGTAAAAGGTGTTAACTAAAAGATGTCAACTTAGGCGCCCAAGGTGGACCCAAGTCAATCTTAGTTAACTAAAACATATCTCTCCACCAATTCATGCAAAAATTATGCATGATTGATCATCCCCACTTAACTGAAAGTATCCACCTATTATCTATCATGAAACTCAAAATAACTACATGCAACTTAATATAACTGAACTGATACTGAACTGATAGTGCCACTCCACTCATGTAAATATCAATCCCTAATTTTAAGGAATAAAACATGCATTAATGAAGTGCTATCAATCCTCCAAATAGTTAACTGAAGCAAGGTGGGTTCCACCTTCCATGTGGGTGCCCCATGTGCTCTTATCTTGTAGGAGATCTTCTTGGATGTCCCCACATCCTGCACCAAGATAGCTTATTTGTAGGAACTGGTTTCGTAAGATAATCTACAATATTGATCAAAGTTTCAACTTTCTCAATCAATACCTTCCCACTCTCAACCATTTCTTGCACAAAGTGAAACTAAATATCAATATTCTTAGTATGAGCATGATACATAGGATTTTTGGCTAAAAAAATAGCACTTTGACTATCACATTCAAGTCTAATTTGCTTGAAATTAAAACCAATACCTTTCCCAAGTCTCTGTAACCAAACTGCCTCTTTAGAGGCACGTGTAGCAACCATGTACTCTACTTCTATGGTGGATAATGCAACCGTGGGCTGCCTCTTACTCATCCAACTAGCCGTAGCTCCAAACAAAGTAAACACATAGCCACTTGTTGACCTCTGATTGTCCAGGTCTCCTACCCAATATAAATCAATAAATCTCTGTATGTCTAATGATCTATGCATAGTATCAAAATCATTAACACCATGATAAACCAAACAATAATCAAAAGTACCTCGTAAATATCTAAACACCCTCTTAACATAAGTATAATGTTCTTTACCAGGGTTAGACATAAACCTACTTAGAACTCCCACTGCTTGGGCTATATCTGGTCTTGTACAAACCATTGCACACATCAAACTACCAACTGCACTAGCATATGGAATTTTAGATATTTCATCATGATCAAAATCAGATTTAGGACCCATGTCTAAACTTAACTTCATGACAACTAGTAAAAGAATATTAATTGGTTTACTATCATGCATGTTAAACCTATTCAAAATAGTATCAACATAGTTTCTTTGACTTAAGAAAAGCTTTATATTACCTCTATCTTTGTTGATCTCCATACCAAGGATATATTTTGCAGCCCCTATATCTTTCATCTCAAATGTGCTAGAGAGTTGTGCTTTTAATTCTTTGATCATTACCTTGCTATTACCAATAAACAACATACCATCAACATACAAGTTAATAATTAAAATATGATCATCAATAAATTTTATGTAAACACAATGATCTTCCTCACTCCTAACATAGCCAATTTTTAATGCAAAGTCATCAAAATTTTGGTACCATATTCTAGGTGACTATTTCAATCCATATTAAAATCTCTTTAACCTGCAAACCAATAATTATTTTCCTTGTACAACAAAGCCATTAGGTTGCCTATAATGAAAAAAAATGAAAATTATAAATTTGGAGCACGAAAAAAATTAATGGCGACCGTTGGTGGAGTATCTATTTGAGAGAAGTTTGTTTTGGTGGTAGGCTTGAGTAATTTGAATTTGAACTCAAGCCCAGGGAATCATGGTGCTCAGAAGTTTGAGCAAGATATAAAGTTGGGTTTTTCTAATTTTGCAGATAGCAAGGTGGGATAAGCTTTTGATCGTTGATGGAGAATCCAGTAAGGAAAGGTCGTGTGGTGAGGATGTGGTCAAAGATGTGTGTTCAGAGGAGAAGTGTGTGGGTGAGATACTCAAGGTGTCTTGTGATGGCTGTCCCTTGTTGGAGTATGTTCCTAAGATCCAAGGGGATAAAGTGGATGCAGGTATTGAAGAGCGGGTCCCATCAGGGGAATCTTGTGTAGCTAATCCGAGTATTCCTCAGATTGAGCATGCTCCATTGGATGAGAATCGACCAAAAAGGAAGTCTTCCCTACTGGGTCAGAAATGGTTTGACCTATTATCCTCTAAATTTAAAGGAAAAGGCATTGTTGCTGAGTCAATGTCTTCAAGTAATGAGGAAGGTGTTTTTTCCTTCTCTATCCTAGATTCTCTTATGGACAAGAATATTGCTAAAATGGATTTCTCCCTAGTTGGCAAGGTTTTAGGTCCTCAACCTAATATTGAGGAGGTTCACACTTGGGTGCATAAGAAGTGGGATTTAAAAGGCCAGGTGGAAGTTGCAGCCATGGCTAAATTTTTCTTTTCCTTTGCCTTATATTATGATGAAGACCTGAGAAATGTGTTTGCAAAAGGACCTTGGTCATTTGGGCATCTCTATGGTTCTTCATCCTTGGGAACCTGGGATAGATTTGTCCAAATGTCTTTCTAACTCTTCTCCTATGTGGGTTAAGCTTCCAAATCTACCGTTGGAATATTGGGACAAATAATTCTCTAAGGCGATTGCAAACTCTTTTGGAAATATTGTCTCTATTGATGAGGCCACTCATTCCAGGAAGCAGTTAGTGGCAACTATATTTTTTGTCATGATTGACCAAGATGTTGTGTTTCTTGAGTTCTTTTTAAAATCCAAGGCAGAGACTTGGAAGCAACATATTATTTTTGAAAATATCCCTTTTGCTTGCTTCAAATGTAAGAAGATGGGGTACTGGGCTAAGGATTTCTCGGGGACTGGTGTCCCACCTAAAGTTGTTAAGCAGACCAAGGTTTGGAAGATAAAGGAACCTAAAGATAACCAAGGTGACTCTACTACTGGAAATGGTATCGAGGGTGAGGCAAATATTGAAAATTCTTTGGCTCCTCCTATTGAGGTAGGAAAGGATCCAATTATTAATGGGGAGGAGGTTTCTGGTCACTCTATATCTCAATATGTGGATCATGTCTCTGAGACTATGTGCTCTCCAAAAAAATTTATCTTGGAGTTGGTTGTTGTTCCTCCATCTCCTCTACTTACTGGTTTGAAATCGATGGTTGGTGATGGTGCTCTAGTTGTGGTTGATTCTGTGAGTAAAGATGAAGATGGTTACACCTAGCTGTGTGGTGTGTGCAGTGAAAATACTTAGTCTAAAATACAAAACAAAATGAATGCAATACAAAGGAAACACAAAAACACCTTAACAATTAGGCCTAGTTGAAACTAAACAAACAATGAAAAAACAACAAAAAGTATTATACCTTTTGCTTGTTTATCTTGATGAAGTGGTTGGCCCTTGAAGATGATTTTGATGTATTCTCCTTAATGGAAAGCTTGCAATAATTGAGGTGGTTGAATGATGGAAGATGGTAGGTGAGAATGCAGAATGGCTTTGAATGCAAATGGCTAGAATTCTTGAATGCTGCAATAATGGCTTAACAATCTTAAAACTCCTGAAAATCTTGAAAATCTTAACAACAAATTAACCCCTAACTTAAGGCCAAGGCCCTCCATTTAAAGAAAAATGGATGGTTGAGATTGATCCACCATGGACAAGATGAAGGGTTGTGGCAAGTTGGGGACTCACAAGCCCTCACATCTTGCCATGTGGAGGGTTAGATTGAATAAGTACAAGGTGACATGGAAAATGCCATGTGGTCCCAAGGTACTTGCAAGTACATTAGACTGAAGAGGATTTCCTTAAAAAGGGATACTTTATCCCCAAGTGGGGCTGAAAGTGAGAAGTGAGGACTTTTAGAAAGTCCACTTTTTTCACCATGGGGATTTGAAAGGGAATTGGAGAAATAAGAGGGAATTTTAAATTCACAAGCTTGGAATAAACCTATGGATAAGACAAGGTCCTCCAAAAGGAGGTCCTTGTCCCATGTACTTAATGTGACCTATGAGAGGTCATGGGGAAGAGAAATGCATGGGGGGAATAAGTGTGAATTTTTAATTCACATGGGGAAGAGGTCAAACCTAATAAGGTAAGTACCATGAAAGGTTGAATTAAGGACATGCTAGAAATGGTAAGTGATTAAGATTAAGGTTGTGCAAATAGGTGATTAGGCAAATTAATGAAGATTAGAGGCAAGCGGCCAAATATGGAGGATGTGACATTAATTCTGATTAAGGATATGCACATCTTAATGAAAGATTAATTAGATTAATATAGATTAGTGAAAAGATTATGGAGGATGGGACAAGGAGAGAGAAAAAATAAATTTAAAATTGAAGAGGATAATTGACTAAATTAAATAAATTGATTGATTGATTTAATTTAGAGAGGAGATGTTAAAGGATAAAGTATTTAATTAAATAATTTTAGGAACCTTAGAAAATGAGATAATATCAATTAAATATGTCATTTAATTAATATAAATGAATCAAAAAAGTAAATGATAGGATTTTGACCATATGGAAGTGCTCAAATTTAGGTGTCTACATTTTTCCCCTCTTTGAAATATTGTTAGAATAATAGTGTTTTGAAGAAAAATAAAATGTAGATGACTTTATAGAGGAAGCAACTAGAAAAAATATGCCCCAACATGGGAGAGGTTACGTGAGCCACCCAAATGGAGGGGAGTGAAAGAAGATGCCCCAATCATGTGGGAAAATGACCAAGAAGGAGGTATGGATGGATTTGGAGGGTATGCCCCCTTAAGAGGGTGGTAGGGGAAGAAATAGGGGGGCTCAGGCGACTTCACAATATGAAGAAATGGAAGGTACCATTGGAAAGAGCTCAAAAAACCATGAAGATTGGCTTTTGAACGGAGCCAAATAGATACAAAAGACACAAATGGCAGCCTTGAGAAGTTGGAGGATTAATTAGAGGAGAAAAAAGTTAAATGGAGGGAAAAAATACCCTCTATTTTAAAAATGGAAAAAGAGGGAAGGTTATAAATAGTAATTTTAAATTACTATTCCTCATTTGCACAATTTCTAGTTGAGAGAGAGAGAGGAGAGAAGAGAAAATAGAAGGAGCAAGAAGATGTCAGAGGACTATGATGACGACATCATCCACCAAGGAGATGAGGTGCAAAGCTTCTACCATGAGCATGTGGTCCCATGCCAAGTTAGGTTCAAACCCTCTTTGTGATTTTTAGCATTTTATAATTTATTTTGGAGTTAAAATGCAATTTGAAAACCAACAAATCATAACCAGCAAGGCAAACAAAAGGGGAAAATCGAGCAATGTCAAAATAAATCAAAGAAAAATTCTCTAGAATGGCCCGTTTGATCTTGATAAAAAGACTATCAACTTTGAGTTTAGACACTCGAAAGATACTGTTATTTATTTATTTCCATAATCCCCAAGTGATATGTGGGGCCATGGGGTCCCACAACCATCATAAAATAGGAGAGGAAGAAGGGCAAGTTCATTGATCAAAACATTTAGCAAGAGAATCCAGAAAGACCCAACAATATCCCAGAGTTTTAGAAATTTACTCCAAAGAGAAAAAGAATAATCATACTCAAGAAGAATATGGAAAGCATTCTCACCATTAGCTTCATAGAGAACACATCTATTAGGGATCATAAACCTCCTCTTACAAAGGTTGTCGTGCATTTAGATTTTACCTTGCATAAGTAACCAGAAGAAGACACTCACCTTGGGAATTAGGTTATTATTCCATAACATCCCCCAAAAAGGGAAAGAGACGGGAACTTATAAAGAATTCATGAGAGCAGAAGCCACTAAAAAAATTCCACTAGCACATGGGGCCCAAATGACTCTATCCATTCTAGGAAAAGAGGGAATCTAGACACTACACAAGAAGTCCTTTAGAACCTTCAAAGACGGGTCCCAATCCTCAAAATTCTTCCACTCCCCATCCTCAAAATAATTAGCTACCTTGGGCCCAAAAAATATTTTACACAAGGGGGCAATAGGGGGATCCTAGGGAAGACAAAAAGAGGGCAAGCCCCACACCAAGAATCTTCCTAGAAAAGAATACTAGTACCATCGCCCAACAACCACTTAACATCTCTAGAAATCAAGTCCTTGCACAACATAATATTCTTTCAAAAGGATGAACCAAAAGGAATCTCCTCTGAAGAAATCATGTTCCAAGGTCTCTCCAAACCATATAGATACTTATTACCCACCATAGGGGCCCACCCAACATCCCCATTCAAGAGCCTCCAAACATTTTTGGACAAAAGAGCCTTATTAAAAGATTTATGATTTATAATACCAAGACCCCCCCACTTCTTGAATCTACACACTGACTCTCGGTCCACAAGAGAAATTTTGGATTTAGTCTCAAACCTTGACCAAAGGAACCTTCTCATTATCTATTCCATTTTATCTTCAAACTTTACAGGAATCCTGAAAAGACTCATAGCATATAGGGGAAAATTACTAAGAGTGGAAGAAATAAGCTAAATTTTACTAGCCTGACTGAGGAGTGCACCTTTCCAACCAGCTAACTTCCTATTGAATTTATCCAACAAACCCAACCAAAAGGAATTTGGAATCGTATAGATGCACAAAGGGAGTCCCAGATAAGAAGACTGGAAATCATCTCTATTGCAAGAAGAAAATCTAGCAAGCTTAAGCTATAGAGCTTCAAGAGTGTTGAGGAAGAAAATCTGACTCTTAGGAAGGTTGATCCTCTTACTAGAAGCCTTCTTGTAGTCAACCAATAGCCACATAACAACTCTAAATTCCTTAATAAAAGAGAAACCCATTATAATAGTATCATCAACAAATTGTTGGTGAGTAATCAGATCACATTTGGATGAAGGCAAGAGACCCCTCAAGGCACCTACATGAAGCACCTTTTGGATATTACGACCCAAAGCCTTTGCCATGAGGATGAAAAGAAGCAGTGAGATAGGGTCTCCCTGTCTCATCCCACACAAACTCTAGAAGAAAGGAGAAGGAGAGCCATTCACCAAGACAACAAATGAGTTTCTTAACAAGTTGGAGAAACTTCTTGTAGAAACCAAACCTATCCAAGAATTCAAAAGAAATTTCTAGTTCACTTTGTCATAAGCTTTAAGCAGGCCCAACTTCAAGAAGAAGCCCAATTTTTAGACACATTAATGGAATGAGCCAGCTCATGAACCATAATAATAAAATCAAGTATTTTTCGACCCTTAAAAAAACCACTTTGATGCTTTGAAATCAGATTCGACAAGCATTTTTGTAATCTAGAAGCAAACACTTTTGAAAAAAAATTATAGATAGAATTATAAAGGTTGATCAGGAAAAACTCACCAAAACTCTTGGCATCATTAGACTTGGGAATCAAAACAATGAAAGTCACATTAAGATCTTTGAGAAGACTTCTTGAGCCAAATAACTCCTTAGTAGATTAGTCACATCCTCAGAGACAATCTCCCAACATGACTGGAAAAACAGAAAAGAAAAGCCATCAGGGCTAGGGGCCTTGTTACCCTCGAAAGACAAAACCGCTTCTTTGACTTCCAAGGCTGAAAGGAACAATCATAAGCTCCTTATTCAAATTCTCTATCACCACTTTGGGAATAAACTCCAGAGAGGCATCCACACACCTTTGATCCCAGACTAGATCATCCATCAAGAGCTATTGAAAGAACCTTGCAACTGCTCTTCTAATAGCCTCCTCATCTTCTAGCAACAACCCATCAACACTAATTGAGGAAATTATATTAGACAACTTATGCCTAAGAGAAATGAGATAAAAGAACTTAGAATTATAGTCCCCATATTTCAACCAAATATCCCAAGACCTTTGTCTCCAGAAATCGTCTTGGTGACGATAAGATGCAATTGTGCGAGAATATCTTCTAGTAATTGTAGATTCTTCGAAAGACCCTTCGATTGGATGACATGTTGAATATCATCCAAATTATTAAGAACAAAACTTTTAGAATCAAAGATGTGACCAAACGACTCTTTTTTCCATTTTTTGAGATTCCTCTTAACAAAATTCAACTTCTTGGCAACTCTAAACACTACACTACCATCTATATCAACTTGCCACCATCTTCCGATACAATCCATAAAACATGGATCCCTTAACCACATGGCTTAAATCCGAAAAGGGAATCTCTTCTTAATCCCAAGCCTATCTGCTACAAAGGAAATAGGGAAGTGTTTCAACCCACATCTCATAATAGAGGACAAAGAGAAAGAAATATCCACAAACTAGGAACCAGAGGTTAAAGCTCTGTCCAATCTAACTTGAATATTATCCACACCAAGACGCTGATTGGACCAAGTAAAACTAGCTCCTGACAGCTTAACATCAATAAAAGCATTGTCATCAATAAACATATTTAAATCAAACCTACTCTCAGGATTAGCTTGAGATCCCCCACTTTCTCATTGTCATACAGAGGAGTATTAAAATCTCCCAGTACAAGCCAAGGGAGATCCAAAATATTCATCTTGAAATTCACAAGGTCATCCCATAAATTTTTCATCTTTCTCTTTATGTTAGGTGCATACACATTAGAAATAACCCAAGAATAAAAATCCCTAATCCAAAGGAACTTAGTCTACACATGATTGAAACTATCAACAATTGGGATACCTCTCAACAACTTAGCATTCCAAAATATGGCCACACCACCAAAAGCTCCTTCATAGCTAATGACGTGAAACCCACAATCTTTACAGAACATATTCTTCAAAGCTTCCAACTTATCAATCCGCATTTTCGTCTCTTGGATCAACAAGATATCCAGCTTATGATCCCAGACAAGATTCTTTAGGAGGTCTTGTTTATGCAAGTTATTCGATCCCCTGATGTTCCATGAAATGATCTTCATTTTCAAGAAGAGGGGGTGCTCTTAGAGCACAACTCAAAGAGGATTTTTTAGACCCCCTCAACAATATCCCACTTGGACTCCCTCTCCCTACTCTTCTGTAGGGTAGGTCTGCCCTGGCCCCTTGACTCAGACACATAATCCACTTTCTGCATTCTTGTGGTGACACATTTGTGAGGTTGGGGGGAAAAAAGAAGATTTTTTCTTCCTAACACATGTAGACACTTAAATTTGACCACTTCCATATGGTCAAAATCCTATCCTTTACTTGTCTAATTCATTTATATTAATTAAATGACATATTTAATTAATATTATCCCATTTTCTAAGGTTCCTAAAAGTATTTAATTAAATATTTTATCCTTTAACATCTCCTCTCTAAATTAAATAAATCAATCAATTTATTTAATTTAATCAATTATCCTCTTCAATTTTAAATTCATTCTTTCTCTCTCCTTGTCCCATCCTCCATAACCTTTTCACTAATCTAGATTAATCTAATTAATCCTTCATTAAGATGTACATATCCCTAATTAGGATTAATGTCACATCCTCCATATTTGGCCACTTGCCTCTAATCTTCATTAATTTTCCTAATCACCTGTTTGCACAACCTTAATCTTAACCACTTACCTTTTCTAGCATGTATTCAAGTCAACATTCCATTGTACTTACCTTATTAGGTTTTACCTCTTCCCCATGTGAATTAAAAATTCGCACTTATTCCCCCCATGCATTTATCTTCCCCATGACCTCTCATAGGTCACATCAAGTACATGGGACAAGGACCTCCTTTTGGAAGACCTTGTCTTATCCATAGGTTTATTCCAAGCTTGTGGTTATCCCAACACCTAGCCTGACTGAAGTCATCATGAATTTGGGGTATTAGGATACCCTTCTTGTTTGTTGTGTTTGATTTTGTAGTAGACACTAATCTGCCTTGGTCCACATACCATGGTACCTGGTGTATTACGCTGTAGCAAAAATCAATGCTCTGAAGATGGAAAATTGTATTAGGATTGCATTTCATTTTCTCCTCCATTGCCTTCATGTATCCTCCATCCTTTCTTTGTCCTATGACTTAGGATTTTGGTTCCACAAACGGTGATTCCTTCCACCTTCCCCTTTCCCCTCAGGATTCCTATGGTTCTTGATAGGTGTGGTTACACACCCATCACCTTCTTCTCTTCCATCATTATGCAGGCCCTTATTTAAATTTATGATCACATTGTATTTAATTTACTTATTAGCATTTAGTTACATTCTCATTCCATATTTTAAGTTGTGTATGGTAATTTTTCATTAATTCATCTATACATCTTAAAAATTCATTTCATTATTAATCAATTGCATCATTAACATTGCATTGTCACACATTGTTAGGTTCATAGCATATACAATAACCCATCACATCCTGCATCATAAACATTAAAAATCATTCATATCATCCATGTAGAAACAATCATAATCCATCCATCACATCCTGCATCATAAACATTAGACATCATGCATATCATATCATTTTATCCACATAAAAATAACCATAATTCATCCATCACATCCTGCATCATAAACGTTAGGCATCCTGCATAGCATAATCATATATCCATATAGGAATAAACATAAATCATTATAGGAATATCCATCCATCACATCATAATAATCATCCATAATAAAACCATAAACATACACATACACATATGCATAAATAAATCATCCATCACATACACATCATATAGTGTCAATAAGGGCTCTTGCATATCATATAAAAAATAACAATGTCCATTACATGGTCCATAATAATGTCTATCATATATATCAAAATACATATCCATCATCTGTCATAAAAAATAAAGTATGAGTACAGGGCTATGGCTCGGCTCTAATCTCTACTGCTCTGTACCATGTCTCATCCTGTACTTGTCAATAACTAAGATCATGTCCCTCCAATCCTCTAAACCATGAGTTGCCTACATTTGACCCTCCACATGGCGGCATCTCTCTCATGCTACTATATCCCCGAGTATGCATATCTACTGACTGGGATGGAGCTGGCATCTGTGGCATCACTCAAACATAAGAGGGTACCCACTGTGTTGGATCCAACATTGATGTGTAATTGGCACACATATAGTAGCTCACCTCTCTCATATAATCATCCCGCTTGGCTACCTATAGTCTGTTTGAGTCTCACTCTACCCTATACCTATCCTAGAATCCACATATGGATCTCCTCTCCTGTGCCCATGCACCCTGTGCTAACCGTAGCTGCTCAATCTCTGCTCTCATCCAAGACACATGATCCATAGCATTTTCCCTCTCCTCCTACATAGCCTGTACCTATGCCTACAGTGTCTAAACCTCTACCCCAGTATCACTACCCTGTGCTACCTGTGCCTGCTCCTATGCTACATCTCTCTCCATAATCCATACTTGTGCCATTGTTGTATCTCTCTCCTCCTACATGACCTGCATCTGTGACTGTAAGGCATCCCTCTCTATCTCCATCACCTGTACTCGAGCCCTCATGGTATCCTCCTTCTCCTACATCAGTCACATATCTCCCACTGTCTACTCTACCACATCCACTCTATCATGGAGATTTTCTCGCTCTTTTCTCAACTCCCTCCTCTCTCTCAACAATACCTCCACCTGCCTCCTCAGGTCCTCCATATCTCTATCTGCCTCCGCTAAAGTCTCTGCCGATATATGCTCTACCACTCCTCTAGCCTCTCGTTGACCCCCTGCCTATAGTATCATCACAGTCACCTCTAATTTATCTCTCTCCCCTCTCACTGACTCCCCTGCCTCATACTCCCTCAATACCTCTCCCTCCAAATGAGTAATCTTTGCCTATAACTCGCTTACCTCTACTCACAGCTCATCTATCTCAGCTCACAACCTCTTCTCCTCCCACCACATCTCCACCTCATAATGCAACATTGTATCGACCACCTTAAGGAACTCTCTCTCACTCTCTGCTATCTGGGCTCACAACTTGATCACCTCACCCTCCAACCTAATCCTCACCACCTTTGAATCTCTCAACCTCTACTCGGCGATATGTAATATTGCCTCGACTCCTCTCAATTGCATGGATAGATCCTCTATTGTCGATGACATCATAGCTAATGGACAAATATCATGCATGCTATATCCATCTCCTCAGCCCCTCCATCGCCTCGACCTCCTCTGTCTCCCCCATCACCTCTGCCTCAGGCTCAACTTGTGCCCTTTGTCTCCTCTTGTAAGGCCTTCACTGGCCTTCTACCTCATCCTCCCCTACCCTCCTTCCTATGGCTTTACTGCTCTAGTTTCCTTTGGCACTCTCCTTCACTGACCTCCTCCTGCTATAGATACCCCTAGCTACTCTCCTCCTACTATGGCTACCTCTGGCCCTCTCCTTCACTACCCCCTAGCCTTTCCTGCCTTTTACTCTCTCCTTAGACTCCTCCTTCTCCCTCTCTTCTATCCTACCAATCTGATCTCATCCTTTGGTCCAAATCCTAATGCCTTCCTGATCAGATCCTTCAGTGTAATCTATATAGGTCAGTGTCACACAAACCATGTTACATGTCTCACAGTCATCCTTGCATCTACCAATCCACTAGACCTCCTTGGGTACTCTACTCACTCCAGCACCAGTGTCAACCAATGCTCCCATGCAATTTTTTTTGAAATTGGCTCCCCCATGGTCGCTCTCGTGTAGTCCATCTAAACCTATCGGGTGCACCTGGAATATCCTATATCAACCCAAACTGCCTCGTCACTCGGTCTGGCCTATATGACTCCATTATCTGAGGCTCCTTCCTGACTATATAACATTGATTCATGAAGTATCCTCTATGTCTATCCTCAACCTGCCTCCACTTGGTGAAGCATTGTGTCATATATGGCATCCACACTATCTCCTCCCCCTCCTCTAGATCATCAAATAATCTCCTCCATCCATCTAATCTCTTGAACCCTGATACCGCCATACCCAATCATACTCTGCTATGTACCAATAAGCCACTAACAGTCTCGTATCCTCTCATCTCACTCTCACCACATTTGGCCTGGACACACTGATGTGCTCCCACGCCCATACATGAAGTAGCATCACATGACACACATTGAGTCCCTCTCGTTAGTAGACCACGTGCATATCTCTGTACAACTGTGCAAGGATGCATGGACCCCATGCAAACTCTCCATCCTCCCCCCTTGACAAAGTGTCAAATCACCTCCATGTAGCTGAGGCTACAAAAGCAACCACTCCTATCTGGTATGAGTATCCCACTGATCGATCTGCATAGGTATAATGGCAATGGTGGTACTCTCAATCCCAAGCAACTCCCAACATCTATCCCCTTCTTTGCACAAGCATGTCCTCTTGCCCAAATAGGACTCACATGGTTTGATATAATTCCTCTCCCTCTCATCTCGTGGCACTCACCATATGCCCTATGATGGGAAGCCTTAATATTCACTAGAAATCCTCCAAGATCACTATCATCTCCCCTGTCGGGAGATGGAAAGTCAAAGTCTCTAAATCCTAGCACTCAATCAGGGCTATCAGCATCGCTCGATGCACCCTAATAGACATATACCCCAACATGTGAAGCAACCCCACTTGGGCTAGAGCCTGATGATCCGCTCTAGTCATCACCTATCGCATCACCTCCATCACCTCCAATCTTCTCTCTCACATTTGCAAGCTATCAAACCACTGCAACCATATGACACAATTCGTCAATCATCACAATCCTTGCCCCAGGTTCCTTTTCGCACTAACTTTTCCTCACACTCCTTCTTGCGATAACTTTCCTAAGTTGTCCTCCTTTCCAATATTTTTCTTTCTAACATATTTTTTGTTTTCTTCTTGGGCCCCCTTTTACACCCTTGGTGTTCTCCCCTTTTCTAGGTACAGCCGTCCCTTGGGGCGAGGTCACCCCTTGGAGTGCGGCCACCCCTCAGGGCGCGATCACCCCCACCAAGGCACAACCACCCCTCCAGGGTGGGGCCGCCCCCATCAGAGTGTGGTCGCCCCGCTAGGGCAGGGCCACCCTTGTTTGGGTAGAACCACCCCTATGTGGGCGCAACCGCCCCTGTGTGGGCGACCAAACCCCAAACTTTATGCTAACCTACTAGTTTTCTTCTATTAAACCCCTCTTTTCCTCCCACATCATTATTTGACGTTTCTTCCTATTTGGTGGGCGAAAGAGCTCCTGGTGACTTCTAATTGGAATATTATCTCAATTCCTATCTTGAATCCTAAGTCAAGCTCAGATGCTAGATTGAACATTAGATGATAGCCTCCGCCCTTTGGTTGGGTTAAAGTTAACTTTGATGGGGCAGTGAAGGGGAACCTTGAGCTTGTTAGTTGTGGGGGGTATTAAGAAATGATGTTGGTAGACTCCTTAGCATGGTGGATCTCCCGTTGGGAACTCAGAACAATCATTACATTGAGGTGGATGTTGCGTTCATGAGTGTTAGATATGCTATCAATAAAGGGTACTCCAAATTATGGGTGGAAGGAAAATTTATGAACATTATAAACCATCTGTTGGCACTCATACTCCAAGTTGGAATGTTGACTATCTCATTAAGGATATGATAATCTTGTTGCTTGATCTTGTGCAAGATTATCATGAAAAAAAGTAGGCCCTTAAGTGGCGATGAAAATTCAAAAAATCAGAGTTAGGCAACTTGACGTAAAAAATTGAATAAGTTATCTATATTATTTTAAAAATATGTAAGAATATAATCTATAGAAAATTGAATGTAGTTTCTAAACTACTAGGTTTATTTATTTATTTTTAAATCTATTTGGTGAAAGTTTGAAATTTCAATGCAGTAGTACTTAAATTTCACGAAAAAATAAGTAGGTTTCTGTCTGACCACGATAAAATGATAATATTTTTTTATAAGATTTTAGATATAAGTAGAGGACTCATCTCCCGATGTGATGCATATTTTTTTAAAAAAATTTTCCATGTAAATAATTAATTATGACTTATTTATGACAACTTTTTAAAAATATAAAAACTCGTATGTATGACTACCTTAACTTGGTCAAAACTTCATGAAATTTAATTTTTATGTTTTTAATCCTATAGTATGTGAAGCATAGAATGTGACACATGTTTCAGATTCAAAAATGTGATACCGTTTGAAAGTTATAGATGTTTTTCAATAAGCCTATCAATTAGGACTTCAATCATAATTCAAATAGAAAATGAATAATAATTATTTATTAAATTCAAAGTAAAACATGATTTATATTGGTGGAAAGCCGAGAATCTCCTTTAAAAACCCTTTTCGTTTCATTATTTTTGGGTAAAAAAAAGTCATCAGCCACATGGGCCATCATATCACTTGCATATCACCACTTTTTGGCCCATCATGATCCTGCACATACCTCAGTGGTTGGTGATAAGAGTAATAGGCCAGCTAAGCGGCTTACCCTTTTTGGGAGTGACGACACAGAGGTGGGGTTGGATGATCCTTCTCTTAAGTCTATGGAGGTGGTTGTTGGTAGTGATGTTGTTGGTGGTGGCTGTGCGGTGGGGACACAAGATAATGTTGTGGGTTTGGTAATCGAGGAGGCTGTCAATGCATATTGCTAACCCGTAGAACAAGGCCTTGGAGTTTCCGACCAAGGACCCCAATGAAGTTGGTGATGACAAGAATTATGGTGATAAGATGGTGACTATTAAGGATTATCCTTTGTAGGACTTTCCCAAGGAGGAGGACAAGGAGATTAGGGATTGGGATGAGGAGGATGTGGAAAAGAAAGAAGCCAAAAAGGATCCCTTGAAGGTAAATCCTCTTTATAATGACTTTTCTTATCTTGATGATGATGCTACCTCCATGTATGATTTACAGGATATGGCTAGAGGTGGGGCCATTGGTACCTTTAAATTAGCTAAGTGCAGTTTGCAGAAGTTCAATAAAATTAATATCAAAATAAGAGGTTTGAAGGAGAATCTAAAGAATGTTTTGAAATTTTTGGTGCTAGATATTCTTATTGATAGATTGGTGGACCTTGAAGGTTCCTATCATGAATTTAAATCTCTATGTGGGGAAATATTATCTGCACTAGAAGCCAAGGTTTTAGGTATAAATTTGGGTATCATAATACTTTTGCAGGTGTTTCATATCTCTGTGAAGAATATTGTGGACTCCTTGGAAATCATTTTTAGAAAGATTAGTGAGCTCAGGGAGGATCAAGTTTATTTCTCTAAGCTTATGGAGAAAGAGCATGTGACCAAGGGAAAAGGTAAAAAAATTGCTAAGGATGATGACAAGGGACTTGTTGTTAGAGGGTCTGTTGAGTGGAAGAAATCATTTGATCTCAGAAGAAGGAGCTGTTGGATATGGTTGAAAAGCATAGGAATCAACAAATGGAGGTGGCTAACACTCTTAGTGACTTGAACTAGTGCCTGATATTATTCTTTGTTGCTTTCTATATCCTGCTAGGTGTAGGTTTCTTTTAGGTTGTTTTGTTGTTTTGTGGTTGTTGGGCGCTGATGGTAGTTTCTTGTCATATTTTTAGGTTAGCACCCACTTTGTTGTGTCTTTTGGTTGATGGGTTGCTTTTGATGGTATTTTGAATATCCTTTCATGCAACATTTGGTATCTTTTGTTGTAAAGGGTTTCAAAATTCTTCAAAACTTTTTTTTCTATTATAATCAAAACCATTAAGTTACCTCATTTAAATCTCCTCATCAAGATCCCCATGTAAGAAAGTAGTTTTCAAATCCATTTTCTCTATCTGAAAATTATGAGCAACAACAATAGATAAAAAAAATCTAATGGAAGTTAATTTAGCAATAGGAGAGAAGATTTCATTAAAGTCAACTCCCTCTCTTTGGGAGTAGCCCTTGGCTATTAATCTAGCCTTTTACCTTTTGAGATTACCATTTGCTCCAATTTTCTTTTTAAAGATCCATTTACAACCAATGGCCTTTCTTCCTTCTGGAAAACTCTCAAGATCCCATTTGTCACAAGTATGTAAGTAAACCATTTCCTCATGCATAGCTTGTGACATAAGCTTGTTCTCATCTAAAGACAAAGCTTCCCTATAAGATCTAGGTTTATCATTAGTACTCATCAAAGCAAATATACAACATAAATCAAGTGGGCTATACCTATAAATGGAATTCTATAGTCTTGTTGATCTTGTCAAAGAAGGTTCTTCTTGTTCCTCAATATGCTCATCATGAGCATCTATCTCAGAACTCTGTGAACTCTCCTCATCCAATCCATCCAATTGTTCTTCAACATGTGCATCTTCATGCTTCTCAGTATTTGTCTCAAAATGTATTGTTAAAGAAGTATCCTTATCCTTTGGTTGTTCTTCTCCAGTATAAGATCTAAACTCCCTAAAAATAACATCTCAAGTAATTTTTCGGGTTAGAGGATTTCAAAGCTTGTAACCTTTTACATTTTCACCATAATCTATGAATTTGCATTTCTGTGAACCCCAATCCTACACCTGCACAAACACAACAAACAAGCACAATGTTAGATCAAATGTAAGTGAGAATCAAGATTCCCCATGAAATCCATTTGTAAATACTCAAAATAGGAAAATAAGGAAATGAAACATGAAAAACAAGTGAAATCCTAATTAAGCATGCAAATTCTTGATCCCATGCGGGAGTTGGTGCCAATTGGTGTGTCGAAATCAACCCTTTCCCAACTCCTTAATTGCAATGTTGATGGTTGGATGATGGTTGAAGCTCCTTGATGCAAATTTGGTATAACCTAGCTATGAAATCATGAAAATGATGAACACTTGATGAGGAATGGAGAAAATTAGCTCTCAATGTGAAGAAAGTGACTTTGCTCTAGATTGTGGATGATAATGCGATAGAGGAGGCCTCTATTTATAGATTTAAAATTGGAAGAATGAGAAAGATTTGAGCAATGCAGGATCATTCAACATCCAATGGCCAAGTGCCACTTGTCAAGATGTGAATGGTTGATGATTGTGCAAGTTTTGGTCAATGTGCATGATAAATGCAATTATTTGGAATTTGAAATTAAGGAAATGACATGTGAGAGGGAAAGAGAAATGAAATAAATTCCACTTGGATCAATGCACAAGGACATGTAAGAGGAGTAAATGCCTTGTTGGATGTACAAATCCACTTGGATTTTGAATTCAAATTTGAGGGAATATTCCCCTTTTATTCCATGTTGAGAGAAAATGGACAATTTAATAAATCAAAGTAATTGATTTATTGTGCAAGTTGCATTATCTAGAGGATTTGACAAGGATTAAGATTAAATTAATCAAATTTTGATTAATTTAATGAGAAATTAGGAGATGTGACAATTTAGACTTAAATTTATGTATTGATTTAAATCAAATTGAGAGGAAGAGTTTAATTAAATAAATGTTTTGATTTATTTAACCAAAGGGGATAATGTTAGATTAAATCAAATAATGTTCAATTTATTTAATTTAACTAGAGGACTTTAGGGATTTAATCAAATAAGATGAATTATTTAATTAAAGAGGGATTGAGGATTAATTAAATTAAACCGATTAATTTAATCAACAAGGGAGAAAGACTTAATTAAATAAATAATGATTCATCTAATTAAGAGATGAAAAAGTGATGATAAGCTGAGAGTATGATTTAGGACGAAGTGATGTTAGTAAACCAAGATCAGGTGCATGTATATTTTCCATGTCTACATTTTTCCCCTCTTTGAAGCAATGCACTTGTTGTATTGGTTCAAAGAATAAACTGTTGTGATCAGATTTCAAAATTTCTCAATTTTCTGAATGCCCCACTGTTGCCCCAACAAAAGGATTATGCTGGTATATTGATCCCTCGAGATATCGAGCGAAAAATGCTAATTTTTTGATCGAGATCACGATAAAATGCGAGAGGAGTGGTTCTATTGATTAGAGGACGAAAAATACTTCTTTGATGTAGATAATTCTGATGATGTATAGAAAGTCATTGACCATGGGTAGCCTCATGTATATTTTATACAACACACCAATTTTAGATAGAAATGTTAGTAAAGATAGAAGAATAAGAAGAATAAGATGGATGGAAGGAGGATCCACACAATCCTACACTATGAATGATGTTGATTATGATTTGCTTACTAGGAGTCAGGATTTTCAAAGGGCCAATTACTTTATGTTTGATAACACACACAGGTATGATGCATCAAGGTATAAAGAACCAATATGGCATTGTACCTAGTGTGATGGACTTTGACTCGAAAATCAGATAGGAGTATTCTTGTTCACACTTGACATACGAAAACCTTGCTAGGACAGACCTAACAAAGAAAGTATTCGCCAAGTTATTTTACAAGAGTATCCAACAAGCACAATAGATAAAAAGATAGTGATCATTGCCCCATTCCTTTCTCTCTAAACCTGTTTTGTTTAGGCATCATTGAGAGATCCTTGGAATGAGCGCAAAATAAGATAAGTCAAAAAGACCAAGATAAAGTAAACAAACAAGCTAATGTTCTTCATACCACTAGCCAAGGCTAAACTATTGCAAGATACTTGATGCTTATGTCCATCATGGGAAGGATACATCCTAGGACATGTTGTGATCAGGGTTTTGGTGAGACTGATTGGGTGATAAGCTATTGATACTCCGAGTTGATCAACTTGCTTGCTTACCGACCTAGAATTTAGACTTTGACGATTAGGTGTTCACTTTGGAACCTGCTAGACTTGCTTCTGACTGACTCACCAAAGGATGAAGGTGATGATTGATTTATTATGAATGAGACAATAGAGGGTGAAAGCAAGATGAGACAAATGCCCCATTTTGGGTTTTTCAAATGTTTTGAGGTTGTTTTGATTTTTTGGATTTTCAATTTTTTTTTGGTATTTTGAGATGTTTTGAATGTTTTTTGGTATTTTTGAAATTTACGACGAAGAGACTAACTTACAGACCTATCCTAGGGGTCTCGAGAGCTGATCCATAGATTAGCTTTGCCTACGTTATATATGCAGAGACCACGTAGTTCGAATGATGACAAACTTGACTCAATGATGAGATAGATGGACAAATGGATTGCCATTGCGATGGACGCCTAAAGGACTGACCTAGGGTGTCTTGGGGGATGATAAAAGATGAACCTTGCCTATGTTCAAGCTTAGAGATGACATAGTTCAGCTGACATGTTTTAGATTTTGAATGATTTGGATTTTTTTGGATTTTTGATGGATTTTGACGATTTGGATATGGATACTATATCAGTGCTCTGTTTTGGGATTTTGTTGGAAACCAAGCTAAGGTTGATTGATTAGATCAATGGATTGATGATGATAACATTGTTGAGGATACACAACAATGCAAGGAAAGTGTTTAAGAAACACAAGGATGATGATGAATTCATGTTGATAACATTGTTGATGAAAACAATGCAGGGATAGTGTTAAGCAACATAAAGATTTCAAGATTGATGGATTGGTTGGATTTGATTGATCAAGATTTTGAAGCTTGATTTGGAACAAAATTGTTTAAATGATTTGATGTAATGCTGAAGTACAAGTTGGATGCAACTAATATTGATCTTTTGGATCGATGTTTGATGAAATATAAAGCTTGATAAGGAACATCTTCTCATCAAAATGTGCCATGGGCTAGTGCTTTGGATTTGTGCTCACAAATTCTTTGACCAATTTGATTTCATGTTTTCCAAGTGTTCAGATCACCACATAAGCTGGATGATATATATCAAGATTTATTCCCAAAGCAAGATGCAAATATCTACCCACAGTAACTAGCAATGTTTGAAAGGCCATGAGTGGATTCTTGGATAGATGGATGGATGGATGGGTATGGAAAGCATGCAAAGGATGCCAAGGATTATCTTGCAATAAGATAAGGTGTTTGAACAAAGGATTATTATTTGGATAATGCTTCAAGGCTCAAGTAACATCGGGTAGGATGAGATCAATGAAAATGACCCATGTCAAGATGTCTACCATAAGCAAGTATAAATTGTGCACCAAATTTTCATCAAGATTAAGATAACTTGGAATATGGATGCAAATGGATAAAAATGGATTGTATAAATGGTTCATGGATGAATGTATTTATTATGGATGGAATGCTGGCTTTATTATGGATGTGATAAGATGCTTTCTCCGAAAATGGCACACGTAGATGCTCCATTCTACACATGACACCTGTTTGCTAGGTTTTCATCATGGTACTTGACCAAAGTGCCACCAGAGTGGTTTTCAATGGAGGACGATTTTTCTCTTTACTATTTTCAATCCTTTTTTATTTTTTTGAATTTTTGTATTTTTGTATTTTTTTGATTTGCTTTTATTTTATATTTTTTGATTTTTTTGATTTTTTGCTGAAAGATTGTAAGCTCATGCTTAACCACTTGGTGGTGTCAATTTAGATGCCTTTGTCATAATGTGGCATTGATATCCTGCTTGAAGAAGTTGTTTTGCCAAGATACGTGCACTTGAAAGTAGCTTTCAAGATTTTTGATCTGCTTTGCTGATACCAGAGTTAACTTTGTCTTTGTACGCACATCACGATAAAGTGCCTTCTGAATCCTTATGATGAGGGTCGTCGCCAAAACATGGTCAATGTGAGAATTGGATATTATGCGTGGAGGAATGGATGGAGTGTGCTTAGGAATAAAAGATGGATTGGTTAATAGTTTGAAACCTTTGACTCTCCAAACTTGGGAAGATGAGCAATTATGGATGGATACGAAAGTGTGCATGGAATTAGGACCAACTGCTTGATATACTTTGTACGTTGCTTGAGAAGCCTGCTTTTGTCTTTGTGGACTTCTTTGATGGATACTTTTCACTTTCTGATTTTTCCCCATAGTTTCTTTGACTGATGGAGTTTGATAGGGATCATCCTTCTTTGTATTGTTTAGTATCCATATGGATTTAATTTGTATGATATGCTTCTTAGCTTCTTTTTCCTTTATAATGTTTTTCATGCTTTGATTCAAATTTATATTTTTATGTTGGTCCCAACTTGTGGATGGGGTGGTGGGTGGATGGAGATTTATGACATGGTTGGTTGTAGTATTGGCATTGGTTTCATCATAAGGATTCTTCATGCCCACTATTTTGACGTTTGCTTGAGATGAAGTTGCCCCTAGTATGGTGATAGTAGCACATTTGTTCTTTGATTCTCCTTGTTTTGAGATGCCTTGTTCATAATGCATTCTCTGAAAAATGACCACTACAAATGACGTCATTTCCATTTGCTGCTTTGCTGACTCTAGAATATCATGTTCTGTTTGACATGTTCCTTTGAGTGGATAATACTGGATGTTTTCATACATGATGTCCTCAATCTTAATTTGGGATATATCTGATCCTGATGTTGACAATTGAGTTTGACTATAGGAATCAATAACCTGCTCCTTTTGTGTAATAATGTCAGGAGTAAAGAAATCTTGTTCTGAATGAAGATCATCTACGTGTCCATCCAAGGAAAGCATCTCATGGGTAGATGGAGGAGTATGTTCTATGTGGATGTGATCATCTTGTATAGAAAAGAGGGTGTTCATTATATGATTTTAGTAGCTTGGAGATATAAATTCTTGATCTTGAATGATTTTAGAATTGTTTTCGACATGCTTTGGATCAAGTTCTTGACATGAGTCAATTTCAAAGGATGGATTGCTTACAAAGGGTTCTTGGATATCTTTATTAGGAATAGGAAGTTTTCTCAAATGTCATGAGGTCAAAGGATGTCCATATGTTTTGGAAAGGATCATTGCTAGACCTTGGTGAAAGATGTTGATCATGCTTTGGAATAAATTGTTGAGATATGTCCTCTAACTTGTTAGGCGATGTAGAGACATTGTTAACATGATCATTGGTGGATGGATCTTGGATTATGTTAATAGGATTAAATAACATCAACACTCCTTGAAATAGATCTTTGTAGGAGGGGTCTTGATCATGACTAAAAAATGGCTCTTGATGTATGTTGATTTGATCATTGGATGAGGTGGAAACATCTTCAACGTGTTCATCGATGGATAGATCTAGATCATTATTTTCAACAATTTTGGTGGGAATCTGTTGCAAGCTTTGTTGAGCGAATAATTCCTGTGTTTGTTGTTGGTCGTGTTGTTGTTGTGCCAACAATTATTTTTGTTGGGCTTGTTGTTGAGCTACTTGTTGACACACTTATTGATGGATTGCTTGCAATTGTGCCCGGTATTGTGCTTGCACCTGCCGAGCCTGGTGTTGGGCTTGAGATTGAGCTTGTGCTTGTTGGGCTACTTGAGTTGCTTGCACAACTTGTGTGGCTTGTGCAGCTTAAGTGGCTAATTATGCTTGCACTTTCTGAGCAGCTAGTTGTGCAGCTTGTTGGTTTTGGAGAAACTTCTGGTGGGCAACTTGTCGAGCGACTTGCAACATGATGGAGAATGAATTTTCCATGTTGTGTTTTGGCAGTGGTGGTGGTGGATTGGGAATGGTGTTGACCATTGTGATGAGTGGAACAGTCGCATTGATTTCCAGGGCTTGAGTGGTGAATGGTGTGATTGAAATGATTCATCCTTGAGACACTTGAGGGACAGTGGTTATGTTGACCATTGGAGTTGCTTGGATGGTTTCCATCTGTTGTTGCGATATCGATGGAAAAATGGGAGGATTTGATATCATGCTTTGATTTATGAAGGAGTTGTTGTTTGGATTCAGTTGATTGATGGTTGGTAAAGGGGGAAGGCTCATGCCTTGATTGTTGGCTTCATAGATTTGTAAGTTTTGATTTTGATTTAAATATACCAAAGGGAAAGGTGTTCCAAAATTTAGATTGGAAAAAGTCACATTTTTTGTACCATTGGGGTTTGTAGGTGATAATGATCCCATGTATGGATTGTACAAATGCAAGTTTTGAAAATCAGTTGGCATTGTAAGGCTTGGATAGTTTGGTTGAATTGGATTACTCATGATGGATGAATCAAGTTTATATTCCATGTTTTCTTGTGTTTTGACCTTGTTGACCTTTGAGGGGTTTAGGACCAATGATGAGATGAAGGATGAAAGGGGTGAATGATATGGTTGTTTACAACTTTTAGGAAATTTAGATCAATGCTAGACTTTAGGACTTGGTTTGGTTTGATTTTGATTGATAATTTGACTAGACGTGTTAAGTCAAACAAGGTGATTTTGGATAATGAACTTGTAAATTCTAGGAAGTTGTGTTATCCTAGAGTAAAATCGTACACAAAAGGATAATTTGGCTAGGTTTGTTAAGCCAAACAAGGTGATAATGGATTGGATAAGTTTACTAAGTGTGTTAAGCCAAAAAAAGTGATGTTGATTTTTCCTAAAAGTCTAGCATAAGTGATGTTTTTAAAGTTCCCAAGAATTTGTTGGTGAAATGGTATTTTGATAAATGTTTGGATGGGGTGAAGTGTTTGAATTGATCCTAGATTACCCTACAAGGACCTGCTTACAAGACCAAGGTAATGAAGAACATGCTTTTTCCTAAAAGTGGTTCAAACCAAAAGACCAATATTTGCATGAAAACCAATGACTCAAAAGGGACCAAGAACATGCGTGGTTCAATTTTCTATTATTTTTATTAGATTTGGTTCTTTTTACCACAAAAAATTTCTTGATTATGCTTTTCAAACTGAATGTGTATGTCTCAGTTCCTTTTCATTCCACAAGGTCCATTATGTGAAAATCAAGGTTTCAAGAGCATAGTTTCCTAGATTGACTTTAGTATGAGAAAATTATGATGTAAATCTAAATACTTAGAGACCTCTAAGGATAAAATCCCTAGGGAAAGCATCAACACTTGGACTTGGTCAAAAGTATTTGCCCCTCCTAAAGGGTTTGAAATTTAAATATTTTACGAATGTTTGTTCCCGATGTTTTAGATCCAAGCAAAGTGTTTTGATTCAATTACATGCACAATCCTAGGATGAAGAGACAATATTTATTAGGATCCCATTTGGATAAATGTAGCTGCACATATTCAGTGTGAATGATTAGATGCTTGACCAAACAGGCTCCCCCTTATAGTGCACTCGCTTCTCGGGTTAGCCAAGCATCAATACCCATGAATCTCCCATGGAATACTTTTCATATCTACAACAAAACCGCATGTATACATGGGGCAGCTTCAAAGGACATGACCTTTTGCACCAACAAATAGATTAGGATTTTGGACTTTGTTAAAAAAGGGGTTTTAATGCAGGAATTTCATTCGTGGGGGACCATCCATGCGGTGAGAGACCATTGCTGCCCTTCTTGTCGGAACAATCCTTGTGATTCTTGAACTTTCCTTGAGAATCCACACTTATATACCGGTTGGAAGTCGTTTGGCTTTAGCGTGTTCCCGGTTGGATCATTCCCTTGGGTGATTACTTATTCCCACAAGACAAGCCCTCTAAGATAAACAAAAGTGAGCAAACATATCCCGTAGTTCAGTCGATCTTCATTGAAAAACAAAGGGAGAACACTTGCAATATACCACACTCACACTCGCAAGATTGGTTCAATTTTACACCCAAAATGAAATGTGGAGGTAATTTTTTTACTCAAATTAAGATCACCAAAATAGATTTTGATTCTCAAGATCTCCATGAGGCACGAGAGAAGCGCATACATCCTTTTGATGATATTACTTTGAGTAAGCAATTACAAAACATAACAGCACTTGTTCATTTTAAACCCACAAAGCAAAGGTGAATTCATTTTATAGCACCAAATCAAATGTGTGATTTTCCTTTTTCAATTGTTAAACCTTAAACCAAATCTAGTAATTTTTTCTAAAGTTCTTTTTAAGCCCTTTGTTTGCAAAAAAATAAATTGTAATGTTCTTTTTAGGACCCAAATGAAATTTAGTGTTTCCTAAAGCATAAAGTAAACAAATCCTTAGAAAGGGATTATAAGTTCTTCCAAAGTGTTTAAAAACACTTGATACAATGAGATGATAACATCATAAAGAACCCTTGGCCTTCGTTTTCTTCCTTCACTTTTGATCAAGAAATTTCCTTTTTTGGCAAATTTCAACAATTGATAGATTTTTCTATTTTTGGTAATTTTGCATGCATGACTTTGAGAGTCTTGTTTTTTCCCAAAAATTTTTCTAAAACTAAGATAGGATGAATTTTCAACTAACATCCTAAATTCAAAACATGTATTTCGAGTTATTAACCAAAACAACTTTTAAAAAACTAGGAAAAAACACTAAATTGTTATTTTGAGGGCCAAAATGAAAGTTTCAAGCCCTAGAAATGTGCCACAATGGCCACCAACCCATCTAAGAATAGTGGAAAACCACATGCCCCCTCATAATGAAACCACCTATAAAATTTCAGCCAAAACCCACATTCGAGTCAAAAGTTATGACCTCGAGAAGTTCCTGCATCACAAAACATGTAAAAAAAAATCATAAATCTGCCTTTTACCCAACTCCAGTGGCACAATCCAGAGGTGCGGTGCAGTTAGCAAATGTGACAGAGTTTAGAAATTCAACGACGTAATATATCACCGCACCTAGACTGAGTGCGACACTCTGCAACAGACAAAGAGCGCAAATGCGGTGTTGTTTTAGCATGCAACACAGTTTGGAGAGCGATGTAGTTTAAAATTTTGAAATTTCCAGGAGAGAAAGTAGATGCGGTGGAGTTTGGAGTTTTGTACGATGCAATATAGTGTTGCATCTTTGAAAGTGGTGCAATATGGCACCGCATGACTGTAAGCGGTACAGTTTCCTGCAAGCACCAAAAAAAAATCAAAAAACACGAAATTTTGGAAAAATGTGATGAATTTCTCTAATCAAGCCCTCCTTCTAGCACCAAAAAGTGAACCCCAATCCTATACCTACACAAACACAACAAAAAAGCACAATGCTAGATCAAATGCAAGTGATTATCAAAATTCCCCATGAATTTTAAATACTCAAAATAAGAAAATAAAGAAATGAAACATGAAAAACAAGTGAATTCCTAATTAAACATACAAACTCTTGATCCCATGGGGGAGTTGGTGCCAATTGGTGTGTTGAAATCATCCCTTTCCCAACTCCTTTGTTGCAATGTTGATGGTTGGATGATGGTTGAAGCTCCTTGATGAAAATTTGGTATAACCTAGCTATGAAATCATGAAAATGATGAACACTTGATGAGGAGTGGACAAAATTAGCTCTCAATGTGAAGAGAGTAACTTTGCTGTAGATTGTGGATGATAATGCAATAGATGAGGCCTCTATTTATAGATTCAAAATTGGAAGAATGAGCAAGATTTGAGCAATGTGGAATCATTCAACATCCAATGGCCAAGTGCCACTTGCCAAGATGTGAATGGTTGATGATTGTACAAGTTTTGGTCAATGTGCATGATAAATGCAATTAGTTGGAATTTAAAATTGAGGAAATGACATGTGAGAGGGAAAGAGAAATGAAATAAATTCCACTTGGCTCAATGCACAAGGACATGTAAGAGGAGTAAATGCCTTGTTGGATGTACAAATCCACTTGGATTTTGAATTCAAATTTGAGGGAATATTCCCCTTTTATTCCATGTCGAGAGAAAATGAACAATTTAATAAATCAAAGTAATTGATTTATTGTGCAAGTTGCATTATCTAGAGGATTTGACATGGATTAAGATTAAATTAATCAAAGTTTGATTAATTTAATGAGAAATTAGGAGATGTGACAATTTAGACTTAAATTTATGTATTGATTTAAATCAATTTGAGAGGAAGAGTTTAATTAAATAAATGTTTTGATTTATTTAACCAAAGGGGATAATGTTAGATTAAATCAAATAATGTTCAATTTATTTAATTTAACTAGAGGACTTTAGGGATTTAATCAAATAAGATGAACTATTTAATTAAAGAGGGATTGAGGATTAATTAAATTAAATTGATTAATTTAATCAACAAGGGAGAAAGACTTAATTAAATAAATAATGATTTATCTAATTAAGAGATGAAAAAGTGATAATAAGCTGAGAGTATGATTTAGGACGAAGTGATGTTAGTAAACCAGGATCAGGTGCACGCATATTTTCCATGTCTACAATTTCTATGCTTTTGGATCCAACTTAGACCACTTTTCTTTAGGCATATGAACAAAATCCTCACAACCTTAAATGTGCAACACTAGGTTTCCTACCTAACAACATTTCATAAGGGGTTTTATCTTAAATAGATTAACTAGGAGATCTATTGATTAAATAACAAGAAGTATTTACTGCCTCAGCCCAAAGGCATTGATCTAGGTTAGCACTACTTAACATACTCCTAGCTCTTTCCATTAAGGTTTGGTTCATCCTTTCCGCTACTCCATTTTTTTGAGATGTATATGGAGTAGTTTTTTTCTCACAATTCTTGCATGATTACAATAATCATCAAATTCCTTAGAACAATATTCACCACCATTATCTGATCTCAAAACTTTTATCTTATGATCTGATTGTTTCTCAACTAAAGCCTTAAATTATTTAAACTGATTGAACACATCGGATTTGTTACACATAAAATAGATCCAAGTGTATCATGAGACATCATCAATAAATGTGACATAATAACTAGATTTTTCAATAGAGTCAATATCCACAGGACCCATAACATCTGAATGAATAATCTCTAATAATCTTTTAGCTTTATTTGTTCCATTAGGAAATGAAGATATAGATTGCTTTCCAAACACACAATTCTCACAAAAATCATTTTTGCCAATTTTATAATCAAGGATACTGTCAACCAATTTCTTATTAAGAATGGTCCTAAGACCCTTTTCACCAATGTGGCCCAATATATGGTGCCACAACATACATGCATTTTTAGCTTCAGTTACATTGGCTGATTTATTCAAATTGGAGGTATTGAGCTTAAACAAAGTCCCAATCCAAGATCCTTTAGCAACCACCATATTCCCTTTCACCAATTTGCAACCACCTTTGTCAAATGTCACATTCATTCCAAAGTCATTGAACTTATATACAAAAAGTAGATTTCTAGCAAGTCTTGGAATATGCAAAACATCATTAAGGGTCTTAACCCTACAATCATTGAAACACAACTTTACCTCTCCTTTTCCCACAATATTTGTTGTGCTATTATCTCCAAAGAATACATTCCCTCCATCATATGTAGTATACTTAGTGAACCACTCCTTGTTAGGAGTCATATGATAGAAGCAACTTGAATCAATAAGCCAAGAGTCATCACTAATAGTTTTACATGAAATGATCAATGCATCATTACCGTCATCTGAGAATTTATCTGTAGAAGCATCATAACTCTTTTTCTTGTTCTTACAATCCTTCTTTACATGACCCAGTTTCCCATAGTTCCAACACTTTACTTTACTCTTACTAGGGGTTTTAGACCATCCTTTGGACTTACCCTTTCCTTTCTTGTCTCCCTTAGGTTCCTTTCCTTAGGCCTTCCTCTTACAATCAAGGAATCTTGGGATCCCATTTTAGACTTCCTCCTCATCTCCTTCGATAGGAGAGTAGGAATTATATAGTCCATCTTAGGATCTGCACCACTACCACTGATAGCAATAATTAGATTTTCCCAAAACTTTGGTAAAGAACAAAGTAACAAAATGAATTTAGATTCATCTTCTAGATTTACATCTATAGATGCTAAATAACGTAGATTCAAATTGAAAGCATTTAAATTATGTGCAAAAAAATCACCATCTTTCATCTTTAAAGAATACAACTGTCTCTTCAGATACACCTTATTAGTAAGACTTTTGGTTTGATAGATATCACCTATCATCTTCCACAATTTATATGCAGTAGATTCATCTAAAACATTCAAGAGAACAACATCAACAAGACATAACCTTATGGTCCCTCTTTCCTTCTTATCAAGCTTAGCCCAATCCTCATCTGACATCATTGTAGATGGCTTTGTCTCTTTACAAATAACTAACCACTGATCTCTCTCTTCAAGGAGATCCTCGATTTTTGGTTTCCACATCTCATAACTAGATCCATTGAATCTTTCAATATCTAGATGAGAAGTAGAAATCATTGTATGAAGCTTCTTTTACAAATCTATAATAACACATTAGTAAAATCTCCCACTATAGTCAAAAACCTTCAAAATTTTAAGAGAGACTTCCCAAACCCTAACTAACCATTATCTCTAATACCAAATGTTGGAAATGAAGGTAATATTGTAGCTTAAAACTTGTAGGAAAGCTTCTTGGATGTCCCCACATGTTCCTATTATTTAAGAATAATCACAAATATCAATTTACATGTTCATTTCATTCAAATTTAATCTCTTTCTAATCCTAGTGTTGGGGAACACTTTCAAAGGACTTAGGAGATACATGATTAATTTTTATAATAATTACAATGCATAATGCCAAGTGGGAGAATGTTGTGAATAAGATTCCATTTAATTACAATCCTAAACATATTCCATGTATCTCCTAAGTCCTTGGAAAGTGTTCCTCAACACTTGGATTAGAAAGAGATTAAATTCGAATGAAATGAACATGTAAATTGACATTTGTGAATATTCCTAAATAATAGGAACATGTGGGGAAATCCAAGAAAATATCCTACAAGTTTTAAGCTACAATATTTTCTTCATTTCCAATAGGAAGGTGGAGAGATTGAGGGAAGGAGGGAGGGAGAAAAGGAGAGAGAAAAAGGTATAGAGGGATAGGTAGGTAGAGATAAGTAGAGGGAAGGAAAGACAAAGGGAGAGGTAGGGATGGAGAGAGAGAAGTAGAGAGAGAAGTAGGTAGAGAGAGGGAGGGTGAGATAGAGAGAATTAGAGATACATGAAGAGGTAGGGATAGAGGGAGAGATATCAATGGAGAGAGAAAGGTGGGAGAGAGATTAATAGAGAGAGGTAGGTAGAGAGAGGGAGGGGGAGATAGAGAGAATTAGAGAGGGGAGGAGAGATGCAGGGAAAGGTAGGGATAGATGGAGAGATACAAAAGAAGAGAAATGTGAGAGAGATTAATAAAGAGAGGTAGGTAGAGAGAGGGAGGGGAGATAGAGAGAAAAAAGAGGGAAGGAGAGGTAGGGAGGGAGAGAGAGGGAGGTGAGATAGAGAGAGGAGAGAGGGAGGGATATCTAGGGAGAGAGAGGGAATATTGAAAATAGGTGCCTTAGATTTATTGGCTTCATCAACTTCCTGTAGTAGTTGTGTTTATTTATCTATCGACCTAACAGTTCTTTATCAGTGGGACCTTGTTCTCAGTCCCATCAATGGATTGATGAAATTCTATTCAACATGGTGTGTTCTATCGGTGTGAGTTGGTCACTTTAGTAGGACCTTCTAATTTGTCTCCTCGATTCTTCGATGTGACTATTTCAGTGTGACAATGTGTTATTGGTGGGACTTTGTCTTGAGTCTCCCCAATAGCCCAATGGAGCATGCGAACAAAGCCTATTTATGTGAGATAGATGTATCAGAGGGACTCTTCCTCGAGTCTCCTCGATGGTCTGATAGGTGTAGCAATGTCATGAGATCACAGAGGATTGGAACTCTAGAACCACAAGTTAGGAGTTATGAAGTTTTGGAAACCTCCGACTTATCGACCGTAAAGACAAGTCGATGGAGGTGGGGACCACATGGGACAAGCTGATAAGCTTGCATTGGGGGGAACGTTACTATGTCGATAGGACTCTAAAGACAGTCTCCTTGATGGACCAATGACTCTCATCGGTGAGACTCAGGGAATTTTGTGGGAATCTTAACCATGTCTCTTCGATTAGATGATAGACTTGGAGCTAAGTAAACTTTGATGAGACTTCCTTGTGTCAGTGGGAAGCGATTTGTAGTCTCTACAATATGGTGATAAGGTTGACAACTAACTTGGTGGGTAATACACTCGTCTAGGTGACTTGGATTGATCGAAGAGACATGGTCTCGGGTCTCTTCAATGGCTTGATATGATTATTGTAAGTTGAAATGATAGTTGGGAAAGGGTCAAAGTACAAAGCTATGTCACAATTTCAATCAACTTATCAGCACAAGTGAATTTAAGTATTTCTAACTAAAAATATATTTTGGTCAAACATACGATCTTGTAAGATTCATTCTAGCTAAGTTAGATATATCCATAAATTTTCCAACTAAAATTATTGGCTAAATGCATATATGTAGCACCACTTTGAGGCTAGTTTATCAAAAAAATAGATTTAGTTGAAAAAATTGATGTTTTAATAATTTATGTACTCATGTAAATAACTTTTAAAAAAATTCTAAAAATACCCTTTTGTAGATCCATTACTTTAGTTTTCAAATATATATGTTTTAATAATTAAATTATTATTTATATTTTTCTTTTTATTTTTACTAAAAGTATGTTATCAACACAAACTATTAGGTTGATTACCATGACAAGGAAAATAGTAAAACTAATTAAAAAAATTTGAAAAAAATATGACGCACTAGATAAAAGAATCTATATCAAGAGCGTATAAGTTTTTTTCTATTTTAGATAAATAGATAATATGAAAGTTGACATTTGATGGAAACAACTATATTTTAATATGTGCACATTTTAATATTTATTTAAAAATATATATTTATCAAAATTTTAAAAAAATATATCCATGCACTAAAGTTTCAAGCTATAAATACACAAAAAAAATTGAAGGAGAAAAAAAAAATTACTATATAAAGGTTGATGTCTCATGTGACTTCATTTTTCAACATTTTTTCAACAACTAGATTATAGTGTCAATTTATAAAAAACTATATTCAAATAATTTTTTAATTTTTTCTTAAAAAATACAAGCATAAAATATACTACAAAATAAATATTTCATTAGTTTACATCATTCCAAAATTCAAAACATATATGTCACTTTTTAGTGATTCAAGTTTAAAAGTTGGATCAGTGCTGGTTGTTTCCTTTAAAAAGTGTGACACAACTTTGTGCTTTTACTTGAAATGTAACGATTGGTTCCCTAGAACTGAAGTGAAAATGGGTGAATGGTATACATTACAACACCCTATAATGAAGAAGGGTTTGGTTTATTTTTGTTCTACATTGTATGGTTGATCAGAGGGAAATGTTTGTTGTCATGAATTAACACCTAGAGTGGAGTGTGTAACTATGTATGTAATTGATTTATTGTAGTACAAAGTGGCTTTACTTGGTGTGTGGGTTTTTCTCTCATAAGGGTTTTCCCATGTAAGTCTGGTGTTCAATTTTGTGTGTGTTAAACTGTTTATTATCTTGTTCTGTTAATGTGCATCTTAATAACTATAACTCAATTTAAATGAAATTTTCTGCACTATGCTTTCCTTACAAGTGGTATCAAAGCCTAGCTAGTTGTGTTATCCTTGTGGGTAGGGCTAGTTTTTTGTGCTAATTTTGTTCAGTGGAAGTCTTGTAGAGAAAACTAATTGTCTTGATTACAGATTGAGATGACAAGCACATCGAGAAAAATAGAAATTGAAAAATTCAATGGCAACAATTTTAAGTTGTGGAAACTCAAAATGGAATACTTGTTGGTGGATAGAGATGTTTGGATTGTTGTTATGGGAAAAAAATCATTGGGTATGAAGCAAGAAGATTGGGACCTCACAGATAGAAAATCTAGAGGGTTGATAAGACTTTGTTTGGTTGATTCTATTCTCTTGAACGTCCATGAGGAGAAGATTGCATGTTCTTTATGGAAGAAACTTGATGATATTTATCAAGGTAAAAATGGTGAATAAGTTATTCTTGAGGAAGAAGTTATACTCCTTGAAGATGGAAGAAGAAGCATCTGTAGAAGACCATCTAAATTCATTTATTATGATTGTTGCTTAGTTGTCCTCTATTTGTGTGAAGATAGAGGGGGAGGATCATTGTATGCTTCTGTTATGTTTGTTACCTAACACATGGGATCATTTGATGATGTCTATTGAAAGTACAACAACCACTTTCAAGATAAAAGATGTGGTTGCTTCACTATTGTCAGAAGAAATGCAAAGGAAATATTCTAAGATGGCTAAGGAGGCCCTTGCTATTTGGGGTAGATCAAAGGAGAGAGGCAAGAAGAAAGAAAAGAAGTCTAAATCCAAATATGAAGAGAGATCAAAGTCTCCTGGAAAGAAGTATAAGGTGAAATACTAGAATTGTGGGTAGATTGGTCATATCTAGAAGGATTGTAAAGAGGAGAAAAAGAATAAGAATAACAACTCTTTTGATAAAGATTCTTCTCAGAGTGATTCAGATGCCTTCATTGTAGCCTTGGCGACTCAGACATCGGATGATGTCCGACTGATTGACTCAAGTACATATTTTCACATGACATCTCACAAAGATTGGTTCACAAAGTATGAAAATTATGTTGGTGGAAAGGTTTACCTAGAAAGTGATTCATCTCTTGAAATTATTGGCTATGGAAGAGTCAAAATTCAATTTCCTGATGGAAGAATAAAAGGAATTGATGGCATTACAACTTATGGCGTAATGCACATACCAGGTCTAGCTTATAATATACTTTCTGTTAGTAATATGAATGATGTTGGAATGGAAGTCTCATTCTTGAGTAGTGGTTGTAAGATGACTAGAGGCTCGTTGGTGCTGGCTAGGGGTGCATGAATTGGCACTTTGTACAAATCGGATGCATAGGTTGTTCAATGAAAAAGTGCCTTTGGGTGCAAACTCTTTGGAGGTGAAACTTCTAGTAGAGAAAACCATGTTGTAGCATCATAGACTTAGTCACATAGGAGAAAAAGGGTTAAAAGCCGTGAAAAATAAAAGCCTAGTAGAATAGCTTAATGATTGTAACCTTGAGTTTGATTTTTGTGAACATTGCATTTATGGAAAGCAACACCATGTTTTATTTTACTTTAGTCCTCATAGATATTTTGGCATACTGGATTATATTCACTCTGATGTATCTGGTCTAGTAAATGTTCCTTTGTTATCCAAGTCTAAATATCGTGTTTCTTTTATTTATGATTATTCGAGAAGGGAATTTGTGTACTTTCTTAAAAGTAAAACAAAAGAGTTCAGTCAGTTTAAAAAGTTTAAAAACTTGGTAGAAAATCAGGGTGGAAGGAAAATTAAATTCCTAAGGATGGATAATGGTGGTGATTTGTTTTTTGTAGATGACCATGGAATTAAAAGGCATAAAACTATGCCTTACACTCCACAAGATAATGGAGATGTTGAGAGGATAAACAAGATGTTGATGGAAAGAGTGAGAAATATGTTGAACAGTGTTGGTTTGGAGCAGAAGTTATGGGCTGAGGTTGTGGCTACAAAATGTTACTTGGTTAATTTTTTACCTAGTTCATCTCTTATTGACAAAACACCTATGAAAGCATGGTCTGGTAAGAAGCCATCTCTGAGACATATTCATGTCTTTAGTTGCGAAACATATGTTTATATGCTAAATGAGAAAAAAATCTAAGTTGGAAAACAAAGTTGTAAAATGTATCTTCATCGGCTATGACATTGGTGTGAAAGGATACAAGCTTTGGAATCATGCTATTGAGAAGGTTGTGTATATTAGAAGTGTAATATTTTAGGAGCTGAAACCTTCTACAATTGATTTATAGTCAGAGGTAGAAGAAAAAGAAAAGAAGGATGATGTAGTTGAAATTCCTTTGACTCCATATAAATAGGAATTGTGAATTCAAAGTGTACGTAAAATTGAGGAGAGCTCTAGCAACTCTGAGAGTTTTGAATAGGAAGAAGAACCACAACCTCAACCTCAGCTTATGAGGAGGTCTACACAAGAAAAGCGACAACTTGATAGGTATGGATTTTCTATGTTGGATTCAAACTATGCCTATGCTTTGATTACTAGAACTGATGAGCCTAGGACTATAAAGGAGGCTATTAATATGTCTGGTTCAAATTCTTGGTTGGAAGCCATGAATGAGGAAATGGCATCATTGAAAAAGAATAAAACTTTGGATTTGGTACCTTTTCTTGAAGGTTGAAAGCCTGTTGGCTGTAAATGGGTATTTAAAAAGAAAATTGGTCTAGATGGCAGTGTGAGAAGTATAAATCTAAGTTGGTTGTGAAAGGTTATTCCTAGGTGGAGGAAATTGATTATGGAGAAATATTTTCTCCTGTAGCTAAGCTGACATCTATTAGGTTTATGTTGTCACTTGCAGTTGCATATGACTTAGAGGTTGAGCAGATGGATGTGAAGAAAATATTTCTTCATGGAGATTTGGAAGAAGAAATTTATATGTCCCAGCCTAAGCACTTCATTGAAAAAGGTAAAGAAAGTCTAGTTTGCAAGTTACAAAAATCTTTGTATGGTTTAAAGCAATCACCTAGAATGTGGTACCAAAAGTTTGATAGTTTTGTGTTGCCATAGGGATTTGTGAGGTCAAAATCTGATCATTGTGTATTTTACAAAACTAAAAATTATTGTTTACTTATTATTTTCCTATATGCGGATGATATGTTATTCTTTGGGAATAGTAAGGGTATGATTTAATCTTTAAAATATCAATTGTCAGCATGGTTTGAAATGAAAGATTTAGGTGCAACAAGGTATATTCTCGGTATAGAAATCAGAAGGGATAGGGGAAGTAGAAAGCTTTGGATTAGCCATAGTAAGTCTATTAATACTGTCCTTGAGAGATTTAGTATGAAAGATTGCAAGCAGTTAGTTGTTTCAGTGTTGTAGGGAATGAAGCTATTTGTTGAAGATTGTCTGAAGTATCCTACTAAGATGGAGGACATGACCAGGGTACCTTATGTAAGTGCACTTGGTTATTTAATGTACGCAATGGTCTGTACCAAGCCAAACATTTCCCAAGCAGTGGGAGTACTTAGTCATTTTATGGCTAATCCAAGAAGGCCACATTGGGATGCTATGAAAAGAGTTTTTCAAGTATTTGATGGGTACTTCAGAGTATGCTTTGTGTTATCATGCAGCTCGATTGGATCACAAAGATATCTTAGCATTCATGGGTATGTGGATTCTGATTGGGCAAAGGATGTTGACAGTATAAGATCTACCAGTGGATACATCTTCATGTTATTCAGTGGTGCAGTTAGTTGGATGAGCAAGCGACATGCTATAGTTGCTTTATCTACTACTAGGGTGGAGTACATGGTAGCAACACATGCTTGTAAGGAATCCATTTGGCTTAAACATTTTTTTTTCTGATGTTGGGAAAATAACTATTTGTTGTGACAGTCAAAATCCCACTTTTTATGTCAAGACACAACATATCAGTGTTCAGTATCATTTTGTTCGTGATATGGTGGAGGATGGAAAGGTTAATCTTGAAAAATTGGATACTCTAGAGAATGTCGCTAATGCATTAACAAATCCTATGAGCACAAAAAAGTAGAGGTGGTGTGCTAGTTCGATGGGCTTTGGGGCCTATGATATACAATAAATTTGAGTTTTGGAAGTAGCCAGTAAGTCCTTCATCAAGTGGGATCATGTTGGAAATAGGTCCCTTAGATTTACTAGATTGACCGACTTCCTACAATATTTTTGTTTGTTTCTCTATTGGCATGATAATTCTTTATTGGCGAGACCTTGTTCTCAATCCCATCGATGGATCGATGATATTCTATTTAGCGTGTTGTGTTCTATCGGTGAGAGTTGGTCACTTTGGTGAGACCCTCTAAGTTGTCTCCCTGATACTCCGATGTGACTTTTTTGGCATGACAATGTGTTATTGATGGGATTCTATCTTGAGTCTCCTCAATATCTTGATGGAGCATGTGAGTGAATCCTATCAAAGTGACATATCTATATTGAAGGGACTCTTTCTCGAGTCTCCTCGATGGTCCAGTAGCTATAGCAATGTTGTGAGATAATGGAGGATTAGAACTCTAGAACCATAAGTTGGGAGTTATGAGGTTTTGGAAACCTCTAATTTACTGACCACAAAGGAAAAACAATAGAGGTGGGGACCACATGGGACAAGCTGATAAGCTTGCATCGATGGGGGGATGTTACTATGTTGATAGGACTCTAAAGACAGTCTCCTCGATGGAATGATGACTCTCATCGATGAGACTTGTGGACTTTGGTGGGACTCTTAATCGTGTATCTTCGATGAGTCGATAGACTTGGAGCTATAAAGTGAACATTGGTGGGACTTCCTTGCATCAGTGTGAAGCAATTTGTGGTCTCTTTGATATGGCAATAAGGTTGAAAATTGACTTGGTGGGTAAAAAATTTGTCGAGGTGACTTGGATAGATCAAAGATACATGGTCTCGGGGTCTCTTCGATGGCTTGATACGGTTAATGTAAGTTGAAATGACAGTTGGGAATGGTATTGATTGGTTCCTTGGAACTTAAGTGACAATGGGTGAATGGTATACATTACAAAACCTTGTAACGAAGAAGGGTTTGGTTGATTGTTGTTCTACATTGTATTCTTACGAGCATCATAATAGTGTGAGAGAACAAAATTGTATTTAGAATATGTGTACGAGGTTGATTAGAGGGAAATGTTTGCGACTATGAATTAACACCTAGAGTGGAGTCTGTAACGTTTTATGAAATTGATTTACTATAATACAAAGTGGCTTTACTTGGTGTGTGGGTTTTCTCCCATAAGGGTTTTCCCACGTAAGTTTGGTGTTAAATTTTGTGTGTGTTAAATTTTCTATTCTCTTATTCTGTTAATGTGCATCTTAATGACTGTAAATCGATTTAAATGAAATTTTCTACACTTTTTTCTTGAGAATTTTGCATTTGGAAGGAATTTCTGCACAGTGCTTTCCTTACAAGGAAGAGGGGAGAGAGAGAGGTAAGAAGGAAGGTAGAGATGTTGAGAGAGGGAATGAGGGAGGGAGAAAGAAACATGTATATGGGTAGGTTAGATACATAGCAGAGAGAAAAAGTTGGTGGAAGTAAGAGAGAGAGGAGGGAGGGAAAGGTAAATAGGGATAATTGAGATAGATAGGAGAGAGAGAGAGAGAGGGGGAGGGAGAGAGAGGAGAGATAGGAAGAGGGGGGAGGGAGAGATAGAGAGAGAGGGAGGGAAAGGTAGGGAGAGAGAGGGAAAGAGAGGGAGAGAGAGTTGAGATAGAGAGATTAGAGAGGGAAGGAGAGAGATTGAGGTAATAGAGAGACAAGTTGAGAGGGAAGGTGGAGTGATTTTAGAGAGGGAAGGAGAGATAGAGGGAGAGGTAGGGAAGGAGAAAGGTGAGTGTTAGGTTTTCAAAGGTAGATATCTAAAAGCTAAATGTAGATTTTATCAAATAAACCAGAAATAAAACACACATAAAACTAACACAGAGAATTTAACGCGGTTCACCCAATGTGGGCTACATCCACCAAACCACAACCATCCAATGATATTATTAACTAGTGCAAAACCCTATTACAACATCACAAATAATTGCCTATTTCCTATAATACTGTAACTCTATCCCAAACCCTTTATAAATTAGGGTTATACAAAATCGGGGTTTTTTCCCTTTTTATGATTGTTCCCTTTTTCGATAATTTCATGAAAAAGCAGGACCCTGGCGAGGATACATGAAGAGTGTACAGTATAGAATGATCAGTCGCCACATACCAACAATCTCCCACTTGGAGACTGATCAGGCTCCACACCTAAACAATCTCCCACTTGGAGACTGAACTTGGACGACACCACTGCACTTACAACTCCCACTAGAAATAAGCACCTTGGACCCTGCTGCTTTCTTATACTTTAATTCAACCTTGAAGGCCAACCGGAGCTGAAGAGGAGCTCAAATTCTCCCTTATCACTGTCTTAGTAAACATATCTGCTGGATTTACATCTATATGTATCTTTTCCAGCTTTTTCTGTCCATCCTCCAACACTGACCGAATGAAATGATACCTCAACTGTATGTGTTTGGTTTTAGAGTGCAAGGCAGAATTCTTTGCAAGATGTATAGCACTCTAGCTGTCTGTGAACAAGTAATTTTCAGCCTGTTGTTTTCCCAACTCTTCCATGAAAAATTGCATCCATATCATCTCCTTTGCTACCTCTGTTGCAGCCACATACTCTATCTCTGTGGTGGATAAAGCAACCACCTTTTGCAATCGAGATATCCAACTTACTATTGTCCCACCAATGGTAAATACATAACTTGTGGTACTCCACCTGGTATCAATATCCCCTGCCAGATCTGAGTCAACATAGCCTTTTAAATCTGTATTAGAGCCCTCAAAACATAAATGTTTATCTGGTGTACCTCTCAAATACCTGAGAATCCATTTTATTGCATTCCAATGCTCAATTCCTGGATTACTCATATACCGGCTAACAACTCCTACAACATGTGCAATATCTGGTCTCGTGCATACCATGGCATACATTAAACTACCTACAGCTGAAGCATATGGTACCTTGGACATTTTTTCTTCCTCCTCTTGTGTCTTTGGACACATATCCTTAGTCAATTTTACATGATTGGGCAAAGGTGTGCTGACAGCTTTTACATTCTCCATATGAAATCTCTGCAACACCTTTTTAACATAATCAACCTGAGATAAAAACAATTTCCTATTTTTCCTATCTCTTGTAATCTTCATACCAAGGATTTGTTTTGCTGCCCCCAAATCCTTCATAGCAAATGAATTTGCTAGCTGTTGTTTTAACTCCTTTATGTGATCCATGTTAGACCCCGCTACAAGCATATCATCAACATATAAACATAAAATAATGTAGCTATCTTCACCTAGCATCTTAAAATAAACACAATGGTCTGAATTACACCTGTTATAACCTTGCTCAGCCATAAAACTATCAAATTTAAGATACCATTGTCGAGGTGCTTGCTTCAAGCCATATAAGCTTTTCTTCAATTTGCACACTAGTTTCTCCTTACCTTTGACGTCAAATCCTTGTGGCTGTTCCATATAAATTTCCTCTTCCAAATCACCATGGAGAAAGGCAATTTTAACATCAAGCTGTTCTAAATGCAAATCTTCAACAACCACAATACTTAACACAGTACGAATAGAGGTCATTTTAACAACTGGAGAAAATATTTCATCAAAATCAATACCCTGTTTCTGTGCAAATCCATTTACAACTAATCTAGATTTAAATCTTTTCTTACCTCCATCCTCCTCTTTCATCCTATAAACCCATTTGTTTGCTAAAGCCTTTTTACCTGCAGGCAACTTGCATAATTCCCAAGTCTGATTTTTCAGCAAGGAGTCCATTTCTTCTTCCATTCCATGCTCCCACTGAACCTTGGTATCCACCTGCATAGCTTCATGATAACATTTTGGTTCACCAGCATCAGTTAATAAAATAGAGTACAAAGAGGGAGAAAATATTTTTGGAGGTCTAGTTAACCTTGAAGATCACCTAAAATTCATTGGAGTTTGTGGTATTTCTTGTTGTTGCTATTGCAGAGCATGAGGAACCACTGGAACATTGGTGTTTATAATA
>CM021104.1:210607734-210731785 GCA_007115665.2 Sequoiadendron giganteum | reverse complement strand
GTCACGAATCGCAAGGAGATATCTGAATCCACTTTATATCGCTCACTTGACGATAGAAAATCTCGACCTAGAATGAGTTTGATCGCACCAATCAACAAGAAATCTACTTCCAACATAATTTGCTTCAACCAAAGCTCTGAGATCTCTCCAAGGAAGGAAATAATTAATGTTATTTAATTAATCTATTCATTATTCCTCTATTCATCTATATTAATTACATAATTAATGTTATTTAATTAATTCACTAATCATTCCTCTCTCCTAAAGTCTGATTAAATAATTTAGTAAATAATTTAATTAATTATCCATTTTCCACTTCCTAAATTAAATAATTGTTTTAATTATTTAATTAATCCATTTATCTCTCAACATTATCTTCTTCCAAAATAAATAAAATCATCTATTTTATTTATTGAATCCAATCTTGCATGTTCAATTAATAATTGAGTTTATTTACTTATCAAAAGCTTATGCAAACTCCACCTCACCTGTTGACTAATACTTACTCTCAATTCACTAATCAATCAAATAAGTCAACTACTTAATCAAATCCACTTCACTCCCACTCACTTTGACTCCTCTAAGAAATCAATTTAGACCACTAACCATCAATCTGAGTTAACACTCCAATCAATCTTCGAGTAACTGAATCATGCAACTAGTAATCTAAAATCATGTAGCCAGTTGACAATCAATCAATTCCTCTCATAAATTCTCAACCATTGATACTTTACAATCTTTCATCTGATCTTGATCATTGATTGGTATCATCGAATATCTATAAATCAAACCATCCTATCATTCCTTATCAATTTCAGATCACACAAGAAACTCTACTTGTATTTTATAGTTGCTTTGATGCACTATTCTGCTTAAATAGAAATTTGAGAGCAAAGGTTTTACACCATTTCTCCTAAAGGTGAATTAGAGGAGAGAAATAGAGTTGTGTTAAGGTGAATTGTATGTGTGTTTGCAAGGATTTTCATTTTTTTTAATTCAATTCATTTTATTTAGTTCATTGTTGTGATCATCTGTCTGTGTTTCGCTTTGCTTATTTATTTATTCCTTCATCATTTCATTGTTGATTTATTATGGTCATACACATAGAAATACCAGTTTCTCTAAAAATCAACCAGCTAATCATGAAAAATATTAATTATGATTTTTCCTCAAGCAACATATTATGAATATTTTAATAATTTTTATAAAGAGAAACTAGCATGTTCAGTACTCATAAATAGTAGTATCATTTTTCCCTACAATTATATTCAAAAAATTTATTATATCAAAGACATCTTCCACAAAATCTGATCTTTGTAGTCATTGAGGAATTTTGAATTTTCCTTTCTTTGGCACTTTTAAGTAGTGTTTTTTAATATTATTTATACATGTTATCTTCTCATCTTGGAATTTTAATGACTACCAATTTCCACAATCACCTCATTAAATTGATCTCTTGAAGGTAATATGAGAAAAATGTTAATATTTTTACCATCTAGTCTAGAAATAACTCTGTCATCAATGATCCTCACATCCCAAGTATTTGATTTGTAATATTTATCATAGGACACTACCAAATCCACACACTACACAAAATTTAGGTATCCCCTAGAATCAACTAATCCACTCATTAAAAATGGTTCATACATCGGCGTTTGAGGGCTTTCCTACAATCTATTCTAAATATATTCCATATCAATATGCCTAAGCTAGCAATCTCCCACTTCAACCAATGAATTATGAATGATACTATAGTTCTCAAATCCATGATTCTTGTACTTCATTTTGAAATGTTTATAAATTAACCAAAGTCAATCGGTTAGGGTTTTGAGAGAATTTGATCCATAAAATAAAGGAGAATGTTATTTAAGAGTAGGTATAACTTCTAGTACTTATAGTTCATGAAGAAGCAAGAAATATAATGGGAAATTCACAATAAATTATAGTAGATATTTTGAAAATATAATAATTCAACACCTCAAATACTACTATGAGAGAAGAAAACAAAATTATTTCTCTCAACATCAATTTGGCATAATGGAAACAAAATGCAATGGATAATGACATTAGGTCACAATAATAATCCTTCATAGTTTTAAAATTACATTAATAAGTTAATCTACAAACTCACATGCTTGTTCTACCAATATTGTTTAAAGTAAAGAGGGTTGCCCCTTAAAGAGGCCTAGGATAGTTCTAACAATTTTACGGTTACTAATTGTAGCGTAGAAAATCATGCACTTTTGAAAAAAAGGTGATTTCACACTTAATTAGACCTATTTTTGTACCCTTTCATCAATTACCCTTCAGAATCGTCATTTATAGGCCCCTAGGACCCATTATATCAGATTCTAAGGCTCATTTCACTCAAAAATCATATAACATCCATCAAAATCTTGAAAATTTTAAAAAGCCACCTCAAAAACTTAAGGTGGGACTCATTCACAACCTTGGGAGAATGAGTCCCCTTAGGTGGGACCCATTCTCCAAGGGTGACAAATGAGTCCCATTTAGGGCCTTTTTCAAATTTGAGTAAGAATTCATCAATTTAATTCAAGTTTTTGATGAATGTCGACCTTTGGGATCTAAATAATGGTCAATTAGGTGTTGATGCCTATAAAATCAAGCTTCTAAGTCATTTTTATCAATCTTTAAGCACTTTGAGCAAGTATTTTCAAGTATCACACATCAAGAATCTTCAAGCAAGTTCTCACAAAAGCATTCAAGTTTCAAGAGCAAGTAAGGTTGAAGCTTTGGGGCAGCATTAAAGTGTTTTTGTAGGTCTTCAAGCTCACTTTTAATCAAGATCTAGCATTTTTGATGGTTGATCATGGATGCCTATGGTGAATCATGATGGATTCTAGGTTGGGGAGATGCAACTAGCCATCAATTCAATCATAAAGACATGTTTCCTAAGTGATTCCATCCTCCATTATCACCCATTCAACCTAAGGAAGGTACAAGCATCATTGGGATTCACATGGGGTGGTTGAAGATCATCACAAGTAAATCATTCATCTCTTCATTTCCATTTTTGCATCATATTCTTTCATGTTAGAATAGGATTGCATCATGCTTCAAATTTCCTAGTCTTAGACACACTTGAGGCTAGGGTTTTCATGCACATTTCATTATCTTTTTCAAGGTTTAATTACCAAACTAGGGTTTTGACCAAGGCAAACCCCCCATTACAAAATCAAGACAATTTTTTTTTGGAAACAAGTCAAACCCTTTTTCTCAAAACAGGCTTGTGCACAAAAATCTGGATCTGGGAATAATTTGCCCAGGTTGGTGAATGAGTCCCAATTGGTCAAAAAGTCAACATTTTGAGAATTTCAAAGTTGTTTCCAATCCCTTGGAGGTTTCTAGGTGCACACTATTCATACTTTTTTTTCCTATTTTGTTTTAGTTGCCTTTCTAGGGCACATTCTAGGTCATTTTGCATACTACACTATGTTTTCAAACATTTTCTTCTCCCAGTTTATACTTGGTGGTGAACCCCTCATTTGACATTCTTCAACCCCTTAGAATATTCCCTTTTCCATATTTCAATCTCCTTTGCATTGAGATTTCAAGGGTTTGTTCTTGAGTGAAACACCCAAGAAGAAAATTGACCTCTCTCCTTTTAAGTTTAAACCCTAGAAGCCCTAGACAAAGGACCCCATTTTTCCTCATTTCATTTTGGTGAACCTCCATTTAGAGAATTATATTTCTGATTTGGAGTGCATTTACATCCTATATTTATCTTGCATTAACATTGCATTAGGATTTGCATTGGTTAATTGGCATTCTAAGCTTGCAATTCTTGCATTAGTGAAAAGCTCATTTAGCTTACTTTTTTGCACTTAATTTCATAAAAAAAAGTATTGAAAAAATTGCATGTGCATCCTAGATCTAGGTGATACAGCATAGAAAACATAAAAAGCAACCAAAAAAATCTGAAAATATTTTAAAAAAATCCCTACTGGGATTCATTCACCACCTTGGGCGAATCAGTCCTAGTGCAAAATTTTAGTTGTTGTTTACATAATTAAATTTCCAATTTTTAAGCTTTTGTTTGCCTCTGTTACTTTTTTGTTTCAGTTTAGTTACTTTCTATTACATTTAAATCATTATAAATAACATTATTTACATTCATGGAAATTATGGATAGCATTAGATTTTTGCAATTTTCATTTTCAACATTAGTTCCTAGTTCCCTTAGATCAAATTCATTAGAAAGTGAAAGCAAAAAACTAAAAATATCAAAATACCCAATTCAAGAAATGCTTAAATTTAGAAAAAGCAAATCATCCAAGCCCTTTAGTAGTGATGACTTAGACATGTTAGATGAAGCCCTTGCAGACTTCCTCTCACTAGGATCATCCACTAAGGCTTGTTATGAAAAGTGTAGACACTGAAAAATGTCCTAAGTCTATGAGCATCATTTTTCCTAGTCATCATCTTTCAATAATTGAATAATTTTAATTATTCAATTATGTTCGATCATATTCCTTTATTAATTAAATAGTTTTTAAATTATTTAATTGATTCACCTTCTCATTTCTATCTTGATCAATTAAAATTATTTTATTGCGTCACTAATACCCCTTTCTTCAATAATTAAATAAATCATTATTTATTTAATTATTTATCTTTTATCACATGTCTATAGTCAGATAATAATAATTATTTGACCTTTTATTTTTCTATAATTAAATAATTAACGAAATTATTTAACTATGTGTCATTCTTCTCCTTTAAATAATTGATCCTAATCAATTATCCATATTTAATTTATATCTCCTCCTTTAATTAAATTTATGAATTTAATTAAATCTCCTTTTTCATTTCCTCCAAATAAATGATTTAAAATAAATTATTTATTTGCCACTTGTCCTTCTCCTCCATTTTCGAATAAATAATTTAAAATAAATTATTTATTTGCCACTTGTCATCCTCTTCCATTTTCGAATAAATAATTTAAAATAAATTATTTATCCCTCTATTTTGGTCAAAGATCCCCTATCATTATTTCATGCCATAGTCTGCATGTCTTGCATGTCTGTCATAGCCGTCTGGCGTCATAGCCATTGGCGTCATATCTTTTCCATGCATGGCATATTCTGGTTGCATCAATTCTCAACCGTAGATCTTGGCATCTTTCTAGAAACTCAATCTTAGTCATCCATTTCGTAACTTCCCTCTCATGAATCCTCATCCGTTGATCTTAGAATATTTCTGGAAGATCAATCTCATCCGTCCATTCGAATGGTTGTCTATAAAAGAAACCCTTCCCCTCCATTTTCAATTTAACAGTCATTATCTCCAACTTTCTTGCTTACTATTTGCAGGTATTTGCACAACTTCATCAACAAATCTGAGGGCAATATTGGCATAAGAAGAAATAGGAGAGACAAGAGAAAGAATCAACTTCAAAGGGGAGTGGTTTATTTCATTTGCTTTCATTTTGATTGCTCTCTTTGTTTGTATTCTCTTGTTTAGATTGGGATAATAGTTTAGAAGTGTTGGTTGTCACTTAATCTAAATCTATTTGATTTTCCCTCATCTTTGCCACATGAACAATCCTCACAACTAAAGATCCTTTTAAAATGTGCAACACTAGGTTTCCTACCTAACAACATTTCATAAGGGGTTTTATCTTAAATAGATTAACTAGGAGATCTATTGATTAAATAACAAGAAGTATTTACTGCCTCAGCCCAAAGGCATTGATCTAGGTTAGCACTACTTAACATACTCCTAGCTCTTTCCATTAAGGTTTGGTTCATCCTTTCCGCTACTCCATTTTTTTGAGATGTATATGGAGTAGTTTTTTTCTCACAATTCTTGCATGATTACAATAATCATCAAATTCCTTAGAACAATATTCACCACCATTATCTGATCTCAAAACTTTTATCTTATGATCTGATTGTTTCTCAACTAAAGCCTTAAATTATTTAAACTGATTGAACACATCGGATTTGTTACACATAAAATAGATCCAAGTGTATCATGAGACATCATCAATAAATGTGACATAATAACTAGATTTTTCAATAGAGTCAATATCCACAGGACCCATAACATCTGAATGAATAATCTCTAATAATCTTTTAGCTTTATTTGTTCCATTAGGAAATGAAGATATAGATTGCTTTCCAAACACACAATTCTCACAAAAATCATTTTTGCCAATTTTATAATCAAGGATACTGTCAACCAATTTCTTATTAAGAATGGTCCTAAGACCCTTTTCACCAATGTGGCCCAATATATGGTGCCACAACATACATGCATTTTTAGCTTCAGTTACATTGGCTGATTTATTCAAATTGGAGGTATTGAGCTTAAACAAAGTCCCAATCCAAGATCCTTTAGCAACCACCATATTCCCTTTCACCAATTTGCAACCACCTTTGTCAAATGTCACATTCATTCCAAAGTCATTGAACTTATATACAAAAAGTAGATTTCTAGCAAGTCTTGGAATATGCAAAACATCATTAAGGGTCTTAACCCTACAATCATTGAAACACAACTTTACCTCTCCTTTTCCCACAATATTTGTTGTGCTATTATCTCCAAAGAATACATTCCCTCCATCATATGTAGTATACTTAGTGAACCACTCCTTGTTAGGAGTCATATGATAGAAGCAACTTGAATCAATAAGCCAAGAGTCATCACTAATAGTTTTACATGAAATGATCAATGCATCATTACCGTCATCTGAGAATTTATCTGTAGAAGCATCATAACTCTTTTTCTTGTTCTTACAATCCTTCTTTACATGACCCAGTTTCCCATAGTTCCAACACTTTACTTTACTCTTACTAGGGGTTTTAGACCATCCTTTGGACTTACCCTTTCCTTTCTTGTCTCCCTTAGGTTCCTTTCCTTAGGCCTTCCTCTTACAATCAAGGAATCTTGGGATCCCATTTTAGACTTCCTCCTCATCTCCTTCGATAGGAGAGTAGGAATTATATAGTCCATCTTAGGATCTGCACCACTACCACTGATAGCAATAATTAGATTTTCCCAAAACTTTGGTAAAGAACAAAGTAACAAAATGAATTTAGATTCATCTTCTAGATTTACATCTATAGATGCTAAATAACGTAGATTCAAATTGAAAGCATTTAAATTATGTGCAAAAAAATCACCATCTTTCATCTTTAAAGAATACAACTGTCTCTTCAGATACACCTTATTAGTAAGACTTTTGGTTTGATAGATATCACCTATCATCTTCCACAATTTATATGCAGTAGATTCATCTAAAACATTCAAGAGAACAACATCAACAAGACATAACCTTATGGTCCCTCTTTCCTTCTTATCAAGCTTAGCCCAATCCTCATCTGACATCATTGTAGATGGCTTTGTCTCTTTACAAATAACTAACCACTGATCTCTCTCTTCAAGGAGATCCTCGATTTTTGGTTTCCACATCTCATAACTAGATCCATTGAATCTTTCAATATCTAGATGAGAAGTAGAAATCATTGTATGAAGCTTCTTTTACAAATCTATAATAACACATTAGTAAAATCTCCCACTATAGTCAAAAACCTTCAAAATTTTAAGAGAGACTTCCCAAACCCTAACTAACCATTATCTCTAATACCAAATGTTGGAAATGAAGGTAATATTGTAGCTTAAAACTTGTAGGAAAGCTTCTTGGATGTCCCCACATGTTCCTATTATTTAAGAATAATCACAAATATCAATTTACATGTTCATTTCATTCAAATTTAATCTCTTTCTAATCCTAGTGTTGGGGAACACTTTCAAAGGACTTAGGAGATACATGATTAATTTTTATAATAATTACAATGCATAATGCCAAGTGGGAGAATGTTGTGAATAAGATTCCATTTAATTACAATCCTAAACATATTCCATGTATCTCCTAAGTCCTTGGAAAGTGTTCCTCAACACTTGGATTAGAAAGAGATTAAATTCGAATGAAATGAACATGTAAATTGACATTTGTGAATATTCCTAAATAATAGGAACATGTGGGGAAATCCAAGAAAATATCCTACAAGTTTTAAGCTACAATATTTTCTTCATTTCCAATAGGAAGGTGGAGAGATTGAGGGAAGGAGGGAGGGAGAAAAGGAGAGAGAAAAAGGTATAGAGGGATAGGTAGGTAGAGATAAGTAGAGGGAAGGAAAGACAAAGGGAGAGGTAGGGATGGAGAGAGAGAAGTAGAGAGAGAAGTAGGTAGAGAGAGGGAGGGTGAGATAGAGAGAATTAGAGATACATGAAGAGGTAGGGATAGAGGGAGAGATATCAATGGAGAGAGAAAGGTGGGAGAGAGATTAATAGAGAGAGGTAGGTAGAGAGAGGGAGGGGGAGATAGAGAGAATTAGAGAGGGGAGGAGAGATGCAGGGAAAGGTAGGGATAGATGGAGAGATACAAAAGAAGAGAAATGTGAGAGAGATTAATAAAGAGAGGTAGGTAGAGAGAGGGAGGGGAGATAGAGAGAAAAAAGAGGGAAGGAGAGGTAGGGAGGGAGAGAGAGGGAGGTGAGATAGAGAGAGGAGAGAGGGAGGGATATCTAGGGAGAGAGAGGGAATATTGAAAATAGGTGCCTTAGATTTATTGGCTTCATCAACTTCCTGTAGTAGTTGTGTTTATTTATCTATCGACCTAACAGTTCTTTATCAGTGGGACCTTGTTCTCAGTCCCATCAATGGATTGATGAAATTCTATTCAACATGGTGTGTTCTATCGGTGTGAGTTGGTCACTTTAGTAGGACCTTCTAATTTGTCTCCTCGATTCTTCGATGTGACTATTTCAGTGTGACAATGTGTTATTGGTGGGACTTTGTCTTGAGTCTCCCCAATAGCCCAATGGAGCATGCGAACAAAGCCTATTTATGTGAGATAGATGTATCAGAGGGACTCTTCCTCGAGTCTCCTCGATGGTCTGATAGGTGTAGCAATGTCATGAGATCACAGAGGATTGGAACTCTAGAACCACAAGTTAGGAGTTATGAAGTTTTGGAAACCTCCGACTTATCGACCGTAAAGACAAGTCGATGGAGGTGGGGACCACATGGGACAAGCTGATAAGCTTGCATTGGGGGGAACGTTACTATGTCGATAGGACTCTAAAGACAGTCTCCTTGATGGACCAATGACTCTCATCGGTGAGACTCAGGGAATTTTGTGGGAATCTTAACCATGTCTCTTCGATTAGATGATAGACTTGGAGCTAAGTAAACTTTGATGAGACTTCCTTGTGTCAGTGGGAAGCGATTTGTAGTCTCTACAATATGGTGATAAGGTTGACAACTAACTTGGTGGGTAATACACTCGTCTAGGTGACTTGGATTGATCGAAGAGACATGGTCTCGGGTCTCTTCAATGGCTTGATATGATTATTGTAAGTTGAAATGATAGTTGGGAAAGGGTCAAAGTACAAAGCTATGTCACAATTTCAATCAACTTATCAGCACAAGTGAATTTAAGTATTTCTAACTAAAAATATATTTTGGTCAAACATACGATCTTGTAAGATTCATTCTAGCTAAGTTAGATATATCCATAAATTTTCCAACTAAAATTATTGGCTAAATGCATATATGTAGCACCACTTTGAGGCTAGTTTATCAAAAAAATAGATTTAGTTGAAAAAATTGATGTTTTAATAATTTATGTACTCATGTAAATAACTTTTAAAAAAATTCTAAAAATACCCTTTTGTAGATCCATTACTTTAGTTTTCAAATATATATGTTTTAATAATTAAATTATTATTTATATTTTTCTTTTTATTTTTACTAAAAGTATGTTATCAACACAAACTATTAGGTTGATTACCATGACAAGGAAAATAGTAAAACTAATTAAAAAAATTTGAAAAAAATATGACGCACTAGATAAAAGAATCTATATCAAGAGCGTATAAGTTTTTTTCTATTTTAGATAAATAGATAATATGAAAGTTGACATTTGATGGAAACAACTATATTTTAATATGTGCACATTTTAATATTTATTTAAAAATATATATTTATCAAAATTTTAAAAAAATATATCCATGCACTAAAGTTTCAAGCTATAAATACACAAAAAAAATTGAAGGAGAAAAAAAAAATTACTATATAAAGGTTGATGTCTCATGTGACTTCATTTTTCAACATTTTTTCAACAACTAGATTATAGTGTCAATTTATAAAAAACTATATTCAAATAATTTTTTAATTTTTTCTTAAAAAATACAAGCATAAAATATACTACAAAATAAATATTTCATTAGTTTACATCATTCCAAAATTCAAAACATATATGTCACTTTTTAGTGATTCAAGTTTAAAAGTTGGATCAGTGCTGGTTGTTTCCTTTAAAAAGTGTGACACAACTTTGTGCTTTTACTTGAAATGTAACGATTGGTTCCCTAGAACTGAAGTGAAAATGGGTGAATGGTATACATTACAACACCCTATAATGAAGAAGGGTTTGGTTTATTTTTGTTCTACATTGTATGCGTACGAGTATTGCAATAGTGTGAGAGAACAAAACTATATTCAAAATCTGTGTATGAGGTTGATCAGAGGGAAATGTTTGTTGTCATGAATTAACACCTAGAGTGGAGTGTGTAACTATGTATGTAATTGATTTATTGTAGTACAAAGTGGCTTTACTTGGTGTGTGGGTTTTTCTCTCATAAGGGTTTTCCCATGTAAGTCTGGTGTTCAATTTTGTGTGTGTTAAACTGTTTATTATCTTGTTCTGTTAATGTGCATCTTAATAACTATAACTCAATTTAAATGAAATTTTCTGCACTATGCTTTCCTTACAAGTGGTATCAAAGCCTAGCTAGTTGTGTTATCCTTGTGGGTAGGGCTAGTTTTTTGTGCTAATTTTGTTCAGTGGAAGTCTTGTAGAGAAAACTAATTGTCTTGATTACAGATTGAGATGACAAGCACATCGAGAAAAATAGAAATTGAAAAATTCAATGGCAACAATTTTAAGTTGTGGAAACTCAAAATGGAATACTTGTTGGTGGATAGAGATGTTTGGATTGTTGTTATGGGAAAAAAATCATTGGGTATGAAGCAAGAAGATTGGGACCTCACAGATAGAAAATCTAGAGGGTTGATAAGACTTTGTTTGGTTGATTCTATTCTCTTGAACGTCCATGAGGAGAAGATTGCATGTTCTTTATGGAAGAAACTTGATGATATTTATCAAGGTAAAAATGGTGAATAAGTTATTCTTGAGGAAGAAGTTATACTCCTTGAAGATGGAAGAAGAAGCATCTGTAGAAGACCATCTAAATTCATTTATTATGATTGTTGCTTAGTTGTCCTCTATTTGTGTGAAGATAGAGGGGGAGGATCATTGTATGCTTCTGTTATGTTTGTTACCTAACACATGGGATCATTTGATGATGTCTATTGAAAGTACAACAACCACTTTCAAGATAAAAGATGTGGTTGCTTCACTATTGTCAGAAGAAATGCAAAGGAAATATTCTAAGATGGCTAAGGAGGCCCTTGCTATTTGGGGTAGATCAAAGGAGAGAGGCAAGAAGAAAGAAAAGAAGTCTAAATCCAAATATGAAGAGAGATCAAAGTCTCCTGGAAAGAAGTATAAGGTGAAATACTAGAATTGTGGGTAGATTGGTCATATCTAGAAGGATTGTAAAGAGGAGAAAAAGAATAAGAATAACAACTCTTTTGATAAAGATTCTTCTCAGAGTGATTCAGATGCCTTCATTGTAGCCTTGGCGACTCAGACATCGGATGATGTCCGACTGATTGACTCAAGTACATATTTTCACATGACATCTCACAAAGATTGGTTCACAAAGTATGAAAATTATGTTGGTGGAAAGGTTTACCTAGAAAGTGATTCATCTCTTGAAATTATTGGCTATGGAAGAGTCAAAATTCAATTTCCTGATGGAAGAATAAAAGGAATTGATGGCATTACAACTTATGGCGTAATGCACATACCAGGTCTAGCTTATAATATACTTTCTGTTAGTAATATGAATGATGTTGGAATGGAAGTCTCATTCTTGAGTAGTGGTTGTAAGATGACTAGAGGCTCGTTGGTGCTGGCTAGGGGTGCATGAATTGGCACTTTGTACAAATCGGATGCATAGGTTGTTCAATGAAAAAGTGCCTTTGGGTGCAAACTCTTTGGAGGTGAAACTTCTAGTAGAGAAAACCATGTTGTAGCATCATAGACTTAGTCACATAGGAGAAAAAGGGTTAAAAGCCGTGAAAAATAAAAGCCTAGTAGAATAGCTTAATGATTGTAACCTTGAGTTTGATTTTTGTGAACATTGCATTTATGGAAAGCAACACCATGTTTTATTTTACTTTAGTCCTCATAGATATTTTGGCATACTGGATTATATTCACTCTGATGTATCTGGTCTAGTAAATGTTCCTTTGTTATCCAAGTCTAAATATCGTGTTTCTTTTATTTATGATTATTCGAGAAGGGAATTTGTGTACTTTCTTAAAAGTAAAACAAAAGAGTTCAGTCAGTTTAAAAAGTTTAAAAACTTGGTAGAAAATCAGGGTGGAAGGAAAATTAAATTCCTAAGGATGGATAATGGTGGTGATTTGTTTTTTGTAGATGACCATGGAATTAAAAGGCATAAAACTATGCCTTACACTCCACAAGATAATGGAGATGTTGAGAGGATAAACAAGATGTTGATGGAAAGAGTGAGAAATATGTTGAACAGTGTTGGTTTGGAGCAGAAGTTATGGGCTGAGGTTGTGGCTACAAAATGTTACTTGGTTAATTTTTTACCTAGTTCATCTCTTATTGACAAAACACCTATGAAAGCATGGTCTGGTAAGAAGCCATCTCTGAGACATATTCATGTCTTTAGTTGCGAAACATATGTTTATATGCTAAATGAGAAAAAAATCTAAGTTGGAAAACAAAGTTGTAAAATGTATCTTCATCGGCTATGACATTGGTGTGAAAGGATACAAGCTTTGGAATCATGCTATTGAGAAGGTTGTGTATATTAGAAGTGTAATATTTTAGGAGCTGAAACCTTCTACAATTGATTTATAGTCAGAGGTAGAAGAAAAAGAAAAGAAGGATGATGTAGTTGAAATTCCTTTGACTCCATATAAATAGGAATTGTGAATTCAAAGTGTACGTAAAATTGAGGAGAGCTCTAGCAACTCTGAGAGTTTTGAATAGGAAGAAGAACCACAACCTCAACCTCAGCTTATGAGGAGGTCTACACAAGAAAAGCGACAACTTGATAGGTATGGATTTTCTATGTTGGATTCAAACTATGCCTATGCTTTGATTACTAGAACTGATGAGCCTAGGACTATAAAGGAGGCTATTAATATGTCTGGTTCAAATTCTTGGTTGGAAGCCATGAATGAGGAAATGGCATCATTGAAAAAGAATAAAACTTTGGATTTGGTACCTTTTCTTGAAGGTTGAAAGCCTGTTGGCTGTAAATGGGTATTTAAAAAGAAAATTGGTCTAGATGGCAGTGTGAGAAGTATAAATCTAAGTTGGTTGTGAAAGGTTATTCCTAGGTGGAGGAAATTGATTATGGAGAAATATTTTCTCCTGTAGCTAAGCTGACATCTATTAGGTTTATGTTGTCACTTGCAGTTGCATATGACTTAGAGGTTGAGCAGATGGATGTGAAGAAAATATTTCTTCATGGAGATTTGGAAGAAGAAATTTATATGTCCCAGCCTAAGCACTTCATTGAAAAAGGTAAAGAAAGTCTAGTTTGCAAGTTACAAAAATCTTTGTATGGTTTAAAGCAATCACCTAGAATGTGGTACCAAAAGTTTGATAGTTTTGTGTTGCCATAGGGATTTGTGAGGTCAAAATCTGATCATTGTGTATTTTACAAAACTAAAAATTATTGTTTACTTATTATTTTCCTATATGCGGATGATATGTTATTCTTTGGGAATAGTAAGGGTATGATTTAATCTTTAAAATATCAATTGTCAGCATGGTTTGAAATGAAAGATTTAGGTGCAACAAGGTATATTCTCGGTATAGAAATCAGAAGGGATAGGGGAAGTAGAAAGCTTTGGATTAGCCATAGTAAGTCTATTAATACTGTCCTTGAGAGATTTAGTATGAAAGATTGCAAGCAGTTAGTTGTTTCAGTGTTGTAGGGAATGAAGCTATTTGTTGAAGATTGTCTGAAGTATCCTACTAAGATGGAGGACATGACCAGGGTACCTTATGTAAGTGCACTTGGTTATTTAATGTACGCAATGGTCTGTACCAAGCCAAACATTTCCCAAGCAGTGGGAGTACTTAGTCATTTTATGGCTAATCCAAGAAGGCCACATTGGGATGCTATGAAAAGAGTTTTTCAAGTATTTGATGGGTACTTCAGAGTATGCTTTGTGTTATCATGCAGCTCGATTGGATCACAAAGATATCTTAGCATTCATGGGTATGTGGATTCTGATTGGGCAAAGGATGTTGACAGTATAAGATCTACCAGTGGATACATCTTCATGTTATTCAGTGGTGCAGTTAGTTGGATGAGCAAGCGACATGCTATAGTTGCTTTATCTACTACTAGGGTGGAGTACATGGTAGCAACACATGCTTGTAAGGAATCCATTTGGCTTAAACATTTTTTTTTCTGATGTTGGGAAAATAACTATTTGTTGTGACAGTCAAAATCCCACTTTTTATGTCAAGACACAACATATCAGTGTTCAGTATCATTTTGTTCGTGATATGGTGGAGGATGGAAAGGTTAATCTTGAAAAATTGGATACTCTAGAGAATGTCGCTAATGCATTAACAAATCCTATGAGCACAAAAAAGTAGAGGTGGTGTGCTAGTTCGATGGGCTTTGGGGCCTATGATATACAATAAATTTGAGTTTTGGAAGTAGCCAGTAAGTCCTTCATCAAGTGGGATCATGTTGGAAATAGGTCCCTTAGATTTACTAGATTGACCGACTTCCTACAATATTTTTGTTTGTTTCTCTATTGGCATGATAATTCTTTATTGGCGAGACCTTGTTCTCAATCCCATCGATGGATCGATGATATTCTATTTAGCGTGTTGTGTTCTATCGGTGAGAGTTGGTCACTTTGGTGAGACCCTCTAAGTTGTCTCCCTGATACTCCGATGTGACTTTTTTGGCATGACAATGTGTTATTGATGGGATTCTATCTTGAGTCTCCTCAATATCTTGATGGAGCATGTGAGTGAATCCTATCAAAGTGACATATCTATATTGAAGGGACTCTTTCTCGAGTCTCCTCGATGGTCCAGTAGCTATAGCAATGTTGTGAGATAATGGAGGATTAGAACTCTAGAACCATAAGTTGGGAGTTATGAGGTTTTGGAAACCTCTAATTTACTGACCACAAAGGAAAAACAATAGAGGTGGGGACCACATGGGACAAGCTGATAAGCTTGCATCGATGGGGGGATGTTACTATGTTGATAGGACTCTAAAGACAGTCTCCTCGATGGAATGATGACTCTCATCGATGAGACTTGTGGACTTTGGTGGGACTCTTAATCGTGTATCTTCGATGAGTCGATAGACTTGGAGCTATAAAGTGAACATTGGTGGGACTTCCTTGCATCAGTGTGAAGCAATTTGTGGTCTCTTTGATATGGCAATAAGGTTGAAAATTGACTTGGTGGGTAAAAAATTTGTCGAGGTGACTTGGATAGATCAAAGATACATGGTCTCGGGGTCTCTTCGATGGCTTGATACGGTTAATGTAAGTTGAAATGACAGTTGGGAATGGTATTGATTGGTTCCTTGGAACTTAAGTGACAATGGGTGAATGGTATACATTACAAAACCTTGTAACGAAGAAGGGTTTGGTTGATTGTTGTTCTACATTGTATTCTTACGAGCATCATAATAGTGTGAGAGAACAAAATTGTATTTAGAATATGTGTACGAGGTTGATTAGAGGGAAATGTTTGCGACTATGAATTAACACCTAGAGTGGAGTCTGTAACGTTTTATGAAATTGATTTACTATAATACAAAGTGGCTTTACTTGGTGTGTGGGTTTTCTCCCATAAGGGTTTTCCCACGTAAGTTTGGTGTTAAATTTTGTGTGTGTTAAATTTTCTATTCTCTTATTCTGTTAATGTGCATCTTAATGACTGTAAATCGATTTAAATGAAATTTTCTACACTTTTTTCTTGAGAATTTTGCATTTGGAAGGAATTTCTGCACAGTGCTTTCCTTACAAGGAAGAGGGGAGAGAGAGAGGTAAGAAGGAAGGTAGAGATGTTGAGAGAGGGAATGAGGGAGGGAGAAAGAAACATGTATATGGGTAGGTTAGATACATAGCAGAGAGAAAAAGTTGGTGGAAGTAAGAGAGAGAGGAGGGAGGGAAAGGTAAATAGGGATAATTGAGATAGATAGGAGAGAGAGAGAGAGAGGGGGAGGGAGAGAGAGGAGAGATAGGAAGAGGGGGGAGGGAGAGATAGAGAGAGAGGGAGGGAAAGGTAGGGAGAGAGAGGGAAAGAGAGGGAGAGAGAGTTGAGATAGAGAGATTAGAGAGGGAAGGAGAGAGATTGAGGTAATAGAGAGACAAGTTGAGAGGGAAGGTGGAGTGATTTTAGAGAGGGAAGGAGAGATAGAGGGAGAGGTAGGGAAGGAGAAAGGTGAGTGTTAGGTTTTCAAAGGTAGATATCTAAAAGCTAAATGTAGATTTTATCAAATAAACCAGAAATAAAACACACATAAAACTAACACAGAGAATTTAACGCGGTTCACCCAATGTGGGCTACATCCACCAAACCACAACCATCCAATGATATTATTAACTAGTGCAAAACCCTATTACAACATCACAAATAATTGCCTATTTCCTATAATACTGTAACTCTATCCCAAACCCTTTATAAATTAGGGTTATACAAAATCGGGGTTTTTTCCCTTTTTATGATTGTTCCCTTTTTCGATAATTTCATGAAAAAGCAGGACCCTGGCGAGGATACATGAAGAGTGTACAGTATAGAATGATCAGTCGCCACATACCAACAATCTCCCACTTGGAGACTGATCAGGCTCCACACCTAAACAATCTCCCACTTGGAGACTGAACTTGGACGACACCACTGCACTTACAACTCCCACTAGAAATAAGCACCTTGGACCCTGCTGCTTTCTTATACTTTAATTCAACCTTGAAGGCCAACCGGAGCTGAAGAGGAGCTCAAATTCTCCCTTATCACTGTCTTAGTAAACATATCTGCTGGATTTACATCTATATGTATCTTTTCCAGCTTTTTCTGTCCATCCTCCAACACTGACCGAATGAAATGATACCTCAACTGTATGTGTTTGGTTTTAGAGTGCAAGGCAGAATTCTTTGCAAGATGTATAGCACTCTAGCTGTCTGTGAACAAGTAATTTTCAGCCTGTTGTTTTCCCAACTCTTCCATGAAAAATTGCATCCATATCATCTCCTTTGCTACCTCTGTTGCAGCCACATACTCTATCTCTGTGGTGGATAAAGCAACCACCTTTTGCAATCGAGATATCCAACTTACTATTGTCCCACCAATGGTAAATACATAACTTGTGGTACTCCACCTGGTATCAATATCCCCTGCCAGATCTGAGTCAACATAGCCTTTTAAATCTGTATTAGAGCCCTCAAAACATAAATGTTTATCTGGTGTACCTCTCAAATACCTGAGAATCCATTTCACTGCATTCCAATGCTCAATTCCTGGATTACTCATATACCGGCTAACAACTCCTACAGCATGTGCAATATCTGGTCTCGTGCATACCATGGCATACATTAAACTACCTACAGCTGAAGCATATGGTACCTTGGACATTTTTTCTTCCTCCTCTTGTGTCTTTGGACACATATCCTTAGTCAATTTTACATGATTGGGCAAAGGTGTGCTGACAGCTTTTGCATTCTCCATATGAAATCTCTGCAACACCTTTTTAACATAATCAACCTGAGATAAAAACAATTTCCTATTTTTCCTATCTCTTGTAATCTTCATACCAAGGATTTGTTTTGCTGCCCCCAAATCCTTCATAGCAAATGAATTTGCTAACTGTTGTTTTAACTCCTTTATGTGATCCATGTTAGACCCCGCTACAAGCATATCATCAACATATAAACATAAAATAATGTAGCTATCTTCACCTAGCATCTTAAAATAAACACAATGGTCTGAATTACACCTGTTATAACCTTGCTCAGCCATAAAACTATCAAATTTAAGATACCATTGTCGAGGTGCTTGCTTCAAGCCATATAAGCTTTTCTTCAATTTGCACACTAGTTTCTCCTTACCTTTGACGTCAAATCCTTGTGGCTGTTCCATATAAATTTCCTCTTCCAAATCACCATGGAGAAAGGCAATTTTAACATCAAGCTGTTCTAAATGCAAATCTTCAACAACCACAATACTTAACACAGTACGAATAGAGGTCATTTTAACAACTGGAGAAAATATTTCATCAAAATCAATACCCTGTTTCTGTGCAAATCCCTTTACAACTAATCTAGATTTAAATCTTTTCTTACCTCCATCCTCCTCTTTCATCCTATAAACCCATTTGTTTGCTAAAGCCTTTTTACCTGCAGGCAACTTGCATAATTCCCAAGTCTGATTTTTCAGCAAGGAGTCCATTTCTTCTTCCATTCCATGCTCCCACTGAACCTTGGTATCCACCTGCATAGCTTCATGATAACATTTTGGTTCACCAGCATCAGTTAATAAAATAGAGTACAAAGAGGGAGAAAATATTTTTGGAGGTCTAGTTAACCTTGAAGATCACCTAAAATTCATTGGAGTTTGTGGTATTTCTTGTTGTTGCTATTGCAGAGCATGAGGAACCACTGGAACATTGGTGTTTATAATATCATCCAGCACTGCATAATCATGTTCTTTCTTCTCATGCTGCTGCAATAGATCTTTGTACAACATTTTCTCATTGAATATGACATCCCTACTTCTCACAATTTTTTTATTTTCAAAATCCCAAAACCTATAACCAAATTCATTTATGCCATATCCAACAAATATACATTTCTTTGATTTTGCATCAAGCTTGGTTCTATTTTCAGAATCTATATGTGCAAATGCTTCACAACCGAAGGTTTTTAGAAAAGAATAACTTACCTTCTTACCTTTCCAAGCTTCCTCTGGAATACCACAACCCAAAGGATTAGAAGGACCTCTATTAATTAAATAAACAGTAGTATTTATAGCCTCTGCCCACATGTTTAAAGGCAACCCAGCATGCAATCTCATAGTTCGTGCACGCTCCATTATTGTTCTGTTCATACGCTCAGCCACTCCATTTTCCTATGGAGTCCTTGGAACTGTTTTCTGCCTATGAATACCATTAGAGGAACAATAATATTCAAACTCTTTTCTGCAATACTCACCACCATTATCAGATCTAAGACATTTCAACTTTTTACCTGTCTCATTCTCAACCAAGCTTCTCCATTTTTTAAAAGTTTCAAATACATCAGATTTCTGCCTAATGAAATAAATCCATACCTTCCTAGTTGCATCATCGATGAATGTGACATAATAATGAGAGCCACCAAGAGAAGATACCTGAGCTGGTCCCTATACATCCATATGCATAAGCTCCAATTTCTCATCCTTCTTTTGTTTCCCATCCTTGAGAAAACTAACTCTCTTTTGTTTGCCATACACACAACTTTCACAGAAATCCATATTAACACATTTTAGACTTGGTAAAGCATTCTTTGAATGAAGTACTTTCATACCTTTTGCACTCATGTGACCAAGTCTGTTATGCCATAGTGCTGATTCAGAATTCGCAAAAACTATCTGATTTTCTTCCTGCTGAACTGCAGCAACTATTCCTGAACATTGATTTTTATCTGTAATAGCTAAAGTAGAAGGAACAGTATGACCTACACAAAGATATAAGGTGCCTACTTTCACACCTTTTGCTACCACTAAGGCACCTTTTGTAACCTTCCAATTTTTTATCACTAAATGTAACAACACAACCTTCATCATCTAGTTGCCCTGATGAAATTAAATTTCTTTTTAGCTTTGGAACGTGCCTCACCTCATGTAGTAGCCAATGATTCCCATTTTGCAACTTAATCTTGATGCTTCCCTTTCCAACAATCTGACAGGGTTCATTATCTCCCAAATAAACTAGCCCAAAATCCCCTTGGACATAATCAAGAAAATAATTTTTATGAGGCGTAGCATGAAATGAAGCCCCTGAATCTAACACCCAAGAATCATCAACATTGTCAAGAGAAAGAATCAAAGCATCCTCATCAGATTTATTACTTACCACATTTGCCTCTTTATTTCCTTCCTTTTCATCTCCTTCTTTATTTTTCTGAGACCAACAATCTTTCTTTAAATGACCTGGCTTACCACAGTACCAGCAATCCCTCTTGTCTCTAGATTGGGACCTTCTGTAACTTGATTTTCCTCGTGACTTCCCACGAATTCCATAATTTTTTCTTCTCTCCTTTGTTCTACCCCTGCTTTCTGCATTCAAAACACTGCCTGATGTGGATGTTCCACCTGAGCTTTTCCTATGAATTTCCTCGCTCGAAATAACACCAACAAAATCATCAAATTTCAATGTATTTGAACCAGAAATAGAATTGCTAACAGCCATTACCAAGCTATTCCAGCTTTCAGGCAAAGAACACATAATCAAAAGAGCCCTAACTTCTTCATCAAAGTTTACTTTTACAGAAGTTAATTGACTGGTAACTGTATTGAACTCATTTAGATGATCAGTAACTGATCCAACTTCTACCATTTTCATATTAAATAAATGCTTCATAAGAAATACCTTATTCGAAGCAGAAGGCTTTTCATACAACTTTGCTAGGGTTTCCATCAACTCTAGAGTTGTCTTTGCTGTTGTGATATTGAACGCCATCGATTGTGCCAAGCATAAGCAAATACTGCCAAGTGCCTTTCTGTCTAAAATATCCCAGTCCTCATCCGTCATTGCTGTGGGTTTCTTGGTTTTCCCTTCCAATGGCTGCCATAAATCCTTCTGATAGAGATAGTCCTCCATCTACATCTTCCATAACTGATAGTTTTGCCCATTGAACTTATCAACCTTCATCTTACCCTCGTCTGCCATTGCTCCCACTTAACCGTGTGACTCCCACTCAACCGTGAGACTTTCCTACAAACGATAATCGAAAACAACCCGCTCTGATACCACTTGTTAGGTTTTCAAAGGCAGATATCTAAAATCTGCATTTAGCTTTTACATATCTGCCTTTGAAAAGCTAATAGTGAGAGAGAAATAGATAGAGGTAGGTAGAGAGACCTATAAGGGGAGATAAAGAGAAGTATAGAGGGAAGGAGAGAGGGAGGGATGGAGAGAGAGGTGTGCGATAGAGGGAGGGATATATAGGAGAGGTGAGATAGAGAGAAAGAGAGTAGAGAGGGATGGGGAGCAAGAGAGATAGGTGATTGAGATAAGTAGAGAAGAAGTAAGGTGGGGAGATTGAGATAGGAAAGGAGGGAGGGAGGGAGAGAGAAAGAGGTATATAGGGATAGGTTATATAGTGATATATAGTGAGAAAATGTGGGTGGAAGGAAGAGAGAGTAGATATATAAAATTAGAGAGAGGAGGGAGAGAGAGAGGTGAGATAGAGAGAAGTGGAAATGGAAGGAGAGAGAAAGGGAGATAGAGAAAATTAGAGAGAGGAGGGCGGGAGGGAGAGAGAGGTGAGATAGAGAGAAATAGAGAGAGAGGGAGGGACAAGTAAGGGTAGAGAGAGGTGAGATAGAGAGTAGAGATATACATATATAGAGATAAAGGAGAGGGATGGGAGATAGAGAGATGTAGAGAGTGAAGGTGGGAGGGAGATAGATATTACAAAGGGAAGGATGGAGAGGGAGGGAGAGAGAGAGATAGATAGAGCTCAAAGGAGAGAGATTCAGATAAAGGGATGGAGATAGTGAGAGACAGAGGTATAGAGCATAAAAGATGAAAATGAGTGAGAGATAGAAAGATGATACAACTTGCTAACTATTGAAATTTGATCTCTTGATTACTGAAATTTTATATGTTGATTATTGAAATTTGACTATCTAAAAATTATAAGATCTTCCAAAAGCTAGAATTTGCATTATAATTCCAAGAGATCCTAAACCACTCTCAAACATCCTGAAACTATATACATGAAATATAACTTAAAGTATAAGAAAGTAAATTTCCATATGTAATTTCAACTTAAATTTTTATTTCATGTATATAGTTTCTCTGGTAGAGAAGAAATATAAATAAATAAAAAGAGTTCACAAAAATACATTCCACAAAGTTATGCACTTGATTTGGCGAACATCAAATTTGGCGCTAGCCAAATGAATTAGTTCACTTGGCGAGCACCAAATTTGGCACACGCCAAATGAGTTTCTTTGGGAAGTACCAACCTAAATGGTTTGATTTTGCCTTGGGCTTCCAAACCAAAGGTTTGGATGACCATTTGATGCCATGGACATGATTTTCTCAAGAAGGTACCAAATTTACACATATTTTTGGCCATGCTAACCATCTCATTTGCACATATTTCAATGCAAGTTTATTAAAAAACTGTGATAATGCTAGGCTCTCTCTTAGCTATCTAAATATTTATTTTTCATTTTGATTATGTTAAGGTTTTGATCCATAACTTCTCTTGTTATTACCTCCATTTTTTTTGTCAAAACCAACATGTGCTAGTTTTAGGATAGATTTTTACTCGTTCATCAAATCTTGAAACAAATTACATTTTTTAAAACTATACTCCATTCTACACATGATAAAAAAGAATTGATTTTCAATTAGTTTTAAAAAAATAAGGGTGAGCATGCTCAAATTTTAGCTTTTTAGGATGTTTCCACTTTGAAAATTCATAAAATATTATATATTCATTAAAATATTAGCTAAAAGAATAGGGATAAACTACATGATGTTAGCTAATTTCTCATCATTTGGATTTTTAAAATTCTAAAAAAAAGTTAGTGAAAAAGGGGGGCGTCTTAGATGCTATGCCATTTTTTTGATAAAAATAGGACCTATTTTGGGTCCCCCCTTTTGAAAGCCTTAATCGTCATTATTTTCAAAAAATATAATAGCTTAGAAACTAGACCCAAATCACTACAACTCTTGTTTTTACTACATCTTCAAATTTTGAGTGTAACTATCTTCATTTTCTCATGCACATCAGATTTTATTGATTTTAGGAAAAAAAGTGGCATCTTAAGAGTCATTTTTGTGTCATAGCTTGGTACAATTACCCTCATTTGATCTATCATCCTATCAATCCTATCATCATGGTGTTGGTTTGATAAGAAACTACATTCCTCCATCAACACATCAAAAGAGAAAATCAAGTGGGGCTAAGGTGCACTCTACATCAGCTATATCTAAGGATAAAGAAAGGTGAAGGTATTGTGTATTGTATTATATTCTATGTTATTTACCTTCAATCCATTTTATTTTCTTCAACCCTTAGTGATAACCATAATTCATTTCACTATCTTACATCCTTCACTAGATAAATCAACCTACACACTTGCATTAATACTAAGTTTAATTATTAATAATATATTTCATTCCAATCAGGGATGTGCAATATACCATTAATCCCCTTATCACACCCCTAAGTGAATCAAATATAGAATTTTTCATGACGAACTATAATCAAATGAGAATCATCACTAAAGTTCACTTTCCCACCATCTTATTTTTCTACTTTAAATATAAACCTAGATGGGAGGTCATTTGAAAGGAAACACTATAATCTACCAACCATGGTGAGTTTATGAGGATACAACAAAGGAATTCTATGTTAGCACGTGTGGCTATGCCCATCCTCTACAAACACCAACAGTATAAGAAATCATAGGGATCCCAATCACCAATTCTTGTGTACTCATTTGTTGGGGATACCTATAACTGACATGGTCAAAACATTCATTCCAAAGATCACTCATTGAATCTACATGTGCTATAAGAGATGAACTAGAACAAGTTGAGCTCTCAAATCCATAAAATCTATATAGTTGAGATGTAGAACCAACAATTTTAGTAGCCACAACAACATCAAGATCATGTGGAGGTCTTGAATAACCACATCATGCAGTGAAAGAATCTGTGCAAGATCATGGGGGTTGAAAAAAAAGTGATGTGAAAAAAGGTATTTTTAACATGCCCAAAAATGTAAAAAAGAATATTTGAATTTTTGCAGGCTTAGGTACAATATCTGTTTAGTTTATGTTAGAATTTTTAATTTTGTCGGGTCTAAGCCTGACCAATTTTTTAATTTTATATATTATAATAATTTTTTAAATATATTTATCATATACAACATATATGGAAATTAAATTAAAAAACATTATAATAATGTTATTAAAAAATATTATTATAATTTTTGTTAATTTAATATTATATAATATTATATTTAATATATTATAATATTATATAATATTATATTTAATATATTATAATATTATATTTTATTATAATATTTAAATATTATATATTTTTTTATTAAAAGGGGGTAAAAACTTTATTGAAATCAAGAAATCAATAGTACATAAGGATCAAGGAACCCATGAGCTCCCACAAAAGAAAAAACTATAACATCAAACAAAAGCCACCATCCAAACAACCACCAGAAAATGCCCCTCTCTAAATCATGAACATACTCAGGGGATAATTGGCTCTACCCCTCAATCCTCCAATCATCCTCATACTATGAAACCCACTTAGCCAAACAGTCAACAACCCTATTCCACTCTCACAAAATGTGGACAAAAGACACCACTTCCAATGTAGAGCACCTCTACAAAATTTGTCGAATCACCAACACAATCTGCCAATTAACCTCGGCCACCTTTTCCTCAAACAACATATTAACAGTAATCCATGAATCAGATTCATAGATAATATTTTTCCAACCCAAGGAACAAGCACACTGAATAGCCTAGAGAATCGCCAACCCTTCCATAAAGTTGTTAGAATGCTGCCCTTTATGGATGGAGAAAAAGAAAAATACCAAACCAAAACAGTCTCTACCAACTCCACCAATCCCAATAGGCATAGGGTTATCCCTAGAGGACCCATTGGTATTAATCTTTAGAAAATTTGTTAGAGGAGGTAACCATCTTCAAACCCTTTAAACCTTCTTTTTAGCCCTCCTTCCCCTTTTGGCTAAAGCAAAGAATGGATTCAACCCCTACAAGCCCAATTTGTTCATAATCTCATCATCACTTCTTTCCAATGAAAAAGCCACTTCACATTTGGCTTCAAACATCTCTTGGATCATACCAACAATTTTGTGCCAAATCTATTGAACCATCATCCTATCCCCACGAAAAATCATACAGTTCCTCTCCAACCAAATTTTCCAATCGATGAACGTAGGACCAATGCTCCACATAATCTGAAGGAAAGAGGCCTGGGAAGGGGGTCTTCCTAGACTACTCTAGAGCTCAACAAGGGAAGACACATGAACACAAGTATGTTTCTAAACATCCCACCACCAATACCAGAGAAGCATAGAATAAGGACAATGGAAAAAAAATGGGAAGAATCTTCCTCACTGCAATCACACATAACACAAATATAGGGACCTTGGAATCCTCAATTACGAAGATTACCCCAAGTCAAACATCTATTCCAAGCTAGAGTCAACACAAAAAAATTACACTTTGGCCATGAAAACTTGTTCCAAACATGTTTCCACCAAGGCACCTCCACCCCCCAAACTTACGAGACAATAACTCCTGATATCCACTAGCCATAGTGAAAGGACCCTTAGGATTCAAGCTCCAAGACAAAATATCATTATCCCTAAGGGAACTACATTGTTTACCATCCAAAATATTTTGAAGCACAATGCAATCCTCCTCCAACTCGAGAACAGGCCAATCACAAGGATCCTTCCACCTAGCTACCTCCACCTGCCCACAAGGATATAAATTCTTAAAATCACTCACCCTTGACCAACTAGCCTCCAAAAAGCGTTGACATAGATTCAAAAAATTAGGATATTGATGGAGAATGGGGGAAAAACCATCCCAAGAATCAGATGAAAGGAGAGCCTCAATCCCCCTATTTCATATCTAGAACAATCCCTCCTTGATCAATGCAACCCCTTTCTTAAGTGTTCCCCAAATCACAGAACCTTTCCCCATCAAAGGAAACCTCAGAATCTCCTCCTTCAGAACCCCCAAAAGGTATTTATGAGATAAAATCTTGGCATAGATATGATTTTTCTCCACACGCCACCTCTAGTAAAGCTTTGTAGCTAAATCCAACCTAGACCAAGTTGCCTATCGCAATCCAAGACCCCCAAATTGTCTTGGGCTACATACAATATCCCACTTTACCAGGCTCCACTTGGATGAGGACAAGCTACCTACCCATAAGCACTGTCTGTCCAGAGAGTCCAAATCCTTCACAAACCCAACTAGAGCCATTTGTACCATGCACCTATAAATAGGAAGAGCCTGCACCATAGAATTTAGCAGCTAAAACGGCCAACACAGGACAACCATCTATGAGTCCAATGATTCACCTTCACATTAAAGTTATCCAAAATATTCTACCATGAATCCTTGGGAAGTCTTCCAACAAAGATAATAATACCTAGATAAGTTGAAGGAAAAAACCAATATGGAACCTCAAGATATGAGCGATCCTTTGTTGAATAAGCGTTGAAGTATTAAAGAAGAAAATGGATGATTTATCTCCATTAATCCTTTGACCAGAAGCAACAAGGTAGATGTACAAATCTTTCTATAAATTCATAGCTTCTCTGATCTTCACCAAACCCATTAAGGTAGTATCATCCACAAATTGTAGGTGAGATTGGGGATGCAAATAATTTCCCCACCTCCATCCTTGGATAAAACCCAACTCCACATTATGCCTCACCAGTCTCCCTAGACCTTCGACAAGAAGAATAAATAAATAATGGGAGAGAGGATACCCTTGATGAAGACCCCTAGAAGCACTAAAAAGAGAGGAAGGCTCACCATTTATCAACACTGAGAATGAAGTGGAACTAACACAACACATAACCCACTAGACCCACTCTGTAGCAAAACCAAAAGCAATAAGAAATTTTCACAAGAAGGACCACTTCACTCTATCATAAGCCTTTGCCAAATCTAGCTTGATGAACACAACCTTTTATTTCAAGTAAACCATAGAATGAATGGTATATGTAGAAATGACCACCCCTTCCAAAAAATTTCAATCCTTCACAAAACCACTTTATTCCTCAGAGACAAGCCCTCTAAGCAATCGCTTTAGCCTTTCAACAATCAGCTTGGAAATGATTTTTTAAACCACATTACAAAGGGAAATGGGTTGAAATTGACTCATATGATCTGCTACCTCACATTTGAGAATGAGAGTAAGGAATGTAGAATTTAAATCACATAATATTTGCTTATTCCTCTGAGACTCATGAACCACCTACAAAAGTTCCAACTTAATGATATCCTAAAATTCTTGATAAAATTCAATCAGAAAACCATAAGGGCTCTGGGATTTCCCTTTCTTCATCTAGAAAACAATAGCCTCTAATTCCTCTAGAGAGATATTGCTCAAAATATTCTCATTCATCTCCCTAGTGACCAAAGAGGGGATACAAGAAAGAACTTGGTTTTCTTCCACCAAACCATCTTGAGAGTCCTCTCTAAATAAAAAATCAAAGAACTGTGTAGCTTATCTAGACATATCCTACATAGAAGATAAGTGTTCACCCTTATCATTCACAAGAATAGGCATAGAGTTACCATGCCTCTTGGCCTTCACTGAGTTGAAGAAGAAAGTGGTGTTTTTGTCTCCCTCATGTAACCACTCAACTCGAGCCTTTTGTTTCCAATAAATTTCCTCGCACAACTCACATTCTTCTAAAGCTTTCAAAGCCCTGACCTCCTCCTTGAGTAAATCCTTAGAAAGACCAAACTCCCTTATCTCTCGAGTGATGACATCCAAGTCAGCTTGAGCAGAAACCTTAGCATGAAAAATATTGCCAAAGCACTACCTATTCCACCTTTTAAGTTGATATTTTACCTATTGCAACAATTTAGAAAAATAATACATAGCAATGCCAAAAGTAGGTCTTCCCCTCCTCCACCATTCAACCACATGTACCTACAAAGAATAATATCTTAACCACATAATCTGGAACTTGAAAGAAGAGGACTGAGCAACACAAGCCAAAGTAGTAGATAACTTAATAGGCCAGTGATTCGAACCCCTCTAGTCCAAAATCTCAGAGCAAGTAGAAAACCTTCCACCAACCCAAATTAGGACACCAAGAAATGGTCAAGTCTCTCAGCAATATAGCACTCCCCCAATCTCCTATTGTTGCAAGTAAACTGACCATTCTGAGGTTTAATGTCAACTAGATTTAATGAAAAAATGTTATCATGAAAAGAGGAAAGCAGAGGGATCCAATCTTGCAATACTTCCCTTCTTCTCATCCAACTCAATAATAGCATTGAAATCACCTACAATAATCCAAGGAAACAAAGGAGCAAGGCTTTGAAAAAAACTGATATGGGACCACAATAACTACTTACCAAGAAAATCAATAGGCGCATAGATGTTTGAGAGAAGAATAGTTTCCCCCAACTACAAACTTGACTCAACCACAAAAATGGATGACTTGGAGGACAACCACCAAAGAGGACAAATGTTCAGAGGGCTCCACAAAAAGGCCACCCCCTATCTTACCATGAGCCCCAATACACTGGAAACCACACACCCATAGCTCATACCACAAATCAATCATACCTTCAACAATTAACTTAGTCTCCTGTAAAAAATGAACATAGGGAGAATGAGATCTCAACAAATTCTGAACAGTTTTTTTTCGAGGGCCATTGTTCAAGCCCCTTACATTCCAGGAGAGGACGATCATTTTGGAGGGTTAGAAAAATGAGAATCCAGGGTCTTAATAGATCCAGAATCCACCAAATTTTCCCCCATCAACTTTTTTTTTTCCAAGTCCTTATTTCTCCCAACTTTAGAAGACTTCTTAGCAACCCCTTTCTTTTGGTCTTTTTAAAGAATTCCCAACGAAGGAGGATCCTTACTACCTTTTATTGATTTTGATCCCTTTCACCATTGGAGTAGAGATATCTCCCTCCCCCATCTTCGTATACAAAAGAGCCTCTAATATCTCATGAACCACCAAACTCAAATCCATTTCCATTTGCAAATCCCCAGTCTCTCGAGAAGCCTGGTTGTAATATGAAATAATTCCTTCCTAAACCCCTTATGGGACACCCTGGTCCAAAAACATCATCCTTGGATTCACATCTTGATGACTAAGCTCATCCAACACCTCAAATCTATTAAACGTATCACTTTCCTAGTGGTCCTTAAGAGTCCTCTTTTAACCTCAGTTCCTATTACGAGCCTTAGCAAGAAGAAAATCCTTTGTGCCAATAGCCTCACCAGGCACGAGATCCTTGCCTTTGTCAACTTTAGGTGGGTTGCAAGGAGGTTGAGCAGTCTGAGACCCAAAAGACATAGACTTCATGCATCTCCTGATGGCCATATTCATGACAAAGATGACATTGAAAGGGAAATGTCTCATAATCAAGCTATTGCACCCAAGAGCATGAACCTGTATGAATTTCCAAAGAATTTGGAAGAGGTTTATTTAAATTATTTTCAAAACAAATGTGAGAAAAATTCATTACCTTTCTATCCTGGGTTTGCTAAGAAGGACGCACCGGATTTCCAAGCAACAAAGAAAGATGATGCAAAATGTCATTATGCCAATATTCAATTGGAAATCTGGGGAGACAAACCCACACCAGAACCCAATTCAAAAGCTCCTCTGAAGGATCAAAACCCACATGTCAGGGTTTAATAAATAAACCAACCTGGTTGTGGAAATAAGGCCCACCTTCAAACACTCTATTGTAATCCACCATGCAATTAAATGTCACCATGAAGTAAATATTTGCTAAAAACATTATTTCCATCTCACCCTCTAAGGACCAAGTACAATGAGCCCACAATTCCAAAAATTGGAGTGAAACCCTCATTCCCCACAAATTGCAAAGTAAAGCATGTTTCAAGAAATACTCGATATTGTCTGCAATCGATTCAGGTTGAATGACCAATGCTAGCCTATCTTTGGAATGTTCCAGACAACCATTTATCTTTGGTATACGAGAACCACCAACTGGAACAAAACCACCATTACTTGAATCATTTGAAAAAAAAACTATTATTAAAAACCCTTGATTAATGGTTTGGCGAAGAAGCTCCAAATGCAACTTGAAAATCCAAAGGGGATTTGACCCATGATGTCTCCCCTGGAGCCATGCTAAAGAAATCTCTAAGACCTTACTAGGTTGAACAAGATTACACACCCTCATAGCACAGGCTAACCAAGGCCAAACCCAAAAAATTTGAAACTCACCCCAACTGAAAAAGAAATAGCAACGATCATTTGCAGAAACATGAAGAAAAGAGAAGGCTATCAAAAAAGAACTCATCCCCATCGACGCAACCCCACTCACCAACAGGCAGAAGCACACAAAAGAAAAAATACCCTAGAGAAAAATAAGATCCCACCTAACAAAAAACATAGTCTAAGAAGGCGAATATCAGAGCAAAGTCAACATGCACTAAGTGGATGACCCTCATGTAGGCCTTGAAACGTCATTCAGGCATGACTCAGGTAGCACCATCTCCTCCATCTCCTTAGGATGTAATAAGTGAAAATTTTCAAATAATTTCATTAAATTCCTAAGACCTACCTTAAATATTATATATTAAATATAATATAATATTTATTATATTTTATGTTTATATAATATTCTATTATTATATAATATTATATTATATTATACTATATTATATTATATTATATTATATAATATAATATATATTATACATAATATAATATAATGTATACTATACTATAATATAATAAATATTATATATTATATATTATATTTTTATATTATGCATTTCAAATATATTAATATATTAGCTCATTGTGCACACATTATTTTACTAGCCAACTTGGATATGGAAATTCACAGGGATTCATTTTGCTAAAAATCAATCAAATTTCAAAGGTATGTTTGGACTTTATGTTTTTATTCAATTTATATTCTTTTTGCATTGTTTTTTTTTAAATTTTAGTCAAAAATTGGGTAAATTTGATAGGTTTTTTATTTCATTAAAATCATTATTAATTTTGAATTTTTTATCAATTAATAGGCTTAAAATGGATCAACATGAAAACCCTAACCCCGCATAACATGAATAACCTAACCCTGAAGAGGGTGAAAACCCTCCAAATCCTCCTTCACCGTGATCGTTGTTTCCAAACCAAAATGTTCCAATAATACATGAATCTATTCATAAAAATTTAGATCAGTTGAGAAATGTATGTTGAATCTATGAGACACTCACTGAGCTATCAAACATGAAAAACACTTTGGAAACAATCATTTAAAATGTTGAAACTTTGACAACTAAGCACAATAGACTTGCATAGTGGTGAGAGGAACATAGGAAATTTTATACTGATGGGTTATCAAATGATGAGGTGAGGAAACTTGATATTGAAAAAGCCCAATTAGCTGAGTTATTCATCGATCATAGAATAGGACAACCTGTTAATGTGTAGAAACAAAAAATTTCAATTAAATGGTGCACCCATAGAGGCATATTATATAATTTATGGAGACATTGATGGATGGTTTTTGATCAGCCACCCAACAAAAATATTGATGTCCCTCGGTATTTTCTTTGAAAATTATATGTCGAGTTTGTGCTAGGGAAACATGTCAATTACTTTGACATGAGATATTTCCAGGATGTTGGTAGAGGGATGTCATAGGATAGACCTAGAGCATGCCGAGTCACCCCAGTTCATCCTGCTCTGCCTATTACTGCCCCGACTCCACTAACTTACCCTGAGATTTTTGTAGATGCAGGGAATTTGAGCATTTATGCCTTACATTCATTGAGTGATCATTTGGTAACGCAAAGCCATCATGTTGTGTAGCCATTTGATGGTGCATCCCATCATAATGGTGTTGCACCTAATACATCCCAACATGATTGTGGTGCACCTACTACATCAACTCCCACTGGTACACCATCATCAGCTCCCACTAGTACATTATCCTCTTTAGGACATATTTGTGTGCCTCATCATTGCATGATGTGCAATAATTTATGTTTGGGTCCTCTCCGACGGTCCACTAAGGCTACCATAGACACATATGACTATGAGGTTCATGATATGTTAGATGTAGGAGTTGATAGAGAATGGAGTGGACCATTTGTAGGAGAGACATCAACTTTTGGGGATGATATGGGAGGACCGGTAAGACTTAAAGTAATTTCATAGTGTGTTTTACATAAATTATTTCATATTTAATGAGAGATATTTGTACTAATATATGTTTATGTGTTGGAATCTTTAATAGTTGTTGACAGAGGAGAAGATGTCGCAAGTGCAAGAGCCTACGCATATTTCCATTTCATTTTCCCTAGAGAATAAGTATACAGTATTATTTAAATTATTATTTTAGATGTTAATTTTCAAAATCTATTATGTTTAAATACATGTACTACATATATTGATAGTCTAATGTAATTTTGTCTTTTTATTTAGTAACCTGGTTTTTATACAACCTTGTTAACTACGTCTGACCTATTGGATGAAGTTTCAGAACAGGTATGTATATATTTTTTATTCTCGACATTATGATTATATGTGCATGTGCATTTAAATTGTGTTACATTCTTGTCATTTTTTATATAAGAAACCATCTTAGCTGATGCATCCAATATGAGCCCATCTAGTGTCGTAGCATCATAATAGGTATGTGTTTATTTTATACTATAGATATTTAAGTTTAGATAGTAGTAGATATGTGTTTAGTAGATATAATTATTTGTCAATAATTATATGTTAATTTGCATCATTTTTATTTTATCTGCTATGGTCCTCTACTCGAATCAACACTGTGATGAGTGTGAGACCATTATTTTATATGAGGATTCTTGATTGTCTTAAGGGACAATCATATGCAGAATGTCTTGCAGAAAAGAGAGTAAGACTTGAGGTAAAAAGGAATTGCATTATTGATATAATATAGTACATGTATACTAATTTTGATGTTAAATTCATAATTTATAAATGATAGTATATAAGTTTCTATTTACTAGTCTATCTACTCAACCATTCACATAATTAATCTAATTTGTGGTTTGAATTGTTACTTTGTAGGAAACTTCAACACAACTAACTTCTTCGAGGAGGCTCAATTTTGATGGTCCAACACAAGATTAGGATATGATATAGACTGATATGTACTTAGGGTTTGATAGATCTTGAGATGGCATATACGCCACATTTTATAAAACTTCTTGTAAAACTTGATCTGAGTAGGCATATGCCAAATTTGTATATGTACAAACACAATTACTCTACATTTTGATATATAAGAATTGATATTCAATCTAATTTTTTCCTCATGTGCATGTCTTTCTACTTTGAATTTTCAAAATGGAATGTATAATTATCTTAGAATGGTTTAAAGTTATGATTGACAATGTATGCTATAGATTAATGAAATTGCATTTTAATAGAAATTATGAATTACAATTGGTAATCCATATTTGTAAGAGTTCATGCATATTAAGGTTCAAATACATTACATTCCATGAGACCATATTTCTTTGAGGAGTTTTTTCAAAAAATTCATTGCCTTTTCTATTGTACCACATTTTTCATACATGTCTACCAATACATTTTTATCAAACACTCAATTTGACAATACCCATGATTTCAAGATTTATTGAATGAATTTACATTTGGTTTTTTTTTTGAGATCGTGTAATGAAGTGGGTGTTGTGCCTATAGCACACACGCCCTGTTCGGAATGGGACCCTCTTTCTTTTACCTTAACGGGTCATTTTGTTGCCGCCTAATTCTTCGTGCCCCTATTTTGTTGTCCTAGATGGTCAATGTGTCTCTCAAGTCTCATCTTAGGTTGACCATGTATTTCCCCTCAAAAATTACTGTCTTGGGTCCTTTTAGGGTTCCTTTGTTACTTTTCCCTTTTTTGCCATCTATGGAACCTCCCGGGCCTGACTCGTCGGGTTTCCACTCTCGTGTTTCCCTGTAATGTTTTCTCTTCCTATCAGCCTTTGGTCAGCATCCTTCCAGTTCCTAGAACCTGGCTTCCTATTTTCCGTTTGGTAACTTATGCGAAATCTGGCCTTCCATCTCATTCTCTGAGCCCAGCCCTTTGGGTTTCCCTGCACGAGTTTCCTTCACGTTTTTGCTGTTTTGAATGGCCATCAGCCAATGTCCTTTCAACACTCAAACCCCTATGCCTACTTCACCATTAGCGTCTCACTTAGGAAATTTCAGATGGTCATGCCCCAACATCATTCCGACCTTTAGTTTCTAGTTCTCCCACTACCATCCTTAATTTTAAATGCACCAACCTCACCGAACGCCATTGCCCTTCCACCATTTTAGATGGACGTCAAATGATCGCCTTTCAGCTTATGGGTTCCAAATGCCTTCTTGTCGCCTAATTTTGAGATGGAGTTAAATGAAAATCTTAGTATTTACCATCATCGGATCTCGAACCCCGGACTTCCACCGTCGGGATTCTGTCCCGTCTAGGCCATCCTGAATAGTGAACTCAAGCCATCCTTCTGGCCATCGAACCTCGACACTCTGATCTCCTACAAGTTTTAACAAGCAAAGTGTAAGGAAAAACCTCTCTCCGGGTCCACTCCGTCGAGTTGTAGATTCTGGACTTTCGTCCCTACTTTGTTGTTTTATATGACTATCCTGCAATGACATCCTGGCCTCTATGGCCCGAATGCTCGAATGATTGAAAATGTTGCAAGGCTTGGTCTCACAATCTTCTTCCTCCCAAGTCTCGGACTTCGAAACTCCACCTTTGGAATGTGGTTTCTTTAAAGTTGTTTCAAATGGCTATCCCTTGATAGCCTTCCCTCAGTTAGATTATGCATGCCCTAATGATGACCTAAATGACTTCCAATCTAAAAATGAATGATGACCCACATGCTAAAATGTGACCTTCTTCCACATAGACACTTCATTATCCAAATCCAAGATTGGGAGAAATCGTCCGAGTCTCCCTGTGTGATTCTCCCTTCGAAACAACATTCTAATAGGGGCAGTCTCGCCTTTAGGGCCAAGGTCATCCAATTTCCCTTCGGTGAACCTTCAATGACAATTTTGACTAAGTGTTAGACTTTTTGAATGATAAATTATTCAATCTAACCATGTGTTGCAGGGATTTGGCTAACCATTTTTATCGTCATGCATGCTTTTACTAAACCACTCCTCTATGTGCAAGATATATGGAATCAGGTGCAGAGCCCTTGGGGCAGTCAAAGAAAAAGGAAAGAGAATTGCCAAGGCTCCACGAGGCAAGGAGGATAAAGATCAGATGAAATACCAATTCAAGGGAGTGTAGTTGCAGTCCAAGGTCACAACCAAGTGGAAGGATATTACTGACACTAATATTGGGCATGTTAACATTGATGAGTTCATACAGAGGGTCAAGATAAACCCCAAGACAAAAAATGAAAAGTTAACCAAAAGCAGCAGGATAGCTAAAGCTATTGGTTTCCCTCCCGATTTGGTCACTCCAAAGCTAGTGATGGCTTGCAGAGAGGCATACTAGCTAGAAACAAGAACTATTGTTGATAGAGATGGGAACATTTTGATCGATGTGTCACCATAAGGAATAATGAAAACCTTACATATTCCTACCTTCAGAAAGATGGAGTTGCCTACTATCCAGGAATGCAAGGAAATGTGGGATGAAGACCCCATGAGATGCAAGAAACTTATAAATTAGTATTGGCAGAAGGACAAAAGGGGCAGTGTTGCAAAGGTGCATCATGATTTATTCAAGAGTGGCTTCTATGAGGATTACCATGACTTGGTCACTTTGTTGAGCAAATTAATGGGCCTCCCCACTGCAACATATTTTCAGGAATGGATGGTGTACTTAGTCGAGAAAATTCTCTATGGGGAGGACAACACATTCTACTAGGGAAGAATAATCAGTGTCTTCTTTAATTAAAAATTCATGAACATCAAAAAGACATCCAATTTATATATGTCCTCTTACCTGGTATACTCAATGGCCAATAGGAGGCATTGTCATGGTCTATTCAGGGCTCCAAATGAAGTGCCTAGTAGAGAACTCAAGGCTTTTGACAAATAACCTCAGCTACAGTTCAAGAACTTGAAGAGAGATTATTGGAGGGTGAATGATGCACTCATCATTTATATCATCAGGTTGCTTGGGGGTGACTTTGAGAGAAGAGTCTCCCATAGTGCCCGAGCCTTCCTAGAAAATTATGCCTTCCTGTTTATCCAATATCCAAAGTTCACCTACATCCGCACAAGGATTTTCAGAAAATCCAAACAAGCTACCCCAATACCCTAATGACTGGATCATATTATTAGAGCTCTCTTGGTAGCTATGACACATTCACACCATTCTAAGCAACAAGCATCTAGCAGGGATCCCTTATCCCCTTACACTCAGCTAGGGCATGTATGAGCTCTACACTTCCCAATGTGCCCATAATTCAGAAAAAGAGCTGGTAGAATATCATTTCAAGCCTCACACGACCAGGCTGTAGATGGATCCATACGCCATATTAGGAAGGCAATTGGACAGGAGTATGCCCACCTCCACAATGTCGATGATTTCTAGCCTAGTTGCAAGGATGAATTTGAGATTCGAGTAAGACATTATATGTGGATGACTGCATACTTTGTAAAGAGGGTGAACTTGTTCCTAGTGCCCAATCAGCTAGAAGAAGATGAAGACACGGTCATCGACCCCAGCTACAATTCCATTGCAAATATACCATTACTAGTGATTGATTGGGATGAGCCAAAGGTTGATGACCTCAATACACTTACCAAGCCTATTAAGGCTCGAACAAAGGCATGGATTGATGAGCGATTTGCTCAATTGAAGCAACAAGGGGTCATCCTAATGTATAAGGGGCTCAAAAGTGAGCCAAGCGGTTTTGATGGTGGGGCATCTGCTACATCAACTAGAGAAAAATCAAAATCCCCTCCATATTTTTTATCAAGAAAGAGAAAGGAGATGGAAGAGAAACAGTCCAACCCAAAGGTGTAGGCTAGAAAGGCCTCATAAGGTAAACCTCCCAAGAAAAATAAGTGAATAGGTAGTGTCACTAAAATGCTAGTAATCCAAGAAGATATTCTCTATGAGGGAGAGGAGATGGAGGTTGATCAGTCAAATTCTCCACCTATCTCATCTGCTGCTGTTGCCACCACCCCACCTATCCTTGTGCAACAGTTGCATCCTCTCTGCCTGCGGTAAAAATTGTCATCCACCTTGTCTCTACTTCTCCCATCCTGCAGGTAATATCAATGGATTCATCCTCCACCACCACCTCACCGATATCCTCATCCTCCATGTCTCCTTCCTTTTCTCTTCTGGCTGCCACCTCTGCAACTATAATGCTTACCCTTGCCCTTCCGAAGTCTTTTGTGAAATACATGCAAAAGTGCCCTCTGAGCTCTCAAGAATGTTTGCAAACCTGGTAGTGTATGCTGAAATTTCCCAAGCAATAATCAACACCCCAATTCCACCTCCTCCTACTGAGCCACACAATATGGAGGCCACAATGCAAATTCCTAAAGAATTGGAAAGACAACAGTTGGAGGCAACCAAGAGGTTTGAAGAAGAGGTAGATTACTATCATGAGCACCCCCATTTATGAGCATCAGGAAATTGATGAGGTTTCCTATGAATCTTCCAGTGATGATGCTAAGGGTCTAGATAAAAAAATGATAGAAGAAATAGTTGATCCAGAACATGACACGGAGCTGGCTAAGAAAATCAAGGAAATTGAAGACAAGGAGGCTGAAAGATAGCTTATTAGTGAAGAAAGGGTTGCTGCCACAGAGACGGAGGATGATACGTCTCCATTGGAAGAACATGACCGTGCCCCTGGAAATGATGAAGAGGTATTCCCTCATTGGGAGCAAGAAAATAAGGAAGAAGATAAGCCTAAAGGAGAGGCTGAAAATTATAAGAATCTAGAGATTGAGCAGCCCAAGGAGCACAAGCATGATGAAGAAAAATAAGAAAAGGATGTTGAAAAGGAAAGCAACCGAGATGAATTCTTGCCCGCCAAATCCCCTATCAAATGCATAGTATTCATCCAAGACTCCAATGAGGAAAAGGAGCATACAAACATAGAGCAGGAGGCTCTCAATGGTAAGGCCATTGAAATTAGAAAAAATGATGAAGAGGATAGGCATGAATCACCTAAGGAAAATTCCTCGATGCTCGACTAGTTGGAGAGACAATTGGAAAAGAAGGCTCTCACCTTGAAGGATCCAAAGGAAAGGCTAGAAGCTATATTGGCAAGAGCCAAAATCAACACCAAGAAAGAGAAGAAGCCAAAGATCAGGTCAAAGGTAACAATGGATGCATCTGAATCTAGAGTAGTACAACTAGCTATGCCAATGGTGGGAGAACAAGGAATAAGTTACAACATATCCACCATCGATTTGGGAGTAGCCACTAGGGAGAAAAAAGTAGATCAGCTCCAAGAATCTGTTACCATGGTGGTGCATCTCTTTCAGTAGGACAAAGTTTCCAAAGAGGAGCTTAAGGCACAGGTGGTTGATTTGACAGCCTACATCCAATACTTGTCATCCATAGAAGAAAAACCAACCACATCCTCAACCCTACCTTAATCATTGTCCAGAGAACAGATTGACAAACTAGAAAAGAGAAGGAACTTGGACAAGACTATGAAGAAGTGGTTCCGACAGGTCTTGGACATTGGGAATATGGGCATCAATTGCGCTACTCGGACAAAAAAAAAAGTTCTTGCACATTCAAAAGTCTCTTGAGGGTACCAAGAAAATCTACACTGAATTCCCAAGGAAATATGAGGCTGCTTACCCAAAGATTGAGGCTATCCTCAAGTTGCCAAGCGAGATTTGGGAGAAGGAATCTACATTCAAAGAAGAGGATCACTGGCTCATGGATATCTGGAAGTGAGACTTTGATCATTGGAAGGAGAGGCTAGAACAGGTACTTGGAAAGGTAAATCTAGATATTGAATGGGCCAAGGAAGTTAGAGAATATTGCCTCCAATATCTAAAGCTAATGACAAGATATGATATGCTCGTTGTCCAAATCAATCCGGAGAATATAAAGCCTCACTTTCAAAAGAGGATGGAAGATGGGATGTCAACTAAAATTACTAGGGATTTCATGAGCTTTGTTGCCCAAGCCTTCGCCCAGTCTGAGCTATTCAAGGATCACGCTGCCAAGTATGAGGAGGATTGGGGGAAGCTCGTCAACAATTCCAAGGAATGGAGCTAAGCTCGTCATCATAGAGGTCGATAAGCTTTAGTCAGTGATGTTGAAATTCATGGAATATGCGGCTTTGAAGAAGCAGGAAGGCAACCCTGTTATTGATGAATAATTTCTAAAGGAGTAGCTACAACAAAGAGAAATCAACAAGAGGACAAAAACGCTACAGTACTGCCACTAAAAGACAAAACAGGGATATGGAAAAAAATGTATTTTAAAATGTAATATATTGGGGGGTAGGTAGAACCCTAGGTTACAGTGAATTGTGGCCACACAAATGTAAATCAATCTTGGACATATATTCTACTTTTGGGACACTATAAATAGGGGACCTCTTGTCAGTTTCAAGGAGAGTTGAGTTGTTGTAAAGCTTGCTGCAAAATTTGCAATATAAATACATTGACTTTGATGCATTTATGGGTTTATTCTCATGTTTCATGATTATTCTCTCATAATTAGATGATTTGGTTAAATTTAAGTTGCTGTTTTAGTTTCCTTTCAGTTAACTTTGGTAGATTTAGTAATTTTGTTTGTTGGTTATGAAGATTTCTGCTGTGTAGATGCCTTCTTTGTCCATATGTTTGTTTGTTTGCTGCTGGTAGATGGATGTGCAAAGTTAGTCTAGACCTAGATTTGAAGGTTCTTTTAAATATTTATCTTTGTTCATGCATATGTATGGTGAATGAATGGTAAAATATCTGCAGTCCTTTGAAGATAGCATAGATTTAATGAGACTGTGAAATCTTTGGTTAAGTGGAATTTTGTTTTAAGGAAGTTGTCCACATTAGAGACCTCCATGATCACTGTTCATTGGTATTTGCAGGTCAAGGAACCCTCTCTCTTCCTTGCCTTTTTTTTTTTTAGAAATAACCTATGCTAAGGTTCATTGCACATTATAAAGCCAAATCTTAAAATAAAAATAGAGTTCATGATTGTTGTTTGAACTTACAACAAATGTATAGTAACTTCCCCACCTCAAAAACTCCATTTGCAGATCCGATCCCCCTTCCATCTTAACTCACATAAGTCTGCCATGTGATTACCATAAAAATCACATCAAATATCAACTGAGATATTCCATGCAAGTCATGACCTAACACACGAGAGAACTTGGGCTGATTTTCAACAACTTGCTAGATATTTCCTTTCAAGAGAGGTAATGCACCTACGCATCGCCTGTGTTGAGAAAGTTTGCAAAAAAACCCATCAACAAAACTGGTGCTAGAAGGAGGGTCATTTAGGAGCTAAGCTAGATCAAATTGGGTCTTTCTCCCGTGAAATATTTTACCACATACTGAGGTCTACACAAAAAAGGGGAATTTCAAGAATTACCGGCCCCTACTCAAGCTAAAGAGCTAAGAAAAGGGAAGCTTCAGCCTCCAATACATCTGATCAGCCCATTTGTCTTTCACCTTCATCCTCTTATTCCATCCATTAACGACCGTCTTCCCCTTCATTATTGGAAGCATATTCTCCTACTCATCCACTTCAAACAGCCTTCCAGGCTGCCACTTCCCAAGGGCTAGACATTGCCTTCCAATCCAACATAGTCCCACTTTCGGGAGCTATCCCATCAGCCACCACTGTCCCTTTGTAGCCACAAGTCAATCTGGTGCAGCCACCTCCATCACCCCCTCCCATGAAATGGTTGGGAAATAATCCATCTCCTTTGGCCTTCAACCTCTATAATGATATGGCAAAGAATCCTGAAAGATTTTGCACAAAGTTCAATCCCCAAGATCTACAAAGGACAATAGAGGAGCATGCCAAGATTTTTGAGATTGTCTTGAAGACTATGCAGATTATACATGAAGATGTGGCTTTTCATCTCTTTCCCTATTCCTTGGGAGAGGAGGCCTTCTACTGGTATGTCAACTTGCCAACAGGAGCTATCAACACATGGGATCTTCTGAAGAATGCTTTTCTATAGAAGTTGAAAACTCTAATCAACCCTGCAGATTCATACCAAAATTTTATGTCGATTCAAAGAGAGGTCAACAAACTGATCAAATCCTTTGATGATCAATTCCACATAACATATACTCAACTGCAAGACCCATACGTGTTCAATGATGTTGCTATTTTACCTATCTATTATGCAGCATTGGACAATCTTACTGCAACATTAGTAAAGAGGATGAGACCACTGCCTGCTAGATTGGTAGATGTGTACGTGGAGGCCGTCATTACTATCATGACTTGGGACAAATTTTTTTTGGTCCATTTCCCTCTTTGGGGCAAGTTGCTCATCCTTCACAAATTCAAGGGCTTACTCAAGCTTTGCAATATTAGATGCCCCTCATGAATTTGGTACCACAACTACCCATAGTACCACACCTCGAACAACCAATGAATCAATTGCCTTTGGTTCCTCACTATTTTCTGCCCCAATAGCGGCAAGTCAATTCTCAACCACCCCAAGTGCCAGTATATCTCTAAGCATTTGAATTTCTGCCTGTTCACCAAAATCAGCCAGTGCCTCAGCCGGTGTTCCTCCAAAATTTTTCTCCACAGCCGAACAACACAAAAAGAATAAAATCGATGAAATCATGGAAATGATCAAGAAAATGTATATGGAGATGACCCATTTGAGAAACCCAAACAATGAGCTACAAGCTTCGTAGAAAAGAATCCAGGCCAACCTCAATCGTGACAGTCGCGATAGCTGTGAGAACCAAGACAACTGTGATGCCAACACATCATCAAGACAAAATTATGATAGGACTCAGAATTTAGGCTATAACTTCGACAAAAGGCCTTTATAGAGGTAGAACTAGACATGGAACATGAGGCCCAACAATGGTAGTGTTTTGACACCCCTCGATCAACCTAGCAACAACAACAAGACTACGAGCGGAGTCTACTTGGCTGAGGCTGCTTTATCTAGTTGGTGTTGCATACACAAAACAAGTTGGCACTTCGAATTGGATTGTCCTGAATTCCAGACAGCTACTGAAATCTTTTAGGTTAAAGTCCAAAATGTCGTGGATAGTTTAGGATGTAGATACATTGTTCCTTTCAAACCATATGACTCATTTGTGTTAGTGGTCAATCAGACTCCTTTCATGAAGGTTGAGTACAACGTGCCAAAGTAGGAAGGTGCCACTACAAGAAACAATGACAAGGTGGAAGAGGTAAGTTTTGAAAGTCCTTTGGCTGAAATTTTTGATTCAGTAGATAATGGTCCTAAGGATGAGGAAGAACCTAGGGAAGATGAAGTCTAAATGTTTCACCAAAAGACTACCCCTTAGGACCTTAGGAATAGATAGGTCAGTGGTCAAGTTGGTGGCCCTTTTACGACCTCCACTTCACCTAACAATTTCAGCACCCCTCTTGACCCAAATGCTAGCAAAAATCTAGGATATCCCTATGTATCCATACGGTACTTTAACAAGAATAGACATCAGAACCAAAACCAAAATCAACCCACTAGCTCCTTCCAAAATACCACTAGCTCCTCCCAAAATATCACTTATGATGAAGAAGTTGAACAAATGGGGGAGTATATTGCGGAAGTATTTAAGAAGGTTAAGCTAAGTGTGTCTGCCTTTTAGCTACTCAAGGTCCCAGCTGTGAGAAATGTCTTCTTTAGAATGATAAATGGGACTCCATCATCCAAGTCAAATAAAGAAGCACCTTCAAGGATCAGAAAAATGAACCAGTTGTGCGACAAATTTTCAACAAGAAGGCTGATATGCCTGCAAATCAGCAGCCAGATAAGCAGCCCACCAAAGAAGCAGATCAAACACAAACCCAAAACAAGGGCAACGATAAGGATAAGGGTCAAGTTACCCAAGTGGATGTTTCTAGAGGACTATTTCAAGGGAGATTCGAAACTCCTCCCTTCTTGACCACTATTAGAGTGTTTGAGAAGAATCTCTATAATTGCTTGCTGAACTTGGGAGCTTCCGCTAATGTTATGCCCCTAAGCATTTGCAAGGCTTTGAGGATAGTTCCAACTCCATCCTGACGTAAAGTAACTTAGCTTGATAAGACAGAGATCAACATAGCTGGAGAGATTAACAAGATACCCATGCAGATTGTTACTGATCCTAGAATTCAACAAACCATTGATATCCAAGTTGCTGATATCCCAGACACCTATGGCATAATTTTAGGAAGGGATTTCACAAAGGCATTGAATGGATACATTGCCACTGACTACTCTCATTTGTGGTTGCCATGGAAGGGATGCCAAATCAAATTTGAATTGATCAGGAGCCACACATGAGGTTCATGATCACAAAATACAACAACATGAATGAAGTGTTGTTCGCTAAAATGAAATTGGGGAATTATTCTTCAGTGTCATATTTAGATGAACAAGAATGCTTTGAAGAAGAAGTAGGGGAGGTTCTTCTTGTATTGTGCAGTCCACCTGCTAACCTAGCATGTAAGCCTCAGAGCATGAAAATGCTGATAGAGTCAAATGACGAAGGATCCTGCGAGGATGATAATCTTGGATTGCTGGATGGTTTCCAAGATTTTATAGAAAAATATGTACAAGACCAGCTCAGTTTGGGAGCCATAGTGATTTTTCAAGAACTCTTACTACCTAGTTGGTGCAGGGTACATAATGTTTCCCATTCATAATTTGAGTTTTGTTTATGTCAAATAATAATTGAGCATATCAAAATAAAAATCACTCCAAAGGAGGAAGCTTGGTCAACACTGCCAAAACAGACACATTCAAACCCTACACCTCCTCAAAGGGTCATTGAAATGAGGCCCCCATCAAAATTAGAAATCGGGTCTGTTGATTCTAAGGTCAAGGACTCTCCTAGATTCTAGATGTTGTGCTTTGATGGGTCCAAATCCAAGCATGGGGTTGGAGTTGGCTTTGAACTAATCAGTCCCAGAGACAATTCATATTTTTCTACTCATAGGCTTCAATTTTATTACACTAATAATGTACCAGAATACGAGGCAACTGTCTTGGGGCTCCTCATGGCATTGAGGAAAGGTGTTAAAATTTTATAAGTCTTCGGGGATTCAGAGTTGTTCATTAAGCAAGTAAGAAAGCTCTATTCCGGTTATGACCGAAGACTCACTAATTACAGACATAGGGTATGGGACTTGTCAGAAGGTCTCGATGTGTTCAATATATAGTTGATCGCTCATGCTCAAAATTATACTGCCAATGCCTTTGCATAGGTGGTTAGCACCTTGCAGCCATTGTCATTGTTTGGCCTCAAAAGGTTTACAGTTGAGCTCACTTCCATCCCATCTATACTAGATAATGTAGCCAAGTTTTAGGTGTTTAATGATGAAAAACACATCTTGGATTTCATTACTAGCTCCGATGTGTTTTCTACACAAATAATAGATGATATTGAACCTGAGGAAGCCGAGCTAGATATAGAAGGGGTCATCAATCTTAAGATCAACACCATCCCAAGAGGGATGGTCCAAATCAAATGCATATTTGATCTAGACCAAATTAGAGGACATGATCAGTAGGCCAAGAAAGATGCCATCAATGGCCAATGTGACACCTATAGCCTCAAAGCTACCAGTGAGACAAGGAATGTATTCATCGACAAGGTGTGCACACCAGAAGAAAAGAAGGGCATAGTGGATGCTTTGTAGAAGTACCATGATGTCATCATTTGGAGCTATGGGGATCTGAAAACATATGACACCTCAATCATCACCCATACCATCCCTCTCAGACCAGATGTGAGTCCATTTCAACAACGATTGTGCCCTATCAATGTTCTATTACAACCAATTATATACAAGGAAGTACAAAAAAATTTATCTGCCAGGATTATCTTTCTAGTTCGGCACTCTACATGGGTTGCCAAATTGGTCCCAGTTAGAAAAAAATGGAGAAATTAGATTATGCGTAGATTTTTGCAACATGAATAGAGCTTTAGAAAAGGATAACTATCCAATGCCTTCATTAGATGAGGTATTGCAGATAGTCAATGGTTCTCAGATGATGTCCTTCTTGGATGGGTACTTAGGGTACAACGAAGTCATGGTATAGTACGAAGACCGACATAAAACAACATTCACCACCAAGTGAGGCACCTTTTCCTACAAAGGAACTCCATTTGGACTCATCAACATCAGTGCCACCTTTCAACATGCAATGGACATTGCATTCAAGGAATTGATTAGAAAATGCATCATCATCTACATGGATGATTTGACAATGTTCTCAAAGTAGTGGGGTGATCATGTTATTGACTTATGCAAAAGGTGTCACAAATTTGGGGTTTCTCTCAATCCGAAAAAATGCATCTTCGTGGTGATTGAGGGAAAACTGTTGGAGCATGTCTTATCAGAGAAGGGGATCTCCATTGATCCCAAACCTATTCAAGCCATCATGAAAATTCAACTACCAGGCAACAAGAAGGAGTTAAAATATGTTTTCAGAAAGATCAACTTTGTCCATAAATTTATCATAGGCTTTGTTGAAATCGTCAAACTGCTCAATGCTATGTTAAAGTAAGATGTCAAGATCAATTGGACTCCTGAGGTGAAGCAAGCCTTTAGAGAAATTAAACAATCAATTTATAAAGCACCGGTGCTAGTCAATCCAGACTATCTGAAGCCTTTCTACATCTATTCATTTGCTTCAGATCATTCGTGTGCCATCATCCTGACTCAGAAGGATGATGAGGGGAACGAGCATCCAATCGCCTTCATGAGTGCCCCTTTGAAAGATGCCGAGCTAAGTTACTACAACATAGAAAAAAATCCCATGCCCTTGTTAAAGGAGTAAATAAGTTCAGGCATTATATATTATGCAACAAAGTGTTTGCCATAGTTCTTGACCCAACCGTAAAGACATTGCTTATGCAGAATGAGCTAGGCAAATGAAGGGAAAAGTGGATTACACTGCTATAGGAATAGGATATGGAAATCCAACCAATGAGATTGGTGAGAGGGCAGGCACTTACCACAATGATGGCAGAGGCAGTTATTGAGGCTGGACCTAAACTCACGGTGCAACAATACCAGCTGGAGGATGTCTCTCCAGGAGAATGGTATGATGACATAGTGTATTATCTTCTGAATCATAAATGTCCACCTTGTTTTTAGGGAGTTGAAAAGCATGCAATTAGATTGAAAAGTAGTAGTTACAAGTTGCAAGGGGCCATATTGTACAAGAGAAATCATGAAGGCATATATCTGAGGCGCCTTGGCAAGGAAGAAGCATATCGTGTCTTGAAAGAGTTTCATGAAAAATTTGGCATGGGCCATGGTTTCGGCCTTTCTACTACACATCAAATATTGAGAGTAGGATATTATTGGCCTATGCTCTTCAAAGATGCCCATAGCCACATCTTCACCTGCCATGTATGCCAGATCATGACAACTAGAGAAAAGAATGTTGTTGTCCCATTACAACCCGTTTTGGAGGTAAGGTCGTCCGCACAGTGGGGTCTCAACTTCATTGGTCTAGTAAGCCCTCCATCATCCATAGGACATAGTTACATTCTAACTGCTTCTAATTATTGCACTAGATGGACATAAGCAATTGCATGTAGGCAATGCACAACAAAGGTAGTAACTAATTTTTTGGAAAGTTTTATTTTGAACCATTTTGGTTGTCCTTATGCATTAGTATGTGATAATGGTCCCACATTTGTGTTGTTAAAATTTGTGGGTTGGGCCTTTGATTATGGAATTGCACTCAAATTTTCCTCCAATTACTATCCCTGGGGTAATGGCCTTGCTAAATCTACCAACAAGAACGTGATTATCGTGATCAAAAAATTACTTGATAGGAATCCCAAGGACTGACATACCCAGCTATGTTTTTCCCTTTGGGCAGATCGTACATTCCATAAGGTTGCCCTTGGAGATTCCCCTTACCACGTCATCTATGGCTTAGAGCATATCTTCTTGATACACTTAAAAATTCCTACCCTCCAATTCATCAATGATTTTTATGGAGGGGATCATAGAGAAGCTTGCCTGGTCGAGCTATTACATTTAGAAGAATTATGTGACCGTGCAATAGAAAACTTCACCAATCATCAAGGTGTAGTCAAAAGATGATTTGACCACCGAGCCAAAATCAAGGGCTTCCAAATTTTTGATCTATTCCTATATTGAGACAAGGCCCACAAAAAGAAAGAGGGACATAACAAATTCGACAAGCTTTGGCTTGGACCCTTTCAGATTGCTGAAATTCTTGGAGATAATGTTTAGACCTTAATTGGTGAGGACATCCCATTGTCTGTCAATGGGCAACACCTTAAGCATTACTTCCAAGCTTGAGCTCTTTTCGAGTTGTCCTTGTAAATACTTGTATATAGGTTAGGGTAGGTTTCCTTGATTTTCTTTCCTGGTTTGTCTTGTTTTTCTCATTCCCCAACTATTTTTCCCTTAATGAGAGTGTCTCCTTGTTTCCGTTGAGGTGGCCATGATTTTCTTGATGAATTGTTCACTCTACTACTTGCTCTTGTTTTTTTCTCTAGATAAGCCTTCATTCCCCATTACTGATCTCTAAAAAATCCCTAAGCATTGGTTTCCTCTTTTGAACTCTAGGCTAATCTAGGATTGTATCCTTGTTTGAATCTCCTGCGCTTGTCATGGATCATTCATAAAGTGCACCTTAAGGATTTCCAAAGAATTGTGTGGTAATTTCTGGGAGTGCTGGAAAAATGAAAAATCTAAAGTCTACTCCAGTGACCATTGTGATTTCTGAACCCATAGTGAGCTTCAATGCTTGCACGGTTGAGCAAAAGAAAAGAAAAGAACTGCAAAGAAATATCAAAAAAGAAAAGAAAAGAAAATATAAAATTATGCAACCGTATGGGTGTACGAATACCTCTACTAAGGCTATGGATGCCTAGCTAGAAGTAGAGCTATGTTCGTGGGGTCACAATGACAACTCTAGTTGTCCACATCATTTCTAAGGAAAGGAAATGAACTCACCATGCACACACTTCCATGATGACGTTGTGGTGTGATTCAACCTCGACTCTTGTCCTTAACTTGTTCTTAGTTCAACCTTGGAAATTAGCTTCTGTTCTATGAAACCAAAGATTCTGGGTTCAGAATGAATATTTATCTTCACAACGCCAGGAGCATTTTCCCAATAGAGTTTCCATTTGTTGTGCCTATAGCACACATGCCCTGTTCAGAACGGGGACCCTCTTTCTTTTTCCCTATCGGGTCATTTTGTTGTTGCCTCATTTTGCATGACCCTGTTTTGGTGTCCTAAATGGTCAATGTGTCTCTCAAGTCTCATCTTAGGTTGACCATGTATTGCCCCTCAAAAATTACTAAGTCTCGGGTTCTTTCGGGGTTCCTTTGTTACTTTCCCTTTTTTTGGCATCCATGGAACCTCCCAAGCCCAGCTCATTGGGTTTACCTTCTCGGGTTTCCCTATCATGTTTTCTCTTCCCAACAACCTTTGGCCAGCATCCTTCTGGTTCTTGGAACCCAACTTCCTATTTTCTATCTAGTAACTTGTTCAAAATCTAGCCTTCCATCACGTTCTCTGGGCCCAGACCTTCAGGTTTCCCTACCCGGGTTTCCCTCACATTTTTGTCCTTTTGAACGACCATAAACCAATGTCCTTCTGACACTCAGACCTTGATGCCTGCTTCACTATTAGCTTCTCACTTGGAAAATTTCAGATGGTCATGCCCCAATGTCATTCTAGCCTTCGGGTTCCTATTCTCCCACAATCATCCTTAATTTTAAATGCACCAACCTCGCCGATCGTCGTTTCCCTTTCGTTGTTTTAGACGACCGTCGAATGATCACCTTCCGACTTCTGTGTCCTGAATGCCTTCCCACCACCTAATTTCAAGATGGAGTTAAATGAAAATCTCAAATTATTTACCATCATTGGATCCTGACCCCCGAACTTCCACCATATAGATTTTGTCCCATCTAGGCCATCCTAAATAGTGAACTCAAGCCGTCCTTCCAGCCTTCATACCCTGACACTCTGATCTCTTCTAAGTTTGAACAAGAAAAGTGCAAGGCAAAGACTCTCTCTGGGTCTAGTCTACCAGGTTGTGGGTTCCGAACTTCCATCCCTACTTCACCCTTTCATACAGCTATCTTGCAATGGCATCCTGGCCTCCACGGCCCAAACACTCGAATGACTGAAAATAAGGCAAGGCTTCGTCTCATGAGATTTTGCATCCTGAGTCCCCGACTTCGAAACTCTGCCTCTAGAATGCCATTTCTTCAAAGCTGTTTCAAACGGCTATCCCCTGATAGCCTTCCCTCAGTTTGATTTTGGATGCCCTAATGATGACCTAAATGACTTCCAATTTGAAAACAAATGATGACCCACATGCTAAAATGTGCCATACTTCCATATAGACACTTCATTATCCAAATCTAAGATTGAGAGAAATTGTATGGGTCTCCTTGTCTAGTTTTCCCTTTGAAACAACATTTTGATAGGGGAAGTCCAACCTCTGGGGCCTGGGTCATCCAATTTCCCTTCGGTGAACCTTCAATGACAAATTTGACTAAGTGTTAGAGTTTTTGAATGATAAATTATTCAATCTAACCATGTGTTGCAAGGATTTGGCTAACCATTTGTATCATCATGTATGCTTGTATTAAACCTTGCCTCTATGTGTAGGATATATGGAATCAGGTGTAGAGGCCTCGGGGGCAGTCAAAGACAAAGGAAAGAGAACTGCCAAGGCTCCACGAGGCAAGGAGGATAAAGATCAGATGAAATACCAATTCCAAGGAGTGTCGTTGCACTCCAAGGTCACAACCAAGTGGAAGGATATTATTGACACTAATATTGGGCATGTTAACATTGATGACTTCATACAGAAGGTTAGGATAAACCCCAAGATAGAAAATGCAAAGTTAATTAGAAGTAGTAGGATAGCTAAAGTTGTTGATTTCCCTCCCGCTTTGGTCACCCTAGAGCTGGTGATGGCTTGCAAAGAGGCATATCAACCAAAAAAAAGAAATATTGTTGATAGAGATGGGAACATTCTGGTCGATGTGTCACCATCAGGAATAACAAAAACCTTCCATACTCCTTTCTTCGTAAATATGGAGTTTCCTGCTATGCAAGAATGCAAGGAAATGTGGGATGAAGACCCCATGTGATGCAATAAACTTATAAAGCAGTATTGGCTGAAGGAAAAAAGGAGTAGCATTGCAAAGGTGGCTCAGGAGTTATTTAGGAGTGACTTCTATGAGGATTACCATGATTTGGTCACTTTGTTGAGCAAAGTAATGGGCCTCCCCACTGCGGCATATTTTCAAGAATGGATGGTGTACTTCGTCAAGTGAATTATACGTGGAGAGGGCACCACATTCTATGAGGGAAGAATAATCAGTGACTGCTTTCATGAAAAGTTCATGAACATCAAAAAGATATCCAAAATTTATATGACCTCTTACCTGGTATACTCACTGGCCGATAGGAGGCATTATGATGGTTTATTCAGGGCTCCAAATGAAGTGCCTGGTAGAGAACTCAAGGCTTTCGACAAGTACCCTTAGCTACAGTTCAGGAAATTCAAGATAGATTATTGCAGGGTGAATGATAAATTCATCGCTTATATCATTAGGCTACTCGGGGGTGAATTTGAGAGAAGAGTCTCCCACAGTGCCCGAGCCTTCCTCAAACATTATGCCTTCCTGTTTATCCAATATCCCAAGTTCACCTACATCTGCACTCAAGGATTTTCATAAAAGCCAAACAAGTTGCCCCGGTACCCTAATGACCAAAGCATATTGTTAGAGCTCTCTTGGCAGTTGTGGCACATTCACACCATTTTGAGCAACAAGCATCTATCAGAAATCCCTTATCCCCTTACACTTAGCTAGGGGATGTATGAGCTCTACATTTCCTAATGTTCCCACAATTTAGAACAAGAGCTGGCAGAATATCATTTAGAGCCTCACATGGCTAGGCCACAGATGGATCCATACAACCATATTAGGAAGGAAATTGGATAGGAGTATGCCCACCTCCATAATGTTGAGGATTTCTAGGCCAATTGCAATGATGACTTTGAGTTCTGAGTAATACATTATATTTGAATGACTGCATACTTTGTAAAGAGGGTGAACTTGTTCCTGGTGCTCGATCAACTAGAAGAAGATGAAGACACCGTAATCGACCCCAAGTAAAATTCCATTGCAAATCTACTACTGACAATGATTGGTTGGGGTGAGCCAAAGCTTGATAACCTTGATATACTTACCAAGCCTTTTGAGGCTCAAACAAAGGCATGGATTGATGAGTGAGTTGCTCAATTGAAGCAACAAAGGGTCGTCCTGACGTATAAGGGACTCGAAAGTGAGCCAAGTAGTTCTGATGGTGGGGAAACTACTACATCAACTAGAGAAACATCAAAATACCCTCCATCTATTCAATCAAGAAAGAGAAAGGAGACAAAAGAGTAGCAACCCAACCCAAAGGTGTACACCAGAAAGGTCTCAGAAGGTGAACCTCCCAAGAAACATAAGAAAATAGGAAACGTCACTAAAATGCCAATAATCCAAGAAGATCCAATCCATGAGGGAGTGGAGATGGAGGTTGATCATCCAAAGTCTTTTCCTATCTCATATGTCATTGTTTCCACTACACCACTCATCCCGCGTGCAACAGTTGCATCCTCTCTGCTTGTGGTGGACATCACTGTCCACCTTGTCTCTACTTCTCCCATCACATAGGTAATATTAGTGGATTCATCCTCTACCACCACCTTTTCGATCTCCTCATCCTCCATATCTCCTTCCTTTTCTCTTCCAGCTGCCACCTCTGCAACTGCAATGCCTACCCTTACCCTTCCGGATTCCTTCATGAAATACATGCAAAATGTTCCCTTCAAGCTCTCATGAATTTTTGTGAACCCAGTAGTGTAGACTAAAATTTCCCAAGCAATGATCAATACCCCAATTCCACCTCCTCCTATTGAGCCACCTAATATGGAGGCCATGATGCAAATTTTTGAAGAATTGGAAAGACAACAGTTGGAGGCAACTAGGAGGTTGGAAGAGGAGGCAGATGACTATCATGAGCAATCCATTTATGAGCATTGGGAAATTGATGAGGTTTCCTATGAATCTTCTAGTGATGATGCCGAGGGTTTGGATACAAAAATGATAGAAGAAATAGTTGATTTAAAACTTGATGCGGAGTTGGCTAAGTAGCTCAAGGAAATTGAAGACAAGGAGGTTGAAAGAAAACCTATTAGTGAAGAAAGGGTTGCTGCCATAGAGACAGAGGATGATAAGTCTCCAATCGAAGAACATGACCATGCTCATGGACATGATGAAGAGGTATTCCCTCATGAGGAGCAAGAAAATAAGGAAGAAGATAAACCTGAAGGAGAGGCTGAAAATTATAAGAATCTAGAGATTGAGCAACCCGAGGAGCACAGGCATGATGCAGAAAAATAAGAAAAGGATGCTGATAAGGAAAGCAACCCCAATGAATTATTTCCCACCCAATCCCCTATCAAACACATAGTATTCATCCAAGAGTCCGATGAGGAAAAGGATAATACAAAGATAGAGTAGGAGGCTCTCAATGAGAAGGCCATTGAAATCAGAAAAGATGATGAAGAGGATAAGAAAGAATCACCTAAGGAAAAGTCCTCGATGCTTGATTGGTTGGAGAGACAATTGGAAAAGAAGGATCCCACCTCAAAGGATCCAAAGGCAAGGCTAGAAGCTATATTGAATAGAGCCAAAATTGGCACCAAGAAAGAGAAGAATCCAAAGATCAGGTCAAAGGTAACGATGGATGCCTTTGAATCTAGATCAGTACAACTAGCTACGCCCATGGTGGGATAATAAGGAATAAGCTACAACATATCCACCACCGACTTGGGAGTAACCACCAGGGAGAAAAAATTAGATCACCTCCAAGAATCCATTACCACGATGGTGCATCTCATTCAGTAGGATAAAGTTTCCAAAGAGGATCTTAAGGCTTAGGTGGCTAATTTGACAGCCTACATCTAGTAGTGGTCATCCACGGAAGAAAAACCAACCACATCTTTAGCCCCGCCTCAATTTCTATCTAGAGAATAGATTGATAAACTAGAAAAGAGAAGGAACTTGGACAAGACTATAGAGAAGTGGTTCCGGAAGGTCTTGGAAATTAGGAATATGGGCATCAATCATGTTGTTTAGACAGTGAACACGTTCTTGGACATTCAGAAGTCTCTTGAGAGTTCTAGGAAAATATGCACCAAATTCCCAAGGAAATATGAGGTTGCTTACCCAAAGATTGAGGCTGTCCTCAAATTTCCAAGCGAGATCTGGGAGAAGGAGTTTACATTCAAAGAAGAGGATTGCTGGCTCATGGATATCTAGAAGCGAGATCTGGGAGAAGGAGTTTACATTCAAAGAAGAGGATTGCTGGCTCATGGATATCTAGAAGCGAGACCTCGATCATCGAAAGAGAGGCTACAACATGTACTTGAAAAGGCAAATTTGGATATTGAATGGGCCAAGGAAGTCAAAGAAGATTTCCTCTGATATTTGAAGCTAATGATGGGATATGAAATGCCCGTTGTCCAAATCAATCCAAAGAATATAAAGCCTCACTTTCAAAAGAGGATGGAAGATGGGATGTCGACTAAAATTACTATGGATTTCATGAACTTTGTTGCCCAAGCCTTCACCCAATCCAATCTGTTCAAGGATCACACCACCAATTATGAGGAGGATTGGGGGAAGCTCATCGACAATTCCAAGGAATGGAGCTACCAGGTGCTGAGATCTGACATCATAGAGGTTCATAAGCTTCAGTCGGTGATCTTGAAATTCATGGAATATGCAACTTTGAAGAAGCAGGAAGGCAACCCTATTATTGATGAAGAGTTTCTAAAGGAGTAGCTATAGCAAAGAGGAATCAACAAGAGGACAAAAATGTTACAATGTTGCCACTAAAAGACAAAACAGGGATATGGACAAAAAAATATTTTAAAATGTAATATATTGGGGGGTAGGTAGAACCCTAGGTTACAGTGAAATGCAGCCACACAAATGTTAATCAATCTTGGCCACATATTATACAATAGGGGACCTCCTCTCATTTTCAAAGAGAGTTCAGTTGTTGTAAAGGCATGCTGCAAAAATTGCAATAGAAATACATTGAATTTGATGCATTTATGGGTTTCTTCTCATGTTTCATGATTCTTCTCTCATAATTAGATGATTTGGTTAAATTTAATTTTCTTTTTTAGTTTCCTTTTAGTTAACTTTGGTAGATTTAGTAATGTTGTTTCTTGGTTATGAAGATTTATGTTGTGTAGATGCCTTCCTTGTCCATACTTTTGGCTATTTTTTACTGGTAGATGGTTGTGCACAGTTAGTCTAGACCTAGATTTGAAGCTGATTTTAAGTCTTTATCTTTGTTCATGCATATGTATGGTGAATGAATGGTAAAATATTTGCAGTCCTTAGAAGATAGCACATATTTCATGAGATTGTGAAATTTCTAGTTAAGTGGAATTTTATTTTAAGGAAGTTGTCCATAGTAGAGACCTCCATGATCACTATTCATTGGTAGTTGTAGGTCCAGGAACCCTCTCTCTTCCCTGCCTTTTTTTTAAAATTTTTTTAGAAATAACCTATGCTAAGGTTCATTGCACATTGTAAAGCCAAATCTTAAAACAAAAATTGAGTTCAAGATTGTTGTTTGAACTTGCAACAAACGTACATTAGCTTCCCCACCTCAGAAACTCCATTTTAAGATTTGCTCCCCCTTCTAGCTTAATTCACGTAAGTCTACCCTCTAATTACCAGCAAAATCACATCAAATGTCAACTGAGATATTCTATACAAGTCATGACTTGACACTTGAGAGACCTTGGGGTGATTTTCAGCAACTTGTTGGATATTTCCTTTCAAGAGAGGTAATGCACCTACACATTTCCTATGTTGAGAAAGTGCACAAAAACACCCATCAATAGTGGGTAGCTGATTTTTATTTCAAAATAAGTTAAAATTAATGAAAAATGGATACAACTTAATGAAATATATGTCATGTTGGAGTGTTCATTCGAAATGAATATAATCATTTATAAAAATCAATGTCACTTAATATTCATTCAAGCTTAATAACATGTAAAAGGTATAAATCATCTTGAATAAGAATCACTATCTTTCAACCATAGGGGTTTGATGCAACCTTCAAATAAAGTTCTTATAACCAAACAAGATACATGTTCATTAGATTGTTCATGCGAAATATATACAATAATCAAAATCAACAATTAAGACATCACTCAACCATGATGCAACCATTAAATAGACCAAATGAGTGTGATACTGCCATTAAACAAACCAAATACAACTCCATGACATGAATTTTATTTGACCTTTGACATTAAATTTGTATTATTGTAATGCACAACAATGAATGTTACTAACCATAATGCATCAATAAGAAAAATAGGCATATTACATGGTATTGATGCACACTAGTCATAATGTACACTTCACACAAAAGAAATAACAATGATATGATACTATCATATATGTCAATCAACCTTGACCCACAACAAACTTTCTATATCTCAATTGATGTCATATATGCCATTAAACCTAATGCAATTGAAGTTTTGTATTTGGTAAGAATTTTTGTAGGCAAAGAAAGTGAGATGATGGTTAAGGTGGATTTGAAAAAATGAATTTGTTGTCCTAAGAATTGAAATATCTATCAAACAAAGGGATCTTGTTTCCCTAAGTGTTGAAATTGAAGCAAAACAACTAAAGACTAAAATTAACCACTTATAAAAGGAATGAAAAGATAAGAAGAAGATTTTATCGTCAATGAAAAGGAGGTTAGTCTGCTATGAAAATAGTTCCATTGCATGTGGATGGGTAAGTTTAGGCTATGCATGGCCCTATTTTGAACCTTAACATGTCGAAATAGTTAGAGATATATTGGACTGACAACATCCGTTAAGAGTCCAAAGTGCGAAAAGGACAAAATCTTTGATGGTCTATTACTCAGAGACTATGATGCTTAAAAACTCTTCATTTGAGGCTATGGGATCATGTTGGGACCCTCTACAATAACCTCTCTTAATTTTTTCTATCTTAGAGGATTTTTACCATGGTGACGAGTTTTCAGTTGAGGAAAAAGATGTCAAATGCAAGTAGTGTTAAGTTGCAAAGTGGTGCAACTTTCATTTTGCAACTCGTACGACCAAACAAAATTTTCTAACACATATAGATGGGTATGTTTACACTAGTAATGGTCCTATTTTCCACCCAAACACGTTGAATCACTTGAGCTACATTGGACCAAAAATTTCCCTTAAGAGTCTAAAGTGCAAAAATGCAATAATTTTTTATGAGTTATTACCTAAAAAATGTGATTCTTACAGACTCTCCATTTGAGGCTACAAGATTGTGTTGGGACCTTATTAAATAAACTCTCTTAGTTTTTGCTATCTTGGAGGATTTTTCCCATGGTGACAAGTTTTCAGTTGAGGAAAAAGTTGTCAAATGCAAGCAGTGTAAAGTTGGAAAGTGGTACAACTTTTGTTCTGCAACTCATACGACCAAATAGACTATTTCAACATGTCTAGATGGGTACGTTTATGCTAGGGATGGTCCTCTTTTGCACCCAAACACACTGAAACACTTCGAGCTACATTGGACTGGCGATTTCCCTTAAGAGGCTAAAGTGCTAAAAGGCAACAATCTTTGAAGGTTTATTTCTTAGAAACTGTGATGCTTATACACTCTTTGTCTGAGGCTATAGGATCATGTTGGGACCCTCTACAATAATATCTTTTTTTTTCTATCTTAGAGGCATTTTCCAGTGGTGACGAGTTTTTAATTGAGGAAAAAGTTGTCAGATGCAAGCAATGGAAAGTTGCAAAGTGGTACAACTTTCGTTCTACAACTCGTACAATCAAACAGATTGTTCCAACACATCCGAATGGGTATATTTATGCTAGGAATGGTCCTCTTTTGCACCCAAACATGTTGAACCACTTTGAGCTACATTGGACCAACGATTTCCCTTAAGATTCCAAAGTGTTAAAAGACAACAATCTTTGAAGGGCTATTTCTCAGAAACCATGATGCTTGCAGAGTCTTTTTCTGAGGCTATCAGGTCATGTTGGGACCCTCTACAATAAACTCTCTTGATTTTTTCTATCTCAGAGGAATTTTTCTGTGGTGATGAGTTTTTAGTTGAGGAAAATGTTGTTAGATGCAAGCAGTGTAAAGTTGCAAAGTGGTGCAACTTTCATTTTGCAACTCGTACGACCAAAAAAATTGTTCCAACATATCTGGATAGGTATGTTTATGCCAAGAATGGTCTTTTTTTGCACCCAAACATGTTGAACCACTCCAAGCTACATTGGACCAGTGATTTCCCTTGAGTCCAAAGTGCTAAAAGGAAGCAATCTTTGAAGGGGTATTTCTCAGATACCATGATGCTTACAAAATTTTCGTCTAAGGATGTGGGATCATGTTGGGACCCTCTACAATAAAATCTCTCAATTTTTTCTATGTTAGAGGTGTTTTACTATGGTGACAAGTTTTCAGTTGAGGAAAAAATTGTTAGATACAAGCAATGTAAAGTTGCAAAGTAGTGCAACTTTCATTCTGCAACTCATACAACCAAATGGATTGTTCCAACACATTTAGATGGGTAATTTTATGCTATGCATGGTCCTCTTTTACACCCAAACATGTTAAACCACTCTGAGCTACATTGGATCTGAAATTTCCCTTAAGAGTCCAAAGTGCTAAAAGGAAAAAATCTTTGATGGGCTATTACTCAGAAACCATGTCACCTAGAAAAATTTGTCTAAGTCTATAGGATCATGTAGGGCCCCTCTATAATAACCTCTCTCAGTTTTTGATATCTCTATGGCGTTTTCCTATGGTGTCGAGTTTTTAGTTGATGGAAAAAGGGTCAGATAGATGCGATGTAAATGTGCAAAGGGGTTTAGGGTTAATTTTGTTCCTCATGAGTAAGTGAGAAAGTGAATCATTTACTCAAATACACTTAAGTCATGAACTACACACATGAATACAAAGTATATGCATGAAAACATGTAGGTCATAAAGTATACATTGGAATACTCATAAGTGACAAAGTATACACATAAGTTGTAAAGTATACACTTGAATACACATACAGTATACACAATACACATGATATTATCATTCAAGAATCAATATCAAATATAGGATTTATAAAATTCCACATAGGCATACAATAAATGGCCCTAATGCATAGTCATTTCCTAATAGGGGAAGGAAATAGATCACACATTGCCTTCACGATCAACACAGTCTTCCCCAACAGTAGCATGTTGATGTTCTAGGGTAAAAAGCACCTATACAAACCATCAAGGTAGTAGTTAAACTACATATAATAGAAAAAATTCTTAGAATAATAAATTTATATTATTCTAAACAATCTAGGTGATGATGAAATGGTAATGAAAACTAGAAAAGATGCTTAGAATAACAAATCTATATTATTCTAATCTATCACATACCTCTATCAAAGGATCAAAGCTGGCTATTGTTGCAACAACTCCATGATCAATCATGCCAAGAACATCATAATATACTTTGAATGAGAAATCTATATGGTCACAATAAAAAATATTCTTAGACTAACAAATCTATATTATTCTAAACAACTTGAATAATGATGAATTAGTAATGCAAACTAGAAAAGATGCTTCTAGAATATCAAATCTATATTATTCTAAACAACCTAAATAATGAATCTTAGCAGATAAATAATATAAAATTGTGATGAAAAATATCATACCTATCCCATACAAGAAATGATCCACTACTCAAGTGTGTCTGAAGGGTCATCTCTTACCTTCAAAGTTTCCAGTAATGCTTCATGATCAACACTACTAATTGTCCATAGTTTTTTTTTTTTGGTCTAGCATGATGTCTCAATAAATTAACATTTGTTGCTATAACAAGTTGTGAATACATGAGAATGGTTTTGTGTTTCTCAGTCTTCAAATGCAAGTATGTCGCTCTTTCTAATCATATATTTTCACAACCAAGTTCCAAAAACAACAACTGAACCTATGTGATCATAATTTTTTTATCAACATCTAAATATACTTAGAATAACAAATCTATATTTCATCTAAATGATGATTGAATGGTAATGCAAACTAGAAAAGATTCTTAGAATAACCAATCTATATTATTGCAAACAACCTAAACAATGATGAAATGGTAATGCAACCAAGTTCGGGAAACAACAATTGAATCTCTAGGATACATGAACCCATCATCATCTACCATTGGTTGTGTTAGCTTTTTCTTTCCCTATACACATCATGCCAACCAATAGTTTGATCCCTCTTCATTCCCCTACAATGCTACAACTACATAGACATGTCCTGGCTATACAAGATCTAAAAGATGATCGTAGTCAAGTGAAATTTCCATTACATATTCTAATGAAGATTGTGCTATAGATAAAGGGGTTAGGTACTATGGAATCTATGTATCTACCCACTCACTCGAATCACACTAATCCCAATCACATTGAATACAATTCTGATAAAAACAAGCCATCTCTCATGTCCATATGATCCATGCACTCACATATGAGCTTTGAAATTGCATCTTTGAAGAATCTCTAATTGTTTGACATTCCATTCTATCTCCCACTGTAACCTCCTCAACCAACCAAAAGAACCTACACACTTTTGAATCAAGTGTCCCTCCTCATGATAGTGCATAAGTACACCAATCCACAATAGAACATGCATCACTAAATTTTGCACCAACTTTGATCTTCATTTATTCCTTAACCAAAGATCTCTTCACACATGCACCTACACCATCATGCTCACCTTTTCCATGCCCAACTTTGAAAAAAATCCAAATATGGGGTACATGCCTCTCTATATGCATCATGCTCAATAGATAAAACACATGAGAATTCTTGAATTTCCCTATGCAATTATGTGACCAAATCATATGTTGACCCATTGCAAAAAACAATTCTTGCAAGAACTCAAAAATGTTTTCAAAAAAATGTTGTACAAACTAAGATGAATGAGATATATCATCACTCATATAAAAATGGTACTCCCTGATTATCTTCCTGCCATCTTATATACTATCAGGGGCATGCCTATATGCTATGTGGAAAAAAATAGAAATTTGAATAGAATTATAATAGTGTGATTGAACTTCATTTTGTGGTTGCAATGTGTAATTTTTAGCAAAATCAACTACATATATAATATTTCCAATGGGGAAAGAGTCCTTATACATCCTGAATTTATTATCCAATCACTGTGACCTATGGTTATGCCTTGTATACTTATAGAAAATATTTTTCTTAAAATCAAAAATAAAATCAACAATACTTACCTCTCTTGCAAGCAACTCGCATCTAGAATCCTCACCTCCACTCTTCAATGTGTATTTGACTACCTCAAACTTTTTTTTCTAAGCAATTTTGTTACCAAAATCATGATTGTTGCCCTCATGAAATCATGTTACAAACTTTGATAAACCACCACATTACAAACACGTTTCATTTAAACAATCATTTCTATAAAATAAGAAACCATCACCTCTAATGCATAAAAATGAATCTAACTCCCTGGATGACTTGGGAAGTTACACTGCATGACACTCCTACAACATTATGTCAGTATGCATAGTAGAAGGAATATGATATAACAATTGTAATGCCCCACCACGCAACCCTAGAGGAAGTTTCAATTCACAATCACTTAATTTCCTATTATTCCTCAATCAACATATCATATTTCCAATTAAATAAAAGAAAAAATTGAAAGATATTTGAAATTGCATTTTAAATTGAAAGCGGGTTTTCGAAAATGGAAAATTAAATTAATATTTAATATTCAATTTTGCATGCAATTAGATTTAGGTTGTTTAAGATATTTTTGATTGAGAACTGAAGTGCATGTTTAATTAAGAAGAAGAGTTGATTGAAAATGGATTGATTCAAGAAGAAGATCTTGGGAAGAAAAAGTTCTTGAAGGCAGAGAAAGGTTTGAAGAAAGTTTTGATTGTAGAATTGATTTGAGGAAAGTTTGTTTGCATTAGTTGAGTTTTGGATTGGATTCATTGCATGGTTGAAGAAAATTCAAGAGATCTTTGGAGGAGGCTTGCATCAGAAAATCATCTTTTCCTGTAGCTTCAAAATCTGGGTTTTGTTCTGTGTTTTTCTTATTCTTGTTTGTTTAAAAAAAAATTATATTGTTTAAAGAATCTGTTGTTGAATTCATTGGGAATTTGGTTTTGTTAATGAAAAATAGATTTAAATTAATCTGAAATTTGGGGAAGATTGTATAAATATATTGTAGGATTTAATTTTGTAATTGGGGAAATTGTAGAATTGTTGTTAAATTTAAATCTTAGATTGTGCCTCAAACATGTAGATTGTTGAAGAAATTTTAATTCCTTTAGAAAACAATTAGATCTGGTTTTGAAAACAAACCCTCTGTAGAAAACTTTCAATGGAAAAATCAAGATCCATTTTAATTTTCCTACTTTTATATTGTTTGAAAATTAAAGGAATGGTTTTAAAATAATCCAGTTTTAAATCTCTTTGAATTTAGGAAAGATTTTTGGAAAATTTTAGTTATTTTCCTATAACTGTTATTTTTATTTATTTTCTCAATTTTACCAGTAAAATTATTCTGTTTAAATATATATATTTATATATTATATGTATTATGTTCTGATAAATATAAATACATATAACATACAAGTATATATATTTATTTTATTATAGTTAAAGATTTAAAATTATTTTCCTTTTTAACAAAATGACCATACGCGAAATTGTGCAGGCCTATGCGAAATTCCGCACACGGTATTAGTGTTAAAGTTTGATTTTTTTTTATAATTTTTTTTTTTTAATACACAGTGGACGGTGACCATGACCCCACCGCCCATGGGTTTCCTTGGGTGACACACTGCCCATGGGGCAGTGCGCCCACCGCTTGGGGGGACGCACTGTCCATGGGGAGTGCGGCCTCCCCAGGTTACCACTGGCCACTGTACTAAGTACAATCGACATATGAATGTTGCAGTGTACCGGTAGTATCGTCCATCAGATGGTGTACCGTCTAATCACTGTCACAATTTTTATTGTGAATAAAACTTCGAAATTATAGATTTCTTTTTTATATTATTTTTTTTATATATGGTATTCTTGTATGTAGATATAAAACGTTTAATTTTAATATTAAATATTAATATCTAATATTTAATATAAATATATTTTTATATTGGGAAATTAGTGTTTGACTGTGAACTTTATACAAATTTAATTAATTTGACAGACTGGTAATTTTTAGAAAAATAGAGGTTTATGAACAATGCTTAATGCAAGTTTATTTTAAATATAGTTTAGTATACAGTTTAATATTTTGTTTTGACATATGATTGCATGCAAAGTTTTTTGACAACAATTTAAACTGAATTAAATAGTGTGCATGGTTAGTTAGATAGAGAAAATATATATATTTAATGGAAGAGATTATTGTGTTTTAATGAAAATTTTAGAATAATATTATTTTAATTTGTGCGTGATGCATTAAATAGGAAATGGATTTAAGATATCCAAATATAGTGTATTTCATTTCCTATACATTTTAAGGTTAAATTTCCTTATGTTGATTACTTGGGGAAAAAGGGTGATTTGTGTTTTAAATTGTAAAGTTTTCCAAAGGTTATGGGTTGACTCTTTGTTAAGTCGATCGTTCATTTACCCTTGGGTAGTGCTTTATGTGTTTGTTTCCTCCAAGTATTGGAGTGGGTTTCCTTAATTGTTGCCTCCTACAATAGGAGAGATTAAGTTGTTTTATTTCAGTAAGCACCTGTGGTACCCTTGGAGTCTAGTTTTGTATAGCGTGTTATCCATTAGAAGAGTGGCTTTTGTTAGGGGCCGGAGCCCAAAGAGGTAAACCAGGAAACCTTCAGAAGAAATTTAAACAAGTGAAAATTAAAGTAATGTACTTAGATGATTAGGATGCATTTCACATTAATCAAGATAATTTAACCTCACTCATAGACACAAGGGCTTGTTTAGACTTGGGGTGAGTGAGTATGAGGGTCGGGGTTTGGTTGAGGTCACCAAGATATCCAGAGCCTATGAAGAATGCCCAGAGGAGATCTCATGACAAACCGTGCGATGACGCTCTGTCTAGGATAACATTGAGATGTGTGTTTTGTGTATGGATTCTTTATCATACTTGATCAGGTTTATGTCTGGAAGCAATGTGACCATGATAGTGTTAGAATTATATTGTGCATGTGTTTGGTTGAGTCAGTATGAGTCTGCCTTTGGTTAGAGGTAGTAGATTCTTTGTCCTTGTTGCATTACTATCTCCTAACATGGGGGGTGGGCCTTCGGGTGCCACTTGGTTGGGTGGAACATGCACCATAAACCGTTGGGTCCCCCTTGATCTTCAGTACGTGGAGGCGAGACATCCAATTGGACAGCTCGCGGATCTTGTTTTCGTTTCTAGCACTGTTGTATTTCAAAATGTAATAAGTTGGTTTTACCCCTCTTGTATTTATGAGGTGGATTTATGTAATTTTAACACTTATGTATTTATGACTCATTCTGGAAATGAGTATTGTAATCAATTGTTCATGTAATGGATGTTATCTTCTTCTCTTGTTATTAATTTATGTTGAATGAATGTTTATTACTTGAGTTGTTTAATGCAATGAATTTTTAATGTTGTATGTTAATGGGGATTTTTTGTAATCTCAGTTACGTAGCCTTAGGGGATGTTGTCAATTGTAGATGAACATGTATGTTTAATTCACTTTAATAAAAAAAAATTAGTGCGCTTTATTGTGAATTGAAATTTCCTCTAGGGTTGTGTGGCGGGGCATTACAACAATTCATGATACATTGAAAACTCAACATGGTATTTACAAAAAAATGTATTATGAACATTAATAGGTACACAAAAAAATGGCTTGCAAGACTCAAAAGCCCTTTGTGAGATTTGAAAATTTGGATGTTCTTGACAAAATTGTTTGGCTACATTCCAAAAAATGTTATGGATGCGGTGTACAATCTCGATTACCAATTCATAAGTTTAAAACATCCTTTACATTCAGTGATACTCTAGAGTGAGAATTCCAATATTGTTCAATTTGCATCTTTACATTATCGGTTAGATTTTTATCAACATGTGGAAGCCTCCCACTAAAAGACCACGTATCATTTTGAAGAGCACTATTGAGTCTTCCTCTTCTTGAGAGTGACCTATTAAGTGTTTTATAATTTAAGTTAAAATTAATACAAGTTTGTCTCATTAAACGAGCATTTCTCAAATGATGGCTTACTAGTGAGGTTTTGATCTCTCTTCGAGCAATTTTTTTTTTTTTTCCTTACTAGTCTTTCCAATAGAGGTTAGAGCATTAAAAATATTTTTTACAATAAGACTATTTTTTTTCCGATTTTTTTGTGAGACAAATCTTCATTTTTTAAAATAATGGTCTCATTTTTTAAATCTTAAGTAATTGCACAAAAATTTAACACTGTTTGGTTAATGTCTTATCATAAAAGAATTCATTGAAAATTTTGGTAGCCCACAAATAGAACATTCATTGTGACCAAGTTTTCCTTCAAGATTATCAATTATGTTGTCATCTATTTCAACCAACCATTTAGGGGTTCTTTTGTAATTAGGTGTTACATGAGGTTCATTCTCAACATCTTCATTTTCAAGTAAAATGTTATTAACATTTTCATTCTCACTATTTTCAATAACAATTTCATTTTCAACAAAATTTTCATTGTCAATAACAATTTAATTTTCAAACAAATTTTCATTTTCAACATTTTCAACAACATTTTCATTCTCAATGTTGTTCATGTTTTCATTTTCAATTTCCACATTTTAAATTTCAATGTTTTCATTTTCAATTTCAATATGATCAATATTTTCAATTTCTATTTCATCTTCACTTGAATTAACATTTAATGGTTCAGAAGAAGCTTCAATTTGAATATTTTGCATATCTTGTCTTCTTTTCTTATGAATTTCTCTATATTTTTCTCTATATGCTTCAATTTGATCTGTTGTAAGTTTTATTTTACCTTTTCTTCTTATGGAAACTGTTGCTCCCCATTGCAGAAACAAAAAACACACACACAAATGATTAGAATTCTAAAAAAAGTGTAAGAGAATGTTTCAAAAGATGAATTTTGTCGAATGTAGACAAAAAGCATGAGAATTTCATGACAAAAACAATGTAGGGACCATTGAAATACTCAAAATGGTCAATTTTTTGTTTTTTATATAACTTACAAAATGGATATGCGTTACCTTTAGTCTTATAAATTACAATTTATGTTATAATATATGTATTTATTATATATTAATATACTATGTTAATTTATTATATATATTTATATATTATATACTATATATTAATATATATTATATAGATATTATATATTAATATTATATTATATATAATATATATTAATATATTGATGTTCGTGCAAGTGTATAACCTATAACAAACAAAATGGATATCCATTCATAACAGATATCCACCATAAATGGATATCCGTTATTTGAATTTTAAGAATTATTATTTGTTATAATATATGATATATATATTATATATTAATATTATATTAATATATGATATATATATTATGTATTAATATTATATTAATATATTAAATATATTATATATTATCCCACTCTCCTCTCTCCCTCTCAGGTATCTCTCTCCCTCTCTCCCTTTTAGGTCTTTCTCTCTCTCTCTCTCTCTCTTTATTATATAATGATTAAATATATATTAAATATTTTAGAGGGAGATGGAGTCTTCAAAGGGAGACTATGTATTAAATATATTATATAATATATAATATATAATATATAGGAAATATTAAATATATTATACTATATTTATATATAATAAATTTATTATAGAGAAAATGGATATCCGTTATTAACTGAATTGGATTTGAAGCCTCGTGAAAAATTAATATGTTGTCACTAAAGAAACATTTATTTCCTCTAATTGGATATTTGTTTCGTTGAGGATGAACCCTACCTCATTTTTCAAAGGGGGACTATATATTAAATACATTACATAATATATAATATATATAATATATAATATATAATATATAATATATAATATATGTTTAATATATAATATATTATTATATAATATATATTAATATAGTATACAATAAATTTATTATATAATAAACAAATATTTGTTTCGTCAAGAGGACTTTATAACCCGAACCCTGCCTCATTTTCACGATGGTACCAATTGAGAAATGACCTCCATTGTGAGCAGTGAATTCTAGGTATGTGTTTTTTGCATTTTTTCTATTTTTTTTGCTAATTAGTGATTAATTTATGTTTTTTTTGCATTCTTTGTAGTTTTGTTGAATTTTTTGATTTCTATCTAAACTTATAAAAAAATTTGAAACCCTAGTTAGTGGAAAACAAAAAATAAATCAAACAAAGAATTTGAACCTTCATTAGTAGAAAAAGAACATAAAATTGAACCTGTCATACTAAACAAACGTAGAATTGAACTTTTATTACCCCCTTTCTGCATTTATTTAAATTCTTTTACATTATTGTCTATTTTTCATTAGTGGAAAAAGAACATAAAATTGAACCTAGCATACTAAACAAACATAGAATTGAACTTTTATTACCCCTTTTCTACATTTATTTAAATTCTTTTACATTCTTGTCTATTTTTCCTTCTTCTTTATCACATATTCTCATGTTTCTTAAATTATTGCATTGTTTCTTATTCTTAAGTTAGTATTTCTTTGCTAAACAATTTATTTTTTAATTTTTTAATTGTTTTGACTCTCCTCAACTCTCAAAATGAAAAGGATCCTTGTTGGAAGTGCTCTAAATTTCCAATACTTAGTGATTATGGATCCATTGTTAGTATTGGCCAAACAAAACTTGTCCTTGAATCCATAGGGAAATGGGAAAAGTTAATGGGTAATAATCGATGGGCTATGCAAGAGGCAATCATATTGTATCATAGCCTCCTACACAACCCATCGATTATCACCCATTAACATTGCCCATTTCCCTATGGCTACAGGGACAAGTTTTGTTTAACCATTACTAACTATGTATACAAACTCACTAACTATTGGAAATTTGGAGCTTAACACTTCCACCTTTGTTGAATCAATTTGGAGCTTAACACTTCCACCTTTGTTGCGTCAATTTGGAGTTTAACACTTCCACATTGCAACAACGTAAAAATTTAACGTATTTTTAAATGAGATTTCACATCACTTTAACAATTATTTATTTTTCATTTACATCCCTTAGACATAAATGAGCTTAACATGGTTTTTCATTTGTATTCAATTAAATCATTTATATTGAATGGATTAAGGGGATTTTTAAATTTGTATCTTACCTTTTGAAATTACAAATCTAATGCAGGTTCACTTATATCTAAATCATGGATCCATGCCCTCTAGCTCCACCCACTCCACCTTGTAACCCCCCACCTCCACCACCTGCATCTGATGGTGCTCGATTTTGAGAAAAAGTTGATGTGAATGTTAGAACCATTTAGGATCAAGTTAATGCTATTCAAAATGAAGAATGTGTTCACCCACTATTGAGGCATTTTGCATCAAAAATTCAAAATGTTGACATGGTTAGGTCCATGGAAGTGGAATTAGAAGAGCATCAATGATGACTAGAGGAAAGGAGATAGTCCCATTCTAAAGAAGGAAAACACAAAGAAATGAAGAGATGCAATAGAGAGCCGCAAAACTTTATTAAGACAATGATCTTATTTTTATTAAAAAAAATGATCTTAGATGGATATTTTATAAAGAATTTTGGTGGATGGATATTTTCTAAAGAATTTGGTTGGATGGATATTTTTATGTTTAATTTGTGAATATAATAGTATAATGATGAGACAAAAAAATAGTAATAAATATTAAATAATCTATTAATTTAGTGGTTGTTCATATATAGTGTGCATATACATAGTGTTTATTCATGCATCATGGTTGATTGATGTCTTATTTGTTGATCATAATTATTGTATAGATTTGACATGAACAATCTAATGAACATGTATCTTGTTTTCTTGTAAGAATTTTGTTTGAAGGTTGAATCAAACCCTTATGGTGTACATAATGTTCTTGTTTATGTTTCAAGATTCTTATTCATGATGATTTTATACCTTTTACATGAGTGATCTAATGACATGTTATTAAGCTTGAAGTTTTTAATGGAATGGATGTTGAATTGAGTTGTAATGGTTTTGTTTGATGGTTGTATCACTTCTTATTGTAGAGGGTCCCAACATGAGAAAACAGTCTTCCTCTCAACTCTCTCTCGGGTCTCTCCCTCTCTCTATCTCAACTCTTTGCCTGTCTCTCCCTCTCACTCTTAGGTCCCTCCCCCTCTCTCTCTTAAGTCTCTCAAAGCTTCCTCTCTCTCTATCTCTCTCTCTCTCTCTCTTAAGTTTCTCAAAGCTTCCTCTCTCCCTCCTTCTCTCTCTCTCTCAAGTCTCTTTATCTCCCTCCCTCTCAGGTCTCTCTATTTATCCCTCGCTCCCTCTCAAGTCTCTCTTTCTCTCAAGACTCTCTCTCTCTCTCGTCTTTCTCTCTTTCTCTCTCTCTCTCCCTATCAATATTTTCTCTCTCTCCCTCCCTCCCTCTCAAGTCTCTCTCTCCCTCTCTCCCTCTCAAGTCTCTCTCTCCCTCTCTTCCTCTCAACTCTCTCTCTCCCTCCCTCTCTCCCTCTCTCTCTCCCTCCTCTCTCCTCTCTCTCTCCCTCAATCTCTCCCTCTCAACTATATATCTCTCTCCTTCCCTCTCTCCTCCCTCTCTCCCTCTCAACTATCTCTCTCTCCCCATCCATCTCAGGTCTCTCACTCCCTCTCAAGTCTTTCTCCCCCCCCCTCTCTCAAGTCCCTCCCACTCCCTCTCTCTCTCTCTTGTGAATTGGCTGCACATCAACAAATATATAATATATAATATGTTTTGTATAATATATACTATGTATTAAATAAATTATATAATATATATTACCTAATATTATTAGTATAATATATAATAATTAATATGTATATTATATATAGTGTATAATATATTAATATATAATAATATAATATATTATATTATTATATTATTATATATTATAAGGTCTAGTCTCCCCCACCCCCGTGGTACCAGAGGGCATGTCGCGCTAATGCCGACGGTCATGTTAAAAATCTTACCAGGTGTATTGCAGTAAAATATGAAACAGAAGACCTGAAATGGTCCTCAAAGCTTAGAAAATATCAAGAAAATGCACTACTTGCCAGTTTTGTTCTTCTCACAACCTTGCAAAAGTTATTTAAGGGACTTAAATTTTTGCAAGAAGTCCTAAATGGAAGGGAATGCATTAGGTACAAGTGATTTCAATTCTCCCTCAATCTATAAAGAAAAAAACTCATTGATGGTTCGAAAATGATCACTGAACTTCATCCACATCTGCATAGGAGTGACCCGCAAGACTCAATGTGAAACAAAAGACTATCTAAAATATATAGTGAAATCAATATCATAGCCTCATCTATCTTGTTCCTAAGCTTAAGTATCTCAAATTAACTTGTAAAATATGGTTGTACTTCATCTAAGACAAACCATAAAGCCTTAGACATATAAGCAATATGGTCATCTAAGCTTTCTAGACATGATAATTATAGGTTATGAGATGTTCAATGGAAGAGGGTTTTTCCATGGTGTTTTGAGGTTTTAAAAGAATTTTTGGGAGGCTTTTTCTATTTTTTGATGTGTATTGATACAAAATGCAAGAAAATACCCCCCATAACAATAAAAAACAAACCTCAATCCTACTTTGAAATTATAAAATCTTGAAAAAGAAAAAAATCACTTCAAATGAATCTCTATGTACTTAGTGATTTTTCTAGTAAGTTAGACTATAGATCTATATAGATCATTGAAACACCTTTTCAATGCCTTTTTTTCATAGAAAATGAATTCCATGTGTGTAAGTTATGGCCCCAAAAGCATAGAAAAGATCTAACTTTAATGACTTGTAAAACATTTTTGGGGTAGAGTTCAAAAAATTTGATTGAAGATCTAGAATGGGCTTAGAACCAAATTTTAGATATATTTTTTTTGGAAAATGAAGATCGTACACCCAACTTACACCAAATTTACTAATACTTGCACAATTAGGCCTAGAAAATCCAATAGGGGACATAAAATTAAAAACCCTTGGTCACATTAGCGACTTGCCACTAGTTTTGGGGGTTAAATTGTTGGCCCTTAGTCACTCACATGATTGTTTGGGGCACTTAAAAGTGCACAATGGCTATATTGCAAGCTTTGGTCACTCAAGTGACCCACAACTTTGATTTTAATCCCTCAAGAGCTGAGACTTAGGTGGTGGGGTTTTAAAGGTGGGTTGTGCTGCTCTTTGGGGGGAGACTTAGGTGGCCCACGGGTTGAGCATTGGCGACACCTTGATTTATATGCACTAAGTGTTGTAATAAAGTGCTTCAACACTATAAATTATTATTAATATTATTTATTTTGAAATTTTGACTATACAAACATGGGTTTTGAGGCTGTATGACCTATAGAACAAAAGAAATCCTTTTGAAATCCTAACTCCAAAACTAGTTGAATTTTATGTTAAAATTTGTTTCTTTGGCCTCTTGATTGTGATGGTGAGGTCAATTTTGCTTCAAGGTGCACAAAAAATTGCTCAAGGCTAGACCCCTCAAATTTTGAACAAGTTGTAGATAAGACGCTCTAATACCATGTTGAAGTTGGAAAATTAACCTCTTTCTAGCATTTTCTTTCATTAGACTTATCTTGGCTCTCCCTTATCAGTATTATGGGGGGTTTCTATTGTTGGTGCTAATTCTTCCTTAGTTTCATGTTGGAGTGAGTTGTGTATCTAGTATTTGTTCCTGTGTACAAAGTAGATGCAACAAGTTACGCATGCATTTTGGTGAGATGGGGAGTTTAACATATAAACACTCTTGCATTCCTATTTTTTTAAGGAAAATTTCCTTTTTTATTTGATTGGTGTTCTTGAAACTTTTGGTACATGTGCCATTTGTATCTTTGAGTTCCAAATATTTTTCCTTTGTTTCCATTTGATTTGAGTAAGCCTTGGAATTTATAGGAGATTCAAATTTCCTAGAAGATTTGAATTTAGACTTTTCTTTCTTCTTGTCCTTCAACTTACCTTTCTCCTTTGGTCTTCCACAAATACCCAAGGCCTCCTTAGTAGATTCAAAATATTTATAATGTATCTCCTCTAAGTGTATAAATCAACCACTACTTGTTCCATTTTGAGTCTCAAGGTAGTGTTGTCTAGTAGAAGGCATAGTAGTATCATGAAATGATCCTCTTATATTTATTCACTCTAAAAAAAATGCATCTAGGTCACAGTCATATTGAATTTGTTCAAATTATTTTCCAGAAAAGAAACATCATCTATTCTAAAGGTGTACAACTTATTTCCAATAAATTTTTATTGGCTTGGGGTTTAGCTTGGTATAAGTCTCCCAAGTTCTTCCAAAGATCTTGTGAAATATTTTCTTCATGTACATTCAACAAAATAAAATCCAACAAGTAGAGCTTGATGAGACATAAATTCATAGTCAACTTGTGACACATCATACAATAACTATCTTCCTAAATCCTATCCTTGTATTGAAGGCATATTAAGGCTAGACCAATAGCTTGAAGAGAGGTTCTACTACCGAGTTCTTATTTTTTAGTACTTACCTCAAAAAATTTTATCCGAGGGCATCTTATATAGGAGCATCTTAGGGGTTGATCAATCTTGTATTAACTAGAAATAATTTTTCTATTTTTATTTTATTTTGGTGAGTTTTGTAAGGTTTTGAAGTTCTAGTTAGACTTTAAACTTATATTTCTAATAGTATTTTAAATTAATATTGATCAAGATCCTACAATAGCATGATTTTTTGGTAGATTCTTTATTGAAACATCAGTTATAGAGGTTGAAGCACAATTTTAATCTATATGATATCACCTACAATTGAAATGCTCACTTGAAGATGCATAATATCATTGGGAGCTCTCTAGTTCCTATTCGATATTATAGAATTTTGTGTGATTTCAAAATTTGAATGATTTATTCTAGAGTTATTTTTCAATTTCCATAGCTTGTAGAAGGATTGGTTGGTTGGAAGCATTATCAAAGAAGATTATTTACACATTTTAGGGCCATAATTAATCTTATGATGATTTATATTATTCCATTGATTAATTAGAGGGATATTAGTCTTGATATTATGAAATGATGGCTATTAAATGTAAAATGAAATTAGGAGGTTATCCCTCTTCATTGGTAGTGTGTATTGGGTCACTAAATAGACACATAAATGCAAATAAATGGGAACTTGTGGGGGTAATGCTTATTTGAAGATATTTTAGTATGAGCAAGTGCATGAGTGGTGGAGGCTTACGTGGATTTTGTATATCTAGTCTATAAAGTTAGAGATCGCAGTAAGGCTTCAAGGCCTAAATGTTGAAATTATGAAATAATTTCAAACCTTGAATATTTATCAAAATCAAAAGGATTCAAACTGTAAATGTATAATTGTGTGTCTTGATGTATTTGTTCTTTATCAATAAAGATTTTAGTTTTGAGCATTTTAGACTTGTTAATAAGTATTTATTGATGTAATTTTAGAGTGATTTGAATTGTGCAAGTGGTTTGATCTATGAAAGATATAAGGTCGGGTATCCCTTAATTGATTATGAAAAATACATCAAAGTTAGCCCAAAATGAAGGGGAAAGGTAGAAGTTAATATGTTACATGAATAAAAATCATTTGTTAAAGTCAACAAAATTAAAGGAAGTGACACTTTGGTGTATTTCTTCCAATAAAAAATCTAGTTTGAAACACTTAAGATCTAATTTTAATGGCTATTCAACAAACGTTAATTGAAACAATATTTTTTTTAAATGACTATATAAAGAAAATAGTAATGTTTTTTTTTTTTTATATAAACATATTATTTAACATATATAATTTTTTTTTTAAATAAGCAATAAATTTACTAAATTAATTAATTTTTTTATTTTTATTTTTATAGAAACAAGTGGATTACATATATCAATAGAGGTATTTGTTGATGTGTTTTTTATGCACTTCTCAACACAGGCGATGCATAGGTGCATCACCTCTCTTGAAAGAAAATCTTCCACAATCAAATTGCAGAACACTATCCCAAGGTCTCTCAGATGTCAGGTCTTGACAGTGCTTGGAATATCTCAGTTGATTTATGTGATGTTTTGGAATCACAAGGCCGACTTACGGATGAGTTACAAAGTGGGGAAGTTGGATCTGCAAATGGAGTTCTTAAGATGGGAGAGTTGCTGAGCATTTGCTGCAGGTTCAAACAACAGTCTAGAACTCCATTTCAACATTGGATTTAACTTTATAATGTGCAATGAACCTTGCCTAAGGTTACTTATTAAAAAAAAGGGAAAAAGGATAGGGAAGAGAGAAGGTTCCTGGATCTGAAACTATGAATGAATAGTGATCATGGAGGCTACTACAATAGACAAACTCCCTAAATTGGGTTTTGCTTGGATAAGAGGATCCTACAGTTACACACTAGTGCAATATTCTAAGGACTACAGATTTTTAGTTTGCACACACACATCATGAACATGAAAGTGAACTAAGTTGAAGCAATGAAATATGGAAGCCCATGCTACCTTTGCACAACAACTTTTCATCAACAAGTGCCAAAAGCATGGGCTGTAAATTCATCAAATACTGTAACAACAAACACCATCATCACTTACATTCAAGAAACTAACAACTAAAACTAACTTGGAAGGTAGAACCATGCACACATAATGAGAAAACTCAAAAGTAACACCCATAGATCATGCAATGCTGCTTTCTATTGTTGCAGAACATTTTTACAATAACTCTCCAACCCTTTACAAATGAGGGGGAGACCCCTATTTATAGTTTTCCAAAGCCCAAATGAATGGCTAGGATTGATTTAAATTGTGTGGTTTAGATTCAATTACATTAGAGCTTCACCTACCCCGCAATATTCAACAATTTAAAATACATTTGTTGTCTTTTTCCTATTTTGTCTTGTAGTGGCCAATCACTGTACCAATTTTGTCTTCTAGCTGATTTCCCTTTTACTCTAGCTGAAACTCCCTGAAAGATGCCTTCTTCTTGATGGACTTGCAACATTCTTCATTGGATCAAATGGGTCTGTCGATAACTGGCATCAATGGATTGGTTGCCCCTGATTTGGGTAGACAACCCCTAAAGATCATCATCATCTAGTGAAAAGTAGGATAGCCCACCTTGCACTTTGTCATTGATTTCCTTGGCATAGGCCCTCTTCTGATGCCAACTCTATTGATGTGCACCATGAGGAGAGGTGGGCATAAAATGAATGGTGATAGGATCCACGTGCTTCTCCTTGTTCAACTTTCTCAATGGGTCTCCCAACGGACCCACGGTAGGCTTCTCGAAACCTGCATGCATGAAGTGTCGTAAGTGATTTCATACACAAATCAAAGAAAATGTTAATCAAATCTTGCAAAATCCTTGTTATATCCATCCATGCATAATCAAAAGATCATAATATTTAGTGTGAATTTCCATTAATATTTTACTGGAAGGAGTTTGGTTGTTTCGAGATTGAGAGCTGGAATGTTGTTTTAAAAACGACAAATAGGGCAAGGCGACCTGGATGGTATCTCCCGAATTCAGATTTGGAATTTGAAAAGTTCATGCAGGAGAGGATGAAATTTTAGCATGTGGGTCAAAGTCCGTTTCCAAATTGGGAGAGCGTTTGGACGTTTCGAAAATGAGGGGCCAAAATGTTGTTCTAGGAATGTTGTTTTGAAAACGATGAACAGGGCATGGTGATCCAGATGGTATCTCTCGACTGTAAATTTGGAATTTGAAAGGTCCTTGCAGGAAAGGATGCAATTTTAGCATGTGGGTCAAAGTCCGTTTCCAAATTGGGAGAGCGTTTGGATGTTCCAGAAATGAGGGGCCAAAATGTTGTTCTAGAAATGTTGTTTTGAAAACAACAAACAGGGCATGGCGACCCGGATGGTATCTCCTGGCTGCAAATTTGGAATTTGAAAGGTCCATGTAGGAAAGGATGCAATTTTAGCATGTGGTTCAAATTCCTTTTCCAAATTGGGAGAGCGTTTGGACATTCCTGAAATGAGGGGCCGAAATGTTGTTCTAGGAATGTTGTTTTGAAAACGACGAATAGGGCATGGCGACCCGGATGGTATCTCCCGGTTGCAAATTTTGAATTTGAGAGGTCCATGCAGGAAAGGATGCAATTTTAGCATGTGGGTCAAAGTTCATTTCCAAAGTGGAAGAGCGTTTGGACGTTACGGAAATGAGGGGCCAAAATGTTGTTCTAGGAATGCTATTTTGAAAACGACGAACAAGGCATGACGACCCGGATGGTATCTCCCAGCTGAAAATTTGGAATTTAAAAGGTCCATGCAGGAAAGGATGAAATTTTAGCATGTGGTTCAAATTTCGTTTCCAAATTGGGAGAGCGTTTGAAATTTCCAAAACCGAGAGGCCGAAATGCTATTCTAGGAATGTTGTTTTGAAAACGGAGAATAGGGCATGGCGACCCGGATGGTATTTCCTAGCTGAAAATTTGGAATTTGAAAGGTCCATGCAGTAAAGGATGCAATTTTAGCATGTGGTTCAAAATCCGTTTCCAAATTGGGAGAGTGTGTGGATGTTCTAGAAACGAGGGGCCGAAATGCTATTTTAGGAATGTTGTTTTGAAATTTTTGCAACTTCTTGAAACTTAACGAAACCTTGGCAAGTCACTTGGGCACCACAAAAAATCCCAAATTCATAGGAAACCTATCCCCAAAGATCAAAAATGAAGGAAAAAGATAATTGAGCGAGTGGGGAGGTGAAGCCCAAAAAAGAAAACCCAAGAAAGCAATTTTTTTATTTTAGGGGTCCAAAATATGGTCAGCCAAAAATGAGACTTTGAAGGGCGCATTGATCAAAAAGGACACCAAAATGAGGGGCACACAAAATGAGGCAGCAACAAAATAGTCATCCGGGAGTGAAAAAAAGGGGGTCCCTACCTATGGCGGGGCGTGTGTGCAAAACATGCACAACAAATGGCGACTCGCTAGTGAAATGCTCTAGAGCATTTCGATGAAAAATTGGAATCACGAACCCAAAATATTTGGTTCCGATCTTCACGCTAGGGAAAACAAAGGATCAAAACCAGTAGCCAACCCAACCTTCAGTATGCTGAAAATCCAAGTGTGTGCAATTGCGTTAATTCTCGTCTTTAAATTGCTGCAAGAACCTAAGCTCCATCGAGTTAAGCTACATTTTTTATTCTAACTTCAAAAGCATCTGGGACATTGCCTCACTACCAGTCAAACATCCATAGCCCCAACGAGGTTGTCACTATGATTCTCCCGAACATTGCTCTACTACTGGTCGGGTGTCCATAGCCCCAGTAGAGTTATTCATATACCCCTGAAAAACTGAATTTCTCTCCTTTTGATTTTCAATATTTTTCTTTCTTTGTTTCTTTTCTCATTTCAATTCTTTTATTTCAACCCACAAGAAATGAAGCTCACGCTCAGGGCTGAGAATCACAGTGGCGTTGGAGCAAAATTTTAGATTTTTCACTTAACTAGACTTCACGAAGGACCTATAGTGACTGTTAGATCCTTAAAATATGTGAGAGATATAAGATTCTAGAATACTTCAGAGTCAGAACAACCAATGAATTATCCACTTTGAATCAAACATCCAGATCGCTTGATACTAACAGAAAATCCTCACCATCCACTCTGAAAATTTGATTGGAGTTTGACGAAGAAATACATAGAACAACCCCAGGAGATAAGTATGGTTGTTGTGCGCACAGATGTACCCAGCCATAAGCAGAGGGAACCTAAGCAAAGCAGCAAAAGAGAAGCAACAAAAGCCAACGAAACGCAAACACCAACACTAACCAAAGCAGGACAACAAAAGAAAACAACGAAGAAACTACTTTAAAGAAAGAAACCTACAACAAACCAACTAACCTAAGAAAAGAAGGAAAGTGGATTATTTGCAGGAAACCTACACTACTCAAAATGAGGTATGTACAAAGAGATATTTATAAAGCACTACGTTCAAGCAAGGCCATCCGACACTCATGCCCATTGGATTTCGCAATGTGTGCACAAGCAGACGGGAAATCGTTATAGTTCTCAACCATGCAGATTTATCCTTATGTTCAGAGAAAATAAATTCAAGATTGCAGCATTCAAATTTAGTCACTCGGTCAAGGAAAACCAACAATTGAGGAGGCTCATTAAACCCATGATTAATTCATAAACACATCCATTTTTCCTCATTCCCATAATCAAAATGATAAGTGCAGCTATGAAAATTAACAGGAGAAAGGAAGGATAGAACCTAGATTTCATCACATGGAAGTGGCAGAATTTGACAATCGAGAGCGAGCACCACATCGTAAGTCTTTGCATCAAAAACCTCAGGCGGGCATGGTGGAGGGTGCAACAATTCGAGCCTTAGGCTTGCAAAAGGCTGAAAAAATAGGGCAAGAAACACCTCTTCTAATCTATGTGTGGGATCCATGACCTCTAATGGTAGTTCTTCAAAAATAAGTACTTCTCCACATTGATCATCCACAAAATTGGGATCCACTTGATTGCTGTCTCGAAAAGGCAGCGCACTGTCCCATCTCCTTTCCCAAGTGTCAAACTTATCTTCATGATGCTCAGTATCATGGGATGATGACATGTATGAATATTTCCTATTGCATCCATCTAAATATGAAGGAGGATCAACAACGATCATGGCGGAAGGACTCCAAGTTGCATCTTGTAGTCAACCAGGTACTTCATCTCTGTTGGCAGCTATCTCAACACCCCCACCTTTATTTTCTTCTCTTTGTTGTTCATGCATCTCATCATGACGTTCAATCATTTCCCCTTGCTCACTATCGCTATAAATGGAGAAGGAACTCCTGTCCCAATTTGGAAACTCTAGTGCATCACCATTCAGAGGCTCAAGGAGTATTTCTTCATCACTACCATATTTTGGGACGTACTCTTCCTCGACATGAGAATACCTTTGCAGTATAACTTCCAATGGAAAAAAGTCATCAATTGATGGCACCTCATCAAGGGGACCAAAATCCACTACGCAATCTCCCTCCAAGGACTTGTCATAAAGCCTATCGTCCATGATGCTCAAATGCTCTTGAAGAGGGAGAAATTCTTGATGACTGGTGGACAACATTTCCATTTGATCTACTACAACTCGAAATCTCAAGACTGTATTGCTATCCTTCTATTGTTGTCCCAACATCCTCTTGAGGACTCCCTTTAGCTGAGTTTTCACTTGGCTCGGGCTCTTGGTCCTCATGTTCCATTCTTGAAGCCACTACAAGAAGTGGTGTGCTCGGCTACCTTGCTTGTTCTCTAACTTGTTGGACAACTTCTTGGCATAGCTCGCATGTGAACTTTGAGTTTGATGAATCATGAAGTCTGCACCAATTCAACAATAGTAGAACTTCCAAATCCACTTGGTATTTTAGCTTTGACCAATCCTTTGCTAATTTGGAGATGAGTTGGTCATATCTTTCCACTACTGGGTCCTCATCATCACTTGAAATGAAAATCTGGTAGTGAACAACTATGACCTGTAGTTGTTCCCACTCCTCTAAATCTGCATTTTCAAATGCTTGGTCACTATCATTGATGAAGGAGAGGTCTTCCATTCTAATCTTAGTTATGTCTTCATCATCATTCTTTGTTGTCCCAAGGTTGTCAACCTCTTCCTCTTGCTAATTTTTAGCATCTTCATTGGCTGCCCCAGCATATACTACTGCAAAATTCATTGATTCATCCTCAACTGCCAATGGCTCCTCTTCTTGAGTGGAGGAATTCCCCTTACTGGAGAAGGAGAGGATTTCCAACTCCATTCTTAGTGAACCTTCACCAAAGCCTTTTGCTATCCCCAAAAAATCAACTTCTTCTTCTTGATTTTCAACTTCAGTGTTTGCTGTCCCAACATCTATTTCTATGGAGCTTCTTGGTCTATCTGCAATGTGTTGTCCTGCAGATGCTGACAACTTTTTTGCCTCATGGGATGACTCATCCTCCTTGATAGTTGGATGCTCCAACTTGTTCAAATTTCCTTTGACTTGGGTGATGATGCTTGCACATGACAAACAAGTAAATTCTGAATGTGGTGCATTGTGAAATCTGCACCAACTTGACATTAGTGCTTCCTCCAATCTTGGTCCGTATTTTCTGCCCAAACATTCTTGGATCAGCTCTTCAAATGCCTTGGCTGCAATGGTTGTCAATTCCTCCTCAGGGTTTGCAAAGGCTAAAGGCTAATATATTTCCCAAAAGGGAATCTCTTCTTGCAAGACTCTTTCAATTCTGCTCAAGAAGGTTAGACACTCCAATTCATTATGCTTGCAAGTGCAATGGATCCTACACTTATCTACCAATAAAAATTTCTGCAACAGTTTCCTTGGTCTTATATTTAAATCTACATGTAGCTGAGTGATGTCAATTTGTACATGTTGCTCCACTGTGACTCAACTTCTTTTTGCCTTCAAAATTTTCTAATTTCAAGTTTCAACATTATAAGAGATCTCCTTATCTCTGATTTCTTCTTGAAAGTGCTCTTTTCAACATCCAACATTCAGCTTTGTAGCTTCAACATGTCACGCCCTCCTTCTAGCGCCAGTTCTGTTGATGTATTTTTCATGCACTTCTCAACATAGGCGATGCATAGGTGGATCACCTCTCTTGAAAGACAATCTTCCACAATAAAATTGCAGAACACTATCCCAAGGTCTCTCGGATGTCAGGTCTTGAGAGTTCTTGGAATATCTCAGTTGATTTATGTGATTTGTTGGAATCACAAGGCAGACTTATGGATGAGTTACAAAGTGGGGAAGTTGGATTTGCAAATGGAGTTCTTAAGATGGGAGAGTTGCTGAGCATTTGTTGTAGGTTCAAACAACAGTCTAGAACTCCATTTCAACATTGGATTTAGCTTTATAATGTGCAATGAACCTTGCTTAAGGTTACTTATTAAAAAAAGAAGGAAAAAGGGCAGGGAAGAGAGAAGGTTCTTGGATTTGAAACTACGAATGAACAGTGATCATGGAGGCTACTACAATAGACAAACTCCCTAAACTGGGTTTTGCTTGGCTAAGAGGATCCTACAGTTACACAAAACTAGTGCAATCTTCTAAGGACTACATATTTTCAGTTTGCATACACACATCATGAACATGCAAGTGAACTAAGTTGCAACAATGAAATATGGAAGCCCAGGCTAACTTTGCACAACAACTTGTCATCAACAAATGCCAAAAAGTATGGGCTAGAAATTCATCAAATACTATAATAGCAACACCATCATCACTTCCATTCAAGAAACTAACAACTAAAACTAACTTAGAAGGTAGAACAATGCACACATAATGAGAAAACTCAAAAGTAACATCCATAGATCATGTAATGCTGCTTTCTATTGTTTCAGAACGTTTTTACAACAACTCTCCAACCCTTTACAAATGAGGGGGAGACCCCTATTTATAGTTTTCCAAAGCCCAAAAGAATGGATAGGATTGATTTACATTGTGTGGTTTAGATTCAATTACATTAGAGCTTCACCTACCCCACAATATGCAACAGTTTAAAATACAACTGTTGTCTTTTTCCTATTTTGTCTTGTAGTGGCCAGTCACTGTAGCAGTTTTGTCTTCTAGCTGTTTTCCCTTTTACTCTAGCTGAAACTCCCTAAAAGTTGTCTTCTTCCTGATGGACTTGCAACATTCTTTATTGGATCAAATGGGTTTGTCGACAACTGGCATCAATGGATTGGTTGCCCCTGATTTGGGCGGACAACCCCTAAAGATCATCATCATTTGGAGAAAATTAGGATAGCCCACCTTGCACTTTGTCATTGATTTCCTTGGCATAGGCCCTCTTTTGGTGCCAGCTCTATTAATGTGCAACATGAGGAGAGGTGGGCATAAAATGAATGGTGATAGGATCCACGTGCTTCTCCTTGTTTAGTTTTCTCAATGGGTCTCCTGACAGACCCATGGTAGGCTTCTCAAAACCTGCATGCATGAAGTGTCGTAATTGATTTCATACACAAATCGAGGCAAATGTTAATCAAATCTTGCAAAATCCTTGTTATATCCATCCATGCATAATCAAAATATCATAATATTTAGTGTGAATTTCCATTAACAGTTTACTAGAGGGAGTTTGGATGTTCCAGGATTGAGAGGCCGGAATGCTGTTTTAGGAATATTGTTTTGAAAATGACGAACAGGGCAGGGTGACCCAGATGGTATCTCCCAACTTCAAATTTGGAATTTGAAAAGTTTGTGCAGGAAAGGATGCAATTTTAGCATGTGGGTCAAAGTCCGTTTCCAAATTGGGAGAGCATTTGGACATTCCAAAAATGAGGGGCTAGAATGTTGTTTTAGGAATGTTGATTTGAAAACGATAAACAGGGCATGGCAACCCAGATGGTATCTTTCGGCTAAAAATTTGGAATTTGAAAGGTCCATGTAGGAAAGGATGCAATTTTAGGATGTGGGTCAAAGTCCGTTTCCAAATTGGGAGAGCGTTTGGACGTTCCAGAAATGAGGGGCCAGAATGTTGTTCTAGGAGTGTTGTTTTGAAAACAGCGAACAGGGCATGGTGACCCATTTGGTATCTCCTGGCTGCAAATTTTGAAATTGAAAGGTCCATGCAGAAAAGGATGCAATTTTAGCATGTGGTTCAAAGTTCGTTTCCAAATTGGGAGAGCGTTTGGACATTTCTGAAATGAGGGGCCGAAATGCTATTTTGAAAATGATGAACAAGGAATGGCGACCCAGATGGTATCTCCCAGCTGCAAATTTGGAATTTGAAAGGTCCATGCAAGAAAGGATGCAATTTTAGTATGTGGGTCAAAGTTCATTTCCAAATTGGGAGAGCGTTTGGACATTTTGGAAATGAGGGGTCAGAATGTTGTTCTAGGAATGTTGTTTTGAAAATGGCGAACAGGGCATGGCGACCCGGATGGCATCTCCCGGCTGCAAATTTGGAATTTGAAAGGTCCGTGCAATAAAGGATGCAATTTTAAAATGTGGGTCAAAGTCTGTTTCCAAATTGGGAGAGCGTTTGAACGTTTCGAAAATAAGGGGCCAGAATGTTGTTCTAGGAATGTTGTTTTGAAAACGACGAATAGGGCATGGTGACCTGGATGGTATCTCTGGGCTGAAAATTTGGAATTTGAAAGGTCCATGCAAGAAAGGATGCAATTTTAGCATGTGGGTCAAAGTCCGTTTCCAAATTGGGAGAGTGTTTGGACGTTCCAAAAACAAGAGGCCGAAATGCTGTTCTAGGAATGTTGTTTTGAAATGACGAACAGGGCATGGTGACCTGGATGGTATCTCCCAGATGTAAATTTTGAATTTGAAAGTTCCATGCAAAAAAGGATGAAATTTTAGCATGTGGGTCAAAGTCCATTTCCAAATTGGGAGAGCGTTTGGACGTTTTGGAAATGAGAGGTCGAAATGCTGTTCTAGGAATGTTGTTTTGAAAACGACAAACAAGGCATGGTGACATAAATGGTATGTCCCGACTAAAAATCTGGAATTTGAAAGATCCAAGTAGGAAAGGATGCAATTTTATCATGTGGGTCAAAGTCCGTTTCCAAATTTGGAGAGTGTGTGGACATTCTGGAAATGAGAGGCCAAAATGTTGTTTTGAAAACGACGAATAGGGCATGGCGACTTGGATGGTATCTCCCGGTTGAAAATTTGGAATTTGAAAGGTCCATGCAGGAAAGGATGCAATTTTAGCATGTGTTTCAAAGTCCGTTTCCAAATTGGGAGAGTGTTTGGACGTTCCGAAAATGAGGGGCCAAAATGTTGTTTTAGGAATGTTGTTGTGAAATTTTCGCAACTTCTTGAAACTTAACATAACCTTGGTAGTTCACTTGGGCACCAAAAAACATCCCAAATTCATGGGAAACCTATCCCTAAAGATCAAAAATGAAGGAAAAAGAGAATCGAGTGAGCGGGGAGGTGAAGCTCGAAAAAAATCCAAGACTTAGCAATTTTTTATTTTAGGGGCCAAAATATGGTAAGCTAAAAATGAGACTTTGAAGGGCACGTTGACCAAATAGGACACCAAAATGAGGGGCACACAAAATTAGGGGCATGCAACATGAGGCAAAAAAAAATAACCGTTCGGGAGCGAAAAAAGGGGGTCCCTGCCCATGGTGGGGCGTGTGTGCAAAACATGCACAATAGTATTAACATATTTGTCTTTTTTGAATAACTCGATTACATCATGATGAGTAAGAATACATCTAAACTAGAAGTTTCCTTTTAGCTAAGTATCTACAATGAAGGGGATCTTGTCCATTAAATTCATCGAGGATTTGAACCTAGCCTAATCAAACCTTTGAGGGTTTGAACCTTCATAAATGATGTGATCAAGAAACATACCATCATCCACACCAATTATACAAATTAATTGAATTACAAGCCTTTTACCTTTTAAGATATTTTTAAACTTAGAAAAGAAGCATTTTTCTATAGGACCCTACATGAAATAGAGTATATTAGTGTAACACAACATCTATCATACTCAATAACACACACATTCATATTGTAGTCAGGATGCACACAAATATCTCTTCAATCCCTTGCTTGGCAATGAGATTATTGAATAACAAGCTTTTGCACACAAATATTCTTAAATCCACACCATTAAATCACCACTGAATTCATCTTGTACATAAGGAATGGAATAAGTAATAAAGCATAATACATTAGTCTAAATGAGAAGAAACTTCATTGATTGGATCCGTATTGCTTACACAATCCGCCAAGGGCGTAGCTCACTTTAAAAATTATTGCAGAGAAGATGGTGTAGAGGAGGAGGATGAAAATATAGTTCCAGTGCTGCCTTAAATGAAAAAGGCTTAACTTCAAATTCTCATGAAACGACAGCGGCTCTTGGATTGGCAGTTGATGCGTAACATCCCTTAATTGCTTAATCCACTCTTCTACGATCATTCCTATCACTGCACTGAAAACAGTGGTCGAGATGATCAAAACAAGCCACCAACTATGGCAAATGATGTTGTTAGGCTTTAACTCTCCAGAGAGGATGGGCACTATTATCGCTATTTGTATTCCAATGCATAATTTACCATATTCCTATAGAGAAAAGGCCATGGCTGCTTATTATCGTTTCGTCAGACCCACCTCTATATAGAAATGCGAAGGAATTTGAACCATTCAATAAACATTAAATCGACGATGGATGCACAAATCCGGGTCCTTATCATTTCTTTCTCGTCGCCAAAATAATGTGACTACATCGCCCACAAACTTTGAAATTGGCTCCTATTGTTAGGAATCCAAGACCCACTCCAAGATCACTGGAATGAATCTACACCTTCAATTACCAGGTTATTTGAGCTTCTTTAGTGAACAACGAACGTATAAGGGATTTTTTATTTTAATTTTAATGGCCTTTGTAAGCGGTGGCTTACATTTCTTTTTATTTGGATTTTTTGGTCAATGCACCGCACAACACTTCGAAATGCATCGAAATTTGCTTGACATTTGGCTTTCATTTTATAGTGACAACTTTTCTAAATTTGATGAAGCTTAGAACAAAAATTGGTCTTGGAAAAAGTTAATATAGATGATAATTTTCACAAAGCTAGGATGGGTACTCATTAAATAATTTTGAATGGAAAACATATTTATTTTTATGATTTTTTTAATTTAATTAAAAATATTTAATATTTATTATAAAAATGAGTGGTAAAATTGTATACTCCGAAATCTGTGTAGGATAATTTTTAATACAAATATGAACATTTAATAAAGGATCAAGTTTAAACATTAAAAACTTATATAGTTAATGCAATGTTGATAGGAGAGACAATCATTTATTAAGCTAAATTTAATAATAGACATTATTTGGAGAAGTGAACAAAGAGAGTTTAGATTTTAAGAGATTGTGGGTCTCTCTTAGTTATGTGGTAATTAGTTGGAGCTCTTGGAGTCTAAAAAATCCTAAAAAGAGTAATATTTTTGGTGAACCTTCAATTAGATTAGATTAAATGGAGTTCACTATCTCTAAACAAAGTAAATATATATATGAAAATTGGCTAATTATTAAAAATCAATGAATGTAGATCTCTCTAATGTCGATTTGGGACCTAAGAGAAGACTTGATGGACAACCCTAGTTAAACAAATTTAGTGAGGTTGTATCTAGAAATAATTTATGATTGATAGAGGTACAAGATATACAAAGTGCAACTAACCAAGAAAATAGGGAAGACAATTGACTTGACATGTGTAGAACTAAATAGTAAAGTTGTATTATGCTAGTTCTCTACAATATCTATGAGAATAAATGTGGGATGCCTTTCTTTTCTTCTCATTGTAAAGAATGGATATGTACATCAATATACAAAGAAGGAGATGAATTATTGGTTAGATTGAGCTATTTCATATTCACTTCGCAAGTGTTAAAATTGACTTAAGACAAGGTTTATAACACACAGGTGCTAAATATGATGAGGAATTTTCTAATGAAACTGCAAGGGTTGTTGAGAAACACCTTTTGTGATACGATTTTGTGAGTCGAACTCTCTTGGATCAGTTACTTGCAATTGAAGAGAAATAGTCCCCATTACATGCAATTGTGGCAAAAGATATGGAAACAAACCGGTAACTTGCATTTATGTAAACTATTTTCCCAATTCTATGAAAATATTACAATGTATATTCATATCAAGGTTAGTGCAAGATCATGGGGGCCTAAACTAGGCCCCTAAGTGGCAATGAAAATTCAATAAAAAAGACTTAAGAAACTTCACATAAGAATTTGAATAGGTTATTTACATAATTTTAAAAATATGTAGGAATTTAATTTGTAGCAGCTTAAATGTAGTTTGTAAGATACTAGATCTTTTTGGAAAAAAATAATTTGATTTGGTGAAATTTTAAGATTTCAATGTAGTAGTACATTAAAATTTAGAAAAAACCTAAAAAGTAGGTGTTTGTCCGGCCACCCTTATGGGAGAAAAAATAAATATATTATTTTGAATCTTTCAATATAAGTAGAAGACACATGACCAAATGTGACACATATTTTTTTGCAATTATTTTGCAAATAAATAATTAGTTATGAATTTTCTAGTATGAATTTTAAAAAATATTACAAACCATTTGTTCGGGCACAGTAACTTGGTAAAAAAAATTATGAAATTGAATTTTTTAAACTATAATTTGTGAAGCGTAGTGTGTGACACATCTTTTGGATTCAAAAAATGTATAACTGTTTAAAAGTTATAAATATTTTTCAATTAGCTTATCAATCAAGAATTTACACATAGCGCATGTAGAAAATCAATAATAATTACTTATCAAATTCAAAATAAAGAATATCTTATATTAGTAGAATGTTATCAATTTTTTCAATAAACTCTTTTCATTTCATCAAAATTTGATGAAAAAAAGTCGTCAGCAAGAAGGGTGAAGTTTGAAAAACTCTTGCAACCCCTGTAAACACATTCGGGATGATGGCTTTTCGAGTTGGTCACCCCCAAGCCAAATACCAAAGCAATAACAAAGAAAATGGATATCAATTTCTTAAAATAAAAAAGATTAATATTTAAATCAATATATATTTAAATTTAAGATGTTATAATATTAATATTTATACATTATACATTATATATTATATATAATATTATATATGATAAATAATAAATAATAAATACTAGGAAATATTAATATAATATACATTATATTTAATATAAATTTTTAATGTTATAGTAAATATATACTAATATAATATATTATGAAACACTATTTGATGGAAAGGATATCATTTTTTTTAATTAGAAATATTAAAATATATAAATATCACTATAGATTAAAATATAGCATGTTATAACATTAATATTAGGGTGAACCCAAAAAGTTGGTTTACAATTTCTTAGAGATTATGATTTTTGCTGAAATCACATATTTTTAGAAAATATAATGATTTAAGCCTTAAAAAGTTCCATTTTAAGGATTTCAATTGAAGAGGGTTTCATCAAACCACATTAGATCAAATCCCCTTGGATAGAACCCCGCTAGTTTTAAACCATACCTACAATGAAGTCTCCTTTACACCTATCAAAATGCTGATAAAAAATCATGTTTGATTTACCTTTTGTGGGATCAAATTAATTAATTTAAAATTTATTTCAAATGATCATGGTAGTACTTGGAACGAGCTATCCAACAAATATAATTTTAATATATTTGGTTTTATTATGCATGTGTTTTTTTAGTTTTATTAAACATAGGTTTTTCACTGAAAATCAAGATCTCTACTCTACACATGTGGAAAAATAGCATATTATCAAAATAAATTTTTAAAAAATATGTTCAGGTTGTTTATTGATGTCCTTGATCCATTAAAAAAATAAAAATTGAATTTTGATACATACAGAAAAAGTTATGTTGTATATAGTCCGCCTATGTTTCAATTGTAATTGGTTTGACTTCGAAACTTGATTAAGGAAAAAATATGTAATAAAAAAATATGAAACCAAATGAAAGTGCTAGATATTGTAGTTACAAATCTAAATTTGAAAAAAATAGAATTTTATCCTTCATCAAAAAAAGTTATGTTGTATACGGTGAGTGTCACTCCTTAAAAATGTTGTTTTAAAAAAAAAACTAGTTTTTGAAGGAGATGGAAAAAGAAGTGCAATCTGATTCCAAAAATTAAAAAAAAAACATATATTTAGAATCTATAGACAAAACGTCAGAAATCACTAGTTCGCATCATCTTCAAAATCCTCACGGTTTAGCCGCTATAGGAGCCCGAAAGTGAGGATTAAGTTAAAAAAAATCAGTTTAGTGTCCAGTTTGCCCAAAACTTGTAAACCAGTATTATGGTATCACCCATTAATATAATATAACATCATATTTAATATAAATATTATACGTTATATTATATAAATATTATAATAAAAAAATATTTCATAGATTGTTTCAAGGGAGTTTTAAATATTATATTTATTACAATAATTTACTACAAGGATCTGAGAGCAATATATACATTTCTCTCTCTCCCTCTCTCTCACCTTCCCTCTGTATTTTTGTCTATCTCCACTCACCCTCTCCCTTTCTACCTACATTTTTCTTAATTTGTCTCACCCTACCTCTCCCTCCCTCTCACCTTCCCCTTCTCCCTTTATCCCTCCAACTATAGGTCACTCTCTCAACTTATCCCTCCCTTTATCCCTCGCTCCCTCCCTCTCCCTCTCTCTACCTCTCCCACCCCCTCTCTCTCTCACACACATAGTAGATATCTCTCTTTGTACATCTCTCCCACCATACCTCTCTATCTAGCTTTACCTACCTCTTGATAGTCCAAAACTAGGGTAAAGAATAAACTAGACTCAAGTTGGTCTAAATGTCAATTTGGGGATTGTAAGCTTATGAAAGGTATCGTGGCAATCTACACAAGGACTGAGAGTTGTGAGATGAGTGGTTATGAATGCAACCTATGAAAATAAACTTACAAGAAATCAAAATAATTCTAGTGAAAGGAATTATCACTTCCTGGTGACAAAAGCTATTTATTTTATTCAAGCAACAAGAATTGTGCAAAATTTTGATAGTAAATTCTGAAACAACAATTTAATCAACAAATATCAAAATCAAAGACAAAGAAATCAATTCTGGAGCATGGAAATAAAATGTAGATCATTAGTACATAGAAACGTAACAATCAATTGAAATTATAACACTCAAAATTATACTCTACAAACATAATCAGATGAAATTATAACACACAAAAACACTCTACAAAAAATAAATATTTACACTCCATCGATGGTTGAAGAGTGGGTGCCCTTTCCTCCCTAGTAAATCGATGAATATAGAACTCACAATTTTTTTGAAAGAGACTTTAAAATAATTCTTTTGGTAAAATATTGAATATATTTTATTTCTTTTTAGCTTTCTTAGCTAAGCTAATATTACATATGGTGTTTATATAGTTTTCACGATGCATAAATAGAAATATACGTGTAGTTTACAAATCAACAATGAAGGTAAATTGATTTGTTAAGAAAGATTTGTGTGGCTTCATGGCCAACCTTTGTTAACAAACTGAACATATTTCCTAACAATTTTCCAATTATTATTTGTTGTCAAAACCAAACAATAGAAAGTAATCACAATAGTTTATTAATACATCATATTTAGTAATTTGGATAGGAAATATAGTGTTGCATAGTTGGTGACAGATTTTTCTCAACCTGTGGAACATGGCTAGAGGAATGAGTAGGTTAAACTGAAGCCAACCACATAGAAGAGGAAATTGCAATAATAAGTGAGCCATATTTCTATGAAGAAGGTGATAGGAAGTTCTTGTGAAGAATGTGATAGGAAGTCTATATGATGGGAAATCTACATGTTGCGAGATAAATTTTCCAAGTCTTAATATGAAAACACTGATTAGTAAAGATAATCAATAATTTTTTTAATATTTTTATCCCAAAACCATATTAAATATCACTCATATATATTTAATCATATACAACATATAATGGTAAAATATTATGATAAGATATGGAAATGGAATATGGGGATGGAATTGAAAGTATATGAAAAAAGGTTAAATATGGCATAAAATGGGACATAAACGACTCTCATCACCTCTCTCTTTATTGCTTACACCTTACAGGTCTCTATACCTACCTTCCCTCAATCCATCCCACACTACCTCTCTTTCTACCTACCTCTCCCTCCTTCCCAACTTCCCCCCTCTTTCTACTTCTCTCACCACCTACCCCTCCCTCTCTCCCTAACTCTCTACATACTAACCTCTCCTACCCTAACTCTCTTTATCTCTATCCATCCCTCTTTCTCTCCCTCCATTTATCCCTCCAACCCTACCACTTCCTATCTCCCTCCTTCCCTCTCTCTCCCTTCCTCTCTCCCTCACACACACACAAACTCTCTCCACCTACCCCTTCCTCCCTCCCTAAATATCTCTATACCTATCCCTCCCACCTAACACTACCTATCTCCCTCCTTCCCTATTTCCATTGCTCCCTCTATCCCTCCCACACTACAAATTGGTATCTTCCTCACACACACAAGCTATCTCCACCTACCACTCCATCTCTCCCTAACTCTCTCTATACCTATCCCTCCTACCCTACCACTCCCTATCTCCCTCATTCCCTCTTTCTCTCCCCCCTCTATCCCTCTCAACCCACCACTCTTTATCTCCCTCACACACATAACCTCTCCACCTACCCCTCCAAATCTCCATAACTCTCTCTATACCTATGCCTCCCATCCTACCACTCCCTATCTCCCTCCTTACCTCTTTTTATCCCTTCCTTTATCCCTCCCACCCTACCACTCCCTATCCCCTTCCCTCTCTCTCTCCACCTACCCCTTCATCCATCCCTAACTCTATCTATAGCTATCCCTCCCACCCCACCACTCCCTAAGTCCCTCAAATATTTCTCTCCCTCCACCTATCCCTCAATTTCTCCACCTACCCCTCCCTCTTGAGCCCCAACTCTCTCTATACCTACCTCTCCTACCCTAAAACTCTCCACCTACCCCTCACCTCCTCCCTAACTCTATCTTTACCTATCCCTCCTATCCTACCTTTCTATATCTCCCACCTTCCCTCTTTTTATTCCTCCCTCTCTCCCTCCCACCTTACCAATCCCTATCTCCCTCCTTCCCTCTCTCTCCCTCCCACCTTACCAATCCATATCTCCCTCCTTCCCTCTTTCTCTCCCTCCACCTATCCCTCCCTCTCTCTCTCTCACACACACACAACCTCTCTCCACCTGCCCCTCCCTCTCTCCCTAACTATTTATATATATACCTCTCCTACCATACCAATATCCATCTACCCCTCCCTTCCTCCATAGATCTCTCTATACCTATCCCTCCTATCTTGCCTCTCTCTATCTCCCTCTATCCCTCTTTTTGTCCCTCCCTCTCTCTCTCTCCCACCCTACCAATCCATATATACCTCCTTCCATTTCTCTCCCTCACCTTACCAATCCTTATCTCCTTCCTTCCCTCTTTCTCTCCCTCCATATATCCCTCCCACCCTACCATTCTTTATCTCAGGTCCTTTCCTCTTTATCTCCCTCCACCTATCCCTCCCTCTCTCCCTCTCTCTCACACACAACCTCTCTCCACCTACCCCTCCCTGTCTCCCTAAATATGTCTATACCTACCTCTCCTACCCTACCAAACTCCATCTACCCCTCCCTTCCTCCCTAACTCTCTCTATGCCTATCACTCATATCTTACCTCTCTCTATCTCCCTCATCTCTCCCTCCCACCCTATCAATACCCATCTACCTCCTTGCATCTCTCTCCCTCCCACCTTACCAACCCCTATCTCCCACATTCCCTCTTTCTCTCCCTCCCATTATTCCTTCCACCCTATTTCTCCCTATCTCCCTCTACCTATCCCTCCATCTCTCCTTCACACACACATAACCTCTCTCCACCTACCCCTCCCTCTCCCTAACTCTCTGTACCTACCTTTCCTACCCTACAACTCTCCACATACCAATCCCTTACTCCTTAACTCTCTCTATACATATCCATTCCTCCCACCCTACCACTCCCTATCTTCCCCCTTCCCTCTTTCTCTCCCTCCCTTTATCGGTCCCTCTCTCCACCTACCCCTCCCTCTTGAGCCCTAACTCTCTTTATACCTACCTCTCCTACCTTGCCACTATCCACCTACCCATACCTTCCTAACTAACTCTATATCTATCCTTGCTATCCTACCTCTCTATATATCCCTCCTTCCCTCTTTTTATCCCCCCTCTCTCCCTCCCAACCTACCAATCCATATCTTCCTCCTTCCCTTTCTCTCCCTACCACCTTACCAATCCATATCTCCTTCCTTCCTAATTTCTATCCCTCCCTCTATTCCTCCCACCCTACCACTCCCTATCTTCCTCCTTCCATTTTTCTCTCTATCCCTTTAGGAATCCCTCTCTCCTCTCTCTCACACACAACCTCTCTCCACATACCCCTCCTTCAGCACTAACTCTCTTTATACCTACCTCTCCTAACCTTCCACTCTCCACCTACCATTCCTCCCTAACTTGCTTTATACGTATCCCTCTTATCCTATCTCAATTTATCTCCCTCCTTCCCTCTCCCTCCCACCCTACCACTCCCTATCTCCCTCCTTCCCTCTCTCCCTAAAAAAAAAACACGACCTCTCTTCACCTACCCCTCTCTCTCCCAAACTCTCTCTATACCTATACCTCATACCCTACTACTCTTATATCCCTCATTCCCTCTTTTTTCCCTCCACCTATCCCTCCTTAGAATTTTTTTTGATGTTGTGCTTTCTATTGTTTTTGTGATGCTAAGGTTGCTTGATGTTGGAATTTTTTTTTTTTTTGTGTTTCTAGGGTTTCTTGTTGTGTTTCTAAGGCTTCTTGCTATTGTTACTGTTGTTTTTTGTGTTACTAGGGTTGCTTGTTGTGCTACTAAGGCTGCTTTTTATTGTTGTTGTTGTTGTTTTTGTTCTACTAGGGTTGCTTGTTATTGTTGTTTTTTTTGGACGACTTTCTAATAAGCATGTTGTGCTTGTTGTAAAACTAAGGCATGTGCTTGCAATGTAGGATGAGTTGGTTGTTGGGATATCTATGACAAGTTGATGTTTTGTACGGGTAACAAGTTTTTGATGAGAGGTTGGGGGTTCCCTTGGTTTAAAATTCCTTGCAATATGGTGGATTTGGATGGAGGAATGTAAGTTTGAGGTCCTATTTTATTTTTATGACTTGGGGGATTGAGGGGAAAGATGATAATGGTGCCATTAGATATTGTGATGGTAATGGAACACTCAACCCTTGAAATTGATCGAAAGAGTTTCCTTGTCCAAAGAGTAGGGGGTTCCCCTATTGTACTTGATGTGGGACTGAGGTGTTACCTTGGTTGATGGGGTTTGTGACCAAGGGATTGATTTGAGTTAGGTTGGTGATGGATGGGATGGATGTGTGTTGTGACACCAATGGTGCAGATGAGCTAATTGATGGTTTTAATAAAGAAGGGTTGATTTTTCGCAAGGTTATTGGTATGCCCTTATTGGTCTATTTGAGACACTTCCTATGCTACCTTGTGTGATGTTGGGAACACTTGTGGTACTTGTGGGGATGGATGAAGAGAGGTACCCTCAATATGTTGAGGTTGTCATGGATTCATGAAGTGTAAGTGGTTTATGTTGATGCAAGGGGTGTTCAAAAATGGTAGAAGTGCCAAATTTTGGTGTCCAATTGGTGGATGGATTGGTGTTTAGAGTCCCCACAAGTGTGTTTCTTTCAAATGGAAGAGTATGGACAAAGTATTTAGCAAGACTAAATGCAATACTAAGAATGGGTGTTTTATTTATCCCTAGAGATGGAGTTCTTAAGCCTTGTGTCAAATATTGCACAACAAAAGATGGGGAAATTGGAGCCACATTTTCTAAGGCTTTATTTTCTTGTTTGTATTCCATGATTTCTTCCTTAGTAAGTTCAAATGAGTTTATTGTAACGTCTTCTATCTTATATGGTCCTGATGGAGACGAGGGTTGTTGTGATGGGGTAACTTGAATTCTTGGGTCAAATTATTGAGGATTAGGATCACTTGAGGTGAATGTGACTTTTGTTTTCTCCATAATTCTCTTATGTTGTGATCTTGTCTTTACCATAAATTTTGGGTCACCTATGGGAGAGTTGTGTTGAGATTTGTAATGTTTAAACTCTCTAGTTGACTTGAATCTAGGTAGAAGGGACGTTCTAAGTCTTTTTGGAGCAAGGGTGATAATGGGAGATGAAAAGGTGAATGATGTGGGGAGTGATATTTGCAAACATTTTAGGACAACAATTTTGACTTAAGTCTGATTGTTTGGTGTTTGTATAAAGGATGTTTAATGAACTTGTGAATTTTTAGGGTAGACTCATGATCTTCAAGATAAACTAGTCCAAAGATGATTACTATCATATCCAAGTGCATGGAAAAGGATTAATTTCACATACAAAGTAGCTAAGTTAGGGTTTGGGTTGATATAATTATAAGTCAAAGAGTGTTGGTGTATTCAAATTTTTTGCAAAGTTTGGTGAGGTGAAGGATGATTTTTGATGAAGGGGTGGATGAAATGTTTGACCCAATGTTGACCTAGAGTGAACCCTTTTTTTCAAAGACCAAGGTAGTGAGAAAGATGCTAGACCTATAGAGTGACTTAATCCAAAAGACCAATGTTGACTTAAATGAGGGGTTTATATTGAGCATACATGCCTGAATAATTCATGAAAACATGTCTATACAAATTTTATAACAAAATGTTCTTGTTGCGGTAAAGAGCTACAAGGTGTCTCTTGACAAATTTTTGACTATGATGCCTGAGTTTGAAGTGACGACATGTAGACCTTCTCTTGGGGATTTTCATTTTGTGTGAGATCATTTAGAGAAGCCCAACATTATGGAAAAGAGGATACTTATTGCAACACAGGAAGTTGTAATATGGGCCTTTTGGTCACAATATTGTCTTGTTACTTTGTTTCATCTAATATTTTTGCTACGTTTATCCACTGACATGGTGTTTCCTTTGTTTCAAAAGTGAAGCTTCTCAAATTACTAATTATATCTATTTGTTCTCCCTCAATTAGCTCAAATTTTGGTTGAATGATAGCAGGTGTAAGGTTCGGTTGTTCAATTGAAGCGAACGGATACCAAATGGTCATGTGGGGTTCAATTTGTCAATTTACACTGCTTAAATGAGTTTCTTTTTACCACAAAAAACTTTGTCTTTCCTAGGTTAAAACTAAATTTCACAAGGTCCATTTTGTGAAAAGGATGAAGTTCAAGCCATAGTTTCCTAGTTATCTTTGGGAAGTATGGATTGAGATGTAAACCAAAATATTTAGAATTATCTAAGAATAAATCCTTAGGACAAGCATTAATATTGAGGCTTTTTCAAAGGGTATCCATACTTAGACCAAAGGTTTTGGAATTTTGAAAATACTTGTTGATGTTTGTTTGCAATTAGTTTGAAGCCAAGCAAGTGTTAAACTGACTCTCAAGCATTTACAATCCTAAATAGAGCGGGTGTGTATTTTTTAATAGGCTTACCAACCATCAAAAGAGATGATTAATTTGAGAAGATGAAGCAGAAAAATAGCCTATGTCAAGGAAATGTAACATTTTGGCATGCCAAGAAAAGGAGTCCCTTCCCCATTTTCTTTATTGCCTCAATAAAAAACCAAACATGGTAAGTAAATTCTTGGAGCAATGCTACTCCAATACACTAACTTAAATTGACTTTTGGAAATTGGACTTGGTTAGCCATACAAACAAGGATTTAATTACCATATTGAGGATAAACTAGTGCTATACATACGGAAAATTCACTCAATTAAGAGGATTTCCAGCCCTTAGAAACATATAAGGGTTTTGAGGTATCACACAGATACTAGAGGAGATGCTCGTTGCTATAGTGTAACTAAACTAGCTGATCAATGACATTCATTATTCCAAGTATTTATATCATTGACTAAAATGAAAGAACCACTTGGGTCGTTCCCTCTCACAAGTTGAGAGAAAGGCCCGCTAAAGGTAACACACATTTGAAGCGTAAAATTCCTTTCGTCACCCAATATTTCAAAAAGGAACAAGGGGAGAGGATAAGAACTTCCAAGAATAAAAGGTATGTACATGTGTGTTTCTCTTCACCCAAGTTCCCATGAAGCACAAGGTAATTGGATACACATAACAAGCCTACTCAAACAATTCAAAAACATGTTCATTTTAACCCATCGTAGAAAAATGAGTTCATTTTAAACACCAATTTGAAGTGTGAAGATTATGTTGTTTAATTTTAAAATAACAAGAAAAATGATGTGAGGGTTCAATTTTAACCAATTTTGAATGTTTATTTTAAAGCCTAAAAGAAATCTAGTTTGTTCCTAAAACATGAAATAAAGCATCATAAATGGGTTATAATTGACCCATAAGTGTTGAAACACTTGTTACAATTATATTTAAATGGTAATATGCTTCTTCACTTAAAAATTTATCACTCCAACCTACAAAACCAATTAGTCTAAAAAGAAAAAATGAGAAGTCAGTGACATGTTTGTGATAAGATAAATTGAAAAATTAAAGCACATGTCAAATTTAGGTTCAATTTCTATTTAACAGTATATCATGACGTTGAAATCAATTGTGTCATTGAATTTCATCAATAGCATGGTTGTATAAAAGTTGTCATTGTAATGAAAAATGCATCAATATATCAATTGCGTCGCTAAATAAAAAGTTAAGGAATGATGAAAAATAAAGTTAGCATTTCTATTTTAATATGCGGTGACAAAATTTAATATCTATTGCTAAATTAAATATGTGTCACTGTATTAAATATCAAATGCGTTGTTGTACCTGAAAATACAAGTAAAATAGAGTTTTAACAAGAAATTCATCAGATTGGTTAGTTCATGCCCTCCTTCTAGCACTAAAATGTGATTGATGGCTTAGTATGGGCTAACTACACTTGATCCATGAGAATTCAAATTATATTCAAGCCACTAAACATCAATCCCAATAAGATCATTCAATTCAAAACTACAATAAGAATCCATTAAAATTGAAATATTAAAATATGAAAGCTTCATAAACACCTATTCTAATCCATTGAAACTTATCTTTTTGGGGGAGTGGTGTCGCAGTGATATGGAATGGAAACCCTTTCCCAATCCCATGGATAAATGAGCTTCTTTCGATCGATTCTATTGAAGAGAATCAAATAAAATGATGATAGATGTGTACGAAAACATGATTTAAAGATATTTTAACATGATGCAAGCTATTTTAACATGATGTAGGCTAAGATGATCAGTATGGGTGCATGCAAAGCTAATCTAAATGGAGTTTAAGCTAAAAGATTAAAATCCTAATTATGAATTATGAAATATGCTAAATGGATGCATCTATGTTACCATGGAAGCCATTAATGGAAACTAAGCTAATGATGCAAGTAAATAAAGCTAAAAAATTGCTAAATAAGTGCTAAATATAAGTGCAAGTGAAAGTGATTTTAACAACATAAGTTTTCTCCTAAACTTGATGGATCCATTTGTCTCCAAATAGTAACCTATTTATAGGAGAGCAAATGAGAAATGAATGGTTAAGATTTAAAAAGCTAATCAATGGTCAAAAAGGAAGGAAGATGGAGGCATGGATCATGGATTCCCATCAAGGGTTGAGGATGCCAGATGATATTTAATCAAGGGATTACATTCACACACTTTTAAAACTTGCACAAGAAGTCTTGTTAAAAGTTTGTTTCAAAAAAGGAATATTCCCTTTTTCCATTGAGTGAAGAAAGAGAATATTCTCAAAGAATATTTTCATGGATGAGGAAAATTAGATACTTAGCTAATTAAAACCAAATTAAATTGTGCAAAGGAGGAATATTCTCTTGCAATTGGGAGGATTATATTTAATTAGCAATTTGATAATTAAATAAAGTTTTAATTAGCAATTTGATAATTAAATAAAGTTTTAATTATGGAAATTAGGGGAAATAGGATATTCATTAAATAATTAATTTATTCAATGAAAAGGGTAATTATATTATTTTCATTAAATAAATGATTTAATGAAAAGGGGAATTATATTATATTGATTAAATAAATGATTTAATGAAAAGGGGGAAAGTGAGATGATATTTAATTAAACAACTTAGGGTTATAGCATTTAATTAAATAAGAGGACTTTAGGGATTAAATTAAATAATTTGATTTATTCAATTTAATAGGATGAAAGGTTCTAGCATGAAAGGGGGTGAATTAACCTAATTAGGTCAATTAGATTAATAAATTAAAATGATGAAATTAATTAAATAGTTAAGCTAATTTAATCAATTAACTAAAAAGAGGATGGGTTTTAGGATGAAATGATGTTAGTATATCAGATTCGAGTATGTGATATCATTCAAGACATTTTTAAGTGTCTACAATAGTGATTTCATTTTTGAAGACAAACTCTTGGCTAAGTAATTTCCTAGATCCTTGAAAGATACCACTTTAGATTGGTTTTTCTCCTTACCGAATAATTCAATTTGTTCATTCAATGAGCTTATTGATGCCTTTTACAACCACTTCCAAATTCATATGGTTCCCAAGATGACTTTAGCTAACATGATGAAATGTAAACAAAAGGATGATGAGAAAGTCGTTGATTTTGTAGCATGATATCAAATGATTTATTCACAAATAAACATTAAGATTCTTGATGTCGACCTTCAAAGAATGTGTATTTCCAATTTGCAAGAAAAAAATAAAATAAAGCTTGAGATGATGAGATTTCCATCCTTCACATGGTTATGCCCAAACCTTCATGATTACCAAAATTTGGTTAGTAGTCGTGACATGAAAAATCCCCCTAACCGTTCTGAAAAAGTCTGAATCCGCACCTCAAAATAGTTACCAACCTTTCAAGAAATATAATAGGGTCCTTTTACAACTTAATTCCCCTCAACCAAATCAACAAGATTATAACTAAGTATCTATTATAAAGACAACAAATTTCTTTTCCTTTGGGGATAGGAATAGACAATCTACCCCTCTACTTGATACCCTTCATAATATCATGTTGCATTTCTTGAACAAGAATATGATTTCCTTACCTCATATTAGATCTCCTGATCCTAATAAACGATTACCCTCAAACTATAGATCAAATTCTTATTGTCATTTCCACCAACAAAATGGACATGATATGGAACATTGAAAGCATATAAAATATTATGCAAGACCTCATTGGTTCTAATAAAATTCAAATTAGAGGTTTGAATGATCAAGGTAATAATTTTGTAGCTCCTCCTAATCAAAATTTTCAAATCTTTACGAATCCCATGCCTAATCATAATATCTCCTTTGTCAAAGCTAGTGAAACAAAGAATGATGTGATGAATGTTGACACGAATGATGAAAACACAAAAACTGAAAATGAGAATGAAATGGATAATGTAGTGGAGTTTATTGAAGCTAAACATAGTAAGGGCCAAACCAAAATTCCCCTTGATATTTCTTTCTCACAAAACGATATAATCAAACATGTACCCGATGGTCCTCTTTACATAGCTGGAAGAATCAATGACAAAACTACTAATGGGATATTAATTGATCCCCTCTATGTAGAGAATGTTATCACTGGAGAATTCCTATTTGTGCATGAGCTTTATCAAGACATATATGACAAACTGAAAGCATGGATCAAAATGAATAATGGTTTTGCTTGTTTTACAATTGGATCGATAAATCTCCCTTTAAAGGTTGGACCAAAAACATTAAATGTCTCATTCATCATCATCCTAACGTTATATCAATTTCATGTGAAGTTAGGCTTCACTCCATTTAAATTTTTTCTAATTGGTTGTGCATAAATTTTTGAAGTTTACCTTTGGCAATGAGATCGCATTATAGTGGATTTAATCTTGTGACTTCCTATGGGAAATTTTCATTGGGTTTCCTTTGGCCCAAGCCTATTGAACCCATTAGACCTCATGAGGAATTCTTTTTCAAATCCTACCATAAGTTTAAGGAAAAATGCATAGAAAAATTATCCCTTAGAAATATGCCTTAACCTGTGATAGAGCCACCTATCCTTGATGAAACCTTGATTGAACAAAAATCCCTTCCAACTATCCAAGAGTAGCCTATTAAAAATCCTTCACCCATTTCCTATGAGAGACCATGAGACAATAAAAAAAATCCCATTTTGCATCCTAAAATCAAACAAGTTTACAAAGCTAAAGAGAAAGTGGTTGAACAACCTCCCATGGTTCCTTTCATTCATCCCCTAAGGGAAGAAAATAAACCTATAGATGAAAAACCTACTCCTACACGATCACAAATTGAAAATAGAATGAAAAGAAACTGAAATTCTAGAGAGAATAGGCATAGATGTCATGTTATTCCTTGTTTGTTACAAACTAAATAAGAAAAGAGCAACATAGAAAATTAAATCCAAACTTTCCTCAAGCAATGTATGATGATTCTACACCTTTGTCACAACATAAACAAGAACCTTCCAGTGACATTACTTTAATTTAGATGATCATATTGAAATCAAAAAGATTGATGAACAAATGCATAATGAGTTGAATTCATTTTTCTCCTCTTCCATGAGCTTAAATGGAAATTCTCCTAAAAAGAGTGTTGAACTTGGTGTGTGTCCTAGTTCGGCACTTGATGTTGTTCCTTTGTTTAGTTGTCCTCTTTTTTCATATACTAAACAATATCAAGATGCAGACGACCTACTATAGGTTGACTTGCATGTGCCTTACTAGTCGTTTGCATTGTTTTCTTTTTTTTCATGTTCTTTGTGTGGTTGCATGTGTGTAATGTGATACCCTGTACTATTTCATTTGATGTATCCCTCTCTCTTTGTACATTCATCTATGTGTATCTACATTCTTTTATATGTCGTAAACATTTATATTTTTCATTTATCTTGTGTTTCTCCTTTTGGGGATGATGCAAGGCATCGAGACATTTAGGTCTCTTCCATGTTCACTCAAAAGTTTTTTCTTTATTTGCACTCTCTATGTGTCATTCTTCTAGTTCTATGACTATTTTGGGAATGATGACATTTCCAAGCTCTATAACAACATTGTAGCAAAGATATACTGACCCCAAATCTATAGATCCATTATGTATTTTTGGGGGTAGCCCCTCCTTCCTTTTTCATGATGTAGCTTCATTTCGATAACATATGACTTGGCATAGGGATTTCTAAGTAAGTACGGATGTCTTAGGATTGAACATTGGCTACTTTAAAGCAATTGTTCACAACAAGGGTGTAATAATTTCGTTAAAGTGGGGGCATACGTTGACAATATCTTTTGACATTCTCATGTTTCATGGTGTAATTTTTTTTCTTGTGATGTGTCCTTTTCTTGGTGGTGTCATTGGGTTTTATATCCTCCAAGAGTGTGATATTTCTTAATGTACGACTTTCCTCTTAGAGGTGATGTGACGCACTGCATTCCCTAAGTTGTGAATCTTTTACTCTTGATTTGTCCTCTCTTGGAGACATTAGGCACGATGTTCCCTAAGAAGAAGACCTTACATGAACTAAGAAAAATCCCTTTGAACAAAAAAACTAATACTAGAATTATTTTTCATAAGTGTTTAATAGAATAATACAACTTATTAACCTTGTGAAGCAGGGTGATCCCACAAAGCTATTTTACAATTTCTGGGAGATTCTGATTTTTGCTGAAATCACATGTTTTTAGAAAATATAATGATTTAAGCCTTGAAAAGTTCCATTTTAAGGATTCCAATTGAAGAGGGTTTGATCAAACCACCTTAGATCAAACCCCCTTGGATAGAACCTCGTTAGTTTTAAATCATACCTACAACGGAGTCTCCTTTACACCTATCAAAATGCTAAATAAAAACACTTCTGATTTACCTTTTGTGGGATGAAATGAATTTGTTTAAAATTTATTACAAATGATCATGATAGTCCTTGGACTGATTTATCCAATGAATATAATTTTAATATGTTTTGGTTTTATTATGTATTTTTTGTTTTAGTTTTATTAAACATAGGTTTTTCACCGAAAATAAAGCTCCCTATTCTGCACATGTGGAAAAATAGTAGATTATCAAAAAAAAAATTAAAATATGTTCGAGTTGGGTATTGATGTTCTTGATCCATTAAAAAAAATTTGAATTTCGATACATACAGAAAATTTATGTTGTATACAGTCCACCTATGTTTGAATTGTAATTGGTTTGACTTCAAAACTTGATTAAGGTAAAAATATTTAATATAAAACTATGAAACCAAATGAAGGTGCTAGATATCATAGTTATAAATCTAAATTCAAAAATATTATAATTTTATCCTTCATACAAAAAAAATTATGTTGTATATGGTGAGCGTCACTTCTTAAAAATGTTGTTTTTAAGAAAAAGCTAGTTTTCAAAGGAGATGAAAAAATAAGTGCAATCTAATTCCAATTTTTTTGAAAAAATAATATTTAGAATCTATAGAAAAAATGTCAAAAACCACTAGTTTGCATCATCTTCAAATTCCTCGTGGTTTACCACTATAGGAGCCCGAAAGTGAACACACCTTGATTGCAAGTGGAGCCTTTCCTTTTTCATAGGTGCTTAGCATAACACGGTTTTTAAGCCCTATGGAGCCCGAAACCCTCTTCAAGGCCACCAAGAATAACACACCCTGCTTGTCAATGAAGCCTTGCCTTGTTCATAAGTTCTTAGCATAACGTAGCTTTTTAAGCCTTATGAATCATGAAACCTTGTCTTATGGAATCTTATTGAAGTTGTTAGAGGGACAACTTTGATATGATTTTCCACCCATTGGGAGACTCATCTAGTGGACAGCTTGAGAATCTGCTACCCTAGAGTGAGAACACAAAAAAATTCTTAGATGTGTTCTACACCGCATCAAACAGTCTAGGATTGATATTCCTAGTCTTTGATGTTGTATGATTGTGTATCTTTGTCATTGTTGCATACATATGTCTTGAATGTCTACTTTAGTGTGAGTTTGACATGGGAACATACTCTCACTAAAGTGGGGGCTAAATGTAGTGTAGGAAAAAGTATCACTTTTCAATACTTAATTAACAATAAATAATTAATAATAAAATGAGCTTAATTATCCCTTAATTTAGTGTTGTAATGTGTATTTTACATATTCACATTAAGTTTAGGTCCTTATTTATTAAAATGGACTTAATTGTGCCTTATTTTGGTATTGTAAGGTGTACCTTTTATACTTTCACACTCATCTAGGGATTTATTAATTAATTGAGGTTAATTATGCCTTAATTGGCCCCTTTAATTCAAATCCAAGCCTAATTAATTTCATTTTTTGAGGGATAAAACTAGACATTCATTAATGCCATTACATAACACTTAACATTTGAGAATGTGTGTCCTAGGTAAGTGGCCTAGGACCTGAATTTCAAATATGTTTTTGGCGGTTTTTCAATGATTTCAAAGGTGTATTGAGATGTCGGCTTGTGATATTTGAATTTTGGGAATTAATGTGAACATATGTATAAATAAGAGGCCATTTCACTATGTTTTGCCTAATAATTTGAAGCTTCCTAATATTTCACAAGAGCATTCCTAGCGTATTTCAAGAGAATTTCAAGGAATTCAAGAGTAGATATATTAAAGATTATTGTAGCAATCAAGATTTCATTATCATGTCAAAGTCTTCTTCAATCATGCATGTTGTTTGAGCTAATATGGTGATGTAGAGTTCAAGATCCATTCAAGCATTCAAGGCATCATTTCAAGGCAAGTTTTGTGATCAAGATCCATATCCATTAAGGCAACTTCATGATAGTTGCATATTTTCATTTCAAGGTTTAATCAAGGATTTGGTGACTGGTGACATTACAATGCTCATTCATCACTTCATTCATTCTATTTGATTTCATTTCAAAGTTTAAATACTCAAATGGGGTTTAAGCAAGGAAAACCCCCGATCACCAAAAGAAACATTTTTTCCCTCTTATGTTTGTGTTTTCAGGTTTTAGGTGGATGATCCCTTGAAGAGAAAAATTGAAGAAAGTTGCAAAGTTGTCAAAGTTTCAAGGAAAGGTTTCATTTCACGGAAAATCTTCTACATGATTTATTTTTGGTTGTCTGACAGTGAAAATCAGAAATTTGGGAGTGTAGACATAGCAAAGGAGAACCCAAATACCATTTTTACAGAGCCCTAGCCAAGACCCATTCACCATAGGGAAAATGAGTCCTTAGTAATCTTTGAAAAATAACTTTTGGTGACCAGTAAACATCATTTTCCCTTTCTCAAATCTGCATTTTGATTTTTCGTTCCACTAGAATTGAGCTTAATCTATTAGATGCACTTTATAGATTGCATTTTGGAGTTAGTTTTCTATTTTTCAATCATTCTCCCCAAAGTGTTGTTTAATCAGGACCCTCATCCTTGCAAAGAAGGAAATTTGCAGATTCACACTTTGACTTGACTCACCTTAAAAGGTTGATAGTCCTTGCATTATGTGGATCTCATTTCTTGAGTGAAATAGTGAAAAATAGGTTTATTTGTTATCATTTTGGTGAACCCCCCCCCTCCCTTTATATATAACCTCATTTTACCATGTTTCACTTTATAGCATTTCCATTTTATATTCAATAATATTTGGAAGAGAAAAATCAAAATACAATATAATTTTCACCTCTTGTACCAAAATATTTAAATTTAACAAACTAGGTAAACTTTTTTCATTTATCATCTACCACTTTCTCATCATCAAGATCCCTCAAATCTTTAAATGAGAGCATACGATGATACATAACTTGTTAAAATTTCTCATGTTGGCAGGAAGATGCATAACTGACAAAAAAAGATAATGTCTATGATACTATATAAGAAAAGTAATTAGTTAATTTTTTAATAAAATACCAAAATGACATACTAAATTTAATGAGGTTTACAATTGAAATACAATTTTTTTAACCAACTACATGTGAAATGCAATGTTAACTAGAAAAATAAAATTGATTCTCTTTCTATAGAAGACTTTATGATCATTAAGATCCCTCAAGTGGAAAAATGAGAACACACATTGTTATATAAAAAGTTAACTATTTTTTTGTTGGTGACAAGCCGCACAAATAACAATTTATATTTGTTAATTTATTTATTTTTTAGGAAAAAGTGGCAAAGCCACTATAATATATTAATAGATATATAAAATATAGATTTTTACATCCTAGTTTGAGAGGCATACCAACAAGAAAGAACCAGGAAGAAAACCTCCAGTTATAGCCCATATCGTTACAATTTTTTTGGCCCAAGGCCACTCAGCATATTACAAAATTATCCCAAAGAGTTTTACAATTTCACCCCATGACAAAATTTGCAAAAATAATTGGCTACAATGCCACCACCTATCCTTTGTTCCCACATGATGTATTGAAACAAAAACGATTAAGGAGTCATACATTTCATCATACCCAACCTTTGAAATATGTACCAGTCGTGTCCCAATTTGTTTCATTGAGTAGCAACATTATAAATTACCAAAAAGGAAAAAAAATCCATACACTCACCCAATCACTCCTCCATACACTCTACACACAAAGAGTTTTCATCCTATGCTACATTGCGGCCACCGTGAGTTTCTTCTATAGCAAATAAATCAATCCAAGAAAAAGGAACCATATCCTTTTATGAATGATCCATAGTAACAATGTGGGCCCTTGCAATTAAGCTCTGAGACACAACATTGGAGCTTTTTGCTTCACCTATAGCATGAGCCCTAGGGATATAGAGATATTTTTCCTTTGAACCTGCAATAGATCTAATTGATAGATGCTGCACATGATCACGAAGGTGAGATATAGCATAGAATTTTTCTTTAATGTCAATGTCCATAGACACACACCTTTTTGCAGTTCTTTTTTAAAGATCTTAAAAGCAGATATTCATTTTTATACTGAAGAGCTAGTCTTATGGCTTCATAAATTTCTTCAAACCTTGAACGCAACTTAAGATATTCACGGGAAACAAGCCTCCAATATAAACCCCCACTTCAAATAGATTATAATCTTGCACCACAACTAATAAAGAATTCTTATCTAAAAATTGGGGTTTCACAAAATTTTCAACAATGATCTCTAATTTTTGCAAGGACTGAAGAAAATCCATAGCACTAGATAGGAAGATAGACAAAACCTAGGATGGGAATAGTAGTCGTCGAGCTCTTGGGTGAGTGACCTCCACACAAAGCACTAACCAAACTGAATCCTCTGCTATCATGCAGTCTATGTTGAATAACAAGCCGAGATCCTCTTGAGAGAGGCTATTTTGAAAAGGTTGCTCCCAAGGCTGCACAAAGCATTTAATTCTAAAATTCCAAGGGCAGATGGCCATATCCATGATAGAAAATATAGCAATTACCCAATTCATAACACACTTGTAGATAATACTTCCACAAATTGCTTAAAATAGATACGTGAAACTGAAAGTAAAATGCAATTTTAAAGTCGAGCAAGTTTCAATGATGAAAATGCACGTTTCTCGAAGGGAATAATGGAAATTAAAAGTATAAAAGGATATATTAATGAATGCAGGTGCTTTTCACTATTCCAAATCATGTGAAATCTCCCATAGTTCATCAGGAGATAAATGTGGAGTAGTGCCACACATATATGGGTACCATGAAATTTATCAACACAGAAACCCCATCATTTGTTGAAAGGGTGGCAAGAGAACTTGGAATGGTAAATTGCCATATAATACCTGGCCTATCCCATCATAAGGCCATAATAATTTCACATCTCCCAAAGAAGGATGACACTGCCAAAGATGTACCAATTGGGGTTGCACAAGCACCGACGGGAGGACGGGGAGGATGGGCGTTGCCTTTAAAGATAGTATGCAATGATGACCCAGGCCAAAATACTACATGGTAAAACCAAATTTAGCAAGTTAAAATTCCCTTTCCAAATTAGCAAAACTTTGGAGGTCCAACCATTTTTGATAAAATCATTTTCTTGGGTTAAAAGAGGCCCCAATGTTAATATAATGTGTATCCTGATCGATAAGAGCTTTTATGTGAGGGTAACCTCAAAGTGAAGACACATCAAATAAAATATGGATTTCCTATTTTAAGCTTCCCAAATTAGCTAGATAATCTGCTAACTTGTTTCCTTCCCTATAGGTATGTGTGATTATATAGTTTTGGGATGTATCAATGATAGCCCATACTCTTTGAAGAATGTACCAAAGGCCCCAATTTTGAATATTCCTTTCTTTATAGGAGTTAACAATTAGAAGTGAATCTCCTTCGATATGAATTTTCTCAATACCCATTTCCAAGGCCATTCCCAAACCAATTAGCAAAGCCTTTGATTCAACTAAATTGTTACAACCACTGTGGAGATATTTTGAGTGTAATGCAAGGATCTTACCCTGTGAATTACATAGGCTAATACATGCCCTTGATTCACCTGGATTTCCTTTGGAGGCTCCATCGAAGTTCAACTTGATAAATTCGTCCTGGGGGCCCTTCCATTTTATATGCTTTCTATTAACCTTTTCGTGGTTTGATTTCAGTTGCCTGCCCAGGAAGGGTACCTTTATGTACTTCCAATTCTATAGAATATCATTATCTTTATTTGCAAAAGAAGAGATTATATCTTTGGATACTTGAACATACGCATTTACTAATTCAGAAATTGCATTTTCAATTTTACCATTTACGACTTCATAAGAAGAAGAAATTTTCCTGAAAATTCTCAGATTTCCTTCCCACCAGATATTCCAAATTACTAGAGATGGAGAAATTCTCCAAATGCAAGCAAAGAATGAGGATTTATGGAGAGTTGGTCAGCTTTGAAACATGTCCCATAGAGATTTTGGAAGGGGGAGAAATAATTGAGCTTGTTAAGAGTAAACTTCCAACACTGGTGTGCAAAGGAACAATGTATGAGTAGATGATCTACATCCTCATGTTCCTCATTACACAACGGATGCAAAAAAGGATCTGCCATTTTTAACTTTGCTATTCAATCATTCGTTAAGATGCATTTTCTCAAGGCAAGCCATGTGAAACTTCCTGCCTTGGGGAGGATATTATTGTCCCAACATAATATATAGGCCCTTTGGTTAGGATAATGTCTTGAGATATGATTTAGAACCTTGTAACCTTTCCTTACCGTATAGTTTCCATTCCTTGATGCGACCCATATCAATTCAAAGAGAGGTATACCAATCTAGCATCTAATATATTTTGAAGTACACTGCACTGCTAATTGGAAAGGGAAGGATCTGAGATCTTTTTCCAAGTCACTTTACCTAGGAGAGGATAACTCTTTTTAACATAATCCAATAGAAGATCTCCCCAAGCATACTTTAAGGATGCCATTACTAGAAGAAGAGCCTCGATATTCTGCAATGGAGGGTTACCATTCGAAGATTCCTTCCAAAAATTAACACTCTGACCATTATTTACTTCCCATTATAGATAAGAAACTACTAAATTCTTGCAAGAAATTAAGAAGTTCCAAATAGTTGAACCTTTTGGAGGATTAGCAACTGTGAAGAATCTTGATGGATCCATGTCATCTAAATACTTAGCTTGTAAAATTTGGCACCGTTTGGCCTGAGGGCTAACATACATTTTCTAAGATAATTTTGTGTCAAAGGGTTTATTATGCCTTGGGAGGTTGTGAATGCTTGCCCCTCCTTGAGATTTTCCCCTGGCCATAGCTTCAAGGGATATTAGAAGCACTTTCTTTTGCTCATCAATATTGTTTCTCCAAATGAAACCTCTAATTATTTTTTCCAATTCAAGTATAACTGACTTTGGAGCCTTTAGAATTGCAAGAAAGTTATTAGGTATTGAAGAGAGTACTGCTTTAACTAATAAAAAATTTCCCGCTAGGGAGAGCCACCTATCCTTCCATAATGATATCCTTGATTTAATTCTTTCTATGATTTTGATCCAATATGAGGGTTTGTTTGGTCCAACAAAGAAAGGTAGTCCCAGGTATGAACATGGCATATCTACCTTTTGAAAGCCCAAGATATTTATTAACTTCTGCTCATTGTTCTCATTTGTTTTATTTGTTAATATTGTTTAGGTGTGTAATTCAAATTACATCCATTTGGCAGCATTGCCTTCTATATATAAAAAGATCATTATTTTTCTAGTGGCAAGCCATGCAACTAAGAAATTTTTTTAATACTATTTATATGTGTAATTGAGATTGCAAATATAGCAACATTTCTTTCCAAATTAAAAAATTATATTTATATATTACCATATAAATATATAGTTTAATTTACATTTTAAAATGAAAACTAAATTAAAAACTTAAAAAATTAAGAAAAAAATAAATATATTTTTTATATTATTATATTTATTTTTATGTTACTATATTGACTTATTATTAATTCATTATATTTTTATATAAATGAATACAAATTTTGAGCAAACATTATATTACATTAAACATGTCTAATATAGATATTGATTGAGATTCAAAATGTTTGAATTTTTTATATGTTTTGGAGAAAGTAGAACTTAATTGACGTGAAAGCTCATTATACTCTCCTCTTGCACTTGAAATTGAAGAAAATTTTGGCTTTTTCAAAAATGACTACACTTAAAATTGAAGATAGTTCTTAAAATTAGGCATGATTTAAAATGAGGTATTTGCAAAATAAAATTTTAAAAAATTAACAATTTTTTTTGCAAAAATTGATTATCAATATGACGACCAACATCTTATAAAAACTAAAAAAATAGGTGATCCTAGAAATAAAATTTTAATACCAAAACTATGAAAAATAATTTATTAACATAAATATCATAGAAAAAGAAAACAATTAATTAATCCAAATACCATTAATAGTCTATCAAGTTAAAAGTCATATCATACTATAATGAACTCAATAATATGAGAAAACTTGTATTAATCAATTAGAAATCTAATGAACTCTAAAAATATAATACTAATCTATTAGCAATCTATAATGTCGAAAAATGTTGTCGGTGACATTTTCACACTTGTTTGGGACCTCCTTATAAAATTGAGCTTAATGATTCCTTGGCTTAATGTTGTAATGTGTTTAATAAAATCACATTAGGTCTTGGGCCCTTGTAAACTATTCATACCTTATTTAGGGTGTTGTAAAGTGTTGTAACACACTTTCACACTTTTCTAGGTTTGTCATTAATAATTGGGTTTTTTTATGCTTTAATTGGTCATATTTTGCATCCACAAGCCTCATTTAATGCATCTTTTTGAGGATTATCCTGACACAAATCAACATCCAATCATAATTCAGTTGTTTTCAGGTTGTGTGGCCTAGGTTTGGTGGTTTGGGACTCATACGCCACCTTGGGCGTATGGGTCCCACCTAGGGTTTTGGGTCCCGATCTAGATTTTACACCTTTCTAACAATTTTTAAAAATGGTCCCATAATTTATGCCTAATGTGACTCATACACCACCTTGGGTTATGAGTCTCATGTAGCCCAAAATTAAAATAAATTCAAATTCTTGGCAGGATTTTATCCTCCTAGGTCTAATGTTGGCTTGTAGTGTTGTAATTTCAAGAATTTTGGCATAATTAAGTATAGATACAAGGTTCTTCCACTCATTTTCAGCTAATAATTTGGTGAGGGAATTCATAATAAAAAATTTGAGTTCATAAGAGCTTTTAAGAGTGTTCAAGGGCAGATTATCAAGTGTTCTAGAGCATTATTCAAGTATCAAGCATCATGTCAAAATTCATCATGCATCATGTTTTCTTTTGAGCTAACAATTGTGATGTAGGGTTTCATGATTCAAGCTAGCATTCAATTCAAGATCTATCACATTCAAGGAAGAATCAAGATCTACATCCATTGGAGCCACTTCATACATATTCACAACAATTTATTGCTAGGGTTTGGTGAGTTGTAACATTGCATGTTTTTAATTCATCATTTTATTTTCCTATTTCATTTTATTACAAGGTTTGATTACCAAAACAGAGTTTGACCAAGGCAAACCCCTTTCCACTCACAAAACAACATTTTTCCCTCTCTTTAGTGTGTGATTTATAGGTTTAGGTTGAAGACACATTGAAGAGAAAGTTTGGAGCAAGTTTTCAAAGGGTTCAAAGTTTTCAAAGTTGTCACCCTGCATTGAAGATCATTAGAAGACTTCTATAGGTTGCAAATCAGGGTTTCAGATCCGAGAATCAATTGGAGAAGATATAGCAAACATTAAGAAGAATATTTAGACCTTGAAGTTCCAAAAAACCCTAACTAGATTGATACACCAATTCTAGTGTATGAGTGAACCAGTATAGGTTATTTTCTAGGTTTTTGCAGTTTCAAACACCCATTTGTCAAATTCTAGTTTCTACACAAAAATCTAGATCTAGGACTAAACACCCAAACTGGCATGTGTGTCCCAAAAATCTTTAAAATTAATTTTTTTTAGTATTTCAAGCCTTCATTCAGTCATCTTCAAATTTCCAAGTGCACACATTTCATCTTGTAGCTTTCTATTTTGTTTCACATGCATTTTTAGGTCATTTAGTGAGAGATTGTGTTGCATTAGGTTTAAGCATTTTGATTTGCATTTCATTAGTATTTCCAAGCCCTAGCTTGGTTGTGAACCCCGCATTAGTCTATAATCAAACCCTAGGACAACCCTATTGCAATACCTCTTTCTCCTTTGCATACTTGAGGTTAAGATCTCTAGAGCTTGTTCTTGAATGAGAGTGAGGAATTTTGTTGTTCTATCTCCCAAGCATAGAAGTTCAACAAAATTAATCCTTTAATTTTGGTGAACCTACATTTAGAACATCATAATTCTGATTTGGAGTGCATCATAATCCTATATTTTTCTTGCATTAACATTAAATTAGGGTTTTCATTAGTTAATTGGCATTCAAGAGTTTCTAATTCTTGCATTAGTGAAAGTGAATATAGGTTGCATCTTTGCATCTCAAATAATTGAAAAATATATAAAGTCTAAATTTTCATTTAAGTTATAGATCATGCAACATAAAAATCATTTAAAATCTTCTAATTTTTTTGAAAAAATCCCTCACTGGGACTCATACGCCCCTTTGGCTGATTTAGTCCTAGTGTTGATTCTAAACTGTATTTTCCAAAATTAAAAACATTGTTTTTGATCTTTTGTTTGCTATTGATAAATTTTTGTTTTAGTTTACAAGATTTATGTTTCATTCAATTCATTGCATCTAGTTTGAGTAGTTCATCTTGTGCATTTCTTAAATTCAAAATTGCATCTAGAAATTTTCATTTCAGATTGTTCACCTTGTTTAGGATCTAAAATTTACATTTTTTTCATCATGGATATGTGCTTTGGTAAAATTTGGATGTCTTTGAAGTCCTTAGTGGATGTGTCAAGTTGTGATTTTGGAAGTGACCCTAATTAAATTGAACTTACTCATGCTCACTCAAATCCTAATGCATATCCTCCTTGTGATGTTGACATCATTGGAGAAGATTATGACAACATGAATAAATTCCTAAATTATTTCCTTAACAAACTTGAAGCTAATGCATCCTTTTATCCATCAATGAAACAAACAACACTGCCTATAATACCACCACCTAAGATGTTTGGTTACTTACATCCTAAAACTAGGGCAAGACTTGAACCTAAGTTCCCTACAATAGGTGAACCTAGTTCCTAAAAGAAAGAAAACACTTAACCATTTTATGTTAACAAAGTGAAAAACATTCCCATCAACCTAGAAGAGACATATGGAATTTAAGGATTCACAATCTTAAGAAAACAAGGATGTGATACAACAAGTGAACATGAAATTCATCAACTCTTAGAGAAAATACCAATTGAAAGTACTAAAGGTATAATATATCATGACCCTCCTCCCAATATGAGTATCCTCCTTCCTAAATAACAACCGATGATTCGTAACAATAATAAGGATGACAGGATCATATTAGGTCCTCCTCCTCGACAAGTTGGTGAATCTAGAAAAAATAAAAGACCTTACAATCTCAAACCATTACCATTCTTACATACTCAAACATAAATTGAATGATAAATGGAACACCTTATAAACACAAGTTAGGTTAAACTACCACCCCCTACTAGAATAAAAATTCCTAAAGATAACATGTAGCATTGTGCATACCATCAAACTCTTGGGCATCTTACTGATGAGTGTTGTACTTTAATAAGGATCCTCCAACAATTTTCCATCATAGAAATAGTCCCTTAAAATGGAACCCTTCTTCTCCTTGCCATGTAATAGTTGTAGAATAATCACATTCTCACTTACATGTTATACATATATTGCAAATCATTTCAAAATACAAGGAGCGCCCTTCCCATCACCTCCTTGAACTCATTCTTTTCTTACAAGAATTAAATAGACTTGTTCTAGTAGTGCATTTGTCATTGTCCCTTTAGATAGGTTGACTTGTATGTTCCCTACAATTCCTTTTCATTATTTCTTTTTCATTTTTCTTTTGTGTGATTGCATGTGTGTAATGTGATCCCCCATGATGTTATGTTTGATGTCTCTCTCTCTTTGTGACATTCCTCTATTTGTACTTACATTCTTCTCTATGTTGTAAATCCTTTAGCTTTTCTTTATCTTTTCCATTTTTCTTGTGATTTCCTTTTGGTGATGACACAAGGCATCAAGACATCCATGTCTCTTCTATGTTGGCCCAAAAGATTTTCGTTTGTCTTTTCATTTTTCTTTTTTTTTCCTTTTGAGGATGACACAAGGCATCAAGACATTCGGGTATCTTCCACGTTGACACAAAAGGATTTTCTTTGTTTTCGCTCTTTTTGTGTCATTCTTCCAGCTCTATGTGTATTTGGGGAATGATGTCAGTTCCATGCTCTCTAAAAACATTGTATCAAGAACATATTGCCCCCGAATCCATAGATCCCTCATGTGTTTGGAGTTTCATTTTGGAGGTAACCCCTTTTCTTTTTCAATTTTTGTGACATAGCTTTATTTGGAAACATATGACTTGGCATAGGGATTTCCAAGTTGGCTTTCACATCTTGTTAGAATTTATCATTTTCTACTTTAAATTAACTTCTCACAGTATGGTTTTTAGCAATTTATTTAAAGTGGGGGCATACATTGGTATTATTCTTTTTCATGTTTCATGGTGTAGTCTTTTTACTTCATGTGATACATCTTTCGCTTTGTGGATGAAATTGGGTGCGATGTCCTTCAAGAGTGTGATCTCTCTTAGCATATTATATTCCTTTTAGTGGCTTGATGTGACACACTACATCCCCTAAGTTGTGAATCTTATATTCTTTGATTTGTCTTCTCTTGGAGACATTAGGCACAATGTTCCCTAATTTAAAAGACCTCACATGAACTAAGTAAGACTCCTTTGAACATTCTTTACATTTTTCCTTTACAAAATTTTGGTTATATGGCCAACTTGCATAACACATCTTGCATGCCTATGGAGCCATCTTGTTTGTTCATGAATTCCAATCATATGAAGCTTTTCTTGCCTCATTAATATTGAAGCTCATTGTTTGTTCATGAGCTTCAAGCATATGAAACTTTACTTTCCTCATGAAGCTTAAAAATAATTTTTTTGTGTGGCACCTTATCAAAGTTATCAGGAGGTATAACTATGGTATGGTTTGACGAGAAGCTCAAATGAGGAATGAATTTACCATATCCAAACACATGTGTGTGTGAGTGAATACTAGCCATGTGTATATGTGCCTCACCCCTTTTGGATCCTCACCCAGTGAATAGCCTGAAGTTTTGTTGCCTTAGAGTGAGCGTGCATTTTTTAGACAAAAAACCTAGATCTAATCCACATCGTGTTAGATAAATGGTCGAAGCTTGATCCATCCATCGCTTTTTTTTTTTTCTTTCCTCTTTATCTTTGGAAATGTATTCTTGTACCTTAACAATGCTCTTTAAATCATTTCCATGTGTGTTCTTTTGTGCCTATGTTGGTTTTCAATGAGATCTTGATCCTAAGGGCTTGATCACCCCTCTTGATTGACATCATCCTATCTTATAAACATTGGTACACTTGGACCCCTCTTGAAGTGTGTTTACATACTTTAGTGTGTGTTTGAAGCAATTAGATCCTCTCACTAAAGTGGGGGCCAAATGTAGTGTCAAAAAATGTCATCGGTGAAATTTTCACACTTGTTTGGTCCCTCCTTATAAAATTGAGCTTAATGATGCCTTGGCTTAGTGTTGTACACTCACATTAGGTCTTGGGCCCTTGTAAACTAATCAAACCTTATTTAGGGTTTTGTAAAGTGTTGTAACATAATTTTACACTTTTCTACGGTTGTCATTAATAATTGGGCTTCTTTATGCTTTAATTGGTCACATTTTGTATCCACAAGCCTCATATAATGCATCTTTTTGAGGATGATCCCGACAAAAATCATAATTGAGGTGTTTTCAAGTTTTGTGGCCCAAATTTGGTGGTTTGGGATTCATACGACATCTTGGGTGTATGGGTTCCACCTAGGGTTTTAGGTTTCGATCTAGATTTTACACCTTTCTAAGCATTTTTCAAAATGGTTCCATAATTTATGCCTAATTGGGACTCATACGCCACCTTGGGAGTATGAGTTTCGTGTGGCCCAAAATTAAAATTAAATTAAATTCTTGGTGGGATTTTATCCTCCTAGACCTAATGTCAGCTTGTAGTGTTGTGATTTCAGGAATTTTGGCATAATTAAGTATAAATACAAGGTTCCTTCACTCATTTTCACCTAAGACTTTGGTGAGGGCATTCATAATAAAAAATTTGAGTTTACAAGAGCATTCAAGAATTCATAAGAGCTTTCAAGAGTGTTCAAGGGTAGATTATCAAGTGTTCGAGAGAATTATTCAAGTATCAAGCATCATTTCAAAGTCATCATGCATCATGTTTTTTTTTAGTTAACAATTGTGATGTAGGGTTTCATGATTCAATCTAGCATTCAATTCAAGATCTATCACATTCAAGCAAGAGTCAATATCTACATCAATTGGAGCCACTTCATACATGTTTGCAACACTTTATTGCTAGGGTTTGTTGAGTTGTAACATTGCATGTTGTTCATTCATCATTCTCTTTTCCTATTTTTTTTTTATTACTAGGTTTGATTACCAAAATGGGGTTTGACCAAGGCAAACTCCTTTCCACTAACAATTTTTTGTTTATCTCTTTAGTGTATGATTTATAGGTTTATGTTGAAGACGCATTCAAGAGAAACTTTGGAGAAAGTTTTCAAAGTTGTCACTTTGCATTGAAGATCATTGGAAGACTTCTACAAGTTGGAAATCAAGGTTTCAGATTAGGGAATCAATTGGAGAAGATAGATCAGACATTAAGGATTACATACATACTTTCAAGTTCCAGAAAACACTAACTGGACTGATACACCAATTATGTTGTATGAGTCCTATTATAGGCCAATTTCGAGTTTTTTGCAATTTTAGACACCCATTTGCCAAATTTTAGTTTCTATACAGAAACCCTGATTTGGGACTAAATCACCCAGACTGGTGTATAAGTCCCAAAAAACTTTAAAATCATTGTTTTCAACATTTCAGGCCTTCACTTAGTCATCTTCATATTTTTAGGTGCACACATTTCATCTTGCATCTCTATATTTTGTTTCACATTCATTTTTAGGTGATTTAGTGAAAGATTGTGTTGCATTAGGTTTAAGAATTTTGATTTGTATTTCATTTGTCTTTCCAAGCCCTAGCTTGGTGGTGAACCCCTCATTAGTCTATAAGAAAACCCTAGGACAACCCTATTGCAAGATCTCTTTCTCCTTTGCATACTTTAGGTTGAGATCTCTAGAGTTTGTCCTTGAATGAGAGTGAGGAAGGTTTTTTTTTCTATCTCCCAAGCATGGAAGTTCAAAACAATTCATCCTTTCATAATCTAATGAACTCTAACAATATAATAAGCTCGATACTATAATGAACTCAACAATACGAGAAAACTTTGGACAATACAAATGTCTATTTGTAACAACTAAAGCCAAGCATGATGTCACATGATTAGTTGTTTTATTTTTTGTAAACTGATTATCTTAATAGTGATAATCTAGAATCTAAATAAACTACATCCAAATATGTTTCCTTTATGACACGGTCATCTAGGAAAGTGAACTCATTTACAAAGCCAGATTTATTTCGACATAATCATCTAGTTTAAATAACCTCATTCAAGTAAGTTAAATAGGTGTCACATGGAGAAAATCCATGTAATGCAAAGTGTTCTTTAATCTATCTTATATCACAATTTGGCCCATCTACTAATGTGTGTTGACCTTTTCAACACAATTTTTGCAATATATTCTTTATTTTTTGTATGACTGCCAAAACCAGATGACCTCAATCATCCTACATTACGTAATTCTCTTCTTCTTGGAAAATATTTAGACTTTCTCTATACTATTTAAAGGAAGCAATCTCTAGTTGTAGAACTTGTATATAATTTTTCTTTAGATCAAAAAATCTAAGTTAAAAATGGTAGATTTTAGGGTTAGGTGAACAAGCCTCTCCTAAACATTGCACCAGATCTTATGAACATTTAAAGTCGAGAGTTAATGAGTGTTACTCTTTGAAACAGTCATCCATCATTGTTCTAAATTTTTTATCTTGATATCAAAGACGTTCTTATCATATGTAGAAGAATACTAAGTGAAATTAACAATAATTAGATGGAGATAGGCAAGTTTTAGTTTGTGTATTACTTCTAGCTCAAAAAAATTCTACTTTAAAAAAATTAAACTACATGAACTTCTTATAATTGATTAATTTCATTTACAAAGGAGCTTCTGCTAAATATTTTGTGTGGGATTCAATGACCAACCACTAACAAACTATACTATAGTGAAGAGTTCCCTAATGTGTGCCCCTTCTCCTAGCCTTCATATGGCTATCAATCGTATCTATATGCTACAGTTTTGGAAATAGTTATTAAAATAGGTTATAACATCAGCTATCAAATTTCACAATAAGCTCCATATACCTATTTCAAGCCACCTCTATATTTCATTTAAATTTTCCTATGTTCAAAGACTATGCTCTTAATACAAATTGGAAAATCTTGTTATAAGAATTTAGAAGGAAAAATGAAATCCAAGAGTAATCAATGTCTAACTTAATTAGAAGGATGCGTCCATATTGTGAGATAATATCTTACAATGTCATATAATTAATTCTCATATTGAGGGAATTTGTTAGGAAAAAGGTGTCTCAACCTTTGATTTTTCCAAAGATTTGATTTTTCTAAATATTAAATGTTGCTAATCTTCTCACTTTGTCTTTGTGAGTTACAACTTACAGTTTCTATTTGGATGAGGAGTCAAGTTAGGCAGTTGATATTTACAGGTGGAGTTGTGCATAATTTTTTTTTCTATTTCCATGTTGATTTTACATGGAATGTGAGTTCTCAAAGAGAAATTATTTTGGCAAGTGCAGATTTTGCAGATTAGCATGTGGTGACAATTGGAAACTTGTCATTGTGCATCTACAATGTTTTTGGCACTTTCCATGTTGCACGTTTAGCCTTCGGCAGTTGCTTTAGAAATGTTTATTTTATGTATTGTAAAACTATTATATATTGAGCACTTGTGTATTTTGGAGAAGTATGAAGTTGTGCTGAGATACTGTTATGTTGCTAGAATTCTTCCAGAATTGTTTACTAGTGATACTCCTGAAGAAGCTTGCACTGCAAGTGTATTATAACCATTGTTTGCAGATGATACATTGTTCAGGCTTTTGGAGTGTGGGGTTTTTTCTAGAAAAGGTTTTCCCCACATATATCTGGTGTTTGTGTTAATTTCTTATTTTCTTGTTATGAAATGTGTTGCTAGAATTTCTGCAACTGTTAGATCAACTTTTAAAGTTTGCATAATATCTCTTCTCAAGATTGGCGTAGGAAATTGTTTTTGCTACTCTAATTTCCTTACAAGTGATATCAGAGCCTGATCACCTTTGGTTTCAGTTGTGGGTTGTTGGTTTTTTTGATCTAATCAAGGTTTGAGTGGGAGCTTGTATAGAGGATACTTTGTGATCTTGTTGTAGATATCTTTTCCAAATGGGGAGAAAATCTAGGAGGATTGAGGTAGAGAATTTTTTTCTAACAAACTTTAAAATGTGGAATTTGAAGATGGAAAATCTATTGTTTGATCAAAATCTATGGGATGCAGTGGATGAAAATGTCTAGAGGCCTACAAATCCAACTTTGGCTGAAAATTTGATGTAATGGATAGAAAATATAAAGGTCTCACTAGACTATTTCTTGTGGATTCAATCCTAATAAATGTCCATGAAGAACCCACTTCGAAGAATATTTGGAAGAAGTTGGGTAAGATATATCAAGCCAAATCCCTAGTAAATAATATTTTCTTGAGGAAGAAGTTATATTCCTTGAGAATGAAAGGTGGACAAATTTATGAGTATCTGGAAACATTCAATATGATGGTGACTAAGTTAGCCTCAGTTGGGGTTAAGATGAACAAAGAAGAAAGGTGCCAAAAAATTTTAGGTTCATTGTCAAACTCATGGGACAACCTGGTCATGGACATTGGGAGCACTTCTATTATCTTGAAGATGGAGGATGTTTTCAGTTCTCTACTCTTCGAAGATATGAGAAGGAAAGTCTCTCTGAACACCTAAGAGGCTTTGAGTGTTAAAGGAATACAAAAATAACAAGGAAAATATGAGAAGCAGCGTGGCCATTCCAAGTCCTAAAATAATGGGAGATCAAAATCTCCTAGTAAATCCAAGGTAATATGCTAGACTGTAGCAAATTCAAACACTTTCGAAAGGACTGTAAAGAAGAGAAGAAAAAGAAGAAGAAGAAGCAAGATTCTGATTTTGACTATGAAAAGGAAGATGGAGATGTTTATTGCAGCCTTGGCCACTCGTGTAGGTGATCATGTATGGTTGATAGACTTAGGTGCATCTTTCCACATGACTCCTAACAAAAACTGGTTTAGTGAGTATGAAAAATATGATGGTGGTAAGGTGTATTTGGGTGATGATTCTTTTCTTGATATTGTTGGCCATGGTAATATTCATGTGAAACTTTTTGATGGTAGAGTTAGAAGATTTGATGATGTCTTGCATATCTCGAGACTATAAAAAAATGTATTAACTGTTAGCAAGCTAATAGATGTAGGTGTGCATTTACAATTTTTTTAAGTAGGTCTGAAAATGGTGAGAGGTGCTATGGTGATAGTGAGAGGAAGTAGATTGGGTACATTGTACCAGCTCAATGCATGCACAATTGAATTAAATAGTACTTCTGATAAAACTAAGTCTAAAGATAATTCCCTAGAAAAAGAGATGGTTTCCTCTTGTGCGGATGGTCGTGGCTTTAGGGTACCCAATGGTGCTCTATCTACCGAATCAAAGTTTCCTATAGAGAAGACCATGTTATGGCACCAAAGGATTGGCCACATTGGAGAGAAGGGTTTGAAATCTCTGACAAATAAGAACCTCATTGAGGGGTTGAATGATTGCAATCTAGAGTTTTATTTATATGAACATTGTATTTATGGAAAATAGAACTGAGTTCAGTTTTACTTGTCTTCTCATAACTCTTCATGTATCTTGGATATGATTCATTCTAACATATTTGGTCATATTTGTGTTGATTTTATTGATGATTTTAGTAGGAGAACATGGTTATATTTTTTAAACAATAAATCTGAAGTTTTTCAGTCATTTTAAGGAGTTCAAGGCTATGGTAGAAACTTACACTGGAAAAAAAATTAAATGTTTGAGGACTGAAAATTGCGGTGAGTATTGTTCTGTAGACTTTGATAGATTTTGTATAGATTGTAGGATTAAAAGATAAAAGAAAACTATGTATTCTCCACAACAAAATGGAGCTGTAGGAAGAATGAAAAAAAACATTGATGGAGAAGACTAGGAGCATGTTGAGTGGAGCTGGTCTAGAAAAAGAAATTTGGGATGAAGTTGTTGCCACTGCTTGTTATTTAATCAATAGATCTCCTACAATAGTGCTTGTTGATAAAACGCCAATGGAGGTGTGGTCGAGAAAAAATCCTTCACTTAGACATCTGAGAGTTTTTGGTTGTGAGGCATATGCACATGTGCCTAAGGAGAAGAGAACAAAATTGGATTAGAAGGCTGTCAAATGTATCTTCATCGACTACAACTATGGTGTGAAAGGATACAAGCTTTGGGACCCTGTTGCACAAAAGGTAATTTATTCCAGAAGTGTTAGTTTTCGAGAGACTAAATCTTCTCCTATTAATTTTCAGCCAAAACAATATAAAGAAATTGAACAACAAAAGGATGTGGTTCAAATTCCTTATATGCTTGAGGAAGTTGAATCGATACCCCAAAATAGACAAGAAGTTGAGGAGAGATCGTCAAGCTCTGAATCTTTAGAAGAGGAGGAAGAAGTGGAAGAACCTCCACCTCAACTTGTTCAAAGGTCTACAAGGCAAAGGCAACCACCTCAAAGGTATGGGTATTCACCTGATGATTGGAAGTGTATATTTTCTTTGAGTACTAATGTTGATAAACCCAGATCTATGCAAGAGGATTTGGGTATGAATGATGCAGTGTCCTAGAAAATATCCATGGATGAAGAGATGGCAGCCCTTAAAAGGAAAGATACATGGGACCTTGTACCACTACCTGAAGGTTAGAAAACTATTGGATGTAAATGGGTGTTTAAGAAAAATATCGGTTCAGATGGAAATGTTGAAAATTATAAGGCATGGTTGGTTGTGAAGGGATACTCTCAGGTTGAGGGTATTGAGTATGGGGTAAGTGCACCAAGATGGTTCCCAAAAAGGGGACTTAAGTGTACAAATTTTTTCTGAAATAAGGAAATACTAACCTTGGACCTGAAATTGAGGATACTTAGACTCAAAATTTTGAGATGGAACAAAAAGAAGGATTAAATTGCTCTGAGTCTACTTTCTAAACTACTAATTTATTTTGAAAATGGTTGAGATTAAGGGGTTCAAACAAGGGATGTACACAAATTGGTGTTGTTTTTGTCAGAAAAACATAACATAGCAACTCTTGTACGACCCTCGTACGGTGAAATTCTTTTTAGTATTTTTAAAATCGCAACAATCAAAAGTTAGCTAATAGTATGTAGTTGATGCACAATTTTTTCTGATAATTTTTTAATGAATATTTTATTTTTTACTAATTTGCAAAGTGGACATATCCTGAAAATAGAATTTCGGTCGTGCTACCCCTACAAATTTTGGAAACTAATTGATTTATTTTTTTTTCAATTTTTAAATTTTGTAGAATGGAGTCTAGTTTCTAAAAATGTAATTTATTTGAAAAATTGATGAATGGTTAATTTATAATGAAAAAAATACCAAACACTACTTTTTGGCAAAAAAAAGACATATAGATAAATAAAATTATGGATGAAAGACTTAACGTTTTCATAAAGTGAAAAAATTTACATCGTTGGATAGCTAAGAGATAACCCAACATTACCCATGTGCTCAATTTTTTTGATATCGAACCACATGCAATCCTGACGGTGAGCACGCACTCGATTATGAGAAATATGGTGGATTTTTTAAAAACACATCTCTAGTCATTGGGAATGCCCTCCAAGACTTTAGGTTGGTATTCCAAGGAAAATACCAAGCCTAAGGCTTGAGAATTCCCAAAGCAAGATATAACACGAGCGCGTTATAACGTGCTCGCGTTATATCTCACTTTTGACATGCTTTTTGCTTCTGCGGGGAACATGTCTACTAGCACATAATGCGAGCGCGTTATAACATGCTTGTGTTATAAAATGCCAATATATTAATTAATGCTGATATATTTTTATGTACATGTATGTCATGTATGTATGTATGCTTGTATGGATGTAAGATTATATGTACATATGTATTATGCTTGTATGTATGCATTTATGTATGTCTTTAGATGAAGGGAGAATTTAGAGAGAGTCTAGATAGATGGAGAGGGGGTCGAAGTGAGAGTTTAAGAGAGAGGGAGTGGGAGAGAAGGGGTTGGATTGAGGGGGACTTAGCTAGGTAGGGTTGGAGGGATAGAGGGAGGGAGGGAGAGAGAGAGGGGGGTGGGAGAGAGAGAGATTGAGGGAGAGGGAGAGGGAGAGAGAGAGGGGGGGAGAGAGAGAGACAAAGAGAAAGAGAGAGTTATGTAGGTAGGGTACAAAAGGGAGAGACTTGAGAGTGTGAGAGGGAGAGACTTGAGAGATAGGTAGTGAGAGGGAGTGTGAGAGAGAGGGAGTGGGAGAGAGAGGGAGTGTGAGTGAGAGACCTGAGAGAGGGAGAAGGTGTGAGAAGGAGTGACCTAATAGAGTTAGAGAAAGAGGGGGATGGAGTGAGAGGGACTTATCTAGGTAGGGTTGGAGGGATAGATAGAGAGAGGGGAGAGAGACAAAGAGAGAGTTACCTAGGTAGGTTTCTAGAGAGAGAGACCTTAGAGAGAGAGGGGGTGGGAGGAAGAGACATGAGAGAGAGGGAGAGAGAGGTAGTGGGAGAGATTGGGATGGAGTGGGAGGGACATAAAGAGAGCTGGATAGAGGGAGTGAGAGAGGGTGGTAGGGATTGATTGAATGAGAGGTATGCAAAAAGAGGGAGACGATAGATAGAGACAATTAGAGAGGGTGGGAGGAAGGGAAGGAGGGAGAAGTGAGATGTATAGATAGAGAGAAAGTGATAGGGGTTGAGGGTATAGGGTTGAGGGATTAGGATGGAGGACCTATAGGGTTGATGGTTTCTAGGGTATTAGAGTTTAAGGTTTGAGGATTGATGGAATAGGTTTGGTGGTAGAGGGTATTTGGTTGAGGGTATAGGTTAGAAGGTTTAAGGTTTAAGCATTTAGGGTTGAAGGGTTTGGGGTTAAGGGTTTAGGGTTAAGGGTTTACTTGGTTGAGGGTAGAGGGTTTAGGGTATAGTTTTGAGGGTATATGGTTGAAGGATTAGGTTCAGGG
>CM021104.1:210550501-210606061 GCA_007115665.2 Sequoiadendron giganteum | reverse complement strand
TTGAGGGATTAGGGTTTAAGGGTTGAGGGTTGAGGTGAGAGGTTTGAGGGGTTGAGGGATTAGGGTTTAAGGGTTGAGGGTTGAGGGTTGAGGGATTAAGAGGGTAAAGGGGTTGAGGGATTAGAGTTTAATGGTTGAGGATTGAGGGTTGAGGGATTAAGATGGTATAGGGGTTAAGGGATTAGGGTTTAAGGGTTGAGGGATTAAGAGGGTATAGGGGTTGAGTAATTAGGGTTTAAGGGTTGAGGATTGAGGGTTTAGGGATTTAGAGGGTATAGGGGTTGAGGGATTATAGTTTAAGGGTTGAGGGATTAGGGTTTAAGGGTTGAGGGATTAAGATGGTCTAGGGGTTGAGGGATTAAAATGGTCTAGGGGTTGAGGGATTAGGGTTTAAGGGTTGAGGGATTAAGAGGGTATAGGGGTTGGGGGATTAGGTATTAAGGTTTGAGGGATTAAGAGGGTATAGGGGTTGAGGGATTAGGGTGTAAGGGTTGAGGGATTAGTTTTTAAGGATTGAGGGATTAAGAGGGTATAGGGGTTGAGGGATTAGGGTTTAAGGGTTGAGGGTTGAGGGATTAAGAGGGTATAGGGGTTGAGGGATTAGGGTTTAAGGGTTGAGGGTTGAGTGATTAAGAGGGTATAGGGATTGAGGTATTAGGGTTTAAGGGTTGATGGTTGAGGGATTATGGTTTGAGGGTTGAGGGATTAAGAGGGTAAAGGGGTTGAGGGATTAGGGTTTAAGGGTTGAGGGTTGAGGGATTAAGAGGGTATAGGGGTTGACCCTCTATCTTTCTCCCTTTCTTACCCTCTCTCCCTCCCTCTCTATCTCCCACTCTCCCCCTCTCTCCCTCCCACTCTCTCTTTCTCCAACTCTCCCCCATTCTCTCCTACTCTCTCTTTCTCCCACTCTCCCCTTCTCCCACTCTCCCCCACTCTCTCCCACTCTATCTTTCTCCCACTCTCACCCTCTCTCCCTCCCTTTCTATCTCCCACTTTCCCCCACTCTCTCCCACTCTCTCTTTCTCCCACTCTCCCCTTCTCCCACTCTCCCCCACTCTCTCCCACTCTATCTTTCTCCCTCTCTCACTCTCTCTCTCCCTCCATCTCTATCTCCCAATATCCCCATCTATCCCTCCCAATCTCTCTTTCTCCCACTCTCCCCCACTCTCTACCACTCTATCTTTCTCCCAATCTCACCATCTCTCCCTCCCTCTCTATCACCCACTCTCTCGGTCTCCCACCCTCTGCTTCTCCCATTCTCCCACTCTCTCCCTCCCTCTCTATCTCCCTCTCTATCTCCCTCTCTCTCTTTCTCCCACTCCCCTTTCTTCCACTCTCCCCCACTCTCTCCCACTCTCACTCTCTCTCTCCCTCCCTCTCTATCTCCCACTCTCCCCCTCTCTCCCTCCCACTCTCTCTTTCTCCCACTTCCCCACTCTCTCCCACTCTATCTTTCTCCCACTCTCACCATCTCTCCCTCCCTCTCTATCTCCCACTCTGTTCGGTCTCCCACCCTCCACTTCTCCCCTTCTCCCAATCTCTCCCACTCTCCACCTCTCTCCGTCCCTCTCTATCTCCCTCTCTATCTCCCTCTCTATCTCCCTCTCTCCCACTCTCCCCCTCTCTCTCTCTTTATATACTAAGAAAACCAAATTTCACATAATGCACTTGCGTTATAACGTGAGCACATTATTTACTCCACTAAAGCAGTAAAATAATCTATATACCTGCGATTTGAAGGCCCACAGTCTGCATATTCCTCTAGTTCTACACGTGCTCTGAAAAAAAATAGCTTTATGATGATGTGAAGTGTGCAAGCATATTTTTCACATTCCATCACCTTTTCTATGATCTTTTTACCACCTTTGCATGAAATAGCAGATTTTCCCTGTTGAAAGACATATAATATCAATTGAAGTTTGAATTCCATTGAAAACTGATATACAATTGAAGTGTGGAAGGGAACAAGTTTTTGAACAAGTCAAATTGTTGTGAAGTTTGAAGAAAGAAGAAGCTAAGGCTACATAATTGGGTTGAACTCCTCCATTTGAAAGTCTGGTTTTTAAGGTATGTGAAGTATTTACACATTTTCTTTCATTCTATTATGGATTGATTTCATTTTTGTTTGTCATTATAACCTTAGGTTGTCAATGCACATTTTAAATTACCATTATATACACAATTATATACACTTTCCAATTACCATTTTAATCTTGATGCAGAGCATCTACTAGGATCCACAAATCATCAAGGGTAATTCTTCCCCAACTTAAATTGAAGAATATCAACAAACAAAATCAATCATCTTTTCATCAAAACATTAGAACTTGGTTTCAACTCTTTTTCAGACTCAAAAAAATAGATTAACCATCATAAAATTGATTGTAACATAGCATAAAGTTGATTAGAAACTTAGAACCATTCACAAAAATTCATCCTTTAAGACAACTCCAAGCCTCTCCCATTCCTCCGAAGGGTCCAAACACCTTCCAATACCTCTGCACAAACTGATGTAGTACAAAGGAAGAAATCAACACCTTTCTTGACACACTTATTCAACTATATTTCCCTTTACAAAACATTTGATTCATATACTCAAATTAGCATTAAGAGTTCCCAATTCCTTAAGGACCTTCAAAACACCTTGAAAATCTTGAAAATAACTGATTGCAATCAACTAGGTTCCTGAAAACATCAACCAATGATTATGTCATTCACAAGTTGTCTTAAATCTTCCATAATTGCACCATTTTTTACAAACACAAAATATAATTCTTAAGGCACAACCAAACCATTATTTGCTTAATAAATCTTTGTTTGAGTTAGTACAACAAAAATGAAACCCTTCAGAAGTCTGACCTTACACACAAACTTAGTTCCTTTGTTCACTGTCCACATTACTAGTAGCCAAGCATCTACAAACTATCACATGTATCTCCCAAACCATGCACACACTTCAAACTGTGATACTTATTTTTTATACAGATTTAGAGGACCCAAAACCATTGAAGATGTCAACTTGCCTTCAAGAGGAATATAAGAAGATTAAAAAGATGTAATGGACCAATCCTAACACTCCTCCAAGCTGGAGAATAAACAAAACATTATTTCCCACATTTCACCCTTGGAATCTAGTTACTGTGCAAAACCAGTTTTGGGTCCTTATCTCCAAAACTTTCCAAAACACCCAGAAAATAAAAGAATGATTCTAGCACCAATTTTAGAGTTGCAAGACATACCTTAACCCATCACATGACTCCTTTGGGACAACTTTAAGAAAACTGACCTTTTCACTATTTTAGGCCTCCAAGTAGGCCAATTTTACAAAGGAACTACCCTTAGATCTTCACACCAAACTTCCAAACCAAAAAATAGTCTTTAATTGGGTCTCAAAGCAAGATAATTTCTAGGTCTTAGGACCTTACCCGCTCAACTAGGCTTCCAATACAAAACCCCCATTATTCAATGCAAAGAGGGAGGGTTTATAGAAACTCCTATACGCGGGCCTTCCCAGACCATTCGAAAGCATAAAAAATCTTCAAAATACCCTACACAAGGTCAAAATTTCATTACATAGACCACTCCTTCAACACTTTTCCAAAATCACTCCTTGGTTCCTCAAATTCTCATGGAAAAGTACTTGTTTGAGCTAAGAACGATCATCCTATTGTCATTAGTTTCATTCCAAGGCATGTGAACAATAAAATACCCTAATATAACAATGTAAATTCCATCCCACTAAGAAAAAAGTCATAACAGTAGGTGGGATGGTCATTTCATAATTAAATCCTACTCAAACCCTTGACGGGCTTGAAATGAGTAGTTTCAGAAAATTGTCAATTGCTCCCTTCAAACATAATAATTAGCCCTCAGAACTGATGCATTAGAGATTTTAGAAATGTTCCTATAATATTATATTATTTTTCTATCAAGGGGGGGTTGTATAGATGTGTACAAGTGCATGAAAGTGCAAAAAAACTAGTGAATTTCTGCAAAAGAGCATTTTTTTTATCAAAAAAATGGATTTCAAAATGAACAAAAATCCTCCCTTCGAGCCAATGGAGGTTGTTTAAAATTTTTTCAATGACAACCAACTCCCCCCAATTCCTATAACTAACAAACAACCACCTTTGAAATCTCATATAACCGGTACATGGAAAATGTCTTTAATGACCCTCTTACAACATGAAGATACCCAAAATTGAATCAAATTTCAAAATGGAAGCATAGATTGTCAAGGTGCTCCTACACCACAAACTTATCAAACACTCACAATTCCATTACACTCATTAGTTTTCAGAATCACCATCATGGTTATTCACTTTTAGTTAGGAATGTGCTCTGGCCAACCTAGTGCTTCCATAATTTGTACACATTTGTCTACATGCTAGGTTAACTTTTGTACACGATGATTGTAAGTATTATTAAAATGAAGCCTTCAATAACATATATTTTTCAATTAACTTCAATGGATACATTTATCAGGAACTAATATTCATCTCATTACCATGGTACAGATAAAATTATCTGCCATGCCGAAGAAAAAGATAAAGAGGAAACTAACAGATGAAGAGAAGGAAACCTTGAAAGAAAAGGAGAGAGTTTGGGTGGTGACATATCATGAAAAGAAGAAATTGGAAACGATTGATGAAAACAACCGTCAAAAAGAGAACAGGAACTGGCAGCACAACAGGCACGAATGCGAAAGCATCGTCGTAAGACAGATTCTAATACCATAGTTGAAGACACACCCTCTACTACAAGTGAATATGAAGGGACACCATTAAGTACAAGTGAATATGGAGGGACACCATCTAGCACAAGTGAATATGGATAGACACCATCTACTGCAAGTGAATATGGAGGGACACCATGTACCGCAAGTGAATATTGTTGGACACCATCCAACACATATGAAGTTGATAGTACATCATCACTCGGAATTGACGAAGAAGGTGTGCCATCATCCCCATGTGAACCTCAAGGTATGTCTTCTTCTCCACCCTCGATCGAAGGTATGCAATCTAGCCCACCTCAATTAAATATTGATGAAATTCCTAATGTTGAGATGTATGTACCTAGGAGAACACCACCTAGAATTTTGCGTAGAAAGCCAAAGTATTTGATTAATATTGATGATGAGATTTTGCAGCACATGGAAGGTAAGATTTCAAGACACACTTGTAGAAGATATGCTGATAAGATTTGGGAACGATTCTTTGAAAGGCTAAATGAGACTGCAAGATGTCAACTATTTGTTGAAATGATGCGGGGTGTAAAGTATAGGAACATCATGAAGACTCTTGGGTTGAGAACATCAAATGCATCGAGTGAAGACACTATTGTGAAGAATCTAATGGATGCTTATGAGAGTGTGGGTAAGACCTCACACTCAAAGGATAGTAATGTCACCTGACGCGTCATTACATCAACTTTGGTAAGCTGTCAAACAAAGAGAGCTCATCTAATTAAAAAGACTAGTGAACAAACAAGAATTAGTAGAAAAACCTTATCAAGAGCCATTCAAAGGTGACCAAGAATTGAGGGAAATGATACAAATGAATTATGGGCATTCTCGGCGAGACTGTCACAAAAAGATAAAGAAGTTGTCCAAGCCTTAAGAACAATAATTGAAAAGTATTGGAAGAATAACACAAGGTCGTCTCTAAATCAAAGGGATGTGATAAGAAGGAGAATTGATAGTCAGAATCGTGAGCCACATCCAAAGCATTTTTTGGATATGACTCAAACCCATTTTTTTCGGAAATTTGAAAATGATTATCCTCAAATTAGTATTTCTCAAAGATTTTTTGAAATGCTTAAACCTTTTTATGTCAAGATAAATCACACACGCACTACTTGTTGTTGTAGACTACATATTGAGTTTTCTAACCATTATGATGTTTATCATTCTATATGTTTAGATTTGCATACTAATGATGTTTTGCAGGATTGTGGCATAGAAGCCCCACCAAAATCTTCAAGAGAGTTCTTATCAAAAAAATTATGTGAAATAGAGGATGCCAGATATTCTATAGGACAACATGCTTGGATGGTTCATGCAAGTGTTGTGGTGGCTTCCAGCGTATGTCGATATGTCAACATATGGAAAGCACAAATGAGGTGGGACATAAACTAGTAGAGTTCAGGAAGTATAAAATAGTGGCATATGCTACAAAATATGGGTCTCAAGAAAAAAGGTGTGATTTGGTTATTGAGAAGATTCCAGTGTACCAATTTATGACCACATTTCATGATAGTATACTGTTTGAGTATGCAATGCATACCCATAGAGCCTGATGGTTGGACACGTAGTTCAAGCTATGCAAGGACACCTTTCCAATTGGAAGCATAGTATCCATGGTTGACTTTGCAGAGAACTACACTCTACAACCACAACATGAGGTGAAGTCACAGTGTTACAACTCCACACAAGTTTCAATTCGTTCATGCATATGATAGTACAAATGAGAAAAGGAAGGTATTGAGGGAGTACCACTTTTACATTAGTGATGGTGGAACACATTCTCCAAATTTCGTGCAAGGTTGCTTCCAAATATTCTACAGTGGTTTGGCTTAGAGGGGCATAGAATATGATCAACATATAATATGGTCAAATAATTGTGCAGCACAGTTCAAGAACTCGTGCATGTTCTACTAGTGGTACAGGATGTATGTCATTATAGGTGTTCAACATATGTGGAACTTTTGTGAGGCTGGACATGGAAAGGGGGAGCATGATGGTGCAGGAGCATGCGTGAAAAGAGCATTAGCACGAGAAGAGTTAAAGTATAAAGACAGTGCAAAGTTGACAGATGAAAAATCAATTGTTGAGTGGTGTAATGCTTTGATGGGTCCAGGTAATGAAGGTACATCTTCAGTTCATTGAGTTTTTTGGTTGATGGATGATACTAACATTGCACCATATGAAGACTATTGTACACTAACAGGATCAAGTGAGGTACACTCTTTCCTTAGCTCAAATTCAGGTTCATGGAGTATCGATACACGAAAGATGGCATGCTTTTGTTATTTATGTACAATGTAAGCTTGGAATGATTGTGAGTCAGGGGAGTGGGTTGACAAATGGTTCACAACTTATCTTATCCCACTTCACACGTATCTCCCTCCGACAACATTGGAATTGACACAGATGGAATCATCGGTCAACTTTGACCATGTATCAGATCTAGTTCAACCAGGTGATATATCTACTTTCTTAGTTGTTGAAATTCCAGATTGTTACCTTACTTTGTATTGTATTCGTAATATTGACAAATTTCAAGAGATTTTTTTCACATATCAATGTAGGGCATGTTTATGTAGTTATTGCAAATGAAGACAATGAAGAGGGAACAGACTATTACTTGTGTCGTTGTGTTGAGACCAAAAAAAATTGGAGGCCCCAGTTATAGATGGAGAAAACATCGGATACCCTACAGGCTCAATTGTGGTTACCGGAACATGGCTTAGAAGGTACCCACATTCAAGTGTTAAACATTGGCTATTTCAGGACTTTGACATGCATCGTAAGATTCTTCATTACTTGAACCTTGTCAAGGCATCAAATGTTCATTTGACCAAATATGGGGGTAGACCTTTAAACAAGACATTATGGAAGGTCCGTGAGTCTGACCATGAGGCAATACTTGACACAATAAAGAGTAGAGCAAACTCGGATGGTTTGTTGGATTAATTTTTAAGTATATGCACATTGGTTCTTATTAATTTATACTTGTATGCACATTAATTTGTTTGATGCCAATGCTATCATCTTATTTTACAGTGATTGGTGTCCCCTTGCTAAAAAGGCAGATATATGAGCCATCCAAGAGAATGTCAGCCAGAAAAGCAATGCAACATCCTTATTTTGATGCCTGCACACAACATCTGTAAGTGCCTTCCATCTATTTTTATTTCATTTCCATTTTGGATGCTCTATCTTTTTCTATTTTACTTTGCGTATTTGTAAGTAAACTACTAAAAATTGTTTGATCTTTCATTGCAGAAAATGCTGATTTAAGAGCCATCAAAGAGAATCTCAGCCAAAAAAGCAATGCATACTTATTTTGATGGATTTGGAAAATCTCAATTTTGATTTCAAGCCATTATAAGAGAGTGTGTGAAGCTTAGCGAGGGAATCTCAAGTTACTCATTTGAAGTTAACCTCTTTATGAGCACCTATGATGTAGACATTTAAAGAGAATCTTGAATGTATGAGTGACATTGTAAAAGATTTGAGAGAACAAAGTGCCAGAGGCATTGTAATAAGATTTAATTACATAATGAGATATACTCAAATATTGTAAGGTTGGAGTTCATGTTTGGTGTAGTAGCACCTTGTTCTGTAAATGCCTTGAGTAGGAAAATTTGCAAACTTTGAATTTTAAAATGTAAACAATTTGAAAAAGGTCAAGTAAATAATTTATACACATTTTTCTACAACTCTTGTGACCAAGCGGACTATTCCAACATGTCTGAATAGGTATGTTTATGGTAGATATGGTCCTCTTTCATACTGAAATACGTGGAATCGCTCTGAGCTATGTTCCACTGGATCGATTCCTTAAGGGTCCAAAGTGCAAAATGGCTGCAAACTTCAACATGCTGTTACTCGGATACCGTGACACTTAGAAACTTCTCGCTTGATCCTACAGAAAGGTGTTGGGCCCCTCTAGAAAAAAGTCTCTTGGTTTTGGCTATATTGGAGTGGTTTTCTCGTGGCGGCGGATTTTCACTTGATAGAAAAAGCATCAAATTCAAGTAATGCAAAGTTGCAAAGTGGTGCAACTTCCGTTCTGCAACTCGTGTGACCAAGCAGACTGTTCCAACATGTTTGAATGTGTATGTTTACACTAGGAATGGTCCTCTTTCACACCAAAACACATGGAACCGCTCTGAGCTATGTTCCACAGGATCGATCCGTGAAGGGTCCAAAGTGCAAAATGGTTGTAAACTTCAGCATGCTATTACTTGGATACCATTACACTTAGAAAATTCTCATCCAATCCTATAGGAAGGTGTAGGGCCCCTCTAGAGAAACCTCTCTCGGTTTTGGCTATCTTCGAGTGGTCTTCTCGTGGCAGCGGATTTTCACTTGATGGAAAAAATGTCAAATTCAAGCAGTGCAAAGTTGCAAAGTGGTGCAACTTTCACTCTGCAACTTGTGTGACCAAGTGGACTATTCCAACACATCTGAATAGGTATGTTTATGGTAGCCATGGTCTTGTTTTGCATCAAAACACATGGAATCGCTCCGAGCTACGTTCCACCGGATCGATCCCTTAAGGGTCTAAAGTGCAAAATGGTTGCAAACTTCAACATGCTATTACTCGGATACCGCGACACTTAGAAACTTCTCGTCTGATCCCACAGAAAGGTGTTGGGCCCCTCTACAAATAAATCTCTCGGTTTTGGCTATCTTGGAGTGGTTTTCTCATGGCGACGGATTTTCACTTGATGGAAAATGCATCAAATTCAAGCAGTAAAAAGTTGCAAAGTGGTGCAACTTCCATTCTGCAACTCGTGTGACCAAGTGGAGTGTTCCAACATGTTCGAATAGGTATCTTTATGGCAGGAATAGTCCTCTTTCACACCGAAACACATGGAATCGCTCCGAGCTATGTTCCACCGGATCGATCCCTTAAGGGTCCAAAGTGCAAAATGGCTGCAAACTTTAGCATGCTATTACTTGGATATCATGACACTTAGAAACTTCTCATTTGATCCTATAGAAAGGCATTGGGCCCCTCTAGAAAAACCTCTCTCAGTTTTGGCTATCTTGGAGTGGCTTTTTTGTGGTGGCGGATTTTCACTTGATGGAAAAAGCATCAAATTCAAGCAGCGCAAAGTTGCAAAGTGGTGCAACTTTCGTTTTGCAACTTGTGTGACCAAGTGAACTATTCCAACACATTTGAATATATATGTGTATGCTAGGCATGGTCCTCTTTTGTACCGAAACACGTGGAATCGCTCTGAGCTATGTTCCACCGGATCGATCCTTGAAGGGTCCAAAGTGCAACATGGCTACGAACTTCAGCATTCAATTACTTGGATACCGTTATACTTAGAAAATTATCGTCTAATCCTACAAGAAGGCATTGAGCCCCTCTATAAAAACCTGTCTTGGTTTTGGCTATCTTGGAGTGGTTTTCTCATGGCGGCGTATTTTCACTTGATGGAAAAAGTGTCAAACTCAAGCAGTGCAAAGTTGCAAAGTGGTGCAACTTTCGCTTTGCAACTTGTGTGACCAAGTGGACTGTTCCAATATGTCCAAACAGGTATGTTTACACTAGGCATGGTCCTCTTTTGCACCAAAACATGTGGAATCGCTCCGAGCTATGTTCCACTGGGTCGATCCCTTAGGTTGGAGGAGTCTAAAGTTGCAAATTTGTAAGTTGCTTAAAGCAACAAATTTGAAAGGATATTGAATGGCCTAGTTAGCACTCATTACATCTAGGTGATGCTCATAGAGGTGAGGCACTAGGCCTTCTCGGGAGGTCACCCATTCTAGTATACTCCAGCTCAAGCACTTAACCACGAAGTTTTTTCCCAAGGTTAAGCCCACCTAGCTTGCAACCCCATTTGCAAAACCTTCAGCAAGTGTTGTGCCTTATGAAACATTCATTATAGAGCCCCTTTAGCTCATCAATTGATAAGTAGGAGGTATTTTCTACAATGTGTCAAATTGTGATATTGCTAGATCAGGATTCCATTGAGCAGTCATTTGTAGTATTAGATATAGCTCTAGCTTCTACAATATTGCACATGATTGCAGACAGTTTCAAATATCTAGATGACATCAATAGTTCACATTACTCAAGAAGGATGAAAATCTTAAAGACATTTGCATAAATCAGGACAAGTAACCTTCTTGTGGACTTAGGGTTGCAATATTTGATCTACAACATGTTCCACCATTTCGTAGGATCAAGTACACACATGTAATGAAGATGTGTTTGTAGCCATGAAAGATTATGGTTCGAACTATCCAGAAGAGTGGTGTTTTATCTCAACCAACCATATCTATACCATGTTTTGTTTGGAAACAAGGATAGGTTCTCTCTTCATCGGCATATACATTATTCCTTGATGTGTTCACACTAGTGTTACAAGACTAGGACTTGCCTCAGACTTGACAAGCCATTTTTTGACTTGGACTCAGGCTTGGAGCCCAGACTCGATAAATAAAAAAACCTAAGAAATTCAAATATTTTTAAGGATTTAAAACTTTTTTCATGCACCCTTTAATAAATAAACCTTAAAGACACAATAGCATCATCAAATAGAAATTACTATGATCCCATACACAAACATACATCAATCACATAAGTAAAAGCACAAATTCTAGTTGAAGGAAATAACACATTTAGATATATATATTGTGATATTGCTATTAGGATTCAATCGTGTAGTTTTACAAGTCAAACTCATTAACCCATGATTCATCAGTAGTGGTTCACAAGAACCCATCTCTCATGATAATGAATGGTTCATAAAGAAGAAGATAAATCTTCATAAATTTACTCTATCATAAATGAGATAAGTGCTTGGTTTCATGAAGGTCATGAGACAACCATTAATGGGGAGTGGATACATGAAGAACTGATGGAGAATGATAATGGCTTCAGACCTGCTATAAAGGGGAAAAAAAAAATCGTTTCAATGATGCAAGAGGTTTTTGGTTTCACTACCAAAATGAGCCTATGAAGAATGCATGTGAAACTCCTTTTGACCTTGAGGATGTCCTTACTCCATCTCAAGGATCATGCATTGAGGATGACATAGATCAATGCTAGGGCTAACCAATTAATAATTATACATGTGAATAAGTCAAACATGTACATGTCAATAAGTGAAGTACAAGTATTCAAAAACACGTAAGCCTCAAAAAGTATACACACGAATAAATAGTATACACATGAATACATAGTATACACAAATTAAAAAAAAAGTATATGCATGAAAACATGTAAGCCACAAAGTATACATTCGAATGCACGTAAGTCACAAAGTATACACGCAAGTTGTAAAGTATACACTTGAATACACGTAACTCATATCTATTGAACCATCAATTTAGAATGCAAATATGGATAGGCATCAATAAAAGATATTTGTATTAACCAAATAGCCATGTAGGCATACATCAATAAATGTCGATATAAGTATGAAATATATGTACAAAATAGCCATATAGGCTTACGAGAATACCATCTAGGCATACAATGTCAAATATGTCCAATAAAAAATATGTACAAAAGTGCCATGCATACAACAAAGGACTCTAGAATCAAAAGTCATTTATCTCCATGCCCTGGAAATAAAATCTTTCCCTTTCCTTTTCGCTCGGATGGCGATAGGTCTGTCACTCATTTTTGCTATGCTTGTGGAGTTCTCCTGATACTCCTCCTAGGGTTTAGTTCATGGTGAAGTTTTAACTATTACAATAAGAAGTAAAGATATGAATATATAGAAATTACATTATAAAAAATGATATATTTGACAAAATAATCACTTACAGCCATCTCACGATCTCTCTCCACAAGGGAAATATTCTCACACTTATGCTTAGGCGTGCTCAAGACCTGTATAAACCATACAAATAGAAATTAAACTACGTGAATCAATAATGGTTTGATTTTTCACTAACTAACATCTATAACAACAAATGTAAATTGAAATTTACTAATTTGCCTCATACCTCTTTTGTCAGAGACATCGAGGATTGTATAGTAGATTTCACACCAATATCCATTGCCCTCATCACATTCGGAGGTGTATCGTCTTGCAACAACTAAAAATAAAATAACAATTATTCAACGTAATCAATGATGTACATGTATAAACTACAAAAATCTATCAAGTACTTGATTCATTAGTTAAACTCTTTATTCTATTACCTGCATGAAGGTTTGAGTAAATCCACTGCCACTGGGAAGTGTTCCATCAAAACCTCCAATATTAGTCTTTTAAACATCCAAAATTGCATATTAAATTACCATTCGTAAAACAATGCCATTAACATGCAATAAATTTATAATTGTTTACTAGTTACATACCCTAGCAATAAGTGTACTGCAGAAATAGGTTGGTGGGGGGCCAGTGTATCCAGTCTCAACATTGTGATCCTGTAATTTTATTAAAATCATAAAACATTTTTAGTTAATCTTGCATTTCAAAATTGAAATTTAATAAATTAAATTCAATGAACACATGCACTAACTTTTTCCTAACTATCAATGCCATATGCCTTATGCAAAATGTTAGCTGCCCTCTCCATCTCCATAGCTACAGACGGATCCTACGTACCAGTCTCTTGAGGTTCGGTGGGATCATGTGAACAAGTAGCCCCGCAAAATTGCCACACATGTGTTCGAAGGCCACCACTCGAAGACTCCCCTATATGGCATTGTAGAATAGGGCTAGTATGATGGATGACACTCTGGGTCAAAGTGTTGATTGCCTGCAATGTCTCTACGTCAGCACTTTCCTTTGCGATGAAAGGCATAACAATGTGCTCATGAGGTGGCCTAGCGAGAGCTCGTCTACCTTGCCGCGTAGGATCCGGTTGTGCACTAGGTCTATCCTGAGCTGACACCCACCTCTCCCCTAGAAATCCCTCATATCAAAATAATTTGGGATTTTGTTAAATATGAACTCACTATATAGTTTCCTAAGGAAATATTGCGGGACCTCGCAATTGTTGCATGGTGGGTAATCAAAGACCATGTACCACCTATCATAAAACCGGTCCCTAATCTGTCGCTGGTAGCACCAATGGATAGGAAACCTATTCACATTGAGGGTAATATTTTGATTTGTGCGTGGGTCAATGAATAATGAGCACAAATCACTTTTTGTAATTTTTAAATCTTTCACATCCTTGTATGATAGTTTATTTTCATAATAGTCCCTAGCCGCTTGCCTCCTATCTTCCCATCCAGTTATTTGTTTGCTAATTGAATTTACGTTTTCTAACATATCTTTCAATGAATTTTCTAGGGTGATTCTTTCTGTGGTTGAACCATTTAGATCACTCAACCTATTGATCAAATCCTCAATTTTTTTTTTGTTGTTCTCAATTTCACTCATTAAATTTTGTTGAGTGTCAGGAGGGGGTTGAGTGATTGGTGGAGGAGGTTGATGTTGTGGTTGATTTTGATCTTGAGGATTTGGTTGGTCTTCCTATTGAGGATTTTGAGGGTTTACAGGTTGATTTGCATCTCCTAAAAATTGAAAAACAATATATATCAAATTCAAACTAAAACTAACAAATTCAACCCAAAACTAACAAAAACCATTGAATCTTTACCTCTCACAGCTCCTCCTCATCATGGCACCATTGTTGTGAAGAAATAAAAATTGTTGGTGAACAGATTGACCTCATAGAATGCAAGCACGATATTGTGGGGTTTTTGGCCGCAGGTGCAACAAAAAAACCAGTCTAAATGCAAATGAGATATTTTCATTTGTTTTTTTGCTTTTAACAATCAATAATGCGAGCGCATTATAACGCGCTTGCATTATTTCTTTGTAGTTGCCGAGACCTAGTCTAGGCTTAATGAAGACATAACACGAGCATGTTATAACGCGCTCGCATTATGGTTTTCCAACTTTTTTTTTGAAGGTGTCCACGAAATTTCTACCCATTTCCATGCACCCGCCCTATGGTGAGATTTTTTCTCATGTTGCTAAAATGACATCCATTTAGTTTTTATTATCTATTGAAGTAGCTTATGATCTAGAGGTGGAACAAATGGATGTGAAAACTATGTTCCTTCATGGAGATTTGGAGGAAGAAATTTATATGACACAGCCAAAGCACTACGTGGTAAAAGGTAAAAGCAAGTTGGTTTGTAAGTTAAAGAAATATTTGTATGGCCTTAACCAAAGTCCTAGGATGTGGTACTAGAATTTTTATATGTATGTGTTGATTTTGGGATTTGTGCGGTTTAAATTTGATCATTGTGCATATTTTAAATCTGATGGTGATTGTTTCCTGGTAATTATTTTATATGTTGATGACATGTTTATTGGGAAAGGAAAAGGTTTGATTGCAGAATTGAAATCTTAGCTCTCTATGAAATTTGAAATGAAAGATCTTGACCGCAAAAAAACACATACTTGGGATGGAGATTAGAAGAGATTGTTAGAAAAAAAAGATATTGCTTGGCCAGAGTAAGTATATTTGTTTTGTTTTGCAAAGGTTCAACATGCAGGATTGTAAACTACTTTGTGTTCTTGTTACATTGGGAAAGAAAATCTCTATTTCACAATGTCCTACATCCCCATCGGAGATGGAAGACATGAGCAAAGTGTCTTACCAAAGTGTATTTGGAAGCTTAATGTATTCTATGGTCTATAGAAGACCATATATTTCCCAAGCAATGGCAGTTCTTTCTCATATATGTCTAATCTTGGAAGAATGCATTGGGTTGCAGTTAAGAGGGTCTTCAAATATTTGCAAGGTACAATAGAGTAATCTATATGTTTTCATGGTACAGGAGATCAACATTCCCTGAGTATTCATGGTTTTGTGGATTCAGATTGGGCTAGCGATGTTAATAGTAGAAGGTCCATCAAAGCATATGTGTTTACTCTTAATGGTGGTACAATCAATTGGATGAACAAGTGACAATTTGTGGTCACCTTTTCCAATACTAAGGCAGAGTACATGGAAGCTACTCATTCCTATAAAGAAGCCATTTGGCTAAAGCATTTTGTGTTCAGATATTGGATTGAAATAGGGTGTAGTTACACTTTATTGTGATAGTCAGAATGCAATCTACCTTGCAAGGAACCCGAATTTTCATGCTAGGACCAAACACATTGATGTTCGGTATCACTTCGTGGGAGATGTGGTCGAGGATGGCAAGGTGAATCTAGAAAAGGTAGAGACAGTGCAGAATGTTGCAGATGCATTAACTAAGCCCACAAGCACAACAAAATTTAGATGGTGTTTAGAGTTTATGGGCCTCACGACCTCTAACAATTAAATCCTATTACTTTCATTGGATCTTCAAAGGTGTTTGACAAGTGGGAGAATGTTCGGAAAAAGAAGATGTCTCAACCTTTGATTTTTCTAAATATTAAATGTTGCTAATTTTCTCACTCTATCTTTGTGAGATGCAACTTGTAGTTTCTATTTGGATGAGGAGTCAAGTTAGAAAGTTGATATTTATAGGTGGATTTGTGCATAAAATGTTTTTCTATTTCCGTGTTGAGTTTACATGGAATGTGAGTTTTCGAAGAGAAATTATTTTCGCAAGTGAAAATTTTGCAGATTGGCATGTGGTGACAATTGGAAACTTGTCATTGTGCGTCTACAGTGTTTTTGGCGGTTTCCATGTTGCACGTTCAGCCTTTGGTAGTTGCTCTAGAAATGTTTATTTTATGCATTGTAAAACTCTTATATATTGAGAACTTGTTTATTTTGAAGAAGTATGAAATTGTGATGAGATATTGTTATGTTGTCAGAATTCTTCCACAATTGTTTACTTTGACACTCTTGTAGAAGCTTGCACTGCAAGTGTATTGTAACCATTGTTTATAGATAATACATTGTTCAGATTTTTGGAGCGTGGGGTTTTTTTCCCAAAAGGTTTTTCCCCACGTATATCTCGTGTTTGTGTTAATTTCTTATTTTCTTGTTATGAAATGTGTTGTTGGAATTTCTTTAACTATTAGATCAATTTTTAAAGTTTGCATAATATCTCTTCTCAAAATTGACATAGGAAATTGCTTCCCCTACTCTAATTTCCTTACAGAATTGAGGGACTGTCTCTAGCTCTTGCTATGAAGAATAAAGGCTTTGATGTTAAAGTATTTGAGAAGGATTTGAGCATTGTGAGAGGATAGGGTGAGTACTGAACCCCAATTCAAATCCAAAGCAATGCCTTGGCTGCTCTTGAAGCAATTATTTCCAGTGTTACGGATGAGTATCCCTTTGAATGCTAGTGAGTATAGTATATCTTATATTTGGGTTATATATATCACATTTTTGATAAATTTTCAACAAAACCTAAGCTGTTTCCAAATGCGAAGAAGCACATTGCATTCAAAGTGGTACTAGAAAGGAGCAGATCAGATCACAACAATTGTGAGGCATGTCCCAAAATATTGAAAAGAACTTATTAGACAACTTAAGGTTGGGAAGGACAAAGATTACTCAAGTATGAAGATTCAATTTGAAGTGAATAATGTAGAGAATTTCCAAATTTCAGGTGCAGCAAAGTGAGAGACACAAGTGAAAATGGGAACATGGGTTTGCAACTTTGTTTGCCTTGTTCCCATCCAAATAGCTCATGCAAAAAATAGGGCAATGGTAGCTCTCAAGGACAGACTTCAAATACCATATATGTTAATGCACTAATTTATAAAAACCTTTACACTATAACACTATCCATGTATTCACATTTTTGTTGCTTTCTCAATGCTTAAATGGGAACTAAGGAATTTTTCGTAGGTTCCCATAGTTTCAAGAACCTCCTTTTCCTCCAAAATCCTCAACACTTCACATTCTCGCCCAAATAGATTCCCACATCCTCCCCAACCCCCAATAACTCTATTTAAAGACTTTTCAATGCCCTCCTCGATTCAGAACATCACAACAGAAGTTGGATGCTTGTCAGCTGTTTAAATTAAAATTCATTTGTAGACATGTTTGTTAAATGGAAAATCAAGGACATGGTGCATGAACTGTTTAGAAAAATACCTCAAATAAAAGTAGTCACTTAAACTTCATGACTACATCATATGTGCAAAATGGATTCGATGAAAGGGATTTGGAGACTTTTAGGAAAATGCAATTTGCAGGTGTAAAACCAAATCTCTACAACATTTTCCACTATCCTCACACCTATCCCAAAATGGGAGCTTTCTGACGGGATATGAAGATCATTTAAAGCATGAAAAATAGGGGATTTATGTTAAAAACTATAGTTGCTCTGGTAGACAAATATGTGAAATGTTGTTGCGTGGGATATAACAAATGTAAGATCGACATATAATAGAATTGTTGAAGAGGATTTTGAAACTTTGAAATCACGGTCCCCTTAGATGATTAACAATGAGGACAATGTATCACACTGGCCAACATAGAACTTTAGAAACATTCATAAAACAAAAACCTTTATATCAATCACCTTCGTAGTAGATTGATAAGAATACTCAAATGCCTATTTTTTTGAAAATAAGAACACTATGAATTTCAAAAACAAAATTCGAAACAATTGGATCGAAGCAGATCAGGTGGTTTTGGACAATATTGGAGAGGACAAAGAATGCTAAACTTGAATGGGAATCAACATTTTCATGCAATTTAATAGTGATAGTAGCGAGACATACCTATACTTCTCTCTCGATTCAGTAATCTAAAATTCACTCTTTGAATCCCTTTGTGCCAACCTTGATAACAAAATCTGAAACAACCAGATCAAAACAGGTCAGGTGATTTTGGACAATATGAAAGAGGAAAAAAATTGCTAAACTTGAATGGGAATCAACATTTTCATGCAATCCAACAGTCATAGTAGTGAGACATACCTATACTTCTCTTTCAATTTGATAGTGTACAGTTCACTCTTTGAATCCCTTTGCACCAAACTTGATAACAAAATCTAAAATAACCAGATCGAAGCAGGTCAGGTGATTTTGGACAATATTAGAGAGGATAGAAAATGTTAAACTTAAATGAGAATCAACATTTTCATGCAATCTAACAATCATAGTAGCAAGAAATACTTGTAATTCTCTCTCGATTCGGAAATTTACAATTCACTCTCTGAATCCCTTTGTGCCAACCTTGATAACAACAATGAAAATCACTGAAACTAAATGCAAACTAGATGAGGAATAAAAGCGCATAGGTATATATATCATTGACAAACTTTTTCAGTTACAATGTCTTGTTACACCGAGAGTGGAACTACAGATCACACCATAAATATGTAACATGCAACCAGGGATAACTTTAAGAAACCCCCCTTCAGCAAAGGTGTAAAATCTTGGTGAATCTTTCCTTTTATTTGAAAAATATATTAATTTTCCTTGGCGAATCTTATGCACATTATTCAAAAATTTGTAAAATCCTAGCAAATCTTAATGGATAATTGGTAAAAAAAAATAATCACATTGGCGAATCCTAGTGAATAATCACTAAAACGATTCATTAAAATGGCGAATCTCTCCTTTAAAAATTTGCATGCTTGGTCGGCGCAGTTCTCCCATATATATATATATATTTTTAAAATATTGAAGTAGGGGCCCGGGGGTGACAGCCACCGGCGGGGTCAAGGGACAGCGCCCCTTGTGGGGGTCGAGGGGGCAATGCCCCCTCGCAGGGTCCGGGGATAGCGGCCCTGGCACTCTCCTGTCATGATATAGGCGGGGTTGAGGGGCAGAGCCCCTCGCCACCAAGCATAAATTCACTATTGAAAATGCATTGGAGCACACACAGATCAAGCGTTTTTAAAAAATATCACTTGAAAATTGGACGACTGCAAGTTCATTTTGTGAGCGAATATCAGCATGAGTGAACATCATCGGTGGGACACTTAGGGATGTCCTGCCAATAGAACGATACTGAGCTTTGATCGGATGCCTTTGTAGGAGATTCGCATAAATATTGTAGATACCCTTCATGATTCTTTGGAATTACACAAGTGGTGTACCTGTGCCTTGGTGGACCCCAAGTGGAGTATGGAAGCGTTCTCGGTGTGAGTTAACATTATCGGTGGGACAGTTAGGGATGTCTCACCGATACAATGATTTAATATGCACTTAGTGAATTTTGTGACTTTATATGCACGTGCCTTTTAAAAAGGTTGTTGAGTCCCGAAATTTGTTTTGGGCCACATGATCAATTCTAATCGTATGGCCCAAAACAAATTTTAGGACTCAACAACCTTTTTAAAAGGCACGTGCAAATAAAGTCACAGAATTCACTTGCAGCCATTCGATTAAAAAGTTAATCGATGACAATAAATAATAAAACTATTAAAGGCTAAAATATCCCTAAAATGAAATGGTAAATTATTATTAGTGGCGAATATACCATAAAAATTCATTGTAAGAATATAAAATTACTGGCGAATATAAGTAATATTTGAAATTACAGTATAAACTACTGGCGAATCAAATTCGACGATGTGTCGTTTAAAAAATAATACATTGGCGAATTAATCGAGACAATTTTATTTTTTTTGTAAAAACCTGACGATTCGGCATCCTTTCTAGCCTGTATTATTTGCCATTTTTGGAGGTCCTGATTTCAAATATTCACCAATTGGCGAAGATTCACCACTAAAGTTATCCCTGCATGCAACCCAACCTAATCATTTCATCTTCCAACCGAAAGGATTTAATATTCCATATTCTTAAGTTGTAAGTTGTAATGGTGTACAGTTTATCAAACATCAAAATAAATTTAGTTGTTTTGAATGTACACAAACTCCTAGTTGTGGTTGTAGAACATCTCTCGACATAATGATTTTTAAATTATATTAAAATAAATTCAAATATTTTCAAAGATGAGATTATGAATCAATTAAACATTCAAAGGAGGGTTGTGACACACCCTCGACCTTACACCTTCCATTGTAAACCCTACCCTCGACCCTATACCCAATACCCTCAACCCTAAACCCTATACACTCAACTCTATGCCCTCAACCCCAAACACTATCCCTCAACCTTATGACCTAAAGCATATACTCTAAACCCTCAACCCTAAACTCCAAACCCTCAACCCTAAACCCTATACCCAATACCCTCAACCCTAAACCCTATACCCTCAGCACTATACATTAAACCCTATACCCTATACCCTCAATCCTAAACCCTAGGCTTTATACCCTCAACCCTAAACCCTACACTCTCAGCCTTATACCTTATATTCTCCACCATAAACCTTATACCGTTGACCTTATACCCGATATCCTAAACCCTAAACCCTATACCCTCAAACCTAAACACTATCCCTCAACCCTAGGCCCTAAAGCCTATGTTCTAAACTCTCAACCCTAAAAACTATACCCTCAACCTTTTATCCTTAACCCTAAGACTTGAATAATTAGAACTAGAGAGGGGAGGGAGAAAGAGGGTGGAAGCGAGAGGTAACAACCTACATAGGGGAGAGAGATAAGAGAGGGGAGGAGAAGAATAGAGAGAGGGATAAGGAGGGAGGGATGGAGAGGTAGAGAGGGAGAGACCTAGAGAGGGGAGAGAGAGAGAAGAGAGGGATGGAGAGTGGGAGAGAGAAGGTGAGGGAAAGATGAATTTTCTTTCATAATAATGGGAGCGTGTTATAACAAGTTCATGTTATTATTTTATGTGGAAAATTTCAAGGCTTTGGTTTGGATTTTCTTTGGGCTTGCAACCCAAAGGTCTAGAGTGAATTTTCAACATCTAAAGATATGTTTTTGTAAATAGTAAAAATATTGACATAATCTTGAGTGTGCTCCCCATTAGGTTTGCATGTGTTTCAATATCAAGCCAAAAAATACCACGATAATGCTAAGATATCTCTTTTCTTTCTGACCATGTATTTTTTTCACATTTTGAGTATGTTAAGTTTTTCATTTTTTATTTCTTTTGTTAGTGTATTCATTTTTTTCTCAAAAGCCTATTGTGGTATTTTTATTTTATTTTTTAACTGTCCATCAAAATTTTAAATAAATTAGATTTTTAGATAGTAGACTCCATTCTACACATTTAAAAAAAAATAAAAAATTATTAGTGTTCAAAATTTTTAGGAGGAAGCACACTCAATTTTCTATTTTTAGGATGTGTCCACTTTGAAAATTAGTAAAAAAATCATATATACATTAAAAAAATATCAAAAAAATGGGCATAAACTACATGGTGTTTGTTAATTTCTCACTGAAGTGATTTTTTAATATTAAAAAAAGTTAATATTTTAGGGAGACCACACTAAATCTTATGTTATTTTAAAAAATAACAGGATCACTTTGTGTGACCCCCCATTTTGAACCCATTAATCTCTACCATTTAAAAAAAAAGTAGTTTAAAAAGTATATTTGGAGCACTATGACTCTTGTTTTCATTGTATCTTCAAATTTGATTGTAACTATCTTCAATTTCTCATCCAAGATCAGTCTTTCCTGTTTTCAGGAGAAAAAAAAAGTGGCCTCTTAATATTTCTTTTTATTCTCCCATTTTCACGCACTTACCTTTGTGTTATTTGAAGTATTTGAATGATTGATTTTAGAGTTCTTTTCATTTTCCATAGCTTGTAGAAAGATTGGTTGGTTGGAAGAATAATCAAAGAGGATGATTTACACACTTTAGGGCCATAATTAGTATTTATGATGATGTATATTATGCCATTGATTAATTAGAAGGATATTAGTCTTGGGATTATGAAATGGCGGTTATTAAATGTAAAATGAACATAGTAGATTATCCCTCTTCATTGGTAGGGTTTTGGGTCACTAAATAGACACATACAAATGCAAAGAAATGAGAACCTATGGGGGTAATGCTCATTTTAAGATTTTTATTATGAGCATGTGTGTGAGTGGTGGAGGCTCATCTAAAGTTTGTATATCTAGTTTATAAAATTCTAGAGATTAGTATAAGGCTTCAAGGCCTAAATGTTGAAATTATGGAACACCTTCAAATCTTGATTATCTATCAAAATTATAAGGCTTCAAAACCTAAATGTATAATTGTGAGGCTTGATGTATTTGTTGTTTATCAATAAAAAATTTATTTTTGATATATCTTAAACTTGTTATTAAGTATTTATTGATGTATTTTTAGAGTGATTTCCATTGTGCAAGTGGTTTGATATATGAAAGCTACAAGATTGAATATCCCTTAATTGAGACTACAAACTACATCAAAGTTAGCCCAAAATGAAGGGGAGAGGTTGAAGGTAATATGTTACATGAATAAAAGTCATTTTTTAGAGCCAACCAAATTAAAGGAAGTGAAACATTAGAGTATTTTTTACAATAAAAAATCTAGTCTCAAACATTTAAAATCTAAATTTAATGACTATTCAACAAAAATTACTTGTTATGATATTTAAAAATATGAATATATAAATAAAACAATAATATTTATTATTTTTATATGAACTTGCATTATTTAAAATATATAAATGTTTAAATAAGCAATAAATTTACTAAATTAATATTAAATTATTTTTCTTATAGAAACAAGTGGATTACATATATATCAACATCTTTGTCTCTTTTGAACAAGTAAGCATACATCTTGATAAGTAAGCATACATCTAAACTAGAAGCTGCTTTCAGGTAAGTAGTCACAAATAGGGGGATCCCATCCATCAAAGTCACCCAAGAGTTGAACCTGACCCAATCAAACCTTCGAGAGTTTAGACTCTATAAATAGTGTAATCAAGAAACACACCTTCATCCTCACCAATTATACTCAATCAATTGAACTAAAACCCTTTTAACTTTTAAACTATTTCAAATCTAGAAAAGAACTATGATTCTATAGGACCCTACATGAAATAGAGTATATGTATGAACACAGTATATATTATACTAAATAACATGGGCATTCATATTGGAGTCGGAAGCACACAAATATCTCTTCAATCCCTTGCCTGACAACGAGATTATTGAACAAGAAGCTTCTGCATACAAGCATTCTTAAACCCACAGCATTCAATCAACAGTGACCCGCCTTCCTTTCATCTTGTACATAAGATAAGGAATAAGTAATGAAGCATAATACATCAGTCTAAATGAGAAGAAACTTCATTGAATGGATCCGTATTGCTTACACAATCCACGAAGGGCGTAGCTGGCTCTCAAAATTGCTGCAGAGAAGACGGTGTAGAGAAGGAAGAGGGAAGTATACTTCCAGTGCTGCCTCAAATGCAAAAGGCATAACTTCAAATTCTCAGGAAACGCCAGCGGCTCTTGGATTGGCAGTCGATGCGTAACATCCCTTAACTGCTTAATTCACTCTTCTGCGATCATTACTATCACTGCACTGAAAACAGTGGCCGAGATGATCAAAACAAACCGCCAACTGTGGCAGATGGCGTTGTTGGCCTTTAACTCTCCAGAGAGGACGGGCACTATTATCGCTATTTGTAGTCCAACGCAGAATTTAACATATTCCTGCAGAGAAAAGGCCATGGCTGCTTCACTTAACGAGACCTTGATTATTTTTCCTCTATATAGAAATGGGAAGGAATTTGAGCCATTCGATAGAACATTAAATCGACGACGGATGCACAAATAAGGACGAAATATAAGACGGATGCACAAATAAGGACGAAATATACATCCTTATTTTGTGTATAGAACATTAAATCGACGACGGATGCACAAATAAGGACGATATTATACACAAAATAAGGATGTATATTTCGTCCTTATTTGTGCATCCGTCTTATATTTCGTCCTTATTTGTGCATCCGTCGTCGATTTAATGTTCTATTGAATGGCTCAAATTCCTTCCCATTTGTGTATAGAGGTGGGATTGACGAAACAATAATACGTGTGACGACATCGCCGCTGGCTTTGAAATTGTCTCGTATTCTTACTAATAAAAGACCCATTCCAAGATTACTGGAATGAATCTACACTTTCAATTACCCAGTTATTTGAGCTTCTTTAGTGAACAGCAGACGTATAAGGCATTTTTCTTTTTATTTTAAAGGTGTTTGTGGGCGGTGGCTTACATTTCTTTTTATTTGGATTTTTTGGTCAATGCACAGCACGACACTTCGAATTGCGTCGAAATTTACTTGATATTTGGCTTTCATTTATACCGATAACGTTTCTAAATTTAATATAGATTATAATTTTCACAGAGCTAGAATGGGTACTCGTTAAATAATAGAAAACATATTTATTTTTATGAATTTTATTTTATTTTTTATTTAATAAAAAATATTTAATATCTATTATAAAAATGGGTGGTAAAATTGTATATTTGGAAATCTATGTGGGATAATTTTTAAAGCAAATATGAACATTTAATAAAGGATCAAGTTTAAACATTAAAAACTTATATAGTTAATGTAATGTTGATAGGAGAGGCAACCGTTTATTAAGTTAAATTTAATAATAGACATTATTTGGAGAAGTGAACAAAGAAAGTTTAGATTTTAAGAGATTGTAGGTTTCTCTTAGTTATGTGGCAATTAGTTGGAGCTCTTGGAGTCTAATAAATCCTAAAAAGAGTAATATTTTTTGTGAAACTTCAATTAGATTAGATTAAATGTAATTCACTAGATCTCTAAAAAAGTAAATACATATAGGAAAATTGACTAATTATAAAAAATCAATGAATATAGATCTCTCCAATATCAATTTGGGACCCAAGAGAAGACTTGATGGACAACCCTAGTTAAACAAATTTAGTGAGGTTGTATCTAGAAATAATTCATGAATGATAGAGGTACAAGATATACAAAGTGCAACTAAGCAAGAAAATAGAGAAGACAATTGACTTGACATGTGTAGAACTAAATAGTAAAGTTGTATTGTGCTAGTTCTCTACAATATCTATGAGAATAAATGTGGGATGAGTTTATTTTCTTCTCACTATAAAGAATGGCCATGTACATCAATATACAAAGAAGGAGATGAATTATTAGTTGGATTGAACTATTTCATATTTGCTTCACGAGTGTTAAAACTGACTTAAGGTTTTAACACATGGGTGCTAAATGTGATGAGGAATTTTCTAATGAAACTGCAAGGTGTTGATTTGATGTGTTTGTGATGTTTTCCCTTGATGACAAAACTGGTTCTTCTAATAGTGTTCTTTGATTGATGTTTGTCCTTGATGACAAAACTGGTTCTTTTAATGGTGTTCTTTGATTGACATGGTTTGATGAGCAAATTGGATGCTCAAGATTAGTTGTTTGGCATTTGAGGCAAGATGCATTCACTCATTAATTGTTAGGATTGATTGGTTCCCATGATATGCAGATGCTCAGTTTGCTCATGCTCAATTTGTCTTTGAATAATATGTATCTCTGACATATGTTGTGTCATTTGACATCTTGGTAGCACTGTGACAAAACTCCCTGGTTTGGATAATATCTATATGCACATGGTTTACACATTGGAGTGGTTTAATCTTGTTGGTGTATGATTTGGTTCTTTTGTTGGATCTATTGTTTGATCTACTCTACATGATATTCTTTCAGTGTTTATGATTATGGAGGACTGACGGTTTTGATAAGGAATTATACAGGATTGATCATTTTCAGGATCATTTGAAGGCTCCATTTGAGGTTGCATGTCACAAGCTATTTGATCATATTCTGATTGATCATTTGTAGGTTCTGTTTGACAAAACAATCATTTATCAGGTGACTAAAATCATTTGGTCTTTCTTGTTACGTCTTAATGTGTTTGACTATGCACATTTCTATTGCATAACTCATGGCATTTTGTTTTGGCAATGCATAAGTGCTTAATCACATTGCATCGGTGTTTGATGTGGTAATAAGGAGATTGATTTAAAGTTGAATTCCATTTGAAAAAGGTGATTACACCATATCTTTTCTTAATTGGCACTCCTTGTAAAAAGCTTGTGTTTACTTTATACTCTTAGTGAGTATCGAAGCATGTGATAAAGGCATTTGCTAAATGTCAATGAAATAGTTTAAAGTCTTAGCAAATGGTATTAAGAATCAAATATTGTTTATTTACACCTAATGAGGTGTCGACACCTAAAAGGGAAACCTTGTCGGTTTGCTTAAGCATTCTTTAGAGGATATATTGGGTGATCCCACAATAGTGGTTTACAATTTTTGGCCAAACTGGACACTGAAATTATTATTTTTAACTAAATCTTCATATTCAGGCACCTATAGCGACTAAGCCGTGAGGAATTTGAAGATGATGCAAACTAGTGTCTCATCACATTTTGTCTGTAGATTCTAAAAGTATTTTTTTCAAAATTTTTGGAATCAGATTGCACTTTTTTTCCATCTCCCACGAAAAATTGTTTTTTTTCAGAAAACAGCATTTTTTAAAAGTGACGCTCACCGTATACAACATAATTTTTTTTGTATGAAGGATAAAATTCTATTTTTTTCGAATTTATATTTGTAACTATGATATCTAGCCCTTTCATTTGGTCTCATAATTTTTTATTGAATATTTTTCCTTAATCAAGTTTCAAAGTCAAACCAATTGCAATTCAGACATAGGCAGACTGTATACAACATAACTTTTTTTATATGTATCAAAATTCAATTTTTTTTGTTTTAATGGATCAAGGACATCAATACCCAACCTGAGCGTATTTTTCAAAATTTTATTTTGATAATCTGCTATTTTTCCACATGTGCAGAAAAAAGAGCTTGATTTTCAGTGAAAAACCTATGTTTAATAAAACTAAAAAAACACATACATAATAAAACCAAAACATATTAAAATTATATTCGTTGGATAGATCATTCTGAGGATTACGTGATTCTAGTTGGGTTTGTGAAGATTCCTCCATTTTCAGCCTCAACCCTAGCTTTGAAGTGCCAAAATTTAGGTATTTTTTGTGTCTTAGATGGGGGATGAGGGATAAGGGGGGTTCGTACGAACCCATAGGGGTTCACTCGAACCAAGGTTTGAGTGAACCCTGGTTCGAGCGAACCCCTTCGAAGAGGTTCGCTCGAACCCCTTTCCTATGCATTTTTTTGTTTTTTTTTTGGCGGCCAAGATTCAAAGGGGTTCGCTCGAACCCTGGTTCAAGCGAACCCCTTATTGATTCGATCGAACCAGTAGGTTCGTATGAACCCCTAAAATCACTCTTTTTGCCTTGGGGTCATTTTTTGTGAGTTTTCCTTCCTCACCTGAATTGTAAACCACTATTGTGGCTTCACCCAATTCCTATCGTGCTCTTGTTTTTTTAACTGTGAAAAGTCGTTTGAATATAATTATGGGCTGATTAATATGTATCGACAACCTTCTTATTTCATTATACTTGTCGGTTTCTTGAAATTATTTGACTCGGTATAAATTTTATTAAGTGATCATTTGAATCGACAGGTTGAATGAAATATTTGGTGGTAATGGTGTGGCAACGATAGCTAGGATTCAATAATCTGAGTAATTATTGTGTCGACCTCCAAAAGTCTTTGACAGTGGATATGTATTCATTATGATGCTCTTAATTACATGACTAAGCCTTTCAGACTTCAAAGTTCATTTCACTTTGATAAAGGCATTGAATGGAAATGAAAGAAAACTTTAGGACAAACTTATTATTATGGAAAGCATACAAAACCCTAGCCACCACCATGAAGATGTGTTAGTAGATTTATGACCTACGATTGTGGAATTTGGTCTACCTTTCAGCTGGACAATTACGATGGTCTTCAACAATGTTTTTTTGGTATTTGTTTCATTTTCTCCCACCATGAATAGGTAAAATCAAAACCTTTGCATTCTTTCAATTTTTCCTTGAGATTTTCATGCTAAAACAATTGATTAATGATATCAAAACAATCCTATATTATTTGTTTTTGAAAAAAAAAGAATGAAACTATTTTATATTCTATCATTTGACAGCTATGGGTTCTGTGGTTAATGAGGGTTTTCAGTCATTGGGTGTTATGAAAACCCTCATGTGGTTTCTGACAGTTTCTTTATAAATCTATTACTTGAGATTATATTTCTTGCTCAAATTGAACAATGTTAGTTGAAAGCTCAGGTAACCCTAACCTGAGATGGCTTACAATTGTTGAAATTGCTCATTCACGGTGGCTTTAAAAAGATGATTCCAAGCTTTTATTTGGTGTTATAGCGAAGAAGAGAAAATGCTTTTGTGAAACATCAAAATTTATCTTCAAGCAGTGACAAGAAACTGGGTTTACATTGAAAATCATTGAATCTCAGATACTTTGAAAAAGAAGATGTTGATTCACAAAATTCTTTAGTGTTCTTATTGAAATATTTATACATAGTCTTCTATTGAAATTCTAGAGTTGCAAAATCTACATTTCTAGAGTTTTGATAGGATGCTATAATTGTAGTGCATTAAAAGAAGTTAGTGCTTCTTGGAATGGGTATTCCTAAGTTTGTAAAAAATGGGAGTTGGCACTCCTATTGAAGTTTTTGCTCCTATTCAAGTTGGTGCTTCAGTCTTTTTGGTGTTGAGTTGGTGCTCCACCATTGTTATAGAGTTGGTGCTCTTTGAATGAATAAAAGGAACATTTTATGAGTTGTTTTTTATACCCCATGAGGTTTTTTCCACTCAAGAAAATAATGTGTCATGTGGTGAAATTTATGCAATTGTGTTTCATCTCATGTGCTTAACTGTTTAAGTTTTCATTTTGTCTTATGCCAAAATAATTTCATGCAATGCTCTGATACTTGTTTAATGTTTCATTCTGAAAGGGTTCAAAGTATAAATTTCAATCTGTCATGAATGTATGTTGTTCAACCTGTTAAACAAGAATGTTCAATCTGTCATAAAATGCATTGAATCTTGTGAATCTAAAGCATTATACAGAGAATTGTTCAATCACTTTTATATGAACAAATTATATTATGCTTTGAAAATGGTTTGAAAATTCACTCAAAGCAATCATTTTGTTTAAAATTTTAGTGATGTTAAAAGTTCACTTTGCTATCAAACATTTCGCTTAGTTATTTTCAAAGTCATCTTTTATATCTGCATTTCAAGTTTCAAAAGTTAAATTTGCACATTACTCTGATTCACCCGCCCCCCTCTCAAAGTAATTCAACTTCCAACAATTGTTGTTAGAGCGTAGGGTCCTCGTATAGGTTTAATCAACCTAGGATTGATTCTGGTCTTGGAAGTTTGTCAAATGTGTCACAAGTTCAAGAAGGTATTTTTGTCTATTTTTACAGTCTATGTGTTTTATGGAAACATATCTGATTTCGATTGATGTTGGTGTAAAGAGATAGACTCTTGCATAATCCTAACCAAATTAAATTCAACCAATTTCTTGATAAGAGGAGTAATATGGGTAAGTGCAAAATAAATAGAAATAAGAAGAAAAACACTAGTATCAAGTCTAGTGAAGTAGCACCCTTGCCAATTAATACTAAATGTGATCCTATAGTTGGGGAAGAAAAAGTTCACTTAGTAAGTGAAAAGGAATATGAAGGAGATGAATTTGAAGCTGACTTGGAGGAAGAACTGCTTGTTGCCTTAGATGAGCTTAAGAGGCTTAGAAAAGAAAATCAGGACCTTAAGGTACGCTTACAAGAAAGTGTCAATGTCAATAAAGTTGTAATACAAGATCATAATGATGATAAAAAGATTATTGAATTTTTGAAAGCCCAAATGGTTGATAGGAAAAATACTGAAGAGGGATTGGAAGCCAAGTTAAAAGATAAGGATGAATTGTGTAATAAACTAGAAAATGAGGATAATTCATTGAAGAAAAGTTCAGATAATGATTCGTTGTTAAAAGAACTAACTCTTAAAGATGACATGATTATAAGTTAGAAAATTGAAGTTGAAGAATGTAAAAGGATAGCAGATGTTGTAAGGTTTGATTTGGAGGTTAAAAATATTGAATGTCTAAAATTTGAAGATGAAGTAATTGCATTAAGGAAAGAGCTTGAAAGTGTCAAGGTTCAATTAGATAAAAGTCAAAAATTTGATCATAACACTAATTTATTGAATGAAATGATTGGCAGACAAAAACATTTCAAGGATTCTACATGAGTGGGATATGAAGTTGGACAAAGCTTTGCAGAAGAATCTAAACATGAGATAGTGTTTGCTACTACATATGGAAATAAGTTTACAACCAAGAAAACGCCAAGAGTGAAGGTTGATATTGGTCACCATATTGTTGTTGCTCAAATAGAAGATAAGTGGGTTGATGAAAGGACAAAAAGACCATCAAGATCTCCGTTTATCAGGTATAACCACTCTCAATTTCATGGCTATTGCTATTGTTGTAATGCTTATGGACATACAACAAGAAATTGTACAAGAAATTGTTGGATGAATAAAATTCATAATCATGTGAGAAATGTCAAGAGAGGTTCATACAACATGTCTAGAATAAATTATTCTATCTTGGGTCTAGACAACACTATTATATGTTATAGGTGTAATGGGTTTGGAAACAAAGCACAATGGTGTAAGAAAATTTTGATAAATCCATCTAGGGACTACATGTTCAAACAAAAGGAAAAGAATACCTTGAGTAAGGAGAAGACAAAGTCGATATAAGTATGGAGAAGAAAACAAGATTCAGGAGGTGAAAAAACAAAATCAAAAGATACTATCCAAAACATAAGAACTAGCTTAAAGTCAGGAGGAGATAATCACTATCTATCTTTTGACCCAAGGAGTTAATAATGATGATTTTGTTTGGCATTGTGTATCCTATGTCAAGACTTGTGATGTGATCTATTGTCATGGTATTTTGAAGACTCTTTATAGTAGTATGGAATAGTCTTGATACAAAACATAAGATATCTTTTGAAACAAAATAATAGTAGAAAAGACCTTTGACAAAATAGTGAATAAAACAAAGACAAAAGTGATTTGATGTCTGAATATTTGAGATCGTGATTCATGCTTATGGAATTATGATTAAGAATGGAAATGGTCTTCTTTTGCCTCATGAATTTGATGTTTTTATCATAATGTTTCGTGTTCATTTCTTATAGCAATTTTTTGTCTCTTGCAAGGAGTTGACAGTATTAACAATGATCATCTAGCAGTAATGGACCTACTTTCATTTTGTGATAAATGCATAAGACATATTCACAAGGATAGATATCAGTGAAAGTTAAATACATATAAATTTTATCTCTTCATACATGGTAACGAGTGTTTAAACAAAGGGGTTTTAGAACTTCAAGTGCAGAGCATGGTGGATAGAGAGGTCATGAGACAGTCATGTTGTATATTTAATAAGTAAGATAGGATGCAATATCAAAAATACACAGAAACATAAGGAGACAGTGGCATTGATTTGTTTCAGTCACATAAGATAATGCTTCATATTAGCTATTAGCAGTGGTGTGTCAGCTATTGACAACATTTTTTGTTCAAATGACATAGTGTATAAATCTTGTTGTTCAGTGGATGGTTTATAAACATAAAATTTCAAGATTTTTCCATTCAGGTAAGTAATCATATTGGGACAAAAAATTTATATCACAAGCATCTACTTATCACTGCATTCTTTATATATTTTGTTAAGTAATTTGTTCTGATAACATGTTGTTGGTATATTATCCAATGGTTTCTATATTTTGCATTATGAAATGACATAAGCTTGGAAATAGAGATGTGTGTGGAGGCACACAAGTATTGAAGAGAAGACACCTTGCATTGGGGCTATTCTACACTATATTTGGGTTTATGATAACAAGATATAACTATTTTGTTTAACAATGTAATTCCTTGGGATCAATAATGCTATGTCTATCTTTCAAAGATTTGTGATCTGCTAAGCAACATTTAGTGGAAAGACTATGGAGTCAGGTTCTGGTTTTTGAAACAATGAATCTTGAGCATTATAATCATCTGCTTAAGGATTTATAGTGGTGTTGTTTTTTCCATAATGTTTGGTATATGAAAACAATATAGTTTTGCATAAATTTCAATGTTACTTGTAGAATATCCTACTACCTAGTGATAATGGTCCTTTCTTGTAACTTATTTGACGTTATTATCAAAATATGAGAAGGGCTCAGTTGTTATGTATGGTCTTAATGATGATCTATGGAAGGTTACTTGAACATTATAGTGGATTTGACCAAATTCTACTTGTAGGGGAGCAAGTAATATCTCTGTGACAAAGGGCAAGATGAAACATTGATATTGGTTAACAGTGCTTTGTTTTCTAATATTGAAACACAGGGATAGTTAGCCTTGGTTTGAGTTTTTGGATATGGATCATTGAAATTTTTCTTGGATAGTGGTAGTACAGTGGAAGAGTTTGTTTGGCCTATCAATGACAGTGCAAATTATGAATCTCTCTCAGAGATTTTCATGCTTAATCTTACCCCTATTGATGTTGTTGGTATTATTGAGCAGGTTATGTGCATGGATCGGTGACATTTCAGTGTTGTGGTTTAGGGGGAGCAAGGCTACTGGTTGAACATTGTTTATGCAGCTGGTTACTGTGTTGGTTGGTTTCAGATTCATGGCATCTCACATTATTTTCTTTCATCATTTGTAATTGAGGCAAAAAGGGGAAGAGAAATTATTTGTTTTGTCATCAAGGACAAAGGGGGAGTTTTTTGATTTGATGTGTTTGTGATGTTTGTACTTGATGAAAAAACTGGTTCGTCTAATGGTGTTCTTTGATTGATGTTTGTCCTTGATGACAAAAATAGTTCTTCTTATGGTGTTCTTTGATTGACATGGTTTGATGTACAGATTGGTTTCGAGGATGGCATGGTTTGGTGTGCAGATTGGATGATCAAGATTGGTTGTTTAGCATTTGATGCAATATGCATTCACTCATTGATTGCTAGGATTGATTGGTTCCTGGTGATATGCAAATGCTTAATTTTCTCATGCTCAATTTGTATTTGAATGATATGTATCTTTGACATATGTTGTGCCATTTGACATCTTGGTAGAACTATGACAAATCTCCCTAGTTTGGATAATATATATATGCACATGGTTTACATAGTTGGAGTGGTCTAATCTTGGTGGAATATGATTTGGTTTTGCTGTTTGATCTATTGTTTGATCTACTCTACATGATATTCTCTCAGTGTTTATGACTATGGTGGATTGACATTGTTGATAAAGAATTATATAGGATTCATCATTTTTAGGATCATTTAAAGGCTCCATTTGAGGTTGCATGTCACAGGCTATTTGATCATATTCTGATTGATCATTTGCAGGTCCAGTTTGACAAAAAAATCATTTCTCAGGTGACTAAAATCATTAGGTCTTTCTTGTTATGTCTTAATGTGTTTAAGTATGCACATTTATATTGCATAACTCATGGCATTTCAGTTTGACAATGCATAAGTACTTAATCACATTCCATCGGTGTTTGATTTGGTAATAAGGAGATTGATTTAAAGTTGAATTCCATTTGAAAAAGGTGATTACACCATATCTTTTCTTGATTGGCACTCCTATAAAAAGTTTGTGTCTACTTTATACTCTTAATGAGTATCGAAGCATGTGATCAAGGCATTTGTTGAATGCCAATGAAATGGACTTTTTAAAGTCTTAGCAAATGGTATTAAGAATCGAATATTGTTTGTTTACACCTAATGAGGTGTTGACATCTAAAAGGGATCAAACCCTATCGGGTTTTCTTAAGCATTCTTTAGAGGAAATATAATTCCTATCATGCTCTTATTTTTTTGACTGTGTAAAGTCGGTTGAATATAATTCTTGGCTGATTAATATGTATCGACAACCTTCTTATGTCATTATCCTTGTCAGTGTCTTGAAAGTCTTTGAATTGGTATAAAGTTTATTAAGTGATCATTTGTATCGACAAGTTGAATGGATAATTTGGTGGTAATGGTGTGGCATCGACAGCTAGGATTCAATAATTTGAGTAATTATTGTGTCAGCCTCCAAAATTCTTTGACAGCGGATTTGTATTCATTATGATGCTCTTAATTAGATGACTAAGCCTTTTGGAATTAAAATTTCATTTCATTTTGATAAATGCATCAAATGGAAATGAAAGAAAATTTTAGGGAAAATTTATTATTGTGGAAAGCATGCAAAACCCTAGCCACCACCATAAAGATGTGTTAGCAAATTTATGAGTTGTGACTGTGAAAGTTGGTCTACCTTTCAGCTAGACAATTATGATGGTCTTGAATAGTTTTTTATGGTATTTGTTTCATTTTCTCCCACCGTGAATAGGTAAAAGCATAACCTTTGCATACTTTCAGTTTTGCCTTGAGATTTTCATGCTAAAACAGCTGATTAATGATATCAAAAGAATCCTATATTATTTGTTTTTGAAAAACAAAGAATGAAACTATTTTATATTCTATCATTTAACAATTATGGGTTTTGTGGTTAATGAGGGTTTTCAGTCATTGGGTATTATGCAAACCCTCATGTGGTTTCCAGTAGTTTCTTTGTAAATATGTTACTTGAGATTATATTTCTTGCTCAAATTGAACATTGTTAGTTGAAAGCTTGGGTAACCCTAACCTGAGATGGCTTACAGTTGTTGAAATTGCTCATTCACAGTGGCTTTAAAAAGATGATTCCAGGCTTTTATTTGGTGTTCCAAAGAAGAAGAGAAAATGCTTTTGTAAAACATTAGAATTTATCTTTGCGGTGACAAGAAATTGTGTTTACATTGAAAATCATTGAATCTCAAATACTTTGAAAAAGAAGATGTTGATGCACAACATTCTATAGTGTGCTTATTGAAATATTTATACATAGTCTTTTATTGATATTCTAGAGTTGCAAAATCTGCATTTCTAGGGTTCTAATGGGAAGCTATAATTGTAGTGCATTAAAAGAAGTTGGTGCTTCTTGGAATGGATATTCCTAAGTTTGTAAAAACTAGGATTTGGTGCTCCTATTGAATTTGGTGCTTCAATATTTTCGGTGTTAAGTTGGTGCTCCACCATTGTTACAGAGTTGGTGCTCTTTGAATGAATAAAAGGAACATTTTACGAGTGGTTTTTTATACCCCATGAGGGTTTTTCCACTTAGGAAAATATTGTGTCATGTAGTGAAATTTGCGCAATTGTGTTTCAGCTCATGTGCTTAACTGTTTAATTTTTCATTCTATCTTATGTCAAAATATTTTCATGCAATTCTTTGATACTTGTTTAATGTTTCATTCTGAATGGGTTCAAAGTATAAAGTTCAATCTATCATGAATGTGTGTTGTTCAACCTGTTCTAAAAGAATGTTCAATCTGTCATAAAATGCATAGAATCTTGTGAATCTAAAGTATTATACAAATAATTGTTCAATCACTTTTATATGAACAATTCATATTATGCTTTGAAAATGGTTTGTAAAGTCACTCAAAAAAATCATTTTGTTTAAAAGTTTAGTGTTGTTAGAAGTTCACTTTGCTATAAAACATTTTGCTTAGTTGTATTCAAAGTCATCTTTTATATCTGTATTTCAAGTTTCAAAAGTTAAATTTGCACATTACTCTGATTCACCCCCCTCTCAGAGTAATTCAGATTCCAACACCAGGGTTGTTGAGAAACACCCTTTTTGATAAATTTTGTGAGTCAAACTATCTTGGCTCAGTTACTTGTAATTGAAGAGCAATATTCCCCATTACATGTAGTTGTGGCAAAAGATATGGAAACAAACTGGTAACTTGCACTTACGTAAACTATTTTCCCAATTCTACAAAAATATTACAATCTATCTTCATATCTAGGTCAATACAAGATCATGGGGGTCTAAACTAGGCCCCTAAGTGGCAATGAAAATTCAAAAAAATAGACTTAAGAAACTTCACATTAGAATTTGAATAGGTTATTAACATAATTTCAAAAATATGTAGAAATTTAATTTGTAGAAAAATAAATGTAGTTTGTAAGCTACTAGGTCTTTTTAGAAAAAAGTAATTTGATTTGGTGAAAATTTAAGATTTCAATGCAGTAGTACACTAAAATTGTGAAAAACATAAAAACAAGTGTTTGTCCGGCCACCCTAATGGGGAGCAAAAATATTTTTTGTTTTTGAATCTTTGAATATAAGTAGAGGACACATACCCAAATGTGACACATATTTTTTTATAATATTTTGCAAGTAAATAATTAGTTATGAATTTTCTAGTAGGAATTTTAAAAAATATTAAAAATCATTTATTCGGGCACCATAACTTGGTCAAAAATTTTATGAAATTCAATATTTTTTTAAACTATAATTTGTGAAGCATAGTGTGCGATGCATCTTTCGAATTCAAAAAATGTATAATTGTTTAAAAGTTATAGATATTTTCAATTAGCTTATCAATCGAGACTTTGCACATAGTGCATGTAGAAAATCAAGAATAATTATCTATTAAATTATAAATAAAGCACACCTTATATCAGTAGAATGTTGTCAATTTTCTAAATAAACTCTTTTCATTTCATCAAAATTTGATGAAAAAAGGTCCTCAGCACGAAGGGTGAACTTCGAAAAACTCTTGAAACCCTTGTAAACACATTGGGGGTGTTGAATTTTTGAGTTGGTCACCCCCAAGCCAAATACCAAAGAAATAATGAAGCAAAACTGGTATCCTTTATTATCAGATATTTGATAAAAATAAATATTTGTTTCTTAAAATCAAAAATATTAATATATAAATCAATATAGATTTAAATTGAGATGTTGTAATATTAATATTAATATATATTTTATATTTTATACTATATAATAAAATATATGATAAATAATAAATGCTAGGAAATATTAATATAATATACATTATATTTAATATAAAATTTAATGTTTTGATTAGATTTAAACTGGAAGGGCCAATATCTGTTATAGAGCAGTCATAGAGGCAGAGAGAGGTGGCTCATGAAAAGTGAGTCAATAAAAGCCAAGTCTCACCAGAAGTGAGCTTGGAAAGAAAAACACACAAACTATGATTTTAGTTGAGGCATAGAATTGGTTACAAATATTTCCTACAATAAAAAGGTGGTAATAACGAGAAACCAACTCAAAAAATATAGTATTTCTAAGACAAGATAGAACTAGCAGAAGGTGACAACTTCCAAAAGCCAATAGTCACTACCAAAGGGGTAGGACCAAGAACTCTACACCAACTACTGTCCACCTCAATAGGAGAGAAGAAGAAACTTTGAGATAAGGGTAGAAAACCCCCAAAAACCATTCTAGCTTTTACAACATAGGAGAAGCTGGGAGAGAAGTAAAACCCAAGACAAGCTAACAAGAATAGTCTCCACCTCAATAGGAAACAACCCCATCTCAAAAGGGAAATCCAAATAGAGAGACAAGGAGAAAATCCAATAACACTTGCAACTTTGAGAGAGAACAAATGTAGCTCTCCTCGAAGAAGCCAAACCCTCTAACCCGAGAGGGGGTTTGAACACCTTCCCAAAGGAGAACAACACCACCCCAAAAGGAGCAACCAAACTCAAGATCTCCAAAGTCCAAGATCCAACACAAATTCAATTTACAAGACCATCATGAAGATGAAGATCAGAAACACTCAAAAAAGCCCCAATCATAACCATCGAGAGGGTAGAAAACAAGGAGGTAATAGAGACAACATCCTACAACTTAATAGCACCTTTAACCCCCAAGATTGAGCAAACAACCACAAAACCCACATCATCACTCCAGTAGTGACAAACACGGTAGAAGGAGAACACCTCCTTCAAGTCTAAAAGACCCAAATCCTCTAAGGTGGGGTAGTAGCCTTGCAACCACATCATTCATCTATTCATAGGGAAGAAACCCCCACAAAGCAAGCAAATTAAAACACCTTGATAAGAAATAAGACAGAGTCCCCCACAAAAACACCTCCAACCTAGGCCACTAAAAAGTCCCAGGGGCCAGGATAAAATAGGGGTCAAGATGTCTCTAACATGCTAGAAAACCCAACGATCTGCACAAAGAACTCAAGAACACACCATAAATGGTGAATACAAGACTCGTTGAAAAGAAAAACGAACTCAGTAACCCTCCACAATTGAGAAAAAAAATTGAGAACAAGTGGACTAGAACAACCTGAGGCCACACACGAGCTCCCACACAAACCCCCAAAATAGGGGAGTTGACCAAAGCAACAAATCCACCACCAACAACAATGACAACCACATACATAAAACTAGAAGTCAGTTTGACCAACGTAGTAGGAGCAACATCAATAGCCTTTCCAAAAACAAACCCAACAAATCTAGAGCCAAACACCAATATAGCTAGAGCAAGGGAGACCAAAGCAAAAGAATAATTTTGCAGGAAAAAGTAGACAGAAGCTAGAGAGACCTCCTTGATTGTGCAAGACATAACCAAAATAGGCCTACAAATGCCAAAATAGTGTATCACCCAAGCGAAAACATTTGCATCTACATCTTCCCCCACAGTTCCAAAATCACCTTCACTGCTTTTTTTCTCACTCACCTCCATCTCTCCTATATTTTTTTAAGGTTATATTAAATTTAAATATAATATTATTGTATAGTTGTAAAATTTCACCCCTTGCAATTTCACATACATTGTCGTATCTGCTTTGGTGTCCACTCCCCTAGTACTTGTGTAGGCTCATTTTAGCCCCTACATCAACGTTTTTCCCTCTCAAGATGCTCAAAGACCCCTTTTCAATTGCTACCTTCGTACGTGAGCTTTACGTTTTTGGGATTTTCCTACTTGTGTTGTTTTGTAGCGTGATGTGTCTCGACACTAGCACATCATGCAGATGTCTACGTGCCACGCTAGTGTCTTGTGACATTTCAACGTTCAAACGACGATTTTTGTGCATATTTGCTACTTTTTCTTTACTTGTGTCAATGGTAACGGATCGGGATGCCCTGTAACTGCTTGAGAAGCTTCTTTTTGCTTCTCTTCTCTCTGTTAATGTTATTTTTCCAATACCATTACTTATTCTATGTTTTTCTAGCTTCCTTCTAGCCTTGGATCTTGCATTTCTACCATCTTTATCTTGTTTGCATAGCTCTCTTGTTGGTTACAACAGCTTCAGGCACTCTCAAGCTCTTACAACACTCTTGAATATTAGAATTTCATCTCTCTAATCTTATGCTCATGAGCATATTGGGATTTGTCACATCCCCTATTTATTGCATCTACATATCATGATACAGGTTCTCCTCCTCAAGCGGGGATTTCTTTTATAACCTCTTTTGTGATATGGGTTCTCCTCCTCGAGCAAGGATTTCTTTTATCACTCATACTTGGTGGTTCGGGTTCTACTCTTGAAGCGGTTTTTTCTTTCACCACATGCTTTGTCCATTTCAGTTGCACTCTCTCTTTCTATTTGGTTGTCTATGGAGGTGGGAACACCAAAATGAGGGTTTGACTGAGGAAAAGCACTATACAGCCCCGACACTTTCTCCAGATATTATACGTGCAGGTATTGAAGGTATTTCCTTACTGGAGGCTTCATTACGTGGCTGGTTGTAAGCACTTTCTTTTCCTCTCCTTATCTTTATCACTTTTACTTTACTAATATACTTCATTTTATTTCTATTACATTTTGTCATTTTCCTACGTTCTATAAGTTCTCACTACTTGGATTTCTAGTAGTCACTTTGTCATTTTCTGTGATAAACTCGCTCTCTATTCCATAAGAGATGCCAACATGCCTCTAGGATGCTAGTGCATCACATTTTCGTCTGTATCCCTCACTACCATCCTTTGGCTAAGAGCTTGTCAGTCTGTCTAGAAAATCTCCATGACCTGCTCTTTCTGATTCTAGAACTCTCGCATTGTTCCTTGAGGTAGTTTAGGGTAGTTTTCCCCATGAAGCTCTCTGAATGAAGAGAACTCATGAGTAGTGAATCTCACTTCTCTACATTTTGGTGAACCCGATGTGAAGAACGAAATCTTTTGAAAAACTAAGAATTTATTTACCCCTAATTGGTGGGGTCATAACTTTTGACTCAGTGCTCGGAATTCAGAACCGTTTGCACCATTGAAAAAGTCTCCAAGAGAACTAGTTCAGTCCCTAAAATACCATTCCTTCAATTATCAAATTTTAGGGACCAACGCAAGTTTTGAACCCAAATTCTTCTCTGAAGACCTCTGAAAACGTGATTTACTAGAACCTAGAAAATACCGAAAAAATTGAAAAAATTAAGATTTTTCGATTTTTCTCAGTTCTAGATCAACCAACGTGTTTATTCATTATTTATTATATTTAACCGACTATTTTAAAAATTAATTTAATATCTTCTTTTATTATCTTAGTATCTAATTTCTTTCAAAATGTTAATGATATTCCATTTCATGCATGTGATGGTGACTTTGCTTTGCCTATGTCACTTGATATCTTTGATCCTTCTCACGAAAGTCATCCTACTTCAGAGGATATTTTTATGCAAGAAGATGAAATAATTGATACCTTTCTTTATGTTACTCTACCTTCTCTACAATTTGATGCAATCTCTTCTAGAGATGATGCATTTGTGAATGATGAATCTACTCTCCATTCCAATGCACTCTCTCTAGAGACGGTGCATTGGTGAATGAGAAATATCATTTTTATTCTAATGCACTCTCTTCTAGAGATGAGGCATTGATGAATGATAAACCTCCTTCTACATTTGACCCTCCCTAGATTGATGTTGAGAATTTTTCTTCAAATAATTGTTCCACTAGTTGTGATGATTCTGTAAATGTAATATGTCTCTATTTCCCCTCAAAGGCATAAGAGACTGGTCATTTACCTAACTCTAGCTAGTCCTTCTCCTAAAAGGGTTTTTTCTATTAACGGTGTTCCATTTGATAATAATTCTCTTGATATTTCTATGCCTCCCTCTTATAGAGTGATGCCCATATTGATGAGAACAAAATGAATAAACAACCAAGCCTTCTTCAAGCTCCTAAACCTACAACTAAAGAACCCAATGATAACGATCTTGTCGAGCAACCCTGGGTTACTCCGGCTAAGATCTCACTATGAGACTTGCTTCAGTATGCTCTAGTTTACCAAGCTATGCTTCAAGAAGCCTTGCAGATGATCCTCTTGCCTACCTTCACTAGGCTGATGGATGTTAATGCATTGATGGCTCATATTCATGTGGATTCGTTGAATATCATGTTCTATCCGCAAGAACTCTCACCTCCAGAAGTACAGAAGCAAGAAGACCCTCTAATGATCATAGTTAACATTATTAATATCGGAATTAGACATACTCTCATTGACTCTAGTTTAGCACTCAATGTATGTAGCATTGATCTATCGCATAAGATTAATATTGATTCATCTTTTTTTAATTCTTCTTTTGTTGTCATTCATGGGTTTGATAATGTTGGTCGACAAGCCCTAGGCATAATAGTCTTTCCTTTGAGTTTGGGACATGTTATGTACCCACCCTTGTATATTCTATGTCAGAAAATTTACCATATAACCTTCTTCTTGGTAGACTATGGATTCATGCTATGGGTGCAGTCCCTTCTACCATGCATAGATCTATTTAGTTCATTTACAATAATCCAATAGTCACAGTCAAGGCTGACCTTGATGCTACATATGCACTTATGTGAGATGGTAGCTTTCGATCAAGTTTTATTTGTACCTACTCTTATTCCTTCAGTGTCTTCCATTATGTTGATGCTTACTCCAACAGTACCTACTACAAAGGATACTCTTGAGATAGATGTCCCTGAAGAAGATCCTTTTGAAGTGGGAAATCTTAAGACTATTCCTTTTACCTCTTCTCAAAGGAATGCATGTCTTGGTGCTGATTGGGGTTCTTTAGACTTTATAGAATTCTTCAATGGAAAATCTGAAGTCAACCCGATCGATTTAGACCTTCAAATAACATCATCCAAGCCCGCTATCAAATATGATTAATCTTTTGCATCGTAGGATAATCTGAACATAAATTATAATGTTCTTAGTGTTAATTCTCCTTCTAAGGAAGATGATTATGCTTCTACTAAAGAGGATAATGTTGGCAGTCCTATTAAAGAGGATGATGGTTATCCCATAAAGGAGTGTGATCCCCATTGTTGGAACCATGCTCTCTATGAATATCCTCCTTCTCAAGATTAGCAAGTGCGATATGGCCCTGGCTTTAAGCTTGTATCTAAATATGGATATGGCCGTAAAGGTTGTGTGTGTAATGAACAAGGCATTCAATTCCCTATATAATGCACAACTTGTAAGTGTAATTTGGGGCTTGATTACTCGAATGAAAAGTCTAAATAGAAACCTTCGTTGAATGTCGATGTGACTTCTGCTCAACCTCATTCTCCTAGATTGATTCATCTGCCATTATTTGCTATCTTCATGTCTTCCTCTTGTGAAAATTCAAGCTTTTCTCTGCAAGGAAAAGGGTTGCTTCCTGATCCTCATCCTTTATCTCAGAAAGAGCGTATTTTTTTTAGGCTTCTCAAATCCCACTTAATTATTCTTCCTCCTCCTAAGAAATCTCATAAGCATGATAAAGAAAAGCATTTTTTTTGTGCATACCTTTGAGTTCTTGGCCATCCCACTAGTGAATGTAAGGCCTTGAAGGATAAAATACAACAAATTCATGATTTAGGTGTCATTGCTCATTTGTTTGTTTATGCACCTGCCTTTTCTTTAAATGACAAGTGATAGTGAGGTTTACCTCTATCCTACATGTTCTAAGTATCTTGCATGGTTCTCCTGCCTTATATGTTGGGGGCAGTGATAACTGGTTCCAGAGGCGTGTGTCCTTCTCAAGGATCCCCTCTCTTCTCTAGGGTATGTGCAGGATCATGATGGGCCAAAAAGTGACGATATGTAAGTGATACGATGGCCCATGTGGCTGATGACTTTTTTTTAACCCAAAATTGATGAAACGAAAAGGGTTTTTAAAGGAGATTCTCAATTTTCCAGCAATATAAATTATGTTTTACTTTGAATTTAATAAATTATTACTATTCATTTTCTATTTGAATTACGACTAAAGTCCTGATTGATAGGTTGATTGAAAAACATCTATAGATTTCAAACAGTATCACATTTTTTGAATCTGAAACATGCGTCACATTCTATGCTTCGCATACTATAGGATTGAAATTAAAAAAATTGAATTTTATGAATTTTTGACCAAGTTAAGTTGGTAAGACATACTAGTTTATATATTTTTTAAAATTTGTAATAACAAGTTCATAATTAATTATTTACTTGGAAAAAAATTACAAAAAAATATGCATCACATCAGGACATGATTCCTCTACTTATATCTAAATATTATAAAAAAATATTATCATTTTATTGTGGTTAGGGTGGTCAAACAAACACCTACTTCTTATTTTTTCCCTGGAATTTAAGTACTATTGCATTGAAATTTCAAATTTTCACCAAATATATGTATATTTTTTTAAATAAACCTAGTAGTTTAGAAACTAAATTCAATTTTCTACAAATTCTATTTTTACATATTTTTGAAATAATATAGATAACTTATTCAAATTTTTATTTCAAGTTTCCTAACTCTAATTTTCTGAATTTTCATCACCAGTTAAGGGCCTGTTTTTTCCATGATGATCCTACACATACCCTCTATGCCTTTGAAATGAAGCATCCCTTGAGTGGACCCCTCATCTTTTATAAGGGTTCCCAAGGGACCCTCCTTTGAAATATTTCCTCTCAAATGAATTCATTGGCATCTACCTTGGGGGAAACCTGACTAGACCTTTCTTTTCAAATAGTGTGTCCCTTGAAAGGACCCCTCTTCTTTTGAAGGGTTCCCAAGGGACCCCTTTGAAAGCTTTCCAATTTGCTGACGATCTGCATGACTGTCCACTTGACTGCATATGTGGCCGCTTTTTTTTTTGGACATGCTTTATATGTGGGTAAACATGTCACTTTGTAGGTGTGTTTGTAGTGTAGCTTTCTAATTCAACTCTATGGAGTCCCCTTCTTTGGGTTTCCTCCATGTAAGATATCTTGGGGGACACCTCCTTGCAGATTTGTGAGCTTGTAAGGTGATTTTTTCTCTGGGTTTCCTTCATGTGAGAGATCTTGGGGGATACTTTCTTGCAGGTCTATGGGCCTATAAGGCACATACTTCATGAGGCTTCCTTCATGTGATATGTCTTAGGGGCTACCTCCTTGCAAGTATGCGGGCCTGTGAGACGCTTTCATCCTACGGGATTTATCCATTGTTGGTTTGAGGGCCTTTGGTGTACTTTGTGCAACTTCATAGTTATGCAAGACTACAAAGTCCTTTTGTTCAGCTCTCCTTGGGTCTAAGGACCTGTGGAGCCATCTCTTTTGGAATTTTAATTCGTTTCTAGCTTCTCCATATTTCTCTTTCTCTCTTTCCTCTCAATTGTATATACCAGACTGAAGATCTATATTCTTCTTCATCCTAAGTATATGCCCTTCCTCTCTTCATTTTAGGATTCTTCTAAGTATTTTATTGTTCTTAATTTGGGGATGAGACATAGTACTAAGACAACCTTTTACATTGAGGTCTCTTTCACTTTGTTGACTCAAATCCTTTAGTTTTTTGTGCGCTAACATTGTTGTCTAGTGTAGGTTTTCCTTGTTTAATGCATTTCTTTTGCAAGTCTCCAAACTAGGAGCATGGTTCCTTGGTTTGAGGAGCTATCTTTTTCCTCTATAGTATCATTTTAGCATAATGATGTTATTTATGTTTAGTAGATTTCCTTTAGCATGCATATTAGTGTAGATTCATATGCTCGCTAAAGTGGGGGCAAAATGTATAGTCATAAAATTGCACCCCTTGCAATTTCACATAAATTTTTGTATCTGATTTGGTGTCCACTCCCTAGTACTTGTGTGGTCTCATTTTAGCCCTTGCATCAACCTTTTTCCCTCTTAGGATGCTCAAAGACCCCTTTTCAACAGCTACCTTTGCACGTCGACTTTGCATTAAACCTTGGGCTTTTCCTACTCATGTTATTTTGTATCATGATGTGTTTGGACACTAGCATGCCGCATAGATGTTTGCATGCCACGCTAGCATCATGTGACATTTCAAAATTCAAACAACCATTTTCGTGCATGTGTTCACCACTTGTCATCTTCTTTTGTCGATGGTAACAACTTGGATTCCCTATAACCGCCTGAGAATCTTCTTTTTGCTTCTCTTCTCTCTTTTAATGCTATTTTTCCAATACCATTACTTCTTCTAAGTTCTTCTAGATTCCTTCTACCCTTGGCTCTTGCATTTCTACCATATTTCTCTTGCTTTCATAGCTCTCTTGTTCATTACAACAACTTTAAGCACTCTCAAGCTCTTATAACACCCTTTTCAACACTCTTGACTCTTGCAGCTTCATCTCCCTAATCTCATGCTTGTGAGCATCTTAAGATTTGTCACATCCCCTATCTATTGCATCTACATATTGTGATATGAGTTCTCCTCCTCAAGCGCAGATTTCTTTTATCACCTCTTTTGTGATACAGGTTCTCCTCCTCAAGCGAGGATTTCTTTAATCGCTCATACTTGGTGGTGTTGATTCTACTCTTGAAGTGGGTTTTTCTTTCACCGCATGCTTTGTCCATTTCAGTTGCACTCTCTCTTTTTATTTGGTTATCTGTGGAGGTGCGAACACAAAAATGGGGGATCAACTGAGGCAAACCCTTATACAGCCCCAACACTTTCTTTTGATATTATGAGTGCAAGTATTGAAGGCATTTCCTTGTTGGAGGCTTCATTACTTTGCTTATTGCAAGCACTTTATTTATTCTCCTTATCTTTATCACTAATACTTTACTATACTTCATTTTAGTTCTATCACATTCTATCATTTTCCTACATTTTATAAGTTCTTAGCAATCAAATTGTTAGTAGTCACTTTATCATTTTATGTGATAAACTCACTCTCGGATCTGTATGAGATTCCATCGCACCTCTGGGACACCAGTGCGCTGCACTGTCATTCGTATCCTGCACTATCATCCTTTGGGTGAGAGCTTGTCAGCCTGTCTATAAATTCTTTGTGACCTACTCTTTCTGATTCTAGAACTCTCACGCTATTCCTTAAGGTAGTTTAAGGAATTTCACCCTTGTGAGGCTCCCTAAATGAAGAGAACTCATGAGTAGTGAATCCCCCTTCTCTACAATTATATATATGATAACATAATATATTATTAAAAAATTATTTGATGGAAAGGATATCATTTTTTTTCGTTAGAAATATTTAAATATGTATATATTTAAAATATGAATATATAATATAATATATGATAAATTAATATTTACTATGAAAAATTAATATATAATAGGAAATATTAATATGAATATAATATAACATTATGTATAATATAAATATTATACATTATATTATATAAATATTATAATATTAAATATATATTTAATAATATAATATAAAAAATACATATTTGATGGATTTTTCAAGAGAGTTTTAAATATTATATTTATTATAATAATTTACTACAAGGAGCTGAGAGAAATATATACATCTCTCTCTCCCTCTCTCACCTTCCCTCTATACTTTTTCCTATCTCCACTCACCCTCTCCCTCTCTACCTACATTTCTCTCAATTTATCTCACCCTACCTCTCCCTCCATCCCTTCAACTATAAGTCACTCTCTCAACTTATCCCTCCCTTTATCCCTCAGCCTCTCCCTCTCCCTCTCTCTACCTCTTTCACCTCCTCTCTCTCTCACACACAATAGATCTCTCTTTGTACATCTCTCCCACCCTACCTATCTATCTATCTTTACCTACCTCTATCTTTATTCCTTGCACCTTATAGGTCTCTATACCTACCTTCCTTCAATCCATCCCACCCCACATCTCTTTTTACCTACCTCTCCCTCCCAACTTCCCCCCTCTTTCTACTTCTCTCACCCCCTACCCCTCCATCTCTCCCTAACTCTCTCTATACCTACCTCTCCTACCATACCTCTCTCTATCTCCATCCATCCCTCTTTCTCTCCCTCCCTCTATCCCTCCCACCCTACCACTTCCTACCTCCCTCATTCCCTCTCTCTCTCCTTCCCTTTCCCTCACACAAACAACCTCTTTCCATCTATCCCTTCCTCCCTCCCTAAATCTATCTATACATATCCCTCCCACCCTACCACTCCCTATCTCCCTCCTTCCCTATTTCTCTCCCTCCCTCTATCCCTCCCACCCTATCACTCGATATCTCTCACACACACAACCTCTCTCCACCTACACATCCCTCTCTCCCTAACTCTCTACACCTATCCCTCCCACCCTACACTCCCTATCTCCCTCCTTCCCTCTTTCTCTCCCTCCCTCTATCTCTCCCACCCTACCACTCCCTATCTCCCTCACACACACAACCTCTCTCCACCTACCCCTAGGTGTGTGCAACAAGTTGAGTCCACTTTCTGGCCAAAAAGTGGAAGTGTTTTCCCTAATTTTTAGAATTTGTCACATTCGACCTTAAAATTTGAAGCACTTAGAGATGGAATCTTTAAAAAAGTCACTAATCATAAAATGCAGTACTTGGAGTCTAGTTTCCAAATATGTAATTTATTTCAATACTGAGATGATGCAAATTGATTTTCAATAGGCGTTTCTAAAAACCAATGTTTAAAAGTCACTATTTTTTACCATACCATGCACGTGTACATCATCCATATTTTGACCTAAATAATTGTATTTTTCTAAATCCTTTTGGAAAAATATTTGTAACTCACTGAAGCACATTTTTGATATATTTGTAATTTTTTATTGAATATATTTTATTGGACATATTTGTTGTTTTGAAAATTCGTCATGTGCATCATGCATAAAATGACCTAAACTTATCATTATGCCGTCAATTAGAAAGATTCATCTTCCATATTATATTATACTATATTATATTATATTATATTATATTATTTTATTATTATAATATAATATTATATTATATTATAACATTATATTATATTATATTATTATATAATATAATATAATATTTAATTATTTTATCGTTAAATCACTACTAGGGGTAGCACCCTGTATTGATATTTAAAAAAGATTTCCATTTTCTATAGCATTTTTTGTAGTTTTTACCATGACTATCTTCATTTTTACTTGGACTTATTAGATCTATCCCTGACCCAAAATGGCTTTTCAGCCTTGTTTTTACAAAACTCAAAATGGTCGTTGGCCAAAATATAACCCCCAGAGTGCATCATTATCCCTTTCCAAACCAAAAACAAACCTCACTATTAGACGGACTGACCCAAGTCTATATAACTACCATTATCAAACTGACACTAATAAACTAACCCTTACCAAAAAATACAAGTTTTTACCATAGGGCCTAGCCTTTCCTTCATGTTTCAACACCTTTTTCCACGACCTATTCCACGCCCACCCTCCTTAGTCCTCCTCATGACTAGACACCACCCTTATCTTGTAAGACAAGTAGTCTGCCACAATCAAATAATCAACCCCACTATTTTGATGTGTCAGGCCTTTCGCTTTTTGCTCTAGGTCTCTTTCATTGTTCAACAATCATTCTTCCCCAGTGCCAAGGTCCCAATCGTCATCATCCCATGCCACTATCTCTCCTTCTATCCCTTCATCCTCCACATACTTCATAGACTAGTGATGGGGAGGATCAGACATCATCATTGCTACTCTAAGAAGGAAAAAGATGCCTCTTTCTCTCTCATCCCAAAGTTTCACAAATCCTATCAGGTCGATAGTTTGAATTAGCGGGAACTTCATCACCTCCCCACCATTTTAGTGAAACATATAATAATTTTGCAGCATTGGGATCATCAGGTAGCCATCAATGTTGTCCAAGGCATTATCCATTTCACCCAGCCATGCGTGAATGAAAATCATCTGGGTTAGTTTCCTAGCTCTTGCCTTGGAAAGTCCCATATGAATCAGCATTGCCAGAAACATCGCTAAAATGTCTGCATTCAACCTGAACCTTTGATATGATTTCAAAAAATTTGGCTCTAGCACCTTTCTAGTTGCCCAAAGAATCAATGGGTGGGAAGAAACTAGCAGCCGTCTCAACCTTTAGTCAATTATCTCATCCACGAAAGATTGGTGTTGCTTCTCAGTATTTAGAAACAGTGGAGTGTCCATTGTTCCTAGATCCAATGACCCTTCCAAGCTCTTTAATGCTAACACACCTCACTACTTTCTCTAAATATGGCACTTTTGCATTTTTCCTAAGCCATTGCTAGCCTTGGCCTTTTAACAACGACGACCTTACTTCTTTGTAATGGGGTGATCCCACAATAGTGGTTTACAGTTTTTGGCCAAACTTGACACTAAATTTATTATTTTTAACTAAATCTTCACTTTCGAGCACCTATAGCAGCTAAACCATGAGGAATTTCAAGATGATGCAAACTAGAGTCTCATCACATTTTGTCTATAGATTCTAAAAATATTTTTTTCAAAATTTTTGGAATTAGACTGCACTTCTTTTTCCATCTCCCACAAAACTATTTTTTTTTCATAAAACAGTGTTTTTAAAAAGTGGCACACACCATATAATGCATTACTTTTCTTCCATGAAGGATAAAATTCTAATTCTTTTGAATTTATATTTGTAACTGCGATATCTAGTGCTTCCAATTTGTTAGATAGTTTTTTATTGAATATTTTTTCTTTAATCAAGTTTTGAAGTCAAACCAATTAGAATTCAGACATAGCGCGACCGTATAACGCATAATTTTTTATGTATATATCAAATTTATTTATTTTTTGTTGGATCAAGGACTTAAATATATGGTGCACTCTTTTTTGTTTTTTGATAATCTATTATTTTTCCACATGTGTAGAACAAAGAGCTTAATTTTCGGTGAAAAACCTATGCTAAATAAAACTAAAAAAACAAATAAAAATTAAAACCAAAACATATTAAAATTATATTTTTTGGATAGCTCATTTTGAGGACTAACATAATCATTTGAAATGAATTCATTTGATCCCCCAAAAGGTAAATTAAAAGTGATTTTTTATCAGGATTTTGATAGGTGTAAAGGAGACTCCGTTATAGGTATGGTTTAAAACTAGTGGGGTTCTATACAAGGGGGTTTGATATAAGGTGGTTTGATCAAACCCTCCTCAATTGAAATCCTCAAGATGGAAATTTTTAAGGCTTGAATCATCATATTTTCTAAAAATATGCGATTTCAGCAAAAATCAGAATCTCCCAAAAATTGTAAACGACTATTATGGCAGCACCCAATGAACAATAAGAATTATGTGCCCTTTGAAGCATGTATTTCAGCAACCACCTTGCTAATGACATTAATCTATTTTTTTGTGTGAGGATGTTCAAAATCCATCATTTCCATTATCTTGGGACTTATTCATATGTCCTGCTCCTCACCTTCTATTTATGGTTTATGTCTTGTCAGTCTGTTTTACTTTGATTTGTCTTCATTTTTTAATGTTCTTTGTTGGTCATTGATTAGTCTAGTATCTTTGATGTCCTTTCAATTTTTGGCTTAACATTCCTCTTGTCCCATCTTCTCCTAACAACCTACCCTCTGTTGCAAGTATGGATGTGTTTGGTGGTGTTGTCATTAATGTTTTCATTGATTTCAACATATTTCAGAGTGATTACAGGTGGTACATGTATAGTTGAGATACCGTAGAAGTGTTGAGAGTACATGGAGCTATATTTATAATATTGTAGATTTATTGTTGCCAAGTGCTTTTGAGAAAATTAAGAAATAATGAAGTGTGTGTTTTGAGTGTGCTCCGATAATGTGCTCTGCATTTCTTCTGTGTTGATCTTATTCCTATGTGGATCTTTAGTATTGTTTATGAGCTTCAATGGATAATATATCTTGAGTTTTATCTTTTAGGTCGATGGAGAGTGAAAGATGTGTTCACTTGTGTGTGAACCGGTCTAGCAAAACTATTTGTCTGTGGAATGGGAGAGATTTTTTTGCTCCACAGTCTTTTGGTTGTTTGTTTTAGGTCTTTTGGATCTAGAAGAAGACTAATCTTGATGTTCTCTACATTTTGGAAAACATGCTTGTGGTTTGGTGCTCCGAAAGGCTTGTTCTAGAGCTATTGTGTGTTGTTGCTCAGGCTGGTTAGACTATTGAAGAGTGTCATGTGCATGAAGTTTGTTGCAATTTCTACAAATGTATCTAGAGGTTTCTAAGAAGTGTTCTAGTGTCTAGTGAAGTGTGTCAAGTGATCCACATGTGATCATCTTGTTGCAGATGTGCGTACTTCAAATTTCATTGGTGTTTTCATTAGGTTTCACTGACCTTGTGTTTACACATTACATGAAGATTAAGCATCAATTAAGGAAGTGTGTGATTGATCCAATATGTTGTTTGAGTCCTAATTAAATATGTAATTGGTCCTCTCTCATTCTTATCCACCACAAGAATGTTAAGTAGCAGACCTAATTTGAATTTGTAAAATGGAGGATGCATAGCCAACCTTGGAGAAAGTTTCTAGGGTTGAAGATGGTATAAAATCAAGTCAAGATGTTGTAAGGAAAGTAAGTGAAGTTTATGAACAAGTGATGAATAGAGTGTGTAAGAGTGAATCGAGGCAACAATACTTTGATTTGTTAGATTCCTCAAAGCAGTGAGATTATGGTGTCTACAATCCTTTGATCAAGTTGTGACTATGTGGAACCTAATGTGGTGGATCTTTATTTTTCTTTTCTTTATTTGTAGGCAATGAGCCTCCTTCTAGATAGTGATTCCTATTTGTAGGTAGTGAGCCTTTGTATTTGGATAGTGAGTCCTTTCTGGGTAGTGAGCCTTTATATCTAGTATTGCATTAGTACTATAATGTGAGTTAACCCTCACCATGGTTTTTCCCTCATTGGGTTTTCCACATAAATCTGGTGTCTCTGGTGTTTTCTTTCTATTATATTCATTTCATGTTTTCACTTAATAATTGATTAAGTTAAGTTGGAATTGATTAAGGTTAGAAGTAAAATTAATTTGGTACAAATGATTTCCCCCCCTTTTGAGTTGTCTTGTTCATTTCAAAAATTGGTATCATAGCTCTAGTTCCTCAGTGAAAAGCTTAACTGGTTGAGGAAGATCAAATGGTGCACAAGTTACAAATCCGTATTTTTGATGGAGCTGATTATTGTGACTAGAAAGTGCAGATCTGAGAGGCTATCTTATCTCTCTTGGTTTCAAGACATGGAAATTTGTAGAGATAAAGTATGTTTAACTGACCATTGGTCCTTCCTCTACATATGAGATCTCTTCTTATGAGGATAATTAAAAGGTAAGGTATGCTATCTTCAATGCTTTATCTAAAATTGAACTAACAAAAGTTATTTCTCTAGGCACTGATTATGAAGTATGGGAAAAATTGAAAGATTTATGAATGAAATGATAGAGTAAAATTATCAAGGAAGCTAACAAAAAAATACAAATTTGAGAACTTGAGAATGTAAGAGGGTGAAGATATTGCAAGCTACTATCAGAGAGTTGAACTTGCAGCTAATGAAATAAAAAATCAAGGTGGTACTATGACAAATGAAGATGTAATTGAGAATATCTTGATGACCTTACTACAGAATTACAGTGATAGGGTCTCTTATATTGAAGAATCATATGATCCAAAGATATTTACTAAGGAGTAGTTATTTGGAACCTTGACTTCATTTGAGATGAGTAATTTTGGAAGAGAAAAGGAGAAAGCCGAAACATCCTTTAAAGCAATTAAGATAGAACATGATTTGGATAGTGATGGTTCAGAAGAGTTGGAAGAAAAATTTACAAGGAAATTGAAGAAAGGTACTAGTAAGTACAAAGGTATGTTACCTTTTAAATGTTTTAGTTGTGGAAATATTGGTCACTATGCTTCAATATGTCCAAATAGATCTACACACAAGAAGAACAAATATAATAATAATCACAAAGACAAAAAGGATAGGAAGTTCAAGAAATTATATTATGTTAGAGAAGATGCTGGAATTTATGATGACGAATTTGATTTTGAGGATGATAAAGATGAGTGCTTGTTTCTAGCCCTAGAAAGTAAATTTGTGTCTGATAACCATGGAAGATGTGCAAGGGAATCTGGTCTGGAGAACAAGAAGGATGATATGGAAGGTACTCTGGTTATTGCCTTTCATACTAGATAGGATGAAGACTATTGGGAAACTGACAGTGGATGTTCAAATCATATGACCAGAGACAAAAGTAAACTCACTAAACTTGAAAATTATGATGGAGGATTAGTTATGTTTGGAGATGATTATGGTGCTAAGATTGGTGGAAAAAGGAACAATTAGTCTTAATGGAAAACATAGTACTAATGATGTCTATTATGTTAAGGGTTTAAAGCTTAATCTTTTCAGTGTTGGGAAAATGTGTAGCAAAGGATTTAGGCTTGTATTTCAGGATAACACATGTGAGATCAAAAAAGGGTCTAGAACTGTGGTAGCAAAAGGAAGAAGACCTCATGGAAACTAATGGGACTTTTAAATTTTGAAGGGAGGAGGCTAGGGTTTTAGAGTTTAAAGTTACCCATGGTGATATGAATTATCAATTTTTGAAACCCTCATGTTATGTTTCAAGCGGTGACTTGCTACTGAAGGTAACTGGTCACTTAAGTGATCCGATTGAGCCTTTTCTCCATGCTCTTACCGACCCCTTTCACCCAGCTTGTCGGTATTTTTTTTGCTACTTGTGCTTAAATGTTTATGCCCCCAAAGGTTGTACTGGTCGGTCCCACCTGAATATTCTACATGTCCTATATGTTGTTTGGCTAACCATCTAATCACAGGTTTTGATCTGGGTCATTTCTCGCAAACCTCGTAGGTTTTCCTACTAATGTCACTAAAGTAGTGCGAGATCTATGAGATGCCGCCATCTGGCATGTACGAAGAATTGGGGTCTTTTCCCAAGGTGCCAGCAATGACAAGTGGTAATATTTTCACCAGCGAAGGGATTTAATTATGGGGTTAATAATAATTGTCCCTTGTAGACCTCGCACGAGTAAAGTAAATGTCTCTAAAGTACTGCGAGGTCTGTGAAGAGGCGACACGTGGCCTGGTTCTTGAAGTGACAGGGCTAAGTGGGACCTACTGTCTGGTTGCGACCTCCTATTTTCATGGGTTATGATTGGCTATGGTTTTCCCAGGGCGCTGATGTGGATTTTCAATGCTCGATTGACTCAATCTGAGTTTCCTGACTTGCCAAGTCCGTTCTACATCAATGGTACAATTTCAAAGAATTATTGATCATTTGTGTGACGAGCTTTCACACTCTGAAACTTATTTTATTAATGGCTCGGGTTATTCTAGAGGATCTTCTCCTGATTTTCTCTAGCGTGCGAACGATGCCCTCCATATAGAAATAATTATGGTGGCTCCGTCAGCCACTTATGGCTCAAATACTTGTATTACAAAAATTCAATTAATATCTCTTGCACCAATTCACTCTATAAATGCTTGCTAAAGTTACCCGGTGTTATCATTGCATTTTTGAGTTGTTTTGTTTGCAGGTGGTGGATATTCTCCTATATCCTATGAAGCTATTTCTTCAATGGATAAATCTATAGGGCGCAGAAGTGCCCAAGTAGGAGCTAGGAGATCACTGGTTGTGAAGGAGCAACTTGCTCCCAGAACACTCGAAGTTGCTACTACAAGTGTTGGCAAAAGGACGGAGTGTTGCTCATCCCCTATTCTGATTTCATCAGATTCTGATGGTGATGGGTCTGAGACTGACTCAGATTACCGATGTTACCTAGCAGCCTTGACATAGCTCATGGGAGTGAACGAGGAGGTCCTTGCAGTCGAACCAATAAATGCAGTGGCACCGTGTCAGGTGGCTGGGTGTTGTGTTGATGTGGCTAGAGGGAAGAAGGTGGTTCCGCCTTTAAATGATTCAAGAACCAGAAGCGGTCACTTGTACCAGGGTTGTGTGTCAACTTAGTGTTTTCTGGTGTTAGGTCTGTTGGTCATGGGCAATGATTTTCCTAGTGTTTCATCTTGCTAGTGTGGATGTGCGCGTGCCTGGCATACTTTTTTGTTTTTCTCTGACTGGTTACTGTGTAACCGGTTTT
>CM021104.1:210525884-210550401 GCA_007115665.2 Sequoiadendron giganteum | reverse complement strand
TTTAGGCTTCTCAAATCCCACTTAATTATTCTTCCTCCTCCTAAGAAATCTCATAAGCATGATAAAGAAAAGCATTTTTTTTGTGCATACCTTTGAGTTCTTGGCCATCCCACTAGTGAATGTAAGGCCTTGAAGGATAAAATACAACAAATTCATGATTTAGGTGTCATTGCTCATTTGTTTGTTTATGCACCTGCCTTTTCTTTAAATGACAAGTGATAGTGAGGTTTACCTCTATCCTACATGTTCTAAGTATCTTGCATGGTTCTCCTGCCTTATATGTTGGGGGCAGTGATAACTGGTTCCAGAGGCGTGTGTCCTTCTCAAGGATCCCCTCTCTTCTCTAGGGTATGTGCAGGATCATGATGGGCCAAAAAGTGACGATATGTAAGTGATACGATGGCCCATGTGGCTGATGACTTTTTTTTAACCCAAAATTGATGAAACGAAAAGGGTTTTTAAAGGAGATTCTCAATTTTCCAGCAATATAAATTATGTTTTACTTTGAATTTAATAAATTATTACTATTCATTTTCTATTTGAATTACGACTAAAGTCCTGATTGATAGGTTGATTGAAAAACATCTATAGATTTCAAACAGTATCACATTTTTTGAATCTGAAACATGCGTCACATTCTATGCTTCGCATACTATAGGATTGAAATTAAAAAAATTGAATTTTATGAATTTTTGACCAAGTTAAGTTGGTAAGACATACTAGTTTATATATTTTTTAAAATTTGTAATAACAAGTTCATAATTAATTATTTACTTGGAAAAAAATTACAAAAAAATATGCATCACATCAGGACATGATTCCTCTACTTATATCTAAATATTATAAAAAAATATTATCATTTTATTGTGGTTAGGGTGGTCAAACAAACACCTACTTCTTATTTTTTCCCTGGAATTTAAGTACTATTGCATTGAAATTTCAAATTTTCACCAAATATATGTATATTTTTTTAAATAAACCTAGTAGTTTAGAAACTAAATTCAATTTTCTACAAATTCTATTTTTACATATTTTTGAAATAATATAGATAACTTATTCAAATTTTTATTTCAAGTTTCCTAACTCTAATTTTCTGAATTTTCATCACCAGTTAAGGGCCTGTTTTTTCCATGATGATCCTACACATACCCTCTATGCCTTTGAAATGAAGCATCCCTTGAGTGGACCCCTCATCTTTTATAAGGGTTCCCAAGGGACCCTCCTTTGAAATATTTCCTCTCAAATGAATTCATTGGCATCTACCTTGGGGGAAACCTGACTAGACCTTTCTTTTCAAATAGTGTGTCCCTTGAAAGGACCCCTCTTCTTTTGAAGGGTTCCCAAGGGACCCCTTTGAAAGCTTTCCAATTTGCTGACGATCTGCATGACTGTCCACTTGACTGCATATGTGGCCGCTTTTTTTTTTGGACATGCTTTATATGTGGGTAAACATGTCACTTTGTAGGTGTGTTTGTAGTGTAGCTTTCTAATTCAACTCTATGGAGTCCCCTTCTTTGGGTTTCCTCCATGTAAGATATCTTGGGGGACACCTCCTTGCAGATTTGTGAGCTTGTAAGGTGATTTTTTCTCTGGGTTTCCTTCATGTGAGAGATCTTGGGGGATACTTTCTTGCAGGTCTATGGGCCTATAAGGCACATACTTCATGAGGCTTCCTTCATGTGATATGTCTTAGGGGCTACCTCCTTGCAAGTATGCGGGCCTGTGAGACGCTTTCATCCTACGGGATTTATCCATTGTTGGTTTGAGGGCCTTTGGTGTACTTTGTGCAACTTCATAGTTATGCAAGACTACAAAGTCCTTTTGTTCAGCTCTCCTTGGGTCTAAGGACCTGTGGAGCCATCTCTTTTGGAATTTTAATTCGTTTCTAGCTTCTCCATATTTCTCTTTCTCTCTTTCCTCTCAATTGTATATACCAGACTGAAGATCTATATTCTTCTTCATCCTAAGTATATGCCCTTCCTCTCTTCATTTTAGGATTCTTCTAAGTATTTTATTGTTCTTAATTTGGGGATGAGACATAGTACTAAGACAACCTTTTACATTGAGGTCTCTTTCACTTTGTTGACTCAAATCCTTTAGTTTTTTGTGCGCTAACATTGTTGTCTAGTGTAGGTTTTCCTTGTTTAATGCATTTCTTTTGCAAGTCTCCAAACTAGGAGCATGGTTCCTTGGTTTGAGGAGCTATCTTTTTCCTCTATAGTATCATTTTAGCATAATGATGTTATTTATGTTTAGTAGATTTCCTTTAGCATGCATATTAGTGTAGATTCATATGCTCGCTAAAGTGGGGGCAAAATGTATAGTCATAAAATTGCACCCCTTGCAATTTCACATAAATTTTTGTATCTGATTTGGTGTCCACTCCCTAGTACTTGTGTGGTCTCATTTTAGCCCTTGCATCAACCTTTTTCCCTCTTAGGATGCTCAAAGACCCCTTTTCAACAGCTACCTTTGCACGTCGACTTTGCATTAAACCTTGGGCTTTTCCTACTCATGTTATTTTGTATCATGATGTGTTTGGACACTAGCATGCCGCATAGATGTTTGCATGCCACGCTAGCATCATGTGACATTTCAAAATTCAAACAACCATTTTCGTGCATGTGTTCACCACTTGTCATCTTCTTTTGTCGATGGTAACAACTTGGATTCCCTATAACCGCCTGAGAATCTTCTTTTTGCTTCTCTTCTCTCTTTTAATGCTATTTTTCCAATACCATTACTTCTTCTAAGTTCTTCTAGATTCCTTCTACCCTTGGCTCTTGCATTTCTACCATATTTCTCTTGCTTTCATAGCTCTCTTGTTCATTACAACAACTTTAAGCACTCTCAAGCTCTTATAACACCCTTTTCAACACTCTTGACTCTTGCAGCTTCATCTCCCTAATCTCATGCTTGTGAGCATCTTAAGATTTGTCACATCCCCTATCTATTGCATCTACATATTGTGATATGAGTTCTCCTCCTCAAGCGCAGATTTCTTTTATCACCTCTTTTGTGATACAGGTTCTCCTCCTCAAGCGAGGATTTCTTTAATCGCTCATACTTGGTGGTGTTGATTCTACTCTTGAAGTGGGTTTTTCTTTCACCGCATGCTTTGTCCATTTCAGTTGCACTCTCTCTTTTTATTTGGTTATCTGTGGAGGTGCGAACACAAAAATGGGGGATCAACTGAGGCAAACCCTTATACAGCCCCAACACTTTCTTTTGATATTATGAGTGCAAGTATTGAAGGCATTTCCTTGTTGGAGGCTTCATTACTTTGCTTATTGCAAGCACTTTATTTATTCTCCTTATCTTTATCACTAATACTTTACTATACTTCATTTTAGTTCTATCACATTCTATCATTTTCCTACATTTTATAAGTTCTTAGCAATCAAATTGTTAGTAGTCACTTTATCATTTTATGTGATAAACTCACTCTCGGATCTGTATGAGATTCCATCGCACCTCTGGGACACCAGTGCGCTGCACTGTCATTCGTATCCTGCACTATCATCCTTTGGGTGAGAGCTTGTCAGCCTGTCTATAAATTCTTTGTGACCTACTCTTTCTGATTCTAGAACTCTCACGCTATTCCTTAAGGTAGTTTAAGGAATTTCACCCTTGTGAGGCTCCCTAAATGAAGAGAACTCATGAGTAGTGAATCCCCCTTCTCTACAATTATATATATGATAACATAATATATTATTAAAAAATTATTTGATGGAAAGGATATCATTTTTTTTCGTTAGAAATATTTAAATATGTATATATTTAAAATATGAATATATAATATAATATATGATAAATTAATATTTACTATGAAAAATTAATATATAATAGGAAATATTAATATGAATATAATATAACATTATGTATAATATAAATATTATACATTATATTATATAAATATTATAATATTAAATATATATTTAATAATATAATATAAAAAATACATATTTGATGGATTTTTCAAGAGAGTTTTAAATATTATATTTATTATAATAATTTACTACAAGGAGCTGAGAGAAATATATACATCTCTCTCTCCCTCTCTCACCTTCCCTCTATACTTTTTCCTATCTCCACTCACCCTCTCCCTCTCTACCTACATTTCTCTCAATTTATCTCACCCTACCTCTCCCTCCATCCCTTCAACTATAAGTCACTCTCTCAACTTATCCCTCCCTTTATCCCTCAGCCTCTCCCTCTCCCTCTCTCTACCTCTTTCACCTCCTCTCTCTCTCACACACAATAGATCTCTCTTTGTACATCTCTCCCACCCTACCTATCTATCTATCTTTACCTACCTCTATCTTTATTCCTTGCACCTTATAGGTCTCTATACCTACCTTCCTTCAATCCATCCCACCCCACATCTCTTTTTACCTACCTCTCCCTCCCAACTTCCCCCCTCTTTCTACTTCTCTCACCCCCTACCCCTCCATCTCTCCCTAACTCTCTCTATACCTACCTCTCCTACCATACCTCTCTCTATCTCCATCCATCCCTCTTTCTCTCCCTCCCTCTATCCCTCCCACCCTACCACTTCCTACCTCCCTCATTCCCTCTCTCTCTCCTTCCCTTTCCCTCACACAAACAACCTCTTTCCATCTATCCCTTCCTCCCTCCCTAAATCTATCTATACATATCCCTCCCACCCTACCACTCCCTATCTCCCTCCTTCCCTATTTCTCTCCCTCCCTCTATCCCTCCCACCCTATCACTCGATATCTCTCACACACACAACCTCTCTCCACCTACACATCCCTCTCTCCCTAACTCTCTACACCTATCCCTCCCACCCTACACTCCCTATCTCCCTCCTTCCCTCTTTCTCTCCCTCCCTCTATCTCTCCCACCCTACCACTCCCTATCTCCCTCACACACACAACCTCTCTCCACCTACCCCTAGGTGTGTGCAACAAGTTGAGTCCACTTTCTGGCCAAAAAGTGGAAGTGTTTTCCCTAATTTTTAGAATTTGTCACATTCGACCTTAAAATTTGAAGCACTTAGAGATGGAATCTTTAAAAAAGTCACTAATCATAAAATGCAGTACTTGGAGTCTAGTTTCCAAATATGTAATTTATTTCAATACTGAGATGATGCAAATTGATTTTCAATAGGCGTTTCTAAAAACCAATGTTTAAAAGTCACTATTTTTTACCATACCATGCACGTGTACATCATCCATATTTTGACCTAAATAATTGTATTTTTCTAAATCCTTTTGGAAAAATATTTGTAACTCACTGAAGCACATTTTTGATATATTTGTAATTTTTTATTGAATATATTTTATTGGACATATTTGTTGTTTTGAAAATTCGTCATGTGCATCATGCATAAAATGACCTAAACTTATCATTATGCCGTCAATTAGAAAGATTCATCTTCCATATTATATTATACTATATTATATTATATTATATTATATTATTTTATTATTATAATATAATATTATATTATATTATAACATTATATTATATTATATTATTATATAATATAATATAATATTTAATTATTTTATCGTTAAATCACTACTAGGGGTAGCACCCTGTATTGATATTTAAAAAAGATTTCCATTTTCTATAGCATTTTTTGTAGTTTTTACCATGACTATCTTCATTTTTACTTGGACTTATTAGATCTATCCCTGACCCAAAATGGCTTTTCAGCCTTGTTTTTACAAAACTCAAAATGGTCGTTGGCCAAAATATAACCCCCAGAGTGCATCATTATCCCTTTCCAAACCAAAAACAAACCTCACTATTAGACGGACTGACCCAAGTCTATATAACTACCATTATCAAACTGACACTAATAAACTAACCCTTACCAAAAAATACAAGTTTTTACCATAGGGCCTAGCCTTTCCTTCATGTTTCAACACCTTTTTCCACGACCTATTCCACGCCCACCCTCCTTAGTCCTCCTCATGACTAGACACCACCCTTATCTTGTAAGACAAGTAGTCTGCCACAATCAAATAATCAACCCCACTATTTTGATGTGTCAGGCCTTTCGCTTTTTGCTCTAGGTCTCTTTCATTGTTCAACAATCATTCTTCCCCAGTGCCAAGGTCCCAATCGTCATCATCCCATGCCACTATCTCTCCTTCTATCCCTTCATCCTCCACATACTTCATAGACTAGTGATGGGGAGGATCAGACATCATCATTGCTACTCTAAGAAGGAAAAAGATGCCTCTTTCTCTCTCATCCCAAAGTTTCACAAATCCTATCAGGTCGATAGTTTGAATTAGCGGGAACTTCATCACCTCCCCACCATTTTAGTGAAACATATAATAATTTTGCAGCATTGGGATCATCAGGTAGCCATCAATGTTGTCCAAGGCATTATCCATTTCACCCAGCCATGCGTGAATGAAAATCATCTGGGTTAGTTTCCTAGCTCTTGCCTTGGAAAGTCCCATATGAATCAGCATTGCCAGAAACATCGCTAAAATGTCTGCATTCAACCTGAACCTTTGATATGATTTCAAAAAATTTGGCTCTAGCACCTTTCTAGTTGCCCAAAGAATCAATGGGTGGGAAGAAACTAGCAGCCGTCTCAACCTTTAGTCAATTATCTCATCCACGAAAGATTGGTGTTGCTTCTCAGTATTTAGAAACAGTGGAGTGTCCATTGTTCCTAGATCCAATGACCCTTCCAAGCTCTTTAATGCTAACACACCTCACTACTTTCTCTAAATATGGCACTTTTGCATTTTTCCTAAGCCATTGCTAGCCTTGGCCTTTTAACAACGACGACCTTACTTCTTTGTAATGGGGTGATCCCACAATAGTGGTTTACAGTTTTTGGCCAAACTTGACACTAAATTTATTATTTTTAACTAAATCTTCACTTTCGAGCACCTATAGCAGCTAAACCATGAGGAATTTCAAGATGATGCAAACTAGAGTCTCATCACATTTTGTCTATAGATTCTAAAAATATTTTTTTCAAAATTTTTGGAATTAGACTGCACTTCTTTTTCCATCTCCCACAAAACTATTTTTTTTTCATAAAACAGTGTTTTTAAAAAGTGGCACACACCATATAATGCATTACTTTTCTTCCATGAAGGATAAAATTCTAATTCTTTTGAATTTATATTTGTAACTGCGATATCTAGTGCTTCCAATTTGTTAGATAGTTTTTTATTGAATATTTTTTCTTTAATCAAGTTTTGAAGTCAAACCAATTAGAATTCAGACATAGCGCGACCGTATAACGCATAATTTTTTATGTATATATCAAATTTATTTATTTTTTGTTGGATCAAGGACTTAAATATATGGTGCACTCTTTTTTGTTTTTTGATAATCTATTATTTTTCCACATGTGTAGAACAAAGAGCTTAATTTTCGGTGAAAAACCTATGCTAAATAAAACTAAAAAAACAAATAAAAATTAAAACCAAAACATATTAAAATTATATTTTTTGGATAGCTCATTTTGAGGACTAACATAATCATTTGAAATGAATTCATTTGATCCCCCAAAAGGTAAATTAAAAGTGATTTTTTATCAGGATTTTGATAGGTGTAAAGGAGACTCCGTTATAGGTATGGTTTAAAACTAGTGGGGTTCTATACAAGGGGGTTTGATATAAGGTGGTTTGATCAAACCCTCCTCAATTGAAATCCTCAAGATGGAAATTTTTAAGGCTTGAATCATCATATTTTCTAAAAATATGCGATTTCAGCAAAAATCAGAATCTCCCAAAAATTGTAAACGACTATTATGGCAGCACCCAATGAACAATAAGAATTATGTGCCCTTTGAAGCATGTATTTCAGCAACCACCTTGCTAATGACATTAATCTATTTTTTTGTGTGAGGATGTTCAAAATCCATCATTTCCATTATCTTGGGACTTATTCATATGTCCTGCTCCTCACCTTCTATTTATGGTTTATGTCTTGTCAGTCTGTTTTACTTTGATTTGTCTTCATTTTTTAATGTTCTTTGTTGGTCATTGATTAGTCTAGTATCTTTGATGTCCTTTCAATTTTTGGCTTAACATTCCTCTTGTCCCATCTTCTCCTAACAACCTACCCTCTGTTGCAAGTATGGATGTGTTTGGTGGTGTTGTCATTAATGTTTTCATTGATTTCAACATATTTCAGAGTGATTACAGGTGGTACATGTATAGTTGAGATACCGTAGAAGTGTTGAGAGTACATGGAGCTATATTTATAATATTGTAGATTTATTGTTGCCAAGTGCTTTTGAGAAAATTAAGAAATAATGAAGTGTGTGTTTTGAGTGTGCTCCGATAATGTGCTCTGCATTTCTTCTGTGTTGATCTTATTCCTATGTGGATCTTTAGTATTGTTTATGAGCTTCAATGGATAATATATCTTGAGTTTTATCTTTTAGGTCGATGGAGAGTGAAAGATGTGTTCACTTGTGTGTGAACCGGTCTAGCAAAACTATTTGTCTGTGGAATGGGAGAGATTTTTTTGCTCCACAGTCTTTTGGTTGTTTGTTTTAGGTCTTTTGGATCTAGAAGAAGACTAATCTTGATGTTCTCTACATTTTGGAAAACATGCTTGTGGTTTGGTGCTCCGAAAGGCTTGTTCTAGAGCTATTGTGTGTTGTTGCTCAGGCTGGTTAGACTATTGAAGAGTGTCATGTGCATGAAGTTTGTTGCAATTTCTACAAATGTATCTAGAGGTTTCTAAGAAGTGTTCTAGTGTCTAGTGAAGTGTGTCAAGTGATCCACATGTGATCATCTTGTTGCAGATGTGCGTACTTCAAATTTCATTGGTGTTTTCATTAGGTTTCACTGACCTTGTGTTTACACATTACATGAAGATTAAGCATCAATTAAGGAAGTGTGTGATTGATCCAATATGTTGTTTGAGTCCTAATTAAATATGTAATTGGTCCTCTCTCATTCTTATCCACCACAAGAATGTTAAGTAGCAGACCTAATTTGAATTTGTAAAATGGAGGATGCATAGCCAACCTTGGAGAAAGTTTCTAGGGTTGAAGATGGTATAAAATCAAGTCAAGATGTTGTAAGGAAAGTAAGTGAAGTTTATGAACAAGTGATGAATAGAGTGTGTAAGAGTGAATCGAGGCAACAATACTTTGATTTGTTAGATTCCTCAAAGCAGTGAGATTATGGTGTCTACAATCCTTTGATCAAGTTGTGACTATGTGGAACCTAATGTGGTGGATCTTTATTTTTCTTTTCTTTATTTGTAGGCAATGAGCCTCCTTCTAGATAGTGATTCCTATTTGTAGGTAGTGAGCCTTTGTATTTGGATAGTGAGTCCTTTCTGGGTAGTGAGCCTTTATATCTAGTATTGCATTAGTACTATAATGTGAGTTAACCCTCACCATGGTTTTTCCCTCATTGGGTTTTCCACATAAATCTGGTGTCTCTGGTGTTTTCTTTCTATTATATTCATTTCATGTTTTCACTTAATAATTGATTAAGTTAAGTTGGAATTGATTAAGGTTAGAAGTAAAATTAATTTGGTACAAATGATTTCCCCCCCTTTTGAGTTGTCTTGTTCATTTCAAAAATTGGTATCATAGCTCTAGTTCCTCAGTGAAAAGCTTAACTGGTTGAGGAAGATCAAATGGTGCACAAGTTACAAATCCGTATTTTTGATGGAGCTGATTATTGTGACTAGAAAGTGCAGATCTGAGAGGCTATCTTATCTCTCTTGGTTTCAAGACATGGAAATTTGTAGAGATAAAGTATGTTTAACTGACCATTGGTCCTTCCTCTACATATGAGATCTCTTCTTATGAGGATAATTAAAAGGTAAGGTATGCTATCTTCAATGCTTTATCTAAAATTGAACTAACAAAAGTTATTTCTCTAGGCACTGATTATGAAGTATGGGAAAAATTGAAAGATTTATGAATGAAATGATAGAGTAAAATTATCAAGGAAGCTAACAAAAAAATACAAATTTGAGAACTTGAGAATGTAAGAGGGTGAAGATATTGCAAGCTACTATCAGAGAGTTGAACTTGCAGCTAATGAAATAAAAAATCAAGGTGGTACTATGACAAATGAAGATGTAATTGAGAATATCTTGATGACCTTACTACAGAATTACAGTGATAGGGTCTCTTATATTGAAGAATCATATGATCCAAAGATATTTACTAAGGAGTAGTTATTTGGAACCTTGACTTCATTTGAGATGAGTAATTTTGGAAGAGAAAAGGAGAAAGCCGAAACATCCTTTAAAGCAATTAAGATAGAACATGATTTGGATAGTGATGGTTCAGAAGAGTTGGAAGAAAAATTTACAAGGAAATTGAAGAAAGGTACTAGTAAGTACAAAGGTATGTTACCTTTTAAATGTTTTAGTTGTGGAAATATTGGTCACTATGCTTCAATATGTCCAAATAGATCTACACACAAGAAGAACAAATATAATAATAATCACAAAGACAAAAAGGATAGGAAGTTCAAGAAATTATATTATGTTAGAGAAGATGCTGGAATTTATGATGACGAATTTGATTTTGAGGATGATAAAGATGAGTGCTTGTTTCTAGCCCTAGAAAGTAAATTTGTGTCTGATAACCATGGAAGATGTGCAAGGGAATCTGGTCTGGAGAACAAGAAGGATGATATGGAAGGTACTCTGGTTATTGCCTTTCATACTAGATAGGATGAAGACTATTGGGAAACTGACAGTGGATGTTCAAATCATATGACCAGAGACAAAAGTAAACTCACTAAACTTGAAAATTATGATGGAGGATTAGTTATGTTTGGAGATGATTATGGTGCTAAGATTGGTGGAAAAAGGAACAATTAGTCTTAATGGAAAACATAGTACTAATGATGTCTATTATGTTAAGGGTTTAAAGCTTAATCTTTTCAGTGTTGGGAAAATGTGTAGCAAAGGATTTAGGCTTGTATTTCAGGATAACACATGTGAGATCAAAAAAGGGTCTAGAACTGTGGTAGCAAAAGGAAGAAGACCTCATGGAAACTAATGGGACTTTTAAATTTTGAAGGGAGGAGGCTAGGGTTTTAGAGTTTAAAGTTACCCATGGTGATATGAATTATCAATTTTTGAAACCCTCATGTTATGTTTCAAGCGGTGACTTGCTACTGAAGGTAACTGGTCACTTAAGTGATCCGATTGAGCCTTTTCTCCATGCTCTTACCGACCCCTTTCACCCAGCTTGTCGGTATTTTTTTTGCTACTTGTGCTTAAATGTTTATGCCCCCAAAGGTTGTACTGGTCGGTCCCACCTGAATATTCTACATGTCCTATATGTTGTTTGGCTAACCATCTAATCACAGGTTTTGATCTGGGTCATTTCTCGCAAACCTCGTAGGTTTTCCTACTAATGTCACTAAAGTAGTGCGAGATCTATGAGATGCCGCCATCTGGCATGTACGAAGAATTGGGGTCTTTTCCCAAGGTGCCAGCAATGACAAGTGGTAATATTTTCACCAGCGAAGGGATTTAATTATGGGGTTAATAATAATTGTCCCTTGTAGACCTCGCACGAGTAAAGTAAATGTCTCTAAAGTACTGCGAGGTCTGTGAAGAGGCGACACGTGGCCTGGTTCTTGAAGTGACAGGGCTAAGTGGGACCTACTGTCTGGTTGCGACCTCCTATTTTCATGGGTTATGATTGGCTATGGTTTTCCCAGGGCGCTGATGTGGATTTTCAATGCTCGATTGACTCAATCTGAGTTTCCTGACTTGCCAAGTCCGTTCTACATCAATGGTACAATTTCAAAGAATTATTGATCATTTGTGTGACGAGCTTTCACACTCTGAAACTTATTTTATTAATGGCTCGGGTTATTCTAGAGGATCTTCTCCTGATTTTCTCTAGCGTGCGAACGATGCCCTCCATATAGAAATAATTATGGTGGCTCCGTCAGCCACTTATGGCTCAAATACTTGTATTACAAAAATTCAATTAATATCTCTTGCACCAATTCACTCTATAAATGCTTGCTAAAGTTACCCGGTGTTATCATTGCATTTTTGAGTTGTTTTGTTTGCAGGTGGTGGATATTCTCCTATATCCTATGAAGCTATTTCTTCAATGGATAAATCTATAGGGCGCAGAAGTGCCCAAGTAGGAGCTAGGAGATCACTGGTTGTGAAGGAGCAACTTGCTCCCAGAACACTCGAAGTTGCTACTACAAGTGTTGGCAAAAGGACGGAGTGTTGCTCATCCCCTATTCTGATTTCATCAGATTCTGATGGTGATGGGTCTGAGACTGACTCAGATTACCGATGTTACCTAGCAGCCTTGACATAGCTCATGGGAGTGAACGAGGAGGTCCTTGCAGTCGAACCAATAAATGCAGTGGCACCGTGTCAGGTGGCTGGGTGTTGTGTTGATGTGGCTAGAGGGAAGAAGGTGGTTCCGCCTTTAAATGATTCAAGAACCAGAAGCGGTCACTTGTACCAGGGTTGTGTGTCAACTTAGTGTTTTCTGGTGTTAGGTCTGTTGGTCATGGGCAATGATTTTCCTAGTGTTTCATCTTGCTAGTGTGGATGTGCGCGTGCCTGGCATACTTTTTTGTTTTTCTCTGACTGGTTACTGTGTAACCGGTTTTTGATTCCTTGGATCATGCACTTTGCTATCCAATGATGAGGAATGTGAATTCAAATTTCATTCTAAATGAAATTCAATTTTGAAATTAACACTATAGCCCAATACTTTGTTACTCTCCTGTCTTATAAAGGAGATTTCACAACTCATTGTTATGGTCGGATTTTGGATCCTGAAGTTCTGAATATATGTACAGTCATTTCTTTTTACTGTAGTTTTCTTGGAGGATTTAGTTAATATCTTTTATGGTCAGTTGTCTATGAAGCAAGCAAGCCTTGCTAATGTAATTATAAATATTAAAGCAATAAATGATAATAATTTTGAAACAATTGCTCTGCTAATTGTGTCATAAATTGTGAATGACCCTTTTCAATGGTATATTTGAATGTGTTCTTCATTTCCCTGCTTTAGCTCAATGAGCTAATGAAATTGCTTGAAAATTAGTTACAGATTTATGATTATACATTCTGGATTGCTAAGGAGTATTGTTTTAAAATTAAAATTCACATGATGTAAAGGATTATGGTGATATGTCTACAATATCTGGATTATTCTTTGTATGACTCCTACCCAATGGATGAGGCACTGGCTATTTTCTTAAAGATTACTACGAGACTGTAATTCTAAACATGGTGGTCTAAAAGCTGAACACAAAAAAATAGTAAACCCTATCTCTCTACAAGAGGCAAATCTTACATTGAAGTCTTCAATCCTATTGCTCTAAGATACCTATTATTATTCTTTGGTCTGCCAATACCAAGAGTAATTACTATCTCATTGCATGTGTAGGGATTGTAATCCGTAAGAAAAAGTGTTCCTACCAGGCATGGAAAATTCCTATGAACACATTTAGGTTTACCCACCTTGGTTTCACAGATCCAAAAGTGTAGGAGATGTTAGTCTTTAACTGGATCTCGTTAGTTGGCCACTAGCCTTTGTCATTCTTTAGTATAGAAGTTGGCTACCTCTTAGAGAATTGAAAATCTTGTTGTGGGAAAAAACACTAACAAAAACATCTATCAGGTTAAGAGTGGTGATGGTCAGTGCTTTGTTTCTCAAATGAATGAAAGGTGGCTATGGAACCAGAGGATGGGACATGTAAATTTTTACAATTTTATTAGGATTAGTTCAAGAGAAGTTGTTAGAGATCTGCCTAGAATCACAAAGACTACAAATTTTGTTTGCAAAAGTTGTCAATTGGGAAAACAAACAAGATGTAGCTTTAAAGGAAAAGAACAATCATCTACCAGAATGTTGGAATTGATTCATATAGACCTTTTTGGTCCTACAAGAATAGGAATTCTTAATGGTGATAGGTATTTTATGCTTTTGATTGATGATTACTCAAGGATGACATGGGTTACTTTTCTTAGAGAAAAAGCTCAAGATCTGGATAGATTCAAAGTGTTCAAAGCAAGAGTAGAAAATGAGGTAAACCTGATAATCAAATGTTTAAGGTCTGATAGAGGTGGAGAATTCACTTTTGGTGAGTTTAATGCATTTTCTAAAGAGAATGGAATAAAAAGATTATTCTTCTCCTAGAACCCCTTGGAAGAATGGAGTTGTGGAAAGGAAGAACTGAAATGTTCAAGAGGCTTCTAGGAAAATGATGAAAGAAGAAAATGTTCCTGATGTATATTGGAGAGAAGTTATCCACAGTACTATTTACATTCTTAATAGAGTTCAAATCAGAGGTAACATCACAAAGACTCCTTATGAGTTATGGATTGGTAAGACTCCTACCGTTAAATATTTTAAAGTGTTTCAAAGAAAATGTTACATTAAAAGAGATGATGAGAATCTTGGAAAGTTTGATGCTAGATGTGATGAAGGAATTTTCCTTGGATATTCAACTAACAACAAAGCATATAGATGCTTTAATAAAAGACTAAGGAAAATAGTTGAAAGTGCAAATGTAAAAGTTGATGAAGCTATGCATAGACCAGTGGAAATAAGTGAAGTTGGACCAAATGATCATATCTGCAAGAAAATACAAGAAGAAGAAAAGGAAGATAAAGAACAGAGTGATGATGAGGAGATTCTAGAACCTACTCCTAAGACTCCTAAATATGTATAGAAGAATGATCTGGAGGAATAGATAATTACAGACATAAGTGAAGGTGTAAAGACAAGAAGCAAAGTGGTTGAGATAAATTTGTGTTTACTTTCTAAAATAGAACCTAAGACTATGAATGAAGCATGCAAAGATGAGAGTTGGTTTATAGAAATGAAAGAGGAATTGTAGTGGATAAAGAAGAATCATACATGGGAACTAGTCCCTAGAACAGTGAACAAGAATGTAATTGGTTCAAAATGGGTATTCAGGAATAAGTTGAATGAAGATGGTGAAGTTGTAAGAAATAAAGCAAGTCTTGTATGTAAAGGTTATTCACATGTTGAAGGAATATCTTTTGAAGAGACATTTGCACCGGTGGTAAGGATGGAGGCCATTCAGATGTTTTTGGCATTTTTCACTCATAAAGATTTCAAAGTTTACTAGATGGATGTCAAGTCTGCATTCTTGAATGGAGAATTGGAAGAAGAAGTGTACATGGAACAACCAAAAGTATTTTAGTTATCAGATAAACCGAACATGGTCTACAAATTGAAAAAGGCACTATATGGACTTAAACAAGCTTCTAGAGCATGGTATGCAAGGTTGGATAGATATTTGACACAACAAGGATTCAACAAAGGCTCTGTGGACAACAATCTCTATTTCAAAGTTGAGAGAAACAAAATGTTGATAGTTGTAGTATATGTTGATGACATTATCTTTGGTGGAAATGAAGGTATGTGCAAGAAATTTGTAGAGGAGATGAAAAAAGAGTTTGAAATGTCTATGATTGGTGAGTTTAATTTCTTCCTTGGACTTCAAGTGAATCAAACTGATAAGGGGGTATTCATTTCACAATCTAAGTATGTTAAGGAACTATTGAAGAAGTTTGGAATGGATGACTCCAAACCGATATGTACCCCTATGATAATCAGATGTAAACTAAGTAAGGATGATGAATCTTCTAAATTTGATCAGAGCATGTACATATCTATGATTGGTGGACTATTGTATCTTACTGGTATTATACCGGATATCATGCATGCAGTATGTTCGGTTGCAATATTCCAAGAAGAACCTAAAGAGACACATGTTACAGTTGTGAAGAGGATATTCATATATCTTAAAGGAACTCCAAATTATGGTCTATGGTATCCTAAGGATACTGATTTCACATTGAATGCCTACACTAATACAGATTGGGCTAGTTGTGTAGATGACCAAAAGAGTACAAGTGGTGGTGCATTCTTCCTTGGAGTAAGATTGGTTTCTTGGTTGAGCAAGAAATAGGATTCAAATTCTTTATCCACTATAAAAGTTGAGTATATTACAATAGCATACTGTTGTACATAGATACTTTGGATGAAGCAAACATTGAAGGATATAGGTGTGATGTGTAATGAGCCTATCCCTATCTTTTGTGACAATACAAGTGCAATAAAAATTTCAAATAATCTACTGATGCATTCTAGGACAAAGGATATATCTATCAAATATCATTTCTTAAGGGAGAAGGTATTAGAAAATGAATTCAGAGTTGAATATGTGTCTACTAAGGATCATATTGCAAATATATTTACTAAGGATCTTCTGAAGGATACTTTTGATTATCTCAGGGGGGAAAATAGGGGTTACTACCCCTCCTTTCTTAAACTAGGTGCACATGGATTTACATCAGTCCAGTGGATTCGTAGATTCTTTTTGGTCTGGACTAATGATTGTAGTCTACTCCTCAGGGGGAGTAGATATTTTCATTGTTGCAGTATGAGATGCGGGTTCACTCTTAAGGGGGAGTGATCAAAGCTTTATATGGTAGGAATTTCATGCAAAACTTTAATTTTCCATTAATGTCAAATAGGGAGAGAGAGTCATGTGAAAAAGTTGAAAAGGGGTGAGAAAATCTTGTAAGGAGAAGAGAGTGCAGAAATGCTTGTGCAGAAATTCTAATCTGAAAAAGAAAGGGAAGAAGATGTAGGAGAATGTGTATGTTTTATTTAATGGTTTTTCACATCATGTGTTGTCATCAATGACAAAGGGAGAGATTTTTGCAAGTATGGACATGTTTGGTAGTGTTTTCATCAATGTTTTTATTGATGTCAACACAGTTTAGAGTGATTATAGTTGGTACATGTATAGTTGAGATATTGTACAAGTGTTGAGAGTACATGGAGCTATATTTATAATGTTGCACATGTATTGTTGCCAAGTGCTTTTGAGAAAATTAAGAAATAATGAAGTGTGTATTCTAAGTGTGCTCTGGTAATGTGCTCTGCATTTTTTCTGTGTTGATCCAATGCTTGTGTGGATCTATAGTATTGTTTATGAGCTTCAATTGATAATATATCCTAATTTTTAGCTTCTGGGTCGATGGAGAGTGAAAGATGTGTTCACCGGTGTGTGAACCGGTTTGGCATAACTATTTTTTTGTGGACTAGGAGAGATGTTTTTTCTATGTAGTCTTTTAGTGATTTGTTTTAGGTCTTCCAAATCTGGAAGAAGGATAATCTTGATGTTCTCTATGTTCTAGAAAATGTGCTTATGGTTTGGTGCTCCGGAAGGTTTGTTCCAGAGCTACTTTATGTTGTTGCTCGGTTCGGTTGGACTATTGAAGAGTGTCTTGTGCATGAATTTTATTGAGGTTTTTGTGGATGTATCTAGAGGTTTCTAAGAAGTGTTCCAATTTTTGGTGAAGCGTGTTGAGTGATCCACGTGTGATCATCTTGTTGTGGATGTGCATACTTCAAAGTTCATTAGTGTTTTCATTAGGCTTGGTTGACCTTATGTTTACACGTTACTTGAAGATATAGCATCAATTAAGGAAGTGTGTGATTGATCCAATATTGTGTTTGGGACCTAATTAAATATGTAATTGGTCCACTCTCTTTCTTATCCACCACAGGAATGTTGATTAGTCGACCTAATTTGAATTTGTGAAATGGAGGATGCATAGCTGACCTTGGAGAAAGTTTCTAGGGTTGAATATGGTATAAAACCAAGTCAAGATGTTGTGAATTGTAAGGCAAGCAAGTGAAGTGTACAAATAAGTGCGAAGAACAGAGTTTGTAAGAGTGAATCAAGGAAATAGTACTTTGATGTGTTAGATTTTTGAAAGAAGTGATTTGATGGTGTCTACAACCCTTTGATCAAGCTGTGACTATGTGGAACTTATTGTGGTGGATCTTTATTTATATTTTCTTTATCTATAGGAAGTGAGCCTCCTTCTGGACAGTGAGTCCTATTTGTAGGTAGTGAGCCTTTGTATTTGGATAGTAAGTCCTTTTTGGGTAATGAGCCTTTGTATCTAGTATTATATTACTACTATATTGTGAATTAATCCTCATCGTGGTTTTTCCCTCATTGGTTTTTCCACATAAATCTGGTGTCTCTAGTGTTTTCTTTTTTGTCTATATTTCAAATTTTCACTTTATAATAGATTAAGTTAAAGTGGAATTGATTAAGGTTAGAAGTAAAATTAATTTGGTACAAATGATTCACCCCCCCTCTCAGTTTTCTTGTGCATTTCAACACCCTTTTTCTTGCGTGTTCTTTCTTGACACCCTTTTTTCTAGCTCATCCACCTTGTTGTTTCCTTCTCGATATATGTGGCTTATTTGAAAGGCCTCAAATTTACTTACCAGTTGTTTGATGCATTGCAATAGATGATTTAATTTCTAGTTCAGAGCACTACCTCTATGGATAGTATTAATAGTGATAATAAAATCCCCCTCCCAATGAATAATTTTCACTCCTATCTCCAAACCCAACTATAAGCCAATGGCTGCAGCTCTAAACTCTGCTTCATTATTCATGCACATTCCCAGGGAGTTGAATTTTTTTTCTAGAGTCCTACCTTGTGAATCCTTGGCAATACATCTTGTTCCTCCCAACCTTGGGTTGCCACAAGAAGCTCCATCAAAATTGATTTTAATCTAACCTTCTTCTAGCTCTTTCCATACTACTTCTGCCCTTTTCACCTTTGAAGTTTGTGGATCATTGCTTCCACTGAGTAGTGGTGGCTTCATGCCCTAGATTGATTTCATCATGTTTTCATCCCAATTTGTGATTTTTTTTTGCTTACCTTCTTTACATCGAGTGTCTTCATTGACTAGATCTACTATGGCACTATCAATTTTCCCCCATAGTCCATCTTCACTCATCTCCTTCCCTTGGAAGATCCTTTTGTTTCTCTCCTTCCATATTTCCCAAATTACTGTAGATGGGGTTATTTGCCATATTCCCCAAAAAACTGATTTCTTTCCACCTTAAGGCCACATTTTGAACCAGGTTTCAAGGCCTGTCAGCATGGGGCATTGTAGTTTTAGTTTTCTCCTAACTCTATTCAAGCATTCATTTGCATATGGGCATGCCAATAGTAAATGATCTACAAATTTATCAATCTTTTTACATATTATACATCTTCCTGGAACTTGAACACCAAAGATTACTAATCTATCCTCAATAAGTATTCTTTTCTAAATTGCCATCCATGCAAAAACTCCCGCTTTGGGAAGCCATTTTTTCCCCCCACATGAGTTTGTATGGCCAATCTTGTCTTTCCATGGCTAATTCTTTAATTTTGTATCCGAACTTCACTTTGTATGAGCCTATGGATGACCCATGCCATCTAATTACATCCTTGTCATTGGAGAGAATAAAATGCCTACTTTTGAGTATCTCTGACAATGCATCTATCTATGCTTGTGGAGCACTAAGAGTTTTCAAATCATTCTAAATCCAGTTGGGGATTCCCTGATTAAATGTTATCTTGCCATAATTAGAGACCTTATGCCCCCATACTATTATTGTTTCTTATTTGAGACCTTTTAATCCTAGGGTGTTGTTGATGGGGGGTTTCCCACACCATGAATCACTCCAAAAGGAAGCACTATTACCATCTCAGACCTCCCAAGTTACATGCTTAGATATTATATCACTACATTCCAAGATAAAGTTCCAAATTATAGAGCCTCTCAAATGATTAATTGTGGTGATAATTCTAGTTGGCTCACACGAATCTAGACATTTTCTTCTTAAAGTTTTGACCCATTTCTGCTCATTCTTTGAATATAGGTCTCATACCAATTCAGCTCCCATGGCATGGTTCATGAGAACTATTAATTTTAAACCAAAACCACTGGCTTCCTTTGGGGTGAACACCTCATCCCAGGCCAATAATGGAAATTTTTTATGTTCCCTTGTGTCACTCCAGAAAAATTTCTTGAAAATTTGGGTAAGAGAGTCTTCCACCACTTTTGGTAGTTTTAAACATAACATTGAATACACTAGAATGGCCAACAGTATTGATTTCACCATTAGTAATCTTCCTGTTAAGGACAACCACTTTCCTTTCTAGGTTCCCAATTTTTTTTTGCAACGGTTTACCAGGTTTTCCCAATAGCAGTTTTTGTTGATCCCTACAAACAAAGGCATCCCCAAAAATCACCCAAGAAGAGTTGCCACTTTTAGATTTAGGATTTTTGCTAGATCCTTTTGTAGACTTGGTTGTGTGTTGAGAAATAAAAACACTGAATTTCCCCAATTCATACTCTACCCCAATGCTTTACAATAGTCATCTAGAAAATTCTTGATCACCCTTGCTTCCCTTCTACTTGCCTCCCCAAATAGAATAGTGTCATCTACAAAGTGTCGGTTAGTAGTGGGCTCCAAGCCATTTTCCACATGTACTCCCAACCACTTTCCTTCCCTTCTCAGGTTTTGTATCCCTCTTCCTAGCACCTCTACCATGATTATGAAGAGGAAGGGGGAGAGGGGGTCACCTTGTCTTATTCCCCTTGTTGATGGAAAGAAACCATGTGCTGATCCATTCACTAGCACAGAAAATTTAGCTATTGAAATACAACTCTTGACCCAATTTATCCATTTTTCATCAAACCCAAAATTCCCCAACACTTTCGGAAGGAAATTCTTCTCTACCATGTCATATGCTTTAAGAATGTCCAGTTTTAGCACCATACATTCTTCCTTATTCTTCTTGGCTAAATGTATGGTTTCATGTGCAATTATTATACCTTCTGCAATCGACCTTCCTAGAGAAAATCCACTTTATTCTTCTGATATGACCTCTTTTAGTACTCCCTTGACTCTATTTTCTATGAGAATGGTGACCACCTTATACACCGTATTGCATAATGCAATTGATCTGAAATCACTCATCATCTACGGGTAATTTTTCTTGGGGATTAGGGCCAAAAATGTATAATTTATTTCCCACAACATTTTCATTCTTCTTCTTTATTCTTACACTACTGCTACTAGATCACCTCCTACTACATCCCAATTCTTTTGGAAGAAACCAATTGGGAAGCCATCTAGTCCTAGAGCCTTGTCTGGATTCATCTGGAAAATTACTTCCTTAACTTCTTCTGAAGAGATTTTCTAATACAACCTTCTCTTTTGTTCTTATCTATAATTAATGGGATTGAGCACAGCAACCTTTCCCTTATTTTTATGTTCTCCTAATTCTCCTTGTTTAGGATGGCTTCAAAAAAATTGGCAGCCTCCTTATTCACTTCCTCTACAAATTGAGTTACTTCCCAATTTTCTTTCTTGATTTATGTTATCTTATTCCTACTTTGATTGACAATTGCTGATTTGTGGAAGTATTTGGTATTCCTGTCTCCTTTTTCAATTATGTTCTCATTCAGGGCTCTAAATTCTTGTTCTACTCTTTCTTCTTCCTAGAATGTGTTTTTGAAACGATACTTTTTCCATTCTTTAAGTTTAGTTTTGATGAGTCCTAACTTTTTGTTGATCTTGTAAAGTTTTGACTTGTCCCCAAACTTGATCTCATTCCACCACCTGTCTATTAGCTCTTGAAAAATTTCATCCATCAACCACATATTTTCAAACTTGAATCGGCTTCCCTTTGGGGGGACTTCCTGACTGAAAGAAAGTAGTACTGGAAAATGGTCTGACCCTGTGAAGGGTAGAATTTGGGACTTCTGTGTAGCTACTAACTCTCCCCAATCCCACTAAATTAGGAATTTTTCCAACCTTCCAGGTATGTTGGTGAATCCCTTCCTTCTATTTGGCCAAGAGAAAATCCCATTTTTTGTTTGCAAGTCTAAAAGTTGATTATAGTCTAAAAATTCTTGAAAATCATGTTGTAAGGTAGTGATTCTTCCCAGACCCCCTTACTTTTCTTCATTGTTAAAAGAAGCATTGAAATCCCTTGCTATTATTCCTTTTTCATTCCTACAATTTTCTAGTTCACTTGAAATTTTATTCCACACTTGTCTTTTCTCCACAATGTTTATTGGACCATTTACGTTGATGATGAAGAAGATCTCATTTCTCATCAATCCCTTGAATATTATCAGCTGCCAATTGTCACCTTTTTCCACTTCACCTTTTGTTGAAAGAGGGTTCCTCATTACTCCCAGACCTCTAGATTCTCCCACAACCTCCTTGAATTTTCCTTTCCATTGCCTCCAATTGCTCATTCTTTTCTTTCCCTCCTCATTAATCAACTTCAATTCTTGAAGTAGAACTATGTTAGCCTTTGATTGGTCAATTTGGTGCTTGACCATGCGCCATTTGTCAGGGGAATTGATGCCCTTGACATTCCATGTAACAATCCTCATTTGTTCGTGGGTAGGAGGACATCCTTCCTAGCTCTCAGTTTCCTTTTCCCTGTTGCATTGCCTGCAATTACCAACTTAGCTTTATTCATTTTTTGTCCCCTCTTGGTTTTCCTCTTCATGTTTGGTTTTCTTATTTTTCATTTGGATTCTTCAAGAATCCTTTCTTCAATAAGCTCTCCTTCCTCTACCTCCTCTACGTCTTCTTCTTCTACTTATATATATCGATCACTCTCTTCCTCCTTAGATTGTGTTGTTTTTTTCCTCCTCAGGGATCTCTTCTTCATTATTTTTGATAACTTTCTTCCCTTTCACTTCCTCACTTCCCACTTCCTGCATTCCAAATTCTAAGTTGTTTTTTTCCTTGGACAACTCTCTCAATTGAATTTTAATGTCTTTTTATAGTTCCTTTGCTTTTCCCAAAAGAGTGTTCAGGTCTTTTTCTACCTAAGTGACTGCATCCTTCAAATGCACTTTCCCTAGATGGAATTAGTCTCTTCTAGCCTATGTTTCTAATGCAGGAGCATTTAAGGTCTAAAAGAAATATTGCATCGATCTAAGTCATTCCACTATATAAGGGCTAAGGTTGTGAGGAGTCACAATATTCTAAGTTTTCAAAACTCAAGTTTTTAAGTTCTGAAACCTTCTGATTTAGCAATCCCTTTCTTGTTGCAGGTTTTTAAAACCTCGAAACCACTGACAAAGAGGTTTTGGAGTTCATTTTTTTGGTGATTTAACTATGTGTGATGGAAGACTGGGAGGTGACCAACGTGTATGACAATTGATGTTTGGTGATAGGGTGATCGGAGTATGAGTGATGATGTGGAGAAGTTTGAAAGATCGGCGAGACCTTCTAGGATGTCTCATCGATGCTCTGATGGAATGATGGATAGAGTGTAAGGTGAAAATCAATGAGAAGCAGGTGTACATTGGTGGAAGATGACTGTAGGTTCCTTCGATAAGATGATGAGATAAAAGAATGATATGGAGATAGCTTGAGATGAATGGTTGATGGTGATGGATGATGAAATCGATCACAACACTTGGTGATGTGATATTTGATGTATTCCACATCATTTTTGTGGAATCCATGTTCATTGGTTGATTATTGGAAGCTACTAATAGCAAGGTAACTAAATGGTCATACTATGAAACAAGAGTGAAGAACGACAAGGCCGACATGAAGGAGAAGGCTTGTTGGTGATGACAGAGAGAAGATATATACCCATCATGAAGAAGGTGTTGAAGGAGAAGAAGAGGAGATAGGTTGGTAGAGAGGTTGATAATAAGGGAGAGCCAACCTGAAAGAGAGTGGGAAAAGTTGAAGAACCATCTTGATGGTTAACAAGAAGAGAGCAAGGCAAGGTAGCCTACAAAGAGAGGTGGAAGCTAAAATGAACCATCTCAAGAATAGTGTGTAGATATCTTGAGGGGAAGAGCTTCAGAGAGTATAGCATGATGTGAAGTGGAATAGGGGATTCCTTGTAGATGTGAAATTTTGAATGTAATCCAGTAGTCTATTCCAAATAAATAAAAGAGAGTAATTGACCTATGTTGTGTCAATCATAGTTGGTTATCCTAAGTGTGTAATAGAGCACCGAATGTGAGGCAGTTGCAGCAGGACCTGTGAGTTTGGGTTGAAGCCAGAAGACCTGGGAGTGATGAGATGAGAAGATTTATGGAAAATAATGTTTAATTAGGCATAAAAGAGGGTCTGTAACTGCTATCCTTCAGTAGAGATAAAGTTGGGTAGAAGGTGTAGAGTTCCTCCACAAAGAGAAGGTGGGTAGAGGAAGCATCTTCCAAAATATTTTTTGGGTAGAGGATAGTTGTGTGAGTGAGGTATTGTGACGAAGAGTACCTATAACTACAGAGGATTTGAGTTCTAGAAGAGGTTTGTTGCAGGTGAGAGGACACTTGTAACTACAGAGGACTTCAATCCTAAAGATATTTGTTGCAGGAAAGACCTATGATTGTAGAGGGTGGAGGAGGCACCTAAGCTTGGAATGAAGTGTGAATATGTTGCAAGGAGCACTTGTAACTATAGAAGGACTTGAAAGTTCTTAAAGATTTCTTCAAATAAGAGGATGAGATGGGTCATGAGGAGACCAGTGACAATCCCATTTTGGGAAGAGTATTGGGAAAACATGAGATAAAATAAGTTGATTATAGAGCTAAAAAATATTGAAGTGAAATTGTATTCCTTTGAGGAAAGCTTGGGAATGAAGGAACATGTTATAAGAGAGGAAGAGAAAGTTTCCATAAAGGAGGCACCCA
>CM021104.1:210458092-210521699 GCA_007115665.2 Sequoiadendron giganteum | reverse complement strand
AAAAGCCATGAGATAAATTATACTTTCATTGAAAAATCTTGTTTGGAAGTAGTGTTTACTTCCCAAAATTTATGACACTATATGCTAGCTCATACAATAAAACATGTGGGTAGGATTGATCCTTTAAAATATCTTCTAAGTAAGGCAACCCTTACTGGTAGATTGGCTAAATGGGTCATGATCCTAAGTGAGTTTTACATTCATTATGTGGATCGGAAGGCCATCAAAGGACAAGTCATAGCGGATCAGTTGGAAAAGGCACCAATACAAGCAGAACATCCAATACACATTGGTTTTCCTAACGTTGATGTATTCACAACAATCACTAAGCAGTCATGGGCACTTTATTTTGATGAATCCTACACTCAACATGGCTCAGGGGAAGGAATTATTTTCATCACACCTCAAGGACATAAAATTCCAAAATCTTATCATTCGATGTTTCCTTGTACAAATAACATAGTTGAGTATGAAGCATTGTTAATTGGAATGAGAATTGCATTAGACTGGAGAATCATAGAATTGCAAGTTTTTGGTGATTCACAACTTGTCAAAAATCAGATAAATGATGAATATCAAACTAAAGGTGACAATTTAATGCCTTACAAAAACATGGTGAATGATTTTAAGAAATACTTTGTTGATATCAAGTTCACGCAAATTCCACGTAATGACAATAAAGCTACAGATGCCATGGCTACAATTGCATCACTACTCCAGTTGTTAGAGAACCAAGCACAATATAATTTCCTGGTGGAACAATTGTTTTCTCCTACCTATGATAGTCCAAAAACCCAAATCATTTGTCACCTAACTGGTTCTGATTCTCCCTTGTATGGCCAAATCTACCCTTATCTAAAAGATGCCATTTTTCCCCCAGATTTGTCTACGAATCAGAAAAGGAATTTCATATGCCAATCTTCTCGTTACACCCTAATTGTTGACATCTTATACCGATGTAGTCTTGATGGTACCCTCCTTCGATGTCTCGAACGTGATGAATCAAAAAAGGCCTTACAATATGTTCATGGTGGTATTTGTGGGACTCATTCAAGTGGACTAACCTTAGCTAACAAACTTGTTAGGATGGGTTACTATTGGCCGACCATGGAAAAAGAATCATTCATCTTTGTGAATTTTTTTTCAAAATGTCAGATTCATGGGAATCTCATTCATGCTTCTACTCAGGAATTACAACCCTTCACCACAACATGGCCTTTTGCTCAGTGGGGATTGGATCTAGTTGGCAAGATACACCCATCATCATCAAATGGATACAAGTTCATTATCACTGCCACTGAGTACTTTAATAAGTGGATTGAAGTTTTTCCTTTAACAACTGTTACCGGAAAACAAATTTCATCCTTCATTTTGAGGTATATCATATGTCGGTATGGCATTCCCAACTCTATTATCACAAATAATGGAAGACCTTTTAAAAATTAAGATGTTGATGAACTCTGTGAAAGATTTCACATCCAACACAGGTTATCTATGCCTTATTATCCATAGGGAAATGGCCAAGCAAAGGCTTCAAACAAAACAATTATGAAGATTATGAAGAAAACAGTGAATGATGTTGGCCATGATTGGCATGTCCAATTAAATTCAGCTTTGTGGGCATACATAACTAGCATTCACATGCCAACAGGGGCCACCCTGTATGCTTTGGTTTATGGAGAAGAGGACATTTTTCCATTGGAAGTTGAGATTCCCTCACTTTGAGTATCACTAAAGGGGCTCATAAATGATGAGGATTACAGAGTATCAAGACTGCAAGAGTTGGAACTGCTTGACGAGTGGTGACAAAGTGAATCTAATCATTTAAAGAGTTATCAACAAGTTATGCCCCATAGCTACTATCATAGATTCAAACCATGAACTTTTCAAGTGGGCGACTTAGTCCTCAAAGAAAACCCTTGAAATCAGCAAGATCAGGAAAAGAAAGGCAAGTTCGAGCCCAACTGGCTGGGTCCATTCATCATCATTGCAGCATATGGATCAGGGGCATATCAGTTATCAATGCTAGGAGGGGACCTACTTGAAGATCCATCCACTTGAAGAAGTTCTATGTTTGAAAAACATCAAAAATAGTGTAAAAAGTCATGAAAAAATCCATAAAAATTGGAAAATGTCTTGAAAAAAAAATCATCATAAAATAAAAAAAAGTGCAATAAAAACAAATGGTGAAAACCTCAAAAATAGACATTGTTTGTGATTTATTTGGCTCTCCCATCTATTAGGATACATTTTGCATTATTCATATCCATTTTTCATTGGCGTCACATGCATGCCTAGCCATCATATCCGCATCATGCACCCAACATTTCATTGAAACAACAAGGATTTTGTCATGGCTTGATGATTAGTTTTATCCTTAGCATTAGGTTGTGTCTTATCGAGCATCAAATTGAACGTTCATTGGGGGCAGTTCGCTTTTGAACCTTTTTGGCAGACAAACAAAAACATGTGTCAAGTATCGAAATATCAGAACAACAAACAAAATATCCAATCAAACTGGGTCAAAACAACTGTCAGACAAGAGACTAAACAAATTGGATGATCTTAATCTAAATTAAAATTAATGAAAAACTTAAAGCATAAGCTGAATTTTTGTTTTTACATTTGATGGCATCATATCTCTGGAGTGGTTTAATGATGTACTGAACTAGAATCATAAGGAAGGAATATGATTTTTCTTTGATTGTTGTTTGTAAGCTAATCACTAGTATTGTGCAATTTTGTCACGAAACATAGTGACATTTCAAGATTTGCATAAGAAAATGGTTAAATTTTATCTGTTTATGCAAACAATACTCAGGTCATCTTGGTCCAATTATACCTCGATGCTTGTATTAACTTGTTATATCAAACATCATGAAAGCAGTACTCAGGTCATCATCAGTACAAATATTCCCTTTGATGCTTGTACTAACTTTCAACATATATCAAAAGGCTCAATGATGAAAATTAAGCACATAATTCATTTACGGAATGTCAATAGTGAAATGGTTCATTTGGCATTTTAGGTTGCATGATTCAATTAGATTGCATTCATTTTTATGGTTGTATGATAGATTTTTGGAGGTTGGAAATAATACATATCTCTTTTTAAGACATTGATTGAGTACACTTGGACATTTATTGCATCTCATTTCATTATCATTTTCATATTTCATCATATCATTCACATTTTTTATCATCATTTAGGTTATCATGATCATTTTTCACATCAATTACATCGTACATTTCCATTATTGACTTTCATATCATTATCAACATTATCATTATTAGTTACCATTCATTTTCATTATCATATCATTGTTGATATCATAATCATTATTCATATCACATTGCATCATATCATTTACATATTAGTATTAACATATACATCATTTTCACTATCATTTCATATCATTTTTTTTATATACATCATTACATATAATTTTCATCATCATTTATTATTTCATATCATTAATCATTCATCTCATTTTTATGTCAATTTTTCACCTCATTTTCATATCATTTCATAATCAATTTACATCAAGCATCATTCGCATAATCATACATTGAGAAAAAGAAAGGTGCATCCATTGCATTCATTGCATACATACTCCATACATCATGTAGAACCATCAAATCATTTACATTTCATCATCATATTAAATTCATAAAAATCATTTCATTTGTAGGTTCATCCAATTATAAAGCATATTCATCAAACCATAATCATCATCATATATATAAGCATACATTGCAGTGCATAAAATGCATCATCATCATAATTCATTTCATATGCATCCATCATCATATCATCATCCATAAGCATGCATAATCATAAACAACATAACATATAGAAATGAAAATGCATACATAACCATTCATCATAATGTAATCAATATCAAAAATTGCCACTACATATCATAATCTCATCAAAATAAAATTTCCATGGGTACAAGGATATCAACAAGATACATAAAGTACAATAAAGGGGTGTATACATAATCATCACTATGGGGCATCTGGATGGGGATCATGACTACTGCTGCCTCCAAAGGTGGTGGGTCTCACTGAATCTCTACTACCTGAGGCACCTGTCTCTCATATGATAGGCTGTAGCACACTCCTGGTAGCACTCCTAGTATAACTACTTGAGTGGGTGCGTGATCGGGTGCCTGATTGCATATAAGCTATCCTCCACTTAGGGGGTACCGCCTCAAAGTATCTCATCCTCTAATATTCCACTTGGCAGGTAGTCTCTAGCCCATCTGCAACAACCTCTCTAATGGAGTTACTCTTAATTGATCTCAGAAGCCTCTCTACTAACCCCTCTGCTTGTACACATTGCTCTCTAAAACTATTTCACTCTATAGTAAGCTGGGCTATATGTGGGTCAGGAGGTGGTGGTTGTGCTATATGTGTTTGTAGCTCACTAATGGTGGCTTGTGCCTATGCTAGTTTTCTCTGGAGAGCCTGGACCTGTGCCTGAAGTGTGTCAATTTGTCCCTATGATGGAGCCTTGATAGTAATACGTGGTGCTGAAGTACTTGGCTGCTCCACCACTCTAGCTATACAAGGCCTAATCCTGAAGGGTACATCAAAGAACACTCTCCCTCCACCACCTCTGTCATCCCCATCATCATCATCATCAAATTTTTCATCATCCTCCTCCTCATCAGTATACATGGCCACCCCATCCATATCATCCTCTGCTCCAACAGATTGCTCTGCCTATCCCTCTACTTGTGCCCTCGCCTCTGCCTCTGCCTATGGTTTTTGTCATGCTCGCTAGAAGATTGGTCCACCTAATAATGGGGTAGGCTCATCCAGACTAGTCAATCTAGGGAATGGATGAGTATAAAAATATACATCATAATCCTCAATCATATGTGCATTTACCTCTGGATGGATATCCCAAAACTCTGGATGTAACTCAATGTACTTTGCTCTTGTTGCCTCAAGTGTGATGAAGGGACCCCACTCTACAACATCCTCCCGATGTCTGGCATAGTAAGCCACACCGTACGACATCATCTGTACTTTCCCATACTGTCTGAGTACCCGCATAACCAAAAATTGCTCAATGATAAATGGGGTGCAGCCAATCAAGTATCTAGTGATGCCACAGTAGGGCAACTTTGTATCATCCTCTTCCCATGCCTCGCATTCAACATATCATCTCCAGATGATTATATCCATGTCATCTAACACATGCCACCAATACTCTAACTTTCCTAGCATAGGCTAAACAAGGGGACCTGTATATGCATACACATATGGATGGTCAAGTAGATGATCGCTCTTTACAATAGGGCAGGTGATGGCGATGTGCTCCCATGCCCAGATCTGTAGGAGTGTAACTTCGGAAGATATACTCTTCCCATCTGTATATACCACCTGATGAAGATCATGGTATAGATGGGCAAGCATGCAAGATCCCCATGCATATCTAATCTAATGAAGGATCATGTCCTCCAATATCTGACCCCAATCTACTGATAGTCCCTTTGACCTGCAATCAGGACAAAGGAAGCCACCAATGAAACTTGCCAAAACTGACGAAAGTGGGGCATATTTCTCAAGCATATATCTCTCCAAACAATCTCATAACCACCAGCATGAGGATCCTAGAAGACTCATCTCAAATAATTTGTACCTCCAATCTCCTTGTGATCATAGATCACAAGTGCGCCAACCACAGGGATGCCTAAAATCTTGTACACATCCTCTGGTGTAACAGTGATCTCTCCAGTTGACAAGTGAAAAGTATTATGCTCGCTATGCCATCTCTTGGCTAATACAGTCAACAATGCCTTGTTGACTCTATACTGAGGGATCCTGAGAAGGGAACCCAACCCACATCTAATAATGACCCCAATCTCTGGCTGGGTCAATTTGGGAATCATCTCCCACGTACGAAGAAACGTCTCTCTAATTCAGAGGATTTTAAAATCCTCCTATAACATCTATTTAACATTCAATCAGATCATCAGCAAGGAAAATCAATCAATCAGGAAATCACATAGTCATCAAAATTAAATCAACATCAACAACTATACTATTTGTTTTTCAATTCAGAAAGAAAATTTATCAAAATCAACATCTTACTATTTGTTTTCAAGTACGAAGATAAATTTATCAAAATATCATCAAAATCAAGTTAATCTATCCTTGATGCTACTCAAATTCATCAAATCATTTGTCTAATAAAGTAATGAACATCAAGAAATCATCTCAAAGTTTCGGAAACAACAAAATTTCATGGATGCACTAAAACAAACTTTCAAAGCGCTAATTCGACAAATGCACTAAAACAGAGGTCCAAAGTGCTAAACTGTCAATGCATTATTCTATCAAGTGTATGTGCTAGATCATCTAACCAATGCACTATTCTAGCCTCTGTGCTAAATCCCTCAATCTAAGTGCTAATGAAGCATCATATGCACGTGGTTTTCACCTATGCGCTAATCTATCTATCCAATGCGCTATTCTAGCCTATGCACTAGTTTAACATCCATATGCAATAAATTGTTTAATTGATGCACTATCTTGAATGTGTATGTGCTAAACTATGGCTCGTGTGTGCTAAATCATATTTCTATGCGCTAAAACAGAAAATTCAAAATCTAAAAAATCAAAAAATTCAAGCGAAATATACCAAAAATTCACAAAGGAGGATCGTGCAATCTTACCGGAGGTCCGTATGTTGCTGGTCGATGATGATGATGGGTGGCCCACATGAATCTGTGGAGCTCATAGTGGATTGGCATCTCGAATATTCCTCTCGCAGAGCTCTAAAAATCATAAAAGACAATTGTTCTAATGACAATGACTTTTACCTTTTTCCACCTTTTAAGGGGGTAAATAAGGTAAGGTAATTTTTATTTTTAACCACACGACGCACAATTTTGGGAGATAAATCAATGAATCTCCTTCAAATCATTTCAAATCTTTGAATCATAATCACAATCTTCAAACTACGTGATTTATCTCACGAGGGGGCATATAGCATCATCAGTCAATTTTTCAAAGTCAGTGGAAATTTTTTGAAATATAAACTTTTCTTTGAAGCATTGGGTAAAACACATCACTTCAAAGAGGGGAAAAATGTATACATCTAAAAATGGTCATTATAAATCAATTTTGTTAATTAATTAATAATTCTAAAGCCATCTACATATAAATAAATTTAGTTATTTATTTATATCGTTCATTTTTCTAATTCTTCTAACTTAATTAAATAAATAAGTTTATTTATTTATCATCTTCTTCTTCTTAATTAAATTAAATAAATTTCATAATGTATTTATATTAATTATCATATTATTCTAAGTTTGAATTTTTAAATTCAAATAATGGAATATTCCTCTTGATTCCTTCTCTCCACTTAATTAGATATTCTAAAAATATTTAATTAGAAGCTTTTTTCTCTCCACTATAATTAAACATTCTAAAATATTTAATTAGAAACTTTCTTCATTTCATATTTAATTAAGTATTTTATATATTTAATTAAAGCACTTTTTATCATCTCTCACACATAACTAAATATTATTTATTTAATTATGGAAACTTCTAAATTCTTTGTCACATGTAATTAATTAATTTATTTAGTTAAGGATTTATCCTCAACTACTAACTAAATCCTCATAATTGACGTGCACAAATGGCAACTTTCCTTCAATTTTGAATGGAGAAGGTTGTGTAGGAGGAAACATCTCCCATTATTCTCTCAACCTTCCATCTTTCTCTCAACTTCTCAATCTCTCACCATTCATCTTGATAGGTTTGATTTAGACCATCGATCTTTGCCAACTAGATTCTTGCCTCCAAAAATCTATAAATACAACCCTTTTGTGAGTTGAAAAGAATCCTAGATTTTGTGAATTTAGCACAATTACTATAGTTGCATTTGAATCAACATTTTAGCAATCCTTTCAAGCATAGAATTTTAAAGTTCATAGCATTTTAGTTTCATATCATAGCTTAAATCATTTAGCAATGGATATGCATGTTGCATAAACTCGTTCTCTAAGTTGTCATTTTGCCAAAGTTGCTACATACACCAATTGAGAGCTATCAACCTACAACAGATCCTTGGAGATAGAGGACAATGGAACACTATTGAAGGATTTGTTGTTTAGAGTTTGTTTTAATTTAAATTAGTTTCCTATAATCTAATGTTTCATTGGTGTGTTAGTTTAAATTTTTTGTTGTTCCACATATTCTCATACATAGTAGCGTTACCAGAGTAGAAGGTAATGCATGGGTTACATGAAGAGGATAAAATTGATGACTATGCTTTTCCAGCATTCCACAGTGTAGATTAGTGGGGATTTGGAGTTAATAAAGAGAATTGGAAGAGGAAGTATATATAGAAATAGAAAAGCCAACAAATGTAGATAACAAAACTTCAAAGGAAACATTGCAAGTATGGTAGTGCAGAGTTGAGGAGGCTGAACAACTAGAAACTGAGAAAAAAGAAAGTGGAATTGGAAGATGGCATTATGGACACCATGTGTAGGAGCACATGATTCTTAATCACCTGGGAAGTCTAATGCAAGAGCATCTAGGGTCTGAGAGAAATCTTGCATCGATCTGAGTCATTCCACTCAATAATGGGCAAGGTTGTGAGGAGTCATAGGGTTCCAAGTTTTCGTAACTCATGTCACGTAGTTCTAAAGTTCTGAAACCTTCTGATTTAGCAATCCCTTTGTTGTCGCAGTAAGATTCAAAACCTTACAACCACCAACAAAGAGGTTATGAAGTTTGTGTTTTAGGAAATTTAGCAATGTGCGATGGAAGATTGGGAGGTGATCGATAGGGTGGAATTCAATGATGTGTATGACAACTGACGATTGATGATAGGGTGATCAGAGTATGAGTGATGATGTGGACAAGTCGAAAGATTGGCAAAAGTGATTTTCATCGGCGAGACCTTCTAGATGTCTCACCGATGCTCTAATGGAACGATGGATAGAGTGTAAGGTGAACAATGGCGAGAATCAATTGTATCAATGAAAGATAATTGTAGGTTCCTCTAATAGGACGATGAGATGAAATATATGGGGATAGGTTGAGATAAACAATTGATGGCGGTGGATGACGAATGTAGTCACAACACTTGGTGAGGCAATATTCGATGTATTCCACATCATTGTTGTGGAATCCATGTTCATTGGTTGATGATTGGAAGCTACTGATAGCAAGGTAACTGAATGGTCATACTACAACATAGGAGTGAAGAATGACAAGGCCGACATGAAGGAGAAGGCTTGTTGTTGATGATAGAGAGAAGATATATATACCCATTGTAGACATCGAAAAATTGGTATAGGCCTGCGAGTACACATTCAACATAATTTTCTATTTATCCATGGTCATGATTAAATAATGTCAATTATTTAATTACCCTTTCTAATACTATTTCCTCTATTAATTAAAATACCCCTTTTAATTAATTCACTAGTTCATTAATTCATTTATTCAACTATTGATTAATTAAATAAATTACGTTTGTTTAATTATGTCGCTAACTAATGAATTCTTCTTTCATAATTAAATATTTATTATTTAATTAAACCCCCTTTATCCATAATTAAATATTTATTATTTAATTACCCAATTTAACCTTTTCAACTATAATTAAATATTTATTATTTAATTATTCAATTCCACCTTTTGAACAGTCAAATTAAATAAATTATCTTTATTTATTTAATTTAAATCTCTTATTTTTGAATGTTGAATTAAATTAACATTTAATTCATATTTTTATTATTTATGTCACATTCTTCTATCAATCAGTTATCTAATCATTCAATCACCTTTTGACTCAAGATCTATTTTTAGTTCTCCAGTTATCTTCGACTTCAACAGCTGATCATCTCTGCGAGAAGACTCTCTGTCACAACTAGTCAGTTAACTAGTTCTAACTCATATACATGATGTGTTTATTAATTAAATATCTTTATTTAATTAATTAACTTATGTTTTCATTTGAATGCATTATTCTTCGAGTTCTAACTTTGTCTTTGACATTCAAAGTCTATTTCTTCTGTTTTCGACAACTCTTAACTGAAGATTAAGATCTTGAACTCTTGTTCTTGCTATTTTCAAACAGTCTTGACACAAGATTAAGTTGTTGTTCTAACTTAATCTTTATCCTGTTGTCTTTCCTGACTCATGTTCTAACTCACATTCTAACTGACACAAAACTCACATCATATGGCATTCATCGATCTCATTCGTCGATCTCTCTTTTCAATCTAAGCCGATCGTTCGAAAACCCAAAATCTATAAAATGGCCTGTCATTATCATTATTCCTCCTCCCAAAATCATACACTTTTGAGAAGAAACTTATCTTTGATATTTTGCTTATACATTCAACATGGTTATGCTTGCATCAATACTAAAAATATGAGAGCAAGAATACTGAAAAGGCAAAATGGAGAAGGGAAATCGAGATAATTCGAAGGAGTGGACGCATATTCGGTGAGAGCTTTCCAATTGATTTGTTTAGTTTAATTATGTTTACTTTCTTCGTTCTTTGTTTTTTTGATTTAGATTATTTGTTAGTTTAGAATTGATCATTGTAATCTACACAGTTATTAGCATTAATCCCTAGAAAATCTAGGTCTACACCCATCATGAAGAAGAGGTTGAACGAGAAGAGGAGAGAGTTTGTTAGAGAGGTTGGTAATAAGGGAGAGCCGACCTAAAAGAGAGTAGGAAAAGTTGTAGAATCATCTCAGTATTTAACATGAAGAGAGTGAGGCAAGGTAGCCTACAAAGAGAGGCAGAAGCTTAAATGAACCATCTCAAGAATGGTGTGTAGAGAGCTCAAGGGGAAGATCTTAAAAGAGTAGAGTGTGATGTGAAGTGGAACAAGGGATTACCCTGTAGATGTGAAATTATTAATGTAGTCCAGTAGTCTATTCCAAATGAATAAAAGAGATTTATTGACCTGTGTTGTGTCAATCTGTGTGTGTAGTCTAAGTTGGATGCATGATTGGATATCCTGACAAGGCCCTCCAGTCCTGACTGCACTAGTATCCCATTTGATCTTCCTCTTTTTTAATCCTAATAGCTCTCTTTGGTTTGGATCTTCCTAATATTGGGCCAAGCCATCTTGGTATGTGTTGTCTCCAACTTCTCCTAATTCCATCCCACCTTCATTTTTCCCAAACCCCTTGTTTGAGCTACCTTCCTAGATTGATTCTCTATATAGACACCTTCTCAGGCATGCACCTTCATTCACCTCTATTTCCTACTGCCAACTTCCATACTTTGTCAAAATCTCTCAGTTTTTATATATTCCAACTCCCTTTACTATTTCTACCAAAATTTTGGCTTTCATACCTTCTTTTCCATTTATAAAGTCTTCATCTACTCCTAGACACACCCCTAGGGCATCCCCTATCTTCACCATGGTCTCCACATTCTAATATTCCGATGGAAGGTCCACCAATTTAATCCATGTAGGGTATTTTTTAATTGTGTAATTCCAAGGATTGAAGTTTGATTTCCAATTTAGGCAATCAAAGTTATGTCCATTCAAAAAAAGAGGTTTCCCATATACAATTTCTTGCTTTAAATTTTGATCTATGCACTCTATGAGGAAGAAGGAGTTTGGTAATTGATGGATGCTTACTCGATCCTTGAATTTTTTATGCCACCAAGCCTTGATCTCCTCTTTAGGGCATCCTGAACCACACCATTTCATGAACAATGCTTTATCCGTCGACCAAGCTACTCTTGCTTCAATCACTTATGTTGGAATTGAGTATAGCTTACTTCCCCATGACCTTGAGTTGTCTTCTGCATCGAATCCTTTCCATTTTTCTTGGAATTTCCTCCAATTCACTCTTCTTTTGTTCAACTCTTGATCTCTTGAGTTCATTCTTCTACCAAATCCCAAAACCTCTTTGCTTCATTGGTTCATTTTTCCTTCATTCTCTGGATTAGGATTTTTTGAACCTTTCACCTTCTAGACTTTTCTAGTCTATTTCATAATGCCTCTCCCATTACTTCTCCAATTAGAATCTTACGCATCTCCATGGTGCTCTTGTTCCCAAAACCACCCACACCCTTTGTTTCGCATGCTGGACAACTTTCCTCCATCCCTTGTCATCTAGTTGTCTTCCATCCTAGATCATAATCCTTCCTCCATTCATTACTACAAGACCTCCTTCTCACTTGGTTATAGTTTTGCATCATAGGGCCTTCCATCTTGTGGTAATGCAGGTGGCATTTGTCTACCCAAGTTCCATTTGTGAACACCCATTCTGAGGTTTGCCCCCAGCGCGATTCATCCTGCCATCCACCTCTGCATTCTCTCTTAGTCGACTATCCTCCTTAATGTCTCCCTGGTGCCTCCCTTTCACTTCCTCTATAGTTTTTTGCTCAAATTCACCACCTTGTGCTATAATTCATGTTGACATCTATGACACTATAATATAATATTTTAATAATTATAATATTATATTATATTATATTATTATATAATATTAAATACATTATAATATAAATACAATATTATAATATTAATAATATAATATTATAAAATTAATAATATTTAATATTATAATACTAATAATATATAAGATTATATTATAATATTATATAATTATATTACTATATAATAATATAATATAATATTATATAATAATATGATATTATATTATTATATAATATTAAATACATTGTAGTATAAATATAATATTATAATATTAATATTATAATGTATTTAATATTATATTATATAATATAATATAATATAGTGTATCATAATATAATATATTATTATTATATTATATTATAATACAACCCACTCCCTCAATTTGAAATATTTTGTTAATTTTCCACTTTAATATCATATTGTCTAATTTTTATTTGTGTGACTAATTATTTAGTTGTGTTTTTTACGTTTTTTACCCCACAATCAAATTAGTCACTTATGATGATCAAATTAGTCATTTATTTAGTCATTTATAGTTGTGTTGCAAAAAATTAGTAGAATTTAGTCATCTTTAGTTGTTGTGACTAAAATTTTTAGTCACGTAGTCATTTATTTTCCAAATTCTACTAGTGGAAGTTGTTTGGGCCTGAGGCTTTGAAGGCTCCAAAGGAGAAGACAACCGACTTAACCTCTTGTAAGGACACCTTGCATTCCAAAGAATTAATGTCCTAAAGGGAAATCAACTTAGGTATAACCTCTAATAGCGAGTATAGATCATCAAGAGAGGGGTGCTAAAGTTGTTCATCATTTTTTAAGAAGGAGATGGCTTTTGATTCCAAGTCTTCATCTTTAGTGAAAAGGTCCCCATTATCTTTGACAAGGGAGATCCTATTTCTTCTGCTATGTTTAAGAGTCAATTGGTGAAAGAACTTTGTATTCCTATCACCTTCATTCAACCACTACACCCTAGACTTTTGTTTCCAAAAGACCTCCTCTTTCCTAGCAACTGTAAACCATTCATTTCATAATTCCTCTTCTGTAACAATTGTTTCCTCATCAACAACCCCAACCTCCATCTTATCTTCGATAGTTTAAGATCTTGGAGGACATTTTTCTTTATCTAATAGATACTTCCAAACATAATTCTATTCCAACCTTGGACATTAAATATTATTCTTGTAAGTTTTTGAGCTATTTTAAACATAGGGGTATCGTGACATGGAAAATTCCACCACCTCTTGATCAAGTCTTTGAAGTTTGGGTGCAGATTCCACATTTTCTCATATCTAAAGGGGAATGGACCAGACCTCCTTTTTTCCTCCCAATTCAAAATCAAGGCACTATGGTCTAAGGTGGATCTTGGCAAAGCAGAAAGTTGAAGTTTGGCCAAGATATTCCAATCTCCAGAGATCAAAACACTATCCAATTTCACCTAGATAAGATTTTGACCATTACATTTGTTCAACCAAGTGAATTTGGAACCGGAAAGTCCCACATCAAGAAGGCCTTGATTAGAAATGAAATTGGAAAAGTCAAGCATACTATTAGAGAAGTCCTCTAAACCTTTGAGCTTTTTTCAAGGGTATAGGGGAGTATTAAAATCTTTAGCAAGCATCCACTTCTCATTTTGATTGTCAGATAAGAGAATAGACAATGAATCCCACAATTGATTCCTAGCAACCTTAGAGTTAAGAGCATAAATATTGACAAGGTACCACACCAGCCCAGTTCTATTATCTTCAAAAGCAACTTCTAAATTATTTCAGTTAATAAAACCTTCCTTCCCCAATCAATGTATCTAGATTTGAAAGAGTAGTAATTCCTCCTAAATCACATTTGGCATCACAAACGTAGTAATGAACTTTAGGCCAAACATATTTCACCATTTTATCAAAAATCTCCTTTTTCATCTTGGTCTCATATATTAAAAGAACATCATTTTGTAGGTCAACTATATAACTCTTGAGAATATGTTGTTTAAAAGGACTATTAAGTCCCCTTATATTCCACGATAGGATCTTCATGACAAATATTAAAAGGGGCCAACAAAACCTTTCCCTGGTCCAAGGGGAGGAGACTCCCTAATTACTTTTTTACTTTGAACCCATTTGAGAGCTCCTCCAAGGTTCTCTACTTTCCTAAGGCAATATCTCTTGCTTCTTCTCTAAGTCTAACATCCTTATTATCCTCTTTGCCCACTTTTGAATCATTCCCCATATCCATTTTCTTCTTCTTGGTTTTGTCATTCAGTTGAGTCCAGGGGTCTTCATTTGTCTCATTTGTAGAAGGTGAAGAAGGAGCTAACTCTATAAAACCCAAAATAGCCAGTGACTTGCATCTTCACCTATAATGAATCTTGAGGGGTGGATTCCACCTTGTTTAAAGAAACACAAAGGTCCAGACCTTTATCTAAAGCACTAGAATCCATAGGAGAGAGGGGGCTCTCCCCAAGATAGGTTCACCAATAGAGATGATTTAGTCCTCCAGAAGGGAGTGAGTAGCACCAACCAAGGAGACTGACTCGTCTTCTTATTTTTTCTACTTCCATCTCAGGAAGCCCTTTCAGAACCTCCTCCATACCCCAACCCAACTTTTGGGAATAAATTAAAGGAGAGAAAACAACAATCTCCTTATTTTTTAGGAGAGGAATCTTCTTATAAGAGTTGCTGAGATGGCCAAACTTTCAACAAATCTGACAAAGTAGCCTTGCATTCTCATATTCTAGAACTTGGGTCTGAGACCCAAACTTAGACTTAAAGGTGATTGAAGTAGGAAGAACATTGTTAACGGTAATGTTAACACAAATCCTAACAAACACAATCCTAGATCTCTGCAAAGAAACTTTTTCCACTACTAGTAGACTTTTGAAAGTGTTAGCAAATCCCATGAAACTCCTTATTATTCTAGAACTCAAGTGGTAATCCTAGAAGCCTAACCCAAGTAGGAGTAACAAAGCCCAAGTTTTTCGAGGGGTCCAAGCCTAGTTTACATTTACACAATGTTAAAAAAAACTTAAAATTCTTATCCAATACCCAAGGGCCTCCCATAAGAATAGAAAGAAGATCTTCTCGGTTGTAATAAGTTGAACAAGAAATAATCATTTGATATAGTGCTCACACTAGCCTCACCTTTAAGAGTCCAGACCACATCCATCCACCTACAAACCTGGTCAATATTTGGCTTGAAGGATAAAAACCTCCCAACCAATGACATTTGAAGGATAGCAATAGATTCATCCATTATTTCATTTGGAACAAACACTTCCAGACCCTCCACCTCACAACACCACTTCATCTCAAAGGAGGAGAAAAAAACCCTTTTAGAAGTAGAGGAATTTCCCATTAGTTTTTTTGCATATGAGATTTGATTCCTTCTCAGCACTAAGGAACCAGCTTCATGATGGAAACTGATAGTACCATCATCTTGATACTTAACACCCACCACAAAATCATTTGACCTTGAGGATCAAGAAGCTAGAGTTGAGGTGTCAGCATCGTCACCTATCAGAGAGGGCAAAGTCCTAGAAGGGGACACCAACTAGGCCCCCCATCCAAATTTGCCATGGCTACAACAGCAACACGGGAATTTGAAAACCAACACACGTGCACAACAACAGAGGAAAAAATACTTTTTAAAACCCATTATGTTAGTCCATCTCTCAATGTGAGAAAAAATGAAACATGTACAAACAAAATATTAATCAATACTTTAGTAAACAGATGAAACAATGCATTCGTTGATATCATCCTAGATGTATTCCATGATTTAGTTTAATAATTTAAAATAATATAAATTATCTAATTGCAAATCCTTGGAAATAAAAAATATCTTTATCTTTCTCTTTGTCTCCCTCTCGAGCTATATGTCCACCTCTCTCACTATCTCTGCCTCTATATATCTATTTTTTCCTCTATCTATTTATCTATTTTTCACTCTATATACTTCTTTCTACATCCCTCTCTTTATCGCCCTCTCTTTTTCTCTCACTATGATTCTTTGTCTCCCTCTCTATCTCCCTTTATTTTTCTCTTTATCAGTATCTCTTTCTCCAATTCTCTATTTTCCCTAATTTTTGTCATCTCTCCTTTTCTCCCTTCATTTCTATATTCCTTACGCTTCTCTTTCTAGCTATTTCTTTGTCACTTCATCTATCTCCTATTTCTCTCTTTCACTATATGTCTACTCCTCTACATTTCTATCCACTCTCTCCCTCTCTATCCCACTTTCTCTCTTTATATATTTATCTTTCTCTAGATATAAATCTCTCTCTCTCTCAATATATGTATATCTCATCTTTATATTGTTGACTGAAAATGGTTGATTGCAAGCTAATCTCTCTCTCTCTCTCTCTCTCTCTCTCTCTCTCTCTCTCTCTCTCTCTCTCTATATATATATATATATATATATATATATATATATATATATATCGCTCTAAATTACTGCCACAAACTAGAAAATCAAAGTTAGTCTCTCTTTTCTTTAATTTTATCTCCCTTTATATTTCTTCTCTCACACACATCCCCTCTCTCTTCCCCCTCTATCCACATCTCTTTGTCTCTCTTTTTCTCTCTAGAGTGTTGGCACAAAATGACTAATTCAAAATTAATTTCAATTTTCTTTAACTGTTCCTCCTCTCTTCCCTTCTCTCTAACTCCCCCTTCTTTTTCTCTGTTATCTCTCTCCATATATCTTCCTCTTTATCTCAAGTTCCCAACTCTCTCTCTCCATATGTCTTTTTCGCATTCTCTATTTTCCCATTCCTCTTTGACTTCTTATAAGTTAAGAAGTCAAAGTAAATAATATTATATTGAATCTAATAATAATAATTTTATGAATATGATATAGAAATAAAAAATATAATTCAATAAACTATATATGTTAAATATATATTCTGTCCAGAATATATTTTTTTAAGATAAGTTTGTTAGTTGTTAAGATAATGATTGAATGCAATTTTATTGTGGTCTTGCTTGAGGTAAATCATAGTCAAGGTTTATCTCAAAAAATAATTAAATTAGCAATTGAATTTTTATTGGAGAAATAATAAGAAAATAGTTCGAAATATATTCTATTGGAAAAAAATTAAAAAATTAACAATTTCTTTCAATATTTTCAAATATTTTTATAGGAAAAATTTTCATTATAGAAATTTGAAAAGCTTCTAAGAAAATGTTTTTTTATCAACGTTGTGAATCAGAGATCATGATCCATCATCAATAAGATAATCAACTTTTAAACTTTGAAACATTAAAACTCATCATCTTAAGAAGCTTAGCTTTCAAACAATTTTTTCTCTCATGAAAAATATATCAATTAGATGAATCATATTTCTATAATTCTTTAAAATATGATTTGGACAGCTTCTATAAAAAAGTATGTAAATATATTTTATCAACATTTTAGATCACACTTCATGATTCATGATTTTGAAGATTCATTAAATATCATTGATATTTTTTAAATAAATAAATAGACTTCAATAGAACTTGACTAATGTATAATATTAAATATTTTTTTACTATAATACTAAATTTAATATTTGTACAATAAATTATTAACCATAATAAATTTCATTAGAAATAGATAACTTTGTTTATATCTAAATTTTTATGACTAATTAACTAATAATTAAAAAATAAAAAAATTCTATGAGTACACCTTTCATGTCAACATGGGGCTCATTATCAAAGTCATTGGACTTTCCTTGGACGGGGTTTGCATTCCTCGAAAGTTGAAGGGTCATTTTCAAAAGGATATGGATAGGTTCTTAAAGGAGGGTGAAAAAGTTAATTGGTTGTAGAATGGGTTTAACTGTGAAGACCTTTTCGAGGTTTGGAGTAGGATGGCAGAGGTCTTAATGAGGTATGTCACTTTTGAGGGTTGGTTTCAACATTTCCACAACCACATCTTCCCCATGTTGAATCATTTTCGCTATAATGTCAAGATGAATTTTTCCTTTTGGATTATTTCTTCTTTGGAGCAATCTATGAAGGTCGTGCAGGTTAAATGTAAAACCCTTCCCATTCACAAGGGTTAATCTCTCATTTATGCCGCTACCAAGCCACTATATCCCCCTCCACAACCTTTGTGTAAAATAATTCCTTTGTCATTAGAGACCCTGCCAAACCCTTGGAGGGCCCCCTTCCAATCTTTCCTTTGTGTTGACTTCATCCTCCTCTCATATAATTAACAGGGCAAGAGGTAAAACCCCTGCCACTAAGGACCCCACTCTTTACCCTAAAAAAAGTGTTTCATTCTTTGACCCCGCCCCTATTTCTACCTCAAATTATGATTCAGAGAATTTAGACGATGATTTCTAGAAATCCACCCCTATTAACTTCCCCACATACTCCCTTATTTATGAAGATATTTCTGGAATTTCCAAATACCCTATTAATCCCCTCAATCCTCAAAGATCCCCCAACCTTTGTGTTAATTTAAATGGCACCTTTGAAGAACCCCAATTGGATAAAGATATCTATGCACATTGTGTTCCCTTGAAGACTAAACTAAATGATCTCTCAGAGGTCGTCAATGTTCAAAATGATATTCTCAAGTGGTTACTAGTCCAGCTCATCATGACCAAGGAAAAAATTCAAGTGTTGGAGGAGAAGGTTCTTAAGTGGAAGGTGAATTCATTGGGTGAGGTTGATGATGAAGGGAGCCTATTATTTTCGCTCACCAAGTCCTTTGACAAATGGGTGAACTAGGAGAGTGAGACTGAAGAGCTCGGAGTGTTGGTGCGTTCATAGGAAGATAATGTGAAGCTTCAGGAGGAAATTTCCCCCATCTACAGTTTTCAGGATAAAATCTTGAAATGTCTTCAAAATATTTTGGACTTCATCAAGGTGACCGTAAAAAACACTATGGTCATTATCTAGGGTTTTTAGCAAGAACTTTGGAACATTTATGGCAAAAGGGCTAGTGAGGATAGTCAAGATGTTAATCACTCCAAGAAAAAAGGAAAGAAAGGGGGCAGCTCTGCTTTTCCTAGTACTAAGGAGGTCCAGCCCACCAACAAGGGGCCTTTTTCCTTTGAGGATAAACTCCATTTCCTAGCTTAGAAGCAGTGGCAGGCCATTAGTGGACTTAAGCTACTAGGAGACCAGTAGTTGGTCTAGTCTCTTGTTGGTTTTGTTATGTGTTTTGTTTTATTTTTTGTTGTGGGTTTGTTTGTAGCTAGTCCTTTTTTTTGTTTATGGGTGTTTCACTTCTCATGACCCCCCTCGTTGGGCCTCTATGACCATTTTGTAAATGGGTGCAAGCCCTTCCTAAATTTACTCTGATGAAATTTTTAAAATTTAATAACCTACTTACTATCAAAACAAAGATAATTAATCTTAATATTAATTATGATTATATTTAAATATTAGGTTCCATCTATTTAAGCTCATATTGTGTGAAATATCCTACTTAATTTTAAAATGCATACCTAACTTACATTAATCTAGCTAATAGTATTACAATTCCTATCACTATTAGTGTCACTTTGGTTTGCTTATTTTTCCATGAGTGTACAGCTCGACATGTGCAGAGTCTGAGGCTCCATCTTACCTTCTAATATCTACACCACTTTTCTCATGCTTGACATCACTTACTCATCCTTTTCAATGCATGACAACCCAGCAATAGTTTCCTTCTCACCTTCAATACTTTCCCACTCTGTGACACCCTTCTCCACAATGTTAATCATATTTCCCTAGTGAATTTCATTTATGGTCATTCAAATAAGGTAATGATTATTTGGATCTTGTATGTTTAAATCTAAATTTCTTCAACCTTAAATGATTTCTAAGAGTGTCATACATAAACTATACACATCAACCTTGGGAGTGATAGAAATATTGGATATCCATTCTAGAGCCAAATACCCTCTTATTCCTCTTCTTGTGATTAGTACATGATTGAAATATTTTCCTACAAGCTTTCGAAACCCAAAATTTTCCAACTTTGATGAATTATAGTTTGAAATAATCTTCTCGAGCATAACATCATTATGAATGATGCAATATCTATTTAGATGTGAAGTGGGTGAAATTACAAACCTGTGTCACACTTTCAACCAACTAAATAGTTCTTATCAAACTATTCTTGATCGGAAGGTATTTGGCTAAAGACTTTTCTTTTGAAATAAGGTAGCAATGACATGGCATCGAAGTAGCACAGGGTTATTAGGCAGACATGTTTTGATCGAGACCTATTCGATTGAATACCATTCGACTAAAATTGGAAAATATAAAATTAAAAATAAAATTGGGCCTGGCCATTTCTATCGGAGCACTGTGTGGTTCAGGAAAATCCCTATTGATCTGATGTGATTTGACCAAAGCCCATCTGCATTGTTCACCTCACTCACCTACAAGTAGGCTCTCAAACACTCATTTTTTAATTTTCGCATAAATATTATTTAATAGAAAATTACATACCTATCTAATAGAAAAATCCCACATGCTCATGTTCATACAAATATCACCCACCTATCTCTAGTAAGTATCACCTATACTATAACTTAGTAGATCATAAAACACTATTTAAATAGGATCGAGCATTCTTATATAATAACTATAAGTCCACCAAATTCTTTATAGTTAGTGCAATGACTTCAACAAGGTCAAAAACAATTTAAACCAAACCATAAGGTCTCACTATTACCATAAATAACTATATTTTCTTGAACTTCATAATAAGGAACTTGGGTAATTTGGTTGACAAAAAAATCTTGATGGCACCATTGATACTCACACTCTACAAAGTCATATGCTAGCACATTAGGAACCTACCAAAAATATTGCTCCAAAATTATTAATATATTATAATTTATACAATGAAATAGTTCCATTTCCATTGGAAATGATTTGAATTCCCATTAACTACAAACCTTAACACCATGGAGAGTTTTTAATCTATTTATACACAATTTTAACATATCTTATAATATCATATAACAATATTTAGGAAATCTAAAAAATGAGAATGCAAGTTTGTTTTTATGGTTGAATAGATAATTTTTCATTGGTTTGATCATAGCTTTTCAATCATAACTTAGAATCACAACTTATATATTTTTTGGAGGAAAAAAATTGAAATTTGAATGAAATTGCATTTAGAATTTGATAGTACAATTTCAAGCATAATAGAAACTTGATCTTAATTTTCATGAATTTGATTATTCTTGTAAACTTCAAATGTAATGCATAATCTAAATGGGTGAAATATAGGTTTGTAAATTTACAAGTACTTAAAAATGAACATGCATACGCGTTCTATTTTGATGATATAATAATTCAAATCATGACTATACATTGCACAAAATTCATAGATCTTGACCTTTAACTTATTTCTCCATGGTGAAAATGCCTTGGTGTCCTAAATCAAAATCTTCCACTTGTCACCTTTTGTTAACCTAGGTCGCTTACAAGATGTCCTTATGCCTCTTTATGCTAAGAAACGTTTATTTTTTCTTTAAATTGTGAGCTTTCCTCTAAATCCATTTTTAAGTCATCCATTTTCACTTCTTACCCACCTTAGTACTACCATGAGATATGTGCACCAATCTGTGACACAAAAAAGATGGCACTTTTTTTTTTTTTACCTGAAATGACCATTTAGCGAGTGTCGAATTTGGTGTTCGCTATATGGCTCAGAAGATTGAGCCTAAGGCTCAATATTTCAAAATGCAACTTGATGTGCATGTTTTGCACACATGCCCCATTGAAGGAAAGGACCCCCTTTTTTTGGATTCTTCTTTGCTTCTGTCGGCTTGGCTCCCTCTCTAATGCTTCACTTTCACCTTCATTTTTTTACTTTGGGGATAGATTTCCTTTGGATTTGGGATGTTTCCATGATGCCTAATGAACTACCAAAGTTTCTTGAGTTTGGAGGAGTTGAAAAAATTTCACTACGGGTTTTTGTCTATAGGTTATCGTTTGTGAAATTTTGTTGCAATGGTGTTGAACCCTCCAAATTATGCATTCCAAATCTCTGTATTTCAAAAGAGAGGTACAAAATTTAAGTTTTCAGCATCTAGGGCCCATAAATGAATGTTTCCACATGCCCAAAAGGTTTGAGTCAAATTTTCTAAGTGTTTAGACATTGTGGAAATTTCTCTACAGGTTTCCGTCCATGGAAGTTCATTTGTAGAATTACATCCACGGAAGTTTGTTTGTGAAATTTTGTTGCAAACAATGTCGGACCCTCTAGCTTCCGCATTCCAAATTTCCATATTTTTCAAAGTGAGTCAATTCTTAAGGAAATATGTATAGGAACTCTTTCTACCCCTTTTCCCATGTGCTAAATTGAAAAATCTCAAATTTACTAAGTTTTAAGACTTTGTGGAAATTTCTCTGTAGTTTTTCATCCACGGAAGTCCTTCTGTGGAAGTCCATCCACGCAATTCCGTCTGTAGAATGTCGTATGTGAAATGTCATTGTAACATTGTTAGACCCTCCAACTTCCACATTCCAATTTTTTGCATTTTTTGAAAAGGGAAAAATCATTGTGAAGTAGGTCTAGGCACTCTTCTAATGCATCTTCCCATGTGCTTAAATTGATAAAACCCAAAATTGCTAATATTTTTGGCTTTACGGAACTTTTCATGCGAGAAATCATCTTGTGGATGTTGTGGTCCCAAATACTATTTTTACAGCTCAAACTCGTCCAACTTCCCACCTTGCAGCTTCTGCATTCCATTTTTTCGTATTGATCATTTCTTGAAAATTAAAGGCATGTTGTAATCCAAGCCTCGAAACTATTACTTCCCCACATGCCAAAATGGATAAAACTAAAATTTGCTTAGTGTTAAGGCTTTATGGAAATCTCAATGCAGAATGTTGCTGGTGGAATGTCATTTCACCGGCACTAAACCCTCTAGCTTCCGCATTGCTCTAGCCTTCAAAATTGAAATCTCCTCACAATTCAATGGAAAGTTTTTCGAAAATTAAATTTTCTTGATGGACTATAAATTAATAGATTTTGATATTTTAAATTAGGAAAAATTGTCATTTTTGGAGATTTAAATCATGATTTTTATGACATAGGTGCTTTTAAGGATGCTTGGAGAGATAATGGATCAATTCAATTAAAGAACCAACATATGAAGACGTGTCAAGAAGGGAGATTTTAGTTCAAATTGCCAAGGTGGAGATAGGTTTACCAATGGATGCACGTTAGGAGGATGTTACCTAGATATTGAAGGGCCAAGGACTTTCCTGGGAATCCATGATAATGAGCTGGAAATATGATTTTAATAGAAGATAAAAAAAATTATATGGTTTCCAACTAGAAGACAAGATAAGCTATAGGACGAAATTGGCTACAAAAGAAAATAGACTAAAGACAAGATGGCTACCAATTTTATATTAAGAAATATTGTGCCTTCATTGGGTGATGTGAAAACCCTAAGTTGTAATGAATCTGGGCCACTCATTATAAATTAATCTTCGCCATTCAATTGGGTTTTGGAAAACTATAAATAGGGGCTTTCTCCTCATTGCAAAGAGAGATGAGTTGTTGTGTAAAGACACTCTGCAACAATATATAATAAATTAATTGAAGTTAATGGTTTCTTGGTGTGTTGCTCATTGTGTTTGCATGATTTAGCCTCCATGTTTATTTCAGCTTGCTTATTTACTATTTAAGTTCATTTTCAGCTTGTTAGTAAATTTTTAGCTTTAATGGTAGTTGCATGTTACAGTATTTGGTACACTTCTAGCTCATACTTTTAGTAATTTCTTGATGATAAATTATTGTGTAAAGTTAATCTGAGCTATTTTTATTTCTTGCACCTAAGTTCAACTATGTTCATGCTTAGTAGGTGAATGTTGCAGTCTGAAAATCTGCAAAGAACCCTAAAATATTACACTAGTTTTGTGATATTGTAGACTACTTTTGGTTAAGAAAAACTTAGTTTGGGAAGTCTTTCTACTATAATATCTCTCACTGTTTCTATTGTTCATAGATTTAGAGCTAGAATAACTTTCTAAACCCTCACATATTTTTATGATTTGAATTAGTTTAGGATCCCCAACATTACCATCCTGTTAAAATCTTATGATTGAAGTGATTTTTAGCTTGTTGTTCTAAATTTATAGTCACAACATATCCATTTCCAAAACTTTGAAACTAAATCACCGACCCAAAACATCCATGATTTGTGAACCATAAAGGTCCCTTGATTACCAGCAGATCACACATCATCAACTAAATTATTTTTGCATAGTCATGGAGTAAACCGACAAAAGTGGTTAACTATTCGAGTGAGGAAGGAAAAGTTGCAAAATATGACCCCATGTAAAAAAAATAAAAATTTTAGGGTTCGAGCGAACCAAAAAGGGGTTTGCTCAAACCAGGGTTCAAGCAAACTCAATAAATGTCGGCCCCACATTTCTTGTTCAAAAAAATAAAAGAAAATGGCAAAGGAAAGGGGGTTCAAGTTAACCCCCCTTCTCCCCCTCAAGCACCAAAAAGTCCAAAATTTTGCGCTTTGAAGCTCGGGTTGAGGATGAAAACTGGGGAGACTTCATAGACCCAACTAGACAATGGTAGTCCTTGGAACAAGCTATCCAACAAATATAATTTTAATATATTTTGGTTTTATTATATATTTGTTTTTTAGATTTATTAAACATAGGTTATTCACCGAAAAGCAAGCTTTTTCTTCAGCAAATGTGGAAAAATAGCAAATTATCAAAAAAAATTGAAAAATATGAGTGCACCCCTTTCAATCCAACAAAAAAAAATTGAATTTCGATACATACAAAAAAAATTACGTTGTATACAATCTGCCTATGGCTAAATTGAAATTGGTTTGACTTTGAAACTTGATTAAGGAAAAACTATTCAATAAAACACTATGAGACCAATTGGAAGCACTAGATATCATAGTTACAAATCTAAATTAGAAAAAATTAGAATTTTATCCTTTGTGAAAAAATATTTATGTTGTATACAGTGAGTTTCATTCCTTAAAAATGTTGTTTACTAAAAAAAACTAGTTTTCGAAGGAGATGGAAAAGGAAGTGCAATCTGATTCCAAAATTTTTGAAAAAAATATATTTAGAATCTATAGACAATATGTCACAAATCACTAGTTTGAATCATCTTCAAATTCCTCACGGTTTAGCCGCTATAGGTGACCAAAAGTGAAGATTTAGTTTTAAAAAATTATTTCAGTATCCAATTTGGCCAACAATTGTAAACCAGTATTGTGGGATCACCCCATGACCTAACATCCGAGAGACCTTGGGATATTTTTTGCAACTTTTTTGTAGGGAATTATCTTTCAAGAGAGACATTACACTTGTGTTTTGTCTATGTTGAGAAGTGCAAAAATACCCTTCAACAGAATTGGCGCTAGAAGGAGGGTAGATCACAAAAGCTACAAAGCTAGAAATTGAATGTGCCTTCATGTAAAATCTGAGATGTGCTAGATCTTGTTATATGTAGAAAAATTTTAAAAACCAGAAAATACAAACAAAATCTGAGCTAAGATAGAGCAAAAATTTCAAATCAATATTACTCAACTTCAAGAAGATTTGAGTAAAATATTGAAGAAACCATTTCATCAGCTTGCATTATCAGATAATTGCAGAATTCATAACACTTGTAGGCACAATGAATTGGAATGTCTAACCTTTTTGGGTAGAATTGAAATGGCTTTGTAGGGAGAAATCTTCTTCTAGGATGTCTAGAAACCACTAGTTCTTGCAAATTAAGAAGAAGAAATTGTTGATACTGCAGCCAAAGCCTTCGAGGAGCTGATCAAGGAACAACTAAGGAGTGAGGATAGATTAAACCTAGAGGAAGTATTGTTGTCCAAATAGTGTAGGGTGCATAGTTTGCCTCATTTTGAACTAACCTTCTCTTCATGTGTAGACATCATTCATCAAGTTAAAAGTTGTTTAAACCGGATAGAGCATTTGACTCAACTCTCTTCAACCTTAGTAAAATATCGCCACTTGATCCTCTATTAACAAATTCTATCGCCGCACTAGCTTTTTCAAACTATTTATTACTCAATGACACTTCTTTTTTGCAAATTGTGAGAAATGATTTTGAAAACTCTGCCTTTTATCCTTAATTACTCAATGATTTCACCACCAAAATCACATATTCATGATGCTAGCAATTGTACTTTTCTTTTCAATCAGCTGGATCAAGCATCATCATATATCATTAAAAATGATTTAGACTGAATCATGTTAAAAATCACATCAATATTCCTTCAGAGAGGGGGAACCGATAGAATATGCAATGCAAACTCCCCATGAGCCAAGGTAAATTGCCGCAGTTACCAATAGGGCATGTACCAGGATCTAGTACCATGAAATTGTTCTCCACACTTGTTTCCTTTTTCCTCTAAACTGTGGCAATTTTCTTCTTAGATTCATTTGACTTTGCAACTTTCTTTTTATTCTCAAACTTTTTTAGAGCAACATATTTGCATGTGTTAGCATAATGTTTGGGTTGAATACACTTGTAACACCTTTATCCTGACTTTGATGAGTGTATCCTAGGTATGCACTGATTAGCTTTGTGACCATAATCATAGCATAAATAGCAATAACCATGAAAGATATTGTTCATTCCATTCCTTCTTTCCAGATTAGATAATATAATTTTGCGATGACTTACTTTGTGACCAAACTTGTAAAAATAAAAGCATTGAATATCTGATTCCTTCCTTCTACATTCCACAACCTTGTGCCCAAACTTCTTGCATAGAAAACAATGACCATTGAATGATAAGTACCTTTGAGCATTCGGTTGTCTGACCGGAGTTCTTTTTGTAGGTGCATTAGAGTTCTGGACCTTGCTTGTTATAATTGATCTTGCTTCAGCTTCAACTGCTTTGTCTTCATCCTTAGTGTTCTGATTTGATCTTTCACCGGTGAATCCAAGTCCTCCTTTATCCTTGTGACATTTCTGTAGGGACAAAATTTGATCCAAAATTATGCTACTTTCACAAAATCTTCCTTCTATCTTTAGCATTATTAACTCGTGATCTAACTTCTCATTTTCTTCTAATTTTTGTTTGATAGTATTCTTGAAATTTTCTTCAGTCTTTTTCCATTCTTCCAGTTGCTTCTTCAAATCCACAAAAAAATTCCTTTGACTCCTTCAATTCCTGGCTGACCTCTTTGTATCTTGCTTTGAATTTTTGGATTTTCTCCCTTAGCTTTGAGATACAATCATTTTCTTACTTAATATTTTCTTTCAACTCTTCATTTTGATATTTTGAGCTTTCCATATCATCTAACATTATTTATATTTCTTCCTCAAATTGATAATCTCTCGCCATCTATTCTAACTGCCAAGATCTCCCTCAAGCGGTTAAGCTCTATCTGCAAGGGACCAAGCTCTAATACCAATTGTTGAATAGTCTGGATAACTAAGAGGGGGGTGAATCAGTTATCCTAAAACAATTTTCTTTTCTTTATTTAATCTGGAGCAGACTTATACCAATCAAAAAATAATCAAACAGATAAGCACATGAATTCACATAACAACACCAAGCACAATGAACACCAGAATTTACGTGGAAACCTAAGGAGGGAAAAATTAGGGATAATGCTAATTCTCAATTATAAAGCACCAATCAAGGTGACAATAGTTAAGGTGGTTTTTATAAAGGCTCACTACCAAGTTGCTCACTATAGGGTGGCTCACTATCGGTGGGATCACTACCCAAATACAAAACAACAGATTACAAAATAGTCCCACTGGAAAAAGTAAACTGATGAAGTTGCATCTATATATGCATGAATTCAGTTGTGGTTAAGAGCACAAATTCTTTCAATAGTAGATTCTATTAAGAATCTTCAGCACACCTTCCTTCCACAACCTTCACACAAATTTCTGTCAAAATAGATTACTCCTTCCTTCGCACTCTTCTATCTATTCGCACACATCATACAAATTCTATGCATCATATCTTCAATCAAAAAGATGTTCTCTATATATATGCATGTATAAATGTAGAGAAAAATTAAGTCATCCACATAATATCTTCATAGTCTTCTAAGTTGGTCAACCACCATTTGAATTTAGATCACCACAAATCATGTCGACGTGAAGAGTAGGCTTGAAATATTCAATAAGATCTTTCACGCTAACACCGGACCCAAAAGATAGGTTGCACATAACGATCTTACCACATTACCAAGGGACCAGAAATAGGTCATACATAAGATAGCATAATTTCAATTACATGAGTAATATTCTAGAGTTGATGGGAACACCACAACCAAGACCAAATCTTGATTATCATCAATTTTAGTATCAACCAGAGAAACACAATCTGACATACAAAAACCTGTAACATGCTATGTGAAGTTCTAGATGGCAAGGTTACCTAGAGTAAGCTTTGAGTATAGAATCCATCATCAAAGAATTAGTCTTTATTATACTACATCAACTGAATTCAACAAATGTCTCAAAAAGGAATACTTCCATATCTAGATCAAGGATAATATCCACACAACACAACATCATAGCATACGATAGGATAGATCAAGTATGTACATCATCCAAAGCACAACCTTCTGAATCCAAGGTTTTGACATCAATGACAACAATGCTAAATTATCTCAACAACTTCTCAATAATCTCCCCCTTTGGCATTGATGGAAAAACAACAAAAACTCAAAAACACAAAACTCAAAAAACTCCAACTCCAAAAATCCTAAACTCCCCCTTTGTCCAACAATTCAATTCTTCTTTTTGTTTTTGTTTTTGTTTTCATTTTTCTCCCCCTTTTTTCCATCAAAGGAAAAGGGCTAAAATTTGAACATTCAAAAACTCAAGTAAAAATAACACTTTTCACCTGAAAATTTTTCTTGTACCTTTCTCTCACAATTGGAAGAATCCTCTTCCAAGCTAGCACTGTAGAATCCATTCTAGTACACATGCTATCCAATAGAGCCAACAACATATTAAATGAGGATGAATATTCCAGAGGCAAGCACTATCGCTCACAATCTTCTGCATCAAAAAGTATCCTAGAGAGATGATCCAACTGGACCTAAACAATTTCTTTGACCGACCAAAAAGTCCTAACCAAGTCTTCCCTATGTCTCTGAACAATCAATAGCTCCGCTTGCAACTCACCAACTTGCATTCTCTATTTTCCATCTTTGTCTTTGAAGAAATCAAAACTCTTTCCAATATTATTCATCTCAGATTCAATAGCTTCAATTCTGCTTCTAAAATTATCAACAGTTGCGAGCCACCAAAGACAATACTTGTAGATGTCAAACATCTCCTTAATGCATTCTCTTGTCTCAACAATGTGTTTGGATAACTTATGTTTAGATTTGACACATCTCCTCTCAATCATAGCTTTGAACTTATGTCATTCAGGTCTTTCCAGCAACAACTTCTAGGTATGTGTAGGATCATGATGGGCAAAAAAGTGGTGATATGTAAGTGATATGATGGCCCATGTGGCTGATGAAATTTTTTTACCCAAAATTGATGAAACGAAAATGGTTTTTAAAGGATATTCTCATATTTCCACCAATATAATTTATGCTTTACTTTGAATATAATAAATAATTATTATTCATTTTCTATTTGAATTACGACTAAAGTCATGATTGATAGGTTAAATGAAAAACATTTATAGCTTTCAAATGGTATCACATTTTTTGAATATGAAACATGCATCACATACTATGCTTCGCGTACTATAGGATTAAAAATAAAATTGAATTTCATGAATTTTTTACCAAGTTAAGGTGATTAGACATATGAGTTTTTATATTTTTTAAACGTTGTAATAAAAAATTCATAATTAATTATTTACTTGGAAAAAAATTACCAAAAAATATGCATCACATCAGGACATGAGTCCTCTACTTATATCTAAAATATTATCATTTTATTGTGGTTAGGGTGGTTAGACAGACACCTACTTCTTATTTTTTCCATGAAATTTAAGTACTACTGCATTGAAATTTCAAATTTTCACCAAATAGATTTTTTTTTTTAAATATACCTAGTAGTTTAGAAAATACATTCAATTTTCTACATATTCTATTCTTACATATTTTTGAAATAATATATATAACTTATTCAAATTTTTACATCAAGTTGCCTAACTCTGATTTTCTAAATTTTCATCACCACTTAAGGGCCCGTTTTTTCATGATGATCCTACACATACCCTTCTACTAGATTATCTGGTAATGAGTCAGAAACATCTGAAATGGTAATACCCTTTTTGAGCAAATAATCAAACAAGGCATCATCAATCCTAAGCATATCCACTAGAGGGTAGGTACACCACATTTCACCAACCTTTTTCATATCGTGCCTTCATCTAACATCAACCGAATTTCATTTGGATCGAGAGAGTCAAATCCAGGTAGAGATTCTTCTTCCTTCTCCTTCTCTTTTGAGATAGTGATGACATATTATGTGCTAACTTTCCTCCTTTTAGGTTCTGGAGGGGAACCACCAATGACAACCTCCAACTGCTTCTTATCGGAGGAGGAACCCTCCTCAAACTAACTGATGGGCATAGCACTGGACACTATCAAATTGGAGCACATATCCCTCTGGAAGGATGAGAAATATAATTTGCATGCACTTGCTTTTTCCTCCATACATTCCAAATACCTGTAAACTTTCTTTCTGATAGGGATGTCGGACTTCCACTTAACATTCTCTTTTGTCGATAACAAACTCAAAAATTAAAATACCAAACATGTGAGTAGAGACCCAAATCGGAAAGTATAACTCTCAACCAAAGACATTTTGACATTCTCAATTAGGTTTTCCATTACTAGGCTATACAAATCAAACTGCTTGTTTTCCTTCACCTTCATGTGTGCAAGGTATATAGCAATAGCCAAATTAGACCCTTCATGATTTATGAAATAGATTTTATTAGTGATTTTGTAAGAAGCATACCTTACTACAAGATCGACAATGATATTTATCATTAGAGCTCAGGGGTCTTTGTCGAAACCAATAAGTTCCTCCATGTCTCTATATTTCATTATTTTCTTCCCAGGGAGGTCACCAATACTACACAAACCAGTAATATCTTTAATGGCTTCCTTCGTGATCGGATAGGGATTTTCCAAAACAATGCTTCCATCCTTGAATTGACTCAACAAGAACATGATAGACTCCTTGTATGAAAACCAGGTAAATTCTCCCCATAAATCCATACCCAAATTATTTAGGTTTTTTAATTCATATGTCTTCAACCCTAGTTTCGTTTCCTTCATTTTTTGATGATCAAACTCATCCAGCTCAACTCCCTTCAGCCTTAGAAGAATACTGCCACTCGATCCTCTATTAACATATTCCATCATCATGCTAGCTTCTTCAAACTCTTTATCACTCAACGAAACTTCTTCTTATTCTCTTTTACAAACTATGAGAAATGATTTTGAAAACTCCACCTTTTATCCTTAATTACTCATAATGATTTTACCGCCAAAATCACACATTGATGACGCCACCAATTGTACTTCACTTTTCAATCAGCCAGATTCAAGATTCATCATATATGATCATCAACCGGTTCAAACTTAATCATGTTAAAAATCACATCAATATTCCTTTGAAGAGAGGGAACCAACAAGATATGCAATGCAAAAATCCCCTTGAGCCAAGGCAGATTGGCTCAGTTACCAATAGGGCATGTACCAAGATCTGGTACCACGAAATTTTTCTCCACACTTGTTTCCTTTTCCCTCCAAATCGTGATCGTTTTCTTCATAGATTCATTTGACTTTGCAACTTTTGTTTTGTTCTCAGACTTTTCCGGAGTAACATATCTGCATGTGTTAGCATAATGTCTGGGTTGACTACACTTGTAAAATCTTTGTCCTGATTTTACTAAGTGAATCCTAGGTCTACATTGATTAGATTTGTGACCATAACCATAGCATAAATAGCAATAACCATGAAAGATATTGTTCATTCCATTCCTTCTTTCCAAATTAGATAATATACTTTTGTAATGACTTTCTTTATGACCAAACTTGTGATAATTAAAGCATTGAATATTCGGTTCCTTCCTACTTCTACATTCCATAGCCTTGTGTCCAAAATTCTTGCATATAAAACAGTGACCATTGAATGATAAATACCTTTGAGCATTTGGTTTCCTGACCGGAGGTCTTTTTGTTGGTGCATTAGAGTTTCAGACCTTGCTTGTTACAATTGATCTTGCTTCAACTTCAACTGCTTTATCTTCATCCTTAGTGTTCTAATTTGAGCTTTCACCAGTGAATCCAAGTCCTCCTTTATCCTTGTGACATTTTTGTAGGGACATAAGTTGATTCAAAATTATGCTACTTTCACATACTCTTGCTTCTGTCTTAAGCCTTCTTAACTCTTGATCTAACTTCTCATTTTCTTCTGATTTCTGTTTGATGGTATTCTTGAAATTTTCTTCAGTATTTTTCCATTCTTCCAGTTGCTTCTTCAAATCCACAATGTTCTCCTTTGACTCATTCAATTTTAGGTTGACCTCTTTGTGTCTTGCTTTGAATTTCTGGATTTTCTCCCTTAGCTTTGAGATACAATCATTTGCTTCCTTAAGATTTTCTTTCAACTCTTCATTTTCAGATTTTGTGCTTTCCATATCATCTAACATTATCTTCAATTCTTCCTCAAATTGATAAGCTCCTGCCATTTGTTCAAACTGCTAAAATCTCTCTCAAGCGGTAAAGCTTTATCTGCAAGGGACCAAGCTCTTATACCAATTGTTGAACGGTTTGGATAAGTGAGAGGGGGCATGAATCAGTTATCCTAAAACAATTTTCTTTTCTTTATTTAATCTAGAGCAGACTTATATCAATCAGAAAACAATCAAACAGATAAGAACATGAATGCACATAACAACACCAAGCACAATGAACACCAAAATTTACGTGGAAACCCAAGGAGGGAAAAACCATGGAGAATGCTAATTCTCAATTATAAAGCATTAGTTAAGGTGACACCAATTAAGGTAATTTTTACAAAGCCTCACTACCAAGTTTCTCACTGTAGGGTGGCTCACTGCCCAAATAATAGATTACAAAATAGTCTCACTGACAAAAGTGAACTGATGAAGTTGCATCTACAGATGCATGAATTCAGTTATGGTTAAGAGCACATCTTTTTTCCGCAGTAGATCCGATTAAGAATCTTCAGCACATCTTTTGTCCACAGTAGATCCAATTAAGAATCTTCAGCACACCTTCCTTCCACAACCTTCACACAACTTTCTGTCAAAACATATTACTCTTTCCTTCACACTCTTATATCTATTTTCACAAATCATACAACTTCCATGCATCTATATCTTCAATAAAAAATATGTTCTTTATATATATGCATGTATACTCATAGAGAAAAATTAAGTCGGCCACATAATATCTTCATAGTCTTATAAGTCAACCAGCCACCATTTGAATTTAGATCACAAAAAAGCATGTCGGCATGAAGAGAAAGCTTGATATATTCAATAAGATCTTACACGCTAACACCGGACCCAAAAGATAGGTCGCACATATATATCTTCTTACCACATTACCAAGGGACCAAAAATAGACCTCATACATAAGATAGCATAATTTGAATTAAATGAGGTATATTCCAAAGCCGGTGGGAATACCACAACCAAGTCCAAATCTTGATTATCATCAATTTTAGTATCCACCAGAGAAACACAATCTGACATACAAAAACTTGTAACATGCTACATGAAGTTTTGAATGGCAAGGTTACCCAGAGTAAGCTTTGAATACAACAGTCATCATCAAAGAATTAGTCTTCATTATACAGCATCAACTTAATTTAATAGAAGTCCCAAAAAGGAATATTTTCATATTCAGATCAAGGATAATCTCCACACAACGCAACATCGTAGCATACAATAGGATAGATCAAGTTTGTACATCATCTAGAGCACAACCTTTTGGATCCAGGGTTTTGACATTAATGACCACAATGCTAAATTATCTCAACAACTTCTCAACATGATTACCCTGTTTCAATTGTATATGCATCAAGAAATCTTAAGGGGGTGGGTGTCGGTTTGCCTTGTTTGAACATGGTTTATTTTGAATCTCTTCATACATAGCTCAATTTGGGTAGTGTAGTTTTCTTTTTCTTTTTTTCCTGCTTTTTATAGTTTAGGGTGGTTTGTTGTAGGTTTGGTTGCTTTAGTTTAGTTTTCTTTTGGTTTGGTTTTTCCTTTGCTTCTTCGGTTCGAGGTTCCCTCTATTTTGTGTTGGGCATGATTGTGGGCACAACAACAATTTATTTACCTAGGGTTGTTCTAAGTACTTCCTTGAGAAACTCTAATCATGTTTTTAGGATGGATGGTGAAGGTCTTTTTCTAGTGTCAAGTGACCAGGTGGATGTTTGATTCCAAAAGGATAAGTCACTGGTTTAATCTGGTTTTGACATATTCTGAAATCTTATATCTTTCACATAGTTTAAGAATCCTGAGGTCATTGTGGGCTCCTTTGTGAAGTTGAGTTAAGTGAAAAATCTTAAATTCTACTTTAGCGCCACTGTGATTCTCAATCGTGAGTGCAAGATTCACTGGTTCTGGGTTGAAATGAATAGAAAAGAATGAAAAGATGACAAAAAAAATTCAAAAGAAATGAAAGAGAAGAAAAGCAAAGAATGAAAATCAAAAGAAAAATTCAACCTTCAAGAGGATTCGAATAACTCTATCGGGGCTATGGACGTTCGGCTGCTAGTAGAGCAATGTTCAAGAGAGTCACAACAACAACCTCGTCAGGGCTATGGATGCTTGACTGGCAGTGGCAGTGGGGCAATGTCCAGGTTGCTTTTGAAGTAGAATCATTTATGTAGCTTAACTTGATGAAGCTTAAGTTCTTGCAGCAACTTAAGGAGGGAATTAATACATTTGTGCACACTTGGATTTTCAACATACATAAGGTTGGATTAACCAATTGTTTTGATCCTTTGGTTGAGTGTTTCAGTTTGTTTGGCCTAGCATGGAGGTCAGAACCAAAGATTCTAATTTTATGATCCCAATTTTTCATTGAAATTCTCTGGAGCATTCCCCGAGTTGAGTCACCATTTTTTGTGCATGTTTTACACACATGCACCTGCTGAAGGTAGGGGACCCCTTTTTTTTGTTTTTGCTTTGCTTGTCAGCTTGGCCCCCTCCCTTTTGTTTTGCTTTCACCTTGGTTTTTTTATTTTGGGGATAGTTTTCCTTTGGATTTTGGATGTTTCCATGATGCCTAAATGAACTGCCAAGGTTTCACTAAGTTTGGAGGAGTCACAAAAATTTCACTACAGGTTTCCGTCTGTAGGTTGTCATCTACGGGTTTCCATCTACAGGTTTCTGTCCGCGGGTTGCCATTTGTGAAATGTCATTGCAACAATGTTAAACCCTCTATCTTTTTCATTTCAAAAGAGGGGTACAAACTTTAAGTTTTCATCATCTAGGGCCCATAAAATGAATGTTTCCACATGCCCAAAAGGTTTGCTTAATTTTCTAAGTGTTTAAACATTGCAAAAATTTCTCTACGGGTTTTCGTCTGTAGAAGTTCGTCCATGGAAGTCTGCTTGTGAAATACCATTGCAAATGGTGTCATACCCTTTGGCTTCCACATTCCAAATTTTCACATTTTCAAAGTGAGTCAAGTCTTAAGGAAATATGTCTAGGCACTCTTTCTACCCCTTTTCCCATGTGCTAAAATTGAAAAATCTCAAATTTACTAAGTTTTAAGACTTCACAAAAATTTCTCTATGTGTTTTCATCCACGGAAGTTCATCCGTGGATGTCCGTCCATGGAAGTTTGTCTAAGAAAATTTCGTTTGTGAAATGTCATTGCAACGATGCCAAACCCTGTAGCTTTCGCATTCCAATTTTTTGTATTTTTGAAAGGGGCCAAATCATCATGAATTAGGTCTAGGCACTCTTCCAATGCATCTTCTCATGTGCTTAAATTGATAAAAACCCAAAATTGCTAAGAGTTTAAATGGCTCTACAAAACTTTTCATGCGGGAAGTTGCCTTGCAAATGCCATGGTCCCCAATGTCGTTTTTATGGCATAAGCTCATCTGGCTTCCCACCTTGTAGCTTCTACTTTTCGCTTTTCTGCATTGATCATTTCTTGAAAATTTAGGGCATGTTGTAATCCATGCCTCAAAACTATCATTTCCCCACATGCCAAAATGGATAAAACTCAAATTTGATTATTGTTAAAAGGCTTTGCAAAAATCTCGACGCAAAATGTCGCTGGTGGAATGCCATTTCATCAACACCAAACCCTTTGACTTTTGCATTGCTCCGGCCCTCAAAAGTGAAATCTTCTCACAATTCAATGGAATGTTTCCAAAAATAGAAATTTCCAGAATTGGAAAGTTTTTTGAAAATGAAATTTTCTTGATGGACCATAAATTGATAGATTTTAATACTTTAAATGAGGGAAATTTGTCATTTTTGGAGATTTAAACATGATTTTTATGACACGGGTTCTTTTAAGGATGCTTGGAGGGATAATGGATCAATTCATTAAAATAACCAACATGTGAAGATTTTAATTCAAATTGCCAAGGTGGAGATAGATTTACCTATGGATGTGTGTTAGGAGGATGTTACCTAAATATTGAAGGGCCAAGGACTTACCTAGGAATTCATGATGATGAGTTGGAAATATGATTTTAATAGAAGATAAATTTAGTTTATATAGTTTCTAGCTAGACGACAAAATAAGCTACAGGAAAAAATTGGCTACAAGACGAAATAGACTAAAGACAAGATGGTTGCCAATTTTATATTAAGAAATATTGTGCCTTCATTAGGTGATGTGAAAACCCTAAGTTGTAATGAATTTGGGCCACTCATTGTAAATTAATCTAGGCCATTCATTTGGGTTTTGGAAAACTATAAATAGGGGCTTACTCCTCATTTGGAAAGAGGGATGAGTTGTTGTGTAAAGACACTTTGCAGAAATATATAAGAAAAGCATTGAATTTAATGGTTTCTTGGTGTGTTGCTCATTGTGTTTGCATGATTCAGCCTCCATGTTTATTTCAGCTTGCTTATTTATTGTTTAAGTTCATTTCCAGCTTGTTAGTAAATGTTTAGCTTCAATGGTGACTGCATGTTACAATATTTGATGCACTTCTAGCTCATACTTTTATTAATTTATTGATGGTAAATTGTTGTGTAAAGTTAGTTTGAGCTCTTTTTATTTCTTGCACCTAAGTTCAACTATGTTCATGCTTAGTAGGTGAATTTTACAGTCTAAAAATCTACAAAGAACCCTAGAAGATTCACTAGTACATAAACAACAATAAACTACTAAAGAAACTACTAAAAACTGCTTATAAATGACTATAGTTGGTCACATGACCACTAGTATTTTATTGCCAGTCATATATAATGTGACCAGATTGATGACTAAACCGTTTTTAGTCATTTATTAGTTGTCTTCATTGATCGATTTGGTAGTATATTTAGTCATTGATTTAGTCATTCATTGATTTGATATGGTCAATTATTTAGTCACTTTTTTTCCATTGATATATTTAGTCATTGATTTAGTCATTCATTATTGTAATCTGGTCACTTATTTAGTCATTTTTTATTCATTGATATATTTAACTAGTCACTTATTTAGTTGTTGATTTTGTCATTAAGTGTTGTAATCTGGTCACTTATTTAGTCATTTTTTTATTCATTGATATATTTAGTCATTGATTATTGTTAATTGGTCACTTATTTAGTCATTTTTATTCATTGATTTCTATGCATTGGTAGTGTATTTAGTCATTAATTTTAATCTTCATTTGATCAATTTGGTAGTATATTTAGTCATTTTTATTCACTATTCCCTTATTTGTGTGAATTGGTAGTATATTTAGTCAATTAATTATTAATTGATGTCAATTAGTAGTATATTTAGTCATTTTAATTGACTGGTTTGAGGATTTAAGCATAAAACACAGAAATACACATCAATCATCAATTGCACACAATAAGACAGCTATTGAGAAGGCACGATTGGTGAACTTTATTAATAAAAGAAAGGTGTTCTAGCTGTTACAGCTTAGAAATTGAGTATTACAATTGTTATTTTCAGTCACAAGACTAAAACTCTGAGTTACAATATTGCAGAGAAATGATTGCAAGAAAGAAACTTCTCCAAAAAACTTTTGCAAGGATGGAAACACATGCTTGAATCCCTTCAATGCGAGTACATGCCCCTTTCATCTCTTAAGACTTCTACAACTTGGACAATCTTCCTAGAGAAAGCTATAACGTGTAGAATCCAAGGAGAGTGAACTGACAGTGTCTCATATATGAAGCTCTCTCCTTCAATGTAATCAACAGTAACCTAGCTAGAATATTTCCTCCTTTATATGCAATGTGCCATCTAATATGAGCAATAAGGTGCTACCTTTTCTTCCATGAATGAAGTTGTGCCTCAATACAACCAACAAAATTAATATTAGTTTCAATTCAGAAAGAATAAAAGTGCATTGTATATTGCAAGTTTACAAAAGAAAGTCCAAACACAACAGAAAGATAAGTCAATTAAAAAAATGTAGCCTTGTCAACAAATGCCTTAAACAAAGTGTTCAACATAGGCTTGAAATATGCATATTGAACCCTTGATTTCATAACCTTGTTCAAAATTTAAGAAAGGTGATATGCTCAGATTATAGAATGAAGGCTATCAACACTAACCAGACTGGAACAAAATTATCAACAAAAATTTCCTAGAAACCAAGCCCAAGAATGCCATCAGACTTGGACAACAAAAATGTCAACCCTATTTCATGTGTTGTCTCAGTAAAGACCTGCACCATTAAAGAATCCATTTATACATAAATTCCAAATTAAGTTGATGAGAAAATATCTTTGATATCCAACTAAGAAGCCTTAACACCCAAAAATTACTAACATGTTGTTTCACAACAAGTTTCCCAACTGTGACATCATCTTCCCCATTCACTTTACAAGCACCGCCCAATTCAACTTTTGAAGGAACAAACACATAAGGTACTTTCTACAATGGTAATTTTCAAACTAATTATTAATAACAAAACTTAAGGTATCCATTAAACTTGCAAGAAAAAAAATACTTGAACAAATACATAGAAGCATCACCAAATGGTTCAAAACCCATCATCAGTATAAGTCCAAAAATTTGATGTTCTTGTGCAAGTTATTTAGGTTTGTTCTCTTACAATTCATCAAAATTAGAAAAAAGGGTATCAAGTCAGGGGATTTGATCATGGGAATACTTCATAGTTAAAATGGTTTTGTACTATGTCAAACATCATTTCATTAGTTTCAATCTTTCCATTTTATCTATGTGATTATTGCCCTATACAATAAGAATCAAATTGTGTTCATTATATTGGTTTTGATCCCTTCAATCCACCTTTGCAACATCTACATGATTTATAGATTGCCAGTGAATGGTTGAAACATATCAAAGGAAATTGAACCAAAGTCGAGCTCACAAATTAAGGAGTGATTCAGGTATTGCATGGCACATGGAGTTAACCTAAAAAATGTTGCAATGCCCATCTAACATCTTAAAAGGTTGCTATAATATCAAATTTCAAAATGGTACAAGCAAAGAGAAAAAACAATACCTTATCTTTGGCAAATGAAATCAAAGGATCAAGAACGGTAGGAAGATCTGTATTAGTCGCCATAACTATAAACTTTGATGTTCTAAAGTATAATGTCTTGGTTGATACAGCACCCTAAACTCGTTCAGTATTTGCAAAAAAGAAACCGGATATTGATCCACTGCCATATTGGATCTCATAGGATTCTCCTTCACAAACAACAAATGATATATATTAATTGTTTAGCAACTTCCTTAATATCCCCATGTAAGTAGACTAAACTAAGTGAGGTTGAGGGTTTGAAGTAGAGTACCATCTTCTTGGTATGTTCTTGACTTTGATCATGACTTGTATCTTGAATAAAAATAGCAAGCTAGTTGCATAGTAAAATCATTGTTAGAAAAATAATCACAAAATCCTCTTTAATTAAAATAATCCTTCTAGATATTTCAAGACAAGATATTTCAGTTAATTTCTAAGAAAGTTAATTTCACTATCCAAACAGCCATCAATCTATTTATTGTATATAATTTCCTAGAATTCAAAATTTGAATGTAATGAAACCAACCATAATTACCAAAGATTTGACACCAAAATGTAGTAGAAAATGAATTGTTTGACAACAAATGTGTTTTGATAAACCAAATATACCCTTGATATATTGATTTAAATAACAAGGAAAGATCAAACCAGAGACATCAAGGTAACACCCATTAATTCACTTCAATAAACAATTGAAACCAAAATTTGGGCACCAGTTATAACTTCATTCTATTGATCTTCAAAAATATTTTACAATACATTTCAAAATTTTGTCCTAATTGACATGTCAAAAAGTGTCTTGTCAATTACTCACTTTTAACATAAATAAAAAAGTTGTAATTATCGTTGTTTACATAGGATTACAGAAAACTTTAAAATAAATAAAAGATGAGAAGTGAAGATAATTTATCAGATGTTGAATTCCACAGCACTCGCAAGATATGGAAGTCTGTTACTCATCGTAAGGTACCCGTGATCATTCAGATCTGGGAAGCTCCTCTCTCTATGATAGTATCTGCAAGGCTTGGTACTTCACTGCAAGGTATATTCTTCTGGGGGAGCTAGATATGTTTGCTCCCATTGGTACACCATGTAATCATGAGGCCATTTGTACTCCTATATTTTTTTTGTGTTGGCCAGGTGACTCTTCCATTTGTTGTCCAATAACCCTTCAGTATCCATGATAAATTTTGAGTACCAAGTATCCAGTGCAATTATTCCATCAAAGGTTAAATTGAGGTGGTGAATATTTATGTCACCATCCTTCTATATATTATTGAGGTAGTTGGGAACAATTTTTCTAAACTCATGTGTCCAATCCTTGGAGTCTTTTTTTTAATCATCATCCCTCAATATCTTAGGCATGAACCACTGCTTTAGCATGTGAAATGAATTAATTTGTGCCTTGATCTTTTGGTCTTCTGTAGTCATTTATTGAAATTCATTTGTGACCATTCGGACCATTTGCTTAGTAGGATTTAAAGCTGAGGGGGCCTCAACACTCCTTTGTAAAATTCTGCACAAATTCATTAAGATGTGATGTACAAGTTGCTATTTCTTGAATAAGGGGTCCAATATAGGTACATGGGCCTTTATCTAATCAACTTCTTGTGACAAGGAAACATAACATTCATACACATTTTCCAATTTTTCCACAATTACTTTAACCCTATGCTCCAAGATATGTTCCAATACCCTAAGGGTTTCTCTCTTTGCTCTTTCCTTTGTTTCTTCATTACTCTTTTTCAACTTCTCACTTTCTTGTTTTAGCACATTAACTTGTTCAAAATTGATTTCACCTGTATTAGTCTAGATGGCAGGGGACCGATATACTATTAATTTTTTGCTTTGGGAAGGACCTACTCCCTTCAACTACTATTTCAATTTCACGTTTTCTATGAATAACCTATTCATTTCATCATTCATATCAGTTTGTGCTTTCTCATAGTCTTCCAATCTAAGCTCCATAGCTTTAATTGCATCCCTAGTGAACATTGTTGAGTGCATTGTCATAGTAGCTACCTCTAATTTTGATGTACCTTGAAGTGTCTTTACCATGGCAGTCCCTCACATTTCTTTTACAACATCAATCAATCTTAGTTTTTATGTTCTTTTTTGCTTTGTCCAAAAGGCTAGGGTTTCAAGTCTTAGATTGTAACATGTGTCGCTCATTCCCTCATCTAAATTGAATTCAGAAACCAACATGGAATCATCTTGGCTTCTTACTCGATCTAGTAAGAATGTCTTTTTTAACTCCATCCCAAGAATAGTTAGTATATTGCTTTCTAAGACCAATTTTCTTGCTTCTTGGGGGCTAATAGTAATTTCATTAATCCTTGGTTCTTCAAGAGTCAAGGAAACAATATGTTCATGTTGTGAATACTCAGTGCCTATCTTATTAATTTATAGTCTCTCCTCAAATTCTTTTATTTTCATCTTAAACCAAAAATCCTTAAACTCGGGAGTTTGAATAAATTCGTCATCTTCAATAAATCTAAGGGTAGCAATCACCCTTTCATCATCATGCATTTCTCTATCATTATGCCCATGTGCATCCACTCTTTCTTCTAGTTTGTGAGCATCAGTTGCAAGATTAGGTGGTGGTTGATCAACTTCATCATCTTTAAAATTCAAAAGTACATCAGCTACCTCTTCAATATCCCCTACTCCTTTACTTATTGCATATGCCACTAAGGGAGGCACTCCATGTGTCTTCTGCCTTTTAGGACTTGGTTGCTCAGTGGATGCTTTTGATTGTATTGTGGCAGTGTCTAGTAGGGGCTCTGTGATTACAGTACCTCTTGGTTTGATGGGTAGCTTGGAGGGTTTTGAAGACTGGCCCTTAGGTTTCTTTTCTGGTTCAACATATAATCTTTCAAAGTTGTCAATTGTTATGTTCATCATTTTGATAGGATCCTTTTCTTCAACATTGAATCCTTGGAATTGAGTGTCATTTTTCTTCTTCTCCTCCTCAGGCCTCTTTATGATTTCCCACTTCCTCTTCCTCTGAAAAAATTCATTAGGTGTACATCAATTTCTTATTACATCTTCTTCATAATCCATTACAAGGGTAATCCCAGCTTTAGTGAGAAGTGTCTGCTTTATAAAAATTCATATGCCCTTTAGGATCAAAGACCATTTCTCCTTGTGACCTCAATGAATACAGCATCTTTAAATAGTTTTGTTGTTCTTCAAGAGTGCCAAACCCTACAAATAGCTCCTCACATTCAGTTAGGTCAGGGAGGAATGTTCCCTTTTTTGGTCTTTTCATAACACCCATAGACCCTTATTACTGTTTGGTCTACTACGAAGAACCAGTCACTGAAATTGTGAGTGTGTCAATACTTTGGCTCCAATGCTAAAGGTCTTAATACTTGCATGATTTTATTAGGCAATCTTGGTGAAAGATGACCAAGAGCGGCCATGACATTTACTATGAAATCATCATGAAATATTACATAGTCGCTATTTTTACATATTCTATTCCAGATGTAACACCAATTTTGTATAAGAAACGTATTCCCTTTATCATCATCCCAAACACATTCTTTTAGTCTATCTATTTCTATTTTGGTACAATATTAAATGACATGGTAGAGAGTATTTCCTAAAAGTGATAGGAGCTAAGTTTTATCTTACTTGCAAAAATCCCTCATGTAGCCCTTTCTCAATTTCAGTAGCAAAGTCATACTCAATCTTGTCTTCAAGATTTTGTATCCTCATTTCCATCATTATGAGATATGTTGGCATCCTCTCTTCAGCATCTATTCCAAGCACTTGGCATAAAGAAAAATAAGTTCTTTTGAAATATACTTGGAAGTCTTCTATGGTAAATGACTCATTTTAGGAGGGGGAAATAGGTATCCTCCTATTTTTTGCACTCTTTTTCATGTGTAAAGGAAGTTCATCACTCCTGTAGGTTTTTCTCAATCTCTTATAATCCTCCTCACTTATGTCCAAGTCGATCTTAGTGATAGCTTTCTTGTTTAACATAAGACACTCTATAATTGCTTCTTTAGTCAACACCACTAATGGTGAACCATCTAGCATTCTTATAGTCCTAGTAGTCGGGTGGTAATATTGTGCCAATACTTTAATAAACTCAACATCTACAAAGACATTTGGGACTATCAATTTGGCCAAATCTAAGGTCCAAGGATTCGAAACTGGTATCTTCTCAACCCTTTTTTCATAGAAGTACCAAAAATAGATCCCACCTTGAGATACGGATAATTGCGTCTCTAAATCCTTGGGTTGTATCTTTAAACACCGTTTTGGATCCTTTGCCTATAGAATTAGGTAACACATCTAAAATGGATTTTTTCAGGTACCTCTTCCTTGATTTAGAAACTGTGGACTCTTCCTTTTTACTCGCAAGTTGACTTCTTTTGGGTGGCATGATGAATAATTCACTCCTACTTGATTTTTTTAAGTGTCTAATTGTAGAAGAAAAATTAGTTCTTATACACTTGCTACAAACGGTTTCTGTGAACTTACCCAACGAAATAATTGTTGCAGAGTTTCCCCACTTGAACTCCCTTGCCTATGGTACACTGAGCTTTATGAATGATTTCCAAAATTTCATCGAGTCCCAAGTAATATTTGTTGTTTAGCTCACTCACCTCACTATTAATGTCAATTCATGCAAAATATTTTAGAATCTACCCATATTTTGAGTTTGAATACATGCCCTTGATCTTGGGAAATCGAACGGTGTAATCATTTAATGCTTTGATAGCTTGTACCACAATACCTTTCTATCCTTTCAAGACCTCTATGGGGTAGCGTTAGCAGTACTTCCATCCCACACACACCCCTTTGGACTCCCATGAGATGACATGTTAATTATATTCATTGAGTGACTGTTCATCGCTATACCACTCTATCATATTAAGACCATTATGGTGTAGCGGTAGAAGTACCGCCATACCACTCTATCATATCAAGGCCATTGTGGGGTAGCGGTAGAAGTACTACCACCTGCACACACCCCTTTGGACTCCTATGGGATAGTGGATTAATTCTATCGGTTGAGTGATTATTCACCGCCATACTGCAGTGTCACTGTATACCCCTTATAGGGATATGGTTTACTTTAGTTGTTAACATGCTCTCACTGCCACCCTCCAGTATTCATATTTTCTTCCCATGGTATTGTGGTAAGCATTTGTACATTGACCTATATGTCTTGCCATCCTACACATACCTCTATTGACTATTGTGGTAGTGCAGTATTGGATTTTATTATGAATGCAGTATTTTAGATATCATTTTATTGAAAAGATTGAACAATTTTTTAATTTTGCAGTCTCTCAGTTTTAGTTTTCAATGTCAGTCAGACCTAAGAGATCATTTATTTTTTTGCAATGGGGAGGCTTAGTTCACCTAATGTTAAGATATCTATATGTATTATTAAATCATAGATGTTCATTATATGTTTGCATCTAGAAAACATATAGGACATAGAAGAAATTATATTCTAACTAAAAAAAATTAATTTCAATTTTTCAACCAAAGTAAGAAAACTAAGAAGAATGATTGAACCTAACTTTAAATGCACTTCAAATCAATGTGAACATCTTAGGTTTTGTATACAATGTACTAGTAGAATAATGATGATTACATTCATAAATGTATCAGTAAAACAACAGTGAATAAGCATACCTATACCCAGATCTTTATTACATTCAATAATAAATTACACCATACATATAACCAAAGTTTATGTGACAAGCTAACCACTTAAGGTGACAAAACATCATCATAATCATCTGCATTGCCAACAAGATCAGAATCCTGATCACTCGCGTTTGCATCTACTTTATTTTCATCCTCATCCTCATTTGTGACATACAATGCATTCTCTCTCCCAATCTCTTCATTGGTAATCAAAATTTCTTCTTCAAACACTCCATCATCATCTTCATCCACTTCTTTGAATGTTTCTTATAAATTAACATATTTCCCATCAAGCATTATATCAACAACTTCCATGAATTTTCATTTTGAACGAGACTCTGTTTAAATGACATACAACCATCCTAGGCTTCTTACATCATCAATTAGAAATGATTGGTTAATTTGAAGAGGGGAAAATATGACTCATCCATCTTTGATAAAAAATTGTCTTCTATTTGTGTGTACAAATCCATACTCATCAGCACTAACAATAGAATCACAATATATCTTTATGTTGTCTTTTTCTTGCACTATTAATGAATACCATAGGCCCACCAGGGAAAAATTTAAGAAGCCCCCCACTCGGCGAAGGTGTAACATCTTGGTGAATCTTGTAGACTTCCCGATAAAAATATTAATTTTATTGGAAAAAAAATCGTTTTTCGAGAAAAAATAATCCCAATTGGCAAATCTTTTATAATCACTAGAAGTTTGTGGAAAATTGTGGAAAATTGCAAAAAAAATTAAATGAATAAAATATTTTTCATTGGCAATTAAAACCTTTTTTCAAACCAAAAAAAATCCATTGGTGAATTAATCCTATTTTAAAACAAAAAAAATTGTTGGTGATTAAAACTTTTTTTTCAAAGAAAAAAAAAAATCATTCGTGAATTAAACATAACCTCAAACTAATAAAAAAAATCAGTGGCGAAATAAACGGTTATGCCAATAAAACGTCATAGTGTGGTTGGCGAAAATATCAAATTTCGGGACAAATTTTTTGCACATTCAAATTCCTTCATAAAGAGTCTAGAATGCAAACAAGTGTCAACATATTTATTATTTCTGAAGCCAGATGTCAGTGCAAATTAATATAATCCATGACCGTTCGATGAATTTTTTATGGATGGCTATAGTTTCATTCTAGAAGTAAACCTCTCAAGCACTAGACTTGTGAATTGAAACCTCTGGAACAACACTAGAATCGTTATATTTCCATAAATCAATGGTTGAGATTTTATTACTTATTAAATCACTTAGTCATAACAACCAAAATAATATTAAGGAACGATCAAAACCGTCGAAGGAACTATAGCAAGGTGTGAAATATTAAGGAAATATTAAGGAACTAGTGTTAAAGTCTGCGCTACTAAAGGAGCCTTTTAAGCACATGTTTTTTTATAGTTAAATAGTTTCTATATGGAGTAGCACCCTGTGTTAATCAAAAAGAGTTTTTACATTCCTTCATTTCCATAAAACATTACAGACCCAAATATTGAACAGACTGACATGGACACTTATATGGACTACAAACAGACCATCACAAACCGAAATTACCTTCCACAAACACCAAATTATGCATTGTTGCAGCCAGCCTTGCTTTTCTTCTTGGCTTTGATTGCATTTAGAATCACTAGACAATCACCACCGTAGGCACTATGGGCAGGAGGGTTTGCACGTTCCTCCCAGCTCCTAGTGTCATTCACTACCCATTCTTCACTAGTGCCCAACTTCCAATCCTCCTCATTTGAAGACCACCTTTCCTCGTCAAGAGCTTATGCCACCTCAAATTTCTTCACCCAACCCTTCGGCCGGTCTTTGATAATGTCAACCACACGTAGAAGAAATTCAATACACCTTTCAATCTCCCCCCACCAATTTTTGAGAGTTGCATGGTCCAGTGAGCACACCAAGGGAAACTTTGGTACTAACCATTCATTCCCACAAGCCTTGTAGTAGTGTAGCGGCAGAGGGGTCATGAAATTTCCATCGATGTTGTCCAGTGCCGCGTCGATATTTTCCAACAAAGAGTGTTGAAAAATCATTTGGCATAGCTTCTTCCCCCGAGCTTTCATGATACCCATGTACATGAGCATCGCTAGAAACATGGTGGGTATTTTTTAATTCCCCCCTAAGCTTGTGGGTAACCAATAGAAATTTGGGCCCAAAACACCCTTCACCACCTGGAGCATCAGTGGGTGCTTGGACACCTTTATCCCTTTCACTCATTTCTCAATGATTTCACCATGGAAAGCATTTTGTTGCTTTGTGGAATTCAGAAACAGAGGAGTATCCATTGCCCCTTAGTGTTTATCAAGAGCACTAAGCCAATTTGAGACAAATGAGCACAACAACCCCTATTTGTAGCAAAATCTCTCGTAGCCTTATGGAGACTATACCAAGATTCAAGTGGTGAATTAAATGTTTGTTTTAAAAGAGGGACTGCCTAGGAAGAATGTAGGACCAGGGCTTAAAAACTTAAGAACATTTTACACAAAGGATGTAAAGGCCAAACAAGGATAAATTATCAACCTTATAAAATAATTTATGATAGTGTGAAGGATATTCCATGTCTGTAGCTAGATGTCAACCCAAATCAATCTAACCACGAATATTCGATGAATTCTCAATGGACAGCTATAGTTGCATTCAGAAAGTAAATATATGAAGCACTAGACTTGCAAAATGAAACCTCCAGAATAAAACTAGAACTGTTAAATGCGAACATGTGGTGAGATCAAGGCTCATTGCACATCACTCATTCTATCTTTTCAATGCCTCGACATTCTACATTTTATTTAATTGAATTCTCAATCTTTTTAAATAAAGTGTGGTAGCCATACTACGGGTGGTGATTAATGTCATATGAACATCCGAAGTAATTTTTTGGACAGCTCATAGCTCTAATGAAATAATTTTTGTAATGATTTCATATCATTTGAGTGGCACTGGTGATTTTGATAGCTTGTCAGCTTGAGGTACAATTTGCATGTAGCCAGACATCAATCAAATTAAACATTTTAATTATACACGAATCATGATTATCATTATACCTAGGTTGGTAGCGGCACTGGTGGCCCATAAATAGGGATAGTGATAGTGGATAGTGTCATAAGGATTTTCATTTTCTAGGGTTAATAAGGATTCGGGAAGAAGATAATGTGGTATTATTGGGGATACTGTAAATTATCCTACCTCCAGTTATGTAGTTATAGAGTAATCAGTAAAAGACCAATTTCCTTCAAGTTCAGAATGGGTGGAATTGGAAAGAAGTTGATTTGGTTAACTTGACTTCTCAGATAGGTTTTGAAACAGGATGAGGAGCTCTAATGGAGATAAGTGTTATCCCAATGCATGGAAGTTATGTCCAAAATATGGGATCAGATTTACTACTCCTCATCTTGTGCATGACTCTGGTTCTCAAGGAGAATAAGTACATTTTATATCTTCATAGCTCCCATTTCCCTAACATGGTTCGCCTGGAAAGCTCCATGCATTTATTTTCAGAGAAACATTTGTATTACATTGTCACCAACAGAAGCTTGGAATCAATTTGTAAAAGATGGGAGCAGTTTTACGACCCCTCATATTTTCCATGACTCTTGTTCTCAAAGGGGATAAGTACATTTTGTACCTTCATAGCTCCCTTTTCTCCAGCATGATTGGAGCCCCCTTTTCCCCAGCATGGTTCGAAAATCCCTTGAATTTATTTTCAAAGCCACATTTGTATTATGTTGTCACCAACAAAAGCTTGGGATCATGCATTTATTTTTAGAGTTACATTTGTATTAAGTTGTCACCAGCAGAATCTTGGAGATTGGAATCAATTTGTAATCCATTGTCACAAGCAACAACATGGAATAAATTGTGTCTATGTAAAGTGACATATGTTATTTATACAAAATAGGAGCTTGTCTACTCTATAGCTACTCATCTTTAAAAAGATATGTAATAATGTGACATTGTAATTCAGTTGTAATAAAATAAATGGTTGTGTTGTGTTATTCTTTGTTATTCATTTACACTTACAGTAAAGAGTTATTTTTTGAGTTCAGAACTTCAGTGTCTATGAATCTATTCAAATCAGTTTTTTTCCTTTAAGAAATTAAGTATTAACTATTTATGAAATAATTGCATGCAGGCTAAAAATTAAAACATAAAGCAATACAAATGAAAAAATAAAGTTGTCATCAAATTGACAAAAACATTATAAATACTAGAAGTTGTCACTCTTGTTAGGGTTTACTGAAATGTTATTGATTTTTAATTTTTCGTTGACCTTCTCCCCTAGTTCTCGATATCATTATTCATTTTTTTAAGTCCTTTGCAACATTAAGTTACTAGCCCCTTGGCCTTGATGTCAATCCTAGCACACTAAAGTTTAAAACAACTTTAAAACACATGTTTATTGTTTTAAGTTCATATCATAAATTACTCAAATTTCAACCATTCGATGAACATTTGATGTATGGTTGTAGTTGCATTCCGAAATGAAATGCACAGAGCGATAGGCTTGCAAACTTAAACCTCCATAATCACCCTATAACCGTTAGATTTAGAAAGATCAGCGGTTTATAATTTGCAACATGTAGACCTAAGATGTTTCATTCACTTTAATGTTCCAATTTCGAGAAAAAAGGCACTTTGTACTGTTAAGTGTCAAGTGATTTTTTTTAAGTGAGAGGGTCAGCACACAAGGAGATTTTAGTCTTCATATTGATCATTGCAGTGCACCACCCTATTTTGGGTTCCACATTTTCACTTCCAACAAATCCATTCCAATTTCCATGACTGTCAGCATTAATCTTTTCAAGAGTCAGAATCTGGGTAAGTGAAAGAATTCTTGCGGCTATGTTTCATTGTTAAACATTTCTTAAAATCTTATTTTATCAAACTTTGAAGTTTGAGACTTAAGAATTAAGAAAAATTAAGGAGGACTAATAGGTATTAGGGAATTCACAACTTCATATTGTATAAGTATGTCTACCACCAGTACCACTAGAGTAATGTACAATAAAAAAATACATTATGCAGAATTGCTTAAAACCCCAGGTTTCACTAATGGGTACCGTGATATTTATGGTCCTGAAATCTATGGTGGGCATAGCTTAGAACTTAGATTTTCATCTCAAAATAAGGTTGCAAATAAAATGCAAGTTAATAGTATCAGTGCACCGTGGGTAACTAGATTAGGGCGCATGATGTTACATGAGGTTTTCCCTTGCCCAGAATTTATCATGGTTTGTGCCCAAAATTATAATTATAAAAAAAGAGAAATTGTTAATAAAGATAGCAAAGAAGAATTTTTATCCATTAATGCAGAAGAACTTGGAAAAGTGTTGGGATTTACAACTAAAGAATTTTGAAATGTCCACATTGACCTAGAAAAGCTTGCTAGTGATTATGAAGTAGTGGAAGAAAGGGAGAAAAATGCTTTCTTAAATAAAATAGTTTAGGATAGAAACAAATTGAAAGGTGATCATAAGCCTCCTTATGATTTGGATATTTTTAAACCATGGGTTCAGGATACTATTTCTATGTTAGCATTTTTCCTCGGTCTGGATAGTAATTTGGAAGTGGGTGCAAGCCTCCTTGAAATGGTATATAGTATCCATTATGGTGTTCCACATGTCAAATATAGTTTTATTCAGCACATTGTAGAATCCATGCATAAAAAAAAATTAATGATTAAAGGAGGTTCTACCAAGACATTTAGGTTCACAACATACTTGTGCTATCTTTTTCTATTCAAATTTAAAGGAATATTTTAGAGCAGCAAGCTTCAGATTCAGCCCTATAGTAATGCTAAGGAAAAGAAAATGGCTCTAGTGTATGAATGGACCACTAAGTTAAGGATGCATGATTCTTGAAGGAACTACAGTCATTTTGTAGAGTACTTTTTGGCTCCATTGCATCAAGCAATTACAAATACTCCAATGCCTAGATTGCCTATGTCATGTAGAAACTACATTCAACTAGGAAAAGAAATACAATTGGTTGATTGGTACTTAATGGAAGAATATATTATGCTAAGATTTTATGGATCAGGAGTACAGCTTCTAATACATGTGACAGAAAGGGTTTTTGCATTGGAATATGTAAGGTAGATGTAGAGTGTTGATGAACTATACTTTCTCAGTCAGAAAAACAAGACCTTATTTCCTTATTTACCTTTTTCATGTGGAGGGTTCACATTCGAGAGAAAAGCATTTAGTGCGGCACATAATCTTTTGAATTTTTTTTATTTTGATGTTATTTGCCACTGGAAATATGATCCAAGTGACATAATTAAATCAATGATTGTGGCCAATAAGAATGTTACAATTAGAATTCAACATCAAAGTAAACCCTTGCTTGAAAACTTGAGAAACAAGGATTATTGGGATGAGGTCAAAATAGCAATGGAGAAAAGTGTTGCTGAGAATGGTATTTATTTTGAACAATTGTTAGCAGAAATTATGGCATTGCACCGAAAGACAATCAGTACATACAACATTTTTTTATGAAAAAAAGGTGAAAAACTATCTAGTAGAGTAAAAATACCAGGTTCTCTAGAGAAGGAATTTACTAATAAAAATTGGTCACGATCAAAAATTGTTGCCTTTTGGTCTATGAGGAAGGAGCTAGTTGATCAAAGAGCTCTTGTAGAGTATGGAGATAACAAAGAAGATAGAGAGTTTAGCAAATTGTGGAATATAGAGCATCCTGATGGATAGGAAGATAAATAATTTGATGATGAATCTAATGATGATAGGGAAGAACAAATCCATGTAAATTACAAACCCGATTTAAGTGAGGCCACAAAAGAAGCATATACTTTAGGAGTAGCCATAATTGAAAAAATGGATTATGAAGGTGGTCCTTTGGGGTCCCAAAGATAAGGCCCTTGGATGGTAATAGATGTTGAGCATACAAAACCAATTGATAAATCTGACCTTGGGCTTGGAGGTGAAAAATTAGAGCAAGGGCATACAATTCAATTTGTTAGAGCTTCAAATCCTCATCCTCATGGTCAGATACAATCACAACTAGGACACACCCATGGTGGAGAGCTTAGTCCAACTGGCACTGCTACTAGTGGTGATGGTATGGGTAGTAGTACTAGTAGTGGTCAACATGTGCTAAAACAAATTACACACAAGAGGACAACAATACAAGATACCACAGAAACACCAGGTGATCAAGGAATACATAAGAGGCAAGGTATTTTGACAGGTCCAAGTCACACTATCGGTGGATCCACCACAAAGGAGTTATTTCCAGACACTCCCCCATTGCCAGTTAGTGTGGTTGCGACATCATTAGCAACTACAAGTACTCCTATTCCTTTGCCATTCAAGCCTTCCATTATTCTTGTGTCCCCAATCTTTTATTTCATTGAAGAGTTTAAAAAGAAATCAGACTTGTATAAAAAATAAAAGAAGCAATTGATGGAGAGTGTGTATGTTGTAACTTCAAATCCTGCAACAACCATGGTATTACCCACATTTGACACTAATAAATAAATCATGGAGTACATAATTGTTGTTCCCATAGTTCAAAACAAACTAGCAAATCAAATGGATCGATCTGAATACCAGGTGTCTAATTTCAATTGGATTTTTTTGGACTCAAAAATACTGACAAAATTAATGTATCAAAGAAGAAAAATGAATTGGTGTACACATCATTACTAAAACAAGATAGAGGGAAGAAAAGGTTGCAGACTCAAATAGAAAAGTTACAGGAATACCTAGCATATGAGAAAGCAAAGAGGAAAGCAGCAGATAACAAGAGCAATGAATTCGAAAAAAGAATAAAAAGATATGCCTCTACATCAATAAGAAAAGAGGATAAAAAAAATGAGAGAGAAGTGAATAACCTGAAGCAAAGGCTATATGAGAGCAACAAGAAATATGATGAGGAAAAATCCACTTCTGAAAAATTAAGACTAAGCATTGTGAATGGAAATGCACAGTGAGAACAAAAATTGGAGAAAGAGAGAAAAAGAAATGAAAGATTGGACACAGAGTTGATGGAAGCAAAAGAAGAAACTAACTCTTATCAAAATAAGTTATATACATTTTGTAGAGATACAATGAGGCATATGAAACAAAATATTTGGGATGAAATAATGCAGAGGTTTGATCATTTGTGTGACATGTTTCAATTGATTGATGCTATCAAACAACATTATAAGAAGCTCAGCAAATATTTAGTGGACAAAAAAAATGTGGTGGCATTAGAGAAATTTGTAAATCAAGTTATACAAATAGTCTAGAAAGCTAGTGACAATGATTTGAAATCAAAATGGATTACTAATTGGCTACCTCAATGAAGTTGTCATCTATCATTGAAAAGTGTTTGAGAATGCATGAAACAAAGGAAAATTTGCATTTGGCTGCAAACACGACGAAGAAGGTGGATGAAAAGGTAAGGAAATTCATAGAGCTTGGTTTTCTAGAGTCTTTTGACACAAATGAGGGATTCATTAGAAAGGATGATTTCAGAAAGAAGATGGAGGGTGCAAGGAAGATTGATTTGGACCAGTTTCCTTAGAACCCAAATATGGTGAACTATTTGGATTCCATCAGAACACTGATAACCTTGAATATAAAATTGACTGAAGAATACAAGATAGGTTCCAATTACAATCATGAAATGTTAACAAAACTTCAAGTCAAACAACATCAGTTAAAACAAATGGAAATTCCACCACCTAAAGAGTGGAAGTTGTTAGAAAAGGTGATACAGTGATTTGATTTTTGAATCTCTGATAATATGAGTTTCCAAGTTCCAACTCAGCTCTGTGCAGAGTTGCCTTTGGGAAATATATTGCAATTACAATGCCTCTATGTACTCCTTCATGTGAAAATCAATAAAAAATTTCAAATTTAGACTTCAGTAATGTGATGATGTTCAATTATCTGTATTATTTATTTTATCATTTGAAGAAAAATTTTGTGGTTTCAAATACTAGATACACATTAAATGATTGTTAATGTTCATTTTTGTATATGCTACTAATACTATTGTTAAAATGTTATTAAGAATTGATTTGAGTGATGAATCACTGAGTACATGTTCAAGTTTTACTTTTAACACAATTAAAATATGAACTATAAGGTGATGAACTGTTAGTCCATTATATTTACTTCTTAGTAGAGCTTCTAAGTTATGGATTTCCAACTGTTAGCTCATTATATTTACTTCTTGGTAGAGCTTCTAAGTTATGGATGTTGAATTGTTAGCTTCTATTCTATTGGGATTAAAAATCATGCTCAGTACCCACCAACTTACACCTCACCCACATCCCACATACTACAAAAATACACTACATTTCATTTTATGAGTAGCAAAAATTGCAAAGATTTGTGTGACCAGATCCATTTTGTGGCCCACATTACCACTTGATCATATCCATAAATAAATCTAAAACCACATGGTCACATCCCCTATTCTTGAAGAATTCAATACTATCGATATGACAATATTGCATTGAGGGGACTCCCTCACTACTCCAATGATCAACCGATGAAAGCAACCCACAACTCAATATCGGCATAACAATATCCTATCGAGTAGACTCCCAAGGAACTCTCCCTGATATACCGACGATGTCAACAAAGGTGAACACATCGCAGTAACATAAGTGTATCGGTAGAATGAATGTTAGCATTCCCCCGATGGCCTGAACAAAGCATATCAATAGCACTTGAACATATCGGCGGAATATAACATAGTGTCCCACTAATGGGGTGATACAATGTGCAATGTGAGATTTCAACATATGGTGAGAATTATATTGATGGAACAAGAGGCTATTGGGCCAACATAAAGACCAATTCCCCTAATACAATGCTATCGGACTGAAGTCATCAGAGGAAGTGACACCTATCGGTGGAAGATGAACAAGGGCTACCTTGATGACCCGATAAGACCATGAATCGTCAAACACATGATAAGGAAGTATATTAGAGGAATCAGAGCATGTCGGGGAGACATTATCTAGCATCTCTTTGATCACTCGAGAGAAAAAGAGTCCATCGATGGAAGAGGTGGTTATCAATGGAAGGAGAATCATGGTTCCTCTGATGTAGCAATAATGATTATTTCTTGTTGATGTGAAGTCCTAGTGATATCGTCGAGATATGCAAATTAATAATCTTCCATGAATCTCAATGACAAGACTAGAAACAAGTGGAGCATTTATGAGATAGAACTAAGGTGAATTATACTTCAAGTTAAATGTGTATTTGTCATAAAATTTGGAGAAATTCACTAAAAGTGGGAGCAAGAAGGAAAAGCTTGGAATTCGCCATTTTTGGGTAGCTCAAGGCTAGGGAAAGAAAAATTCAAGTACACAAAACCCAGCTAAAAATTTGCTTTCATAAAATCTTGAAGTTTAAATAATGGAGGAAAGCATAGAGAAATTGAAGGCTAAGAAATAGAAAAAAGAAAAAAGATTTCTAAATCAAGACCTAATAGACCAATGCCCTGGGTTGAGGCCAAGACCCAAAAGGAGTGCACAATAAAATCCTTCTATGGATAAGTTATAGGACAAGCATAAAGGTCTGGGAGATGTGTGGACACCATGACAGGGATATGAACTGTTTATGTACCATTATAGGAAACAATATAGGTTTCAACCAATCTACAACCCATGGAGATTGAACCTAGGAAGATTAGTGGTGCCCAATGTGTTTGTCAATACAGAGCTGATTAAAGCTCTTGCCAAAAAATATGACCCCAAAAGAAGGACTATCCAATCACATGATGGGGCTAACATTCTCGTTATTTCTAAAGATCTCATATCTAATGTGTTTCAATTAGAGTGTTCCCTGAATTTTCCATTCACAGTCAAAGACCTCCTGACAGAATATAACCACATGGACACAAGTTATAAAAGATGGAAGCTACCCTTACACAGGCCCAGGGATGAAGGGAACCAGCTTAGAATATTTTCTAGTAATGAAAAAACTCCTTTTCATGAAGATTTATTTGAAGAATATTTTCTGTATACCTATCATTCATCTCGACAAGTGTTAGGAGTAGAGGTTCCACCCCTTATTTCAATTGTGCCAATGGTCTTGGTTGCAGATATACAAAGCAAATATGCTAGACCATTTGACTATGTTGGCTATTTAGCTAATGCCTTGAATCATGGGTTGGAAAGGATCAGAAACAACACTGACAACATTAATTTCAAACAATATTCTATGTTTATGAATTTGATTTTACACGAAGGTCAAGTTAGAGGGTTTTGGGGTGAGGAATTAAGAATAAAGTATGTATATGAGAATGGGAGTTACAAGCCTATACAAATTTGGACTTTGTTATGGGATAGTCAGTATAGTGGATCACATTATCTATACTTTGAATAATATTTTGTGAAGCCATTGATGAAATTGTTGGGACACCCATGTAATTATAACCTGTCCCTAGAGATACAAAGATTCTTGAGACCAAAAGATAAATACCCAAGGAAAAAGTTAAATCATAACTGGGGGGATTGGTTTGCATATTCTGATTGTACTATAATTAGAGTCTATGGGTTCAAAGGAGCCCCACATTCATTGCCAAGGGCAGTCCCAAACAGAACAACTTACTTAGAAACTGTGAGACAAATGGCTAAATTTGATGCCAAGCACCTTAAGGGACACAATAAACAATCCATCATGCCTAGCACTTTATATTTTGGAGATTTCATAGTGGTCACTAGTGAGGGATATGAGGAGATTGATAACAATTTCCACCATACAACTTACCTTTGGGTGATGAAAGAAATAAATTTGATATAGAGAATTTTATTCACAAAGAAAGGTTGTCACGAGGATTATCAGGATATGAACATCATTTCTCAGTTGATGATGTAATGAAAAATTATGATGAGGCCTCTACCAAAAACAAGATGACTGCATATAACAAAATTGTGCTTGCTAAGACATGGAAGAGGGGCAATATCCCATCTTATTCAAGAACACTCGATGAAATGCAAGATGCTTTGGAAAGAATTGAGCAACTTATCACTCATGTAGATTTTCTAGTAAAAGATGTACCCCCGGTTATTTTTGAAGCACCACAAACAATTTATTTGGAAATGCAGGTTGAAAACATAGAGCCTCTTGATCACATTACTTCACAGCCCACTCCTGAGGTCAGCTTCTTTGCAAATACAACCATGAGTGAAGGAGATGAAGAGGAGAGTGATGAAGAGAATGACGAGGTCGAATAGATAAGTGCCCCTACAGTTGCACAATATGAGCCCTCTCAGGAACATAATATTGTCAAGTTTGAGGCATCAAATGAGATTTTTGATGATGTGAGAGTCAAGACTAGGCAAAAATTTATCTCTGATAGTGACTTTGTTAAAATTTATGATTTTAAATCATTCATTTATGAGCATAAAGGAAAAATGCTAAGACAAAAAATGAAAGACAACACTCCTAAACAAGAAGCATCCACTCTAGAAGAATTAAGGAAAGATATAGACAAAGAGTTGGAGTCCATCACCCTCGAAAGGGGGAGAGTATTGCTTCAAGAGGCTAGAGTGTTACTCTTACCAAGATGGGACATCATTGTTGCAATAGTGTTTGACAGTTTTAGGAAGAGAGGGGATAAAACAATGCACCTAATAGAAGAGGCAAGTGATAAGATGTATTCAAGATCTGGGTACAAACCAAATGAATCCACCTTGTTAATTTGGTCATTATACCCTCAAGAGAAAAATCCTACTATAATTAGTAATCCAAATCAAGTGTTTGGACATATCTTGGTTCACAGTGTAGGGGATACTAACCCTATTGAAACAGCTGAGTTAAATATCAATGTGGCAAAGTTCACTAAAGAACAAATTGAAAATTTGATCAAAGAAAATGATAGATTAAGGAAATGGAAAGTTACATGGATAGAACACCCTCCTCCTCCACACTAGAATTATATTCCCCGTGGCTCGAGAAAGACAAAAGAGTGTTGGATGCATTGGAATATGTAGCCTGCTGGAAGAATTGTCACCAGAAGTCCCAAAATAAATGCAAGGAGTTGGAAACAGAGATAAAAGCCACTAAATATAATATGGTGTTAGAGATAATCAAGGAGATATTTAACAAAATGATGGGTCGTGTTGATGAATACTAGGAATTGTTCAAACACACTCGACACTTGTGGAGAATGAAAGGTTACAAGGGCAGATGATGAGAAAAGAGAGGAGCTTTTGAATAAGAAAGTCATGAAAGGTCAAACACTGCAAACTTACAACAAGTTGGTGGAATCACATAATGGGTACCACAACAGGCTTAAAGAGGACCTCAACTACTTTGATTTTCCCCCTTCACTCCATGACAGCCTCGGCAATCCTAGGGAGCAAGATGATTGGAAGGAGGAGCTCACTATGTTTCTACATGCTACATTGCAAGCAATTAATGATGAAGAAATGATATTGCAGAATACTCATAGGAAAATTGAAAAATTGGCATATATGAAGTATGACATGAAAGGTGCGACTGTAAATGTGGAAACATATGTTGATGAGAAATACATGCATCATCTCTTTTCCATCAACTTGTTCATCAACCAAACAAGAGATGCATCAGATACAATAGAAAAACCACCAGAATGTGAAAGCCATCCAGCACCATAAGGGGAGTACACTTTGCAGGTGGTGCAATATCATGGAGTAGGAGCCTTGAACAAATTTTGAGTGGTCACGGGTGTCTATTGAAGATTAACAGATCGGTGCATTCACTTGCAGAATTTGTGTGTGTTCAATTATGTTAATTTTTTAGTTATCAAACATCGTTCCTTTTTGTAAACGGGTCTATAGCTTGTTGCCTCTCATATATAAAGAGAGACCAAGACTCAATTGAAGATATATCATTCCATTTTCATTAGAGTAGGCATTAGTAAGAAGATAGATTGCACACATCCGCCCACTTCATCTCATATCAAAACTTTTGTTATAATGCATATCATTTGAAGAGCAATACAATGGAGAAGGTTATGTGTAATTATTGATTTTCTTTCAAGTGTTGAGATGTTGAATGGATCTACATGCTTATATGTTATTTGGCTATCTCCAAAGTGGTTTTCTTATACTATTCAAATTAAGTGTGTGAAAATACATTTAACAAGTGTCAATACACATTTTTTGTAATTGTGTAATGTTGTCAACTAGTTTTTGTGTAAAGAAGAATTAAAATTCCTTTTAAGAGATCAAATTTAATGTCACAATTTCATGGAATGCAATATAAAATATTATCGACTATAGTTTGGAATATGATTCATGAAGTGTAATATAAAATAAAATATCATGAAGTGTAATGATTCACAATTTATTTGAATACAATATAAAATATCATCAACTATAGTTTGGAATATGATTCATGAAGTGCAATATAAAATAATATATCATAAAAGTGCAATGATTCACAATTTCAATGTTCATTGAATACAATATAAAATATCATCAACTACAGTTTGGACTTTGGAAAAATGGAAACCGATTCATGAAGTGCAGTATAAATACCTAAAAGCTACTAATTCTCTTCCATTTCCCAAATGGAGTTAGGGTCCTTAAACTGACGCTCATCTTGAGATAAATTAAAAGAGTCATCTTGAATTTGAGTCTGCTCTTCATTTTCTTCAACCCATGTCTCAAATTCAACATTCATTGTGTGATTTGTGTCAATGTCATTTGTCCCAATCCCACTGCCACTGCCACTGCCACCAATACCAACATTTGGATTTGGAGTGTCTATGTTGCACAACCCGGTCCCTCTTCTTTCACATGTGGACCTCCGGATTGCGAGCTCCCTTTGTAAAGGAAATTTTTTGACATTATACGTAGTTCCTTTCATCCTCAAGAAATTTTCCAAATTCTTGTATAATTTGTTTCTTAACTTTGATTTCAAAAACCCCAATGTACTAAAAAATCTCTCATCCTCCACTGATCCCAATATCATTGTTTGACATAAATGGCAAGTTTGAAATATTCTAATATCGAGTCACGCAACATTTCACTCTGACCTAAGTTTGTCCAAACCTTTTTTTATTGATCCCGGTTCAAAGGCCTTCTCCTTGCCCATGTATTTATACTGGTCCTTCATAGTTGTTTTAAAACTCCTACATTGTTGTCTAAGCTTATTTTCATTTAAAATTCCTTTTATTTTCTGCTCATTATATGTTACCTTTTTCAAAAATTATTCAATCAAGATTTTTACTTTATCATGAAAATATTTTGGGTTATCTCGGTTTACCCAAAATTGAGCATACACAATACCCATGGCTTCAAGTATTTCATGTCGAGGGAATCTTTCACGAATCTCTGAGGAAAGAGATTTTGCAATTTCCTTCAAATTAGCACTAACAGATTTAACAATGTCATTAAAATCTTCCTCGTTAACAACTACTTCTCTACTAGAGTGTTTGGTTGTCTTAGAATGGTACATTGGTATTTCATATCCACCTACATAGATACATAAGTGCCTACTTGCATTAAACTGTAAATAATTATCAGGATTATTCAAATTAGTAATTTTCCACCACATGAAATAATTTGCGCTTTCTTGTGTTAGATCTAGATATAGATTATTGAGGGCCAAGCATGTATGTTTACGTAGATTGGTATATTCATAAATATACATAATTCTATCTTGGGCTTTCTTCACAAGATTTTTCATCACATCCAACATGGGGAGAAGACTAGCTAAATTCAAGTGTGTCTCTATATCGCTTAACCTATGTAAGAGGTCAGGAGCTTTGTCTACTGTGTTGTGATGCTCGTACATCACTCCAATCAAGGATTGATATTCTGAAAGAAATCATTGCACTGGTCCATGCAGGGAGATCCATCTCATATCGACATCCTTGAGAAGCTTGTTTCCTGGTGTTTTTCCCTCAACAAAATGTTAAAATTCTTGGAAATGTTTGGGACTTCGGCAAAAGTATGTGTGAATCTCGCAAACTAGATTTTCAACTTTTGATACTATAGGAAACTTGCTTACAATTTTGAATGCTAAATTCATTTTGTGGGCCATGCAGTAAATTCCAAGCATGTATGGTGCACATGTAGTTTGTAACTTTGTGCAAACACCACTCCTTTGACCTTGCATCACTGTAGCTCCTACACACACCAACTTTTTGGCAATTGTCAACTCATCCATGAATGCAATTTCATTCAAATATTTCTTGACTAGTTCAAATAGATTTTGTGATGTTGAACAATCCTTCATTTTATGAACACAAATAATATGATCTTGGAAAACATGTTATTCTACAGTAGGGTAAGTGCACCAATCTGTGACACAATTTTGGCTCTTAAGATGCCACTTTTTTTTTTAAATCAGAAAAATCTGATTTGCACGAGAAAATGAAGATAGTTACACTCAAAATTTCAAGATGCAGCAAGAACAAAAGTTGAAGTGCTCCAAGTCTAGTTTCTAAGCTACTATTTTTTTTTTGAAATTAATGAATATTAAGGGTCTCAAAAGTCGGGGGCCAAAATAGGTCCTTTTTTTACCAAAAAAAATAACATAGAGCCTGCGGGCTCCCCCCTTTTTGATTAACGTTTTTTTAGAATTTCTAAAATCCCAATAGTGAGAAATTAGCTAACACCATGTAGTTTATCCTTGTTCTTTTGAATAATTTTTTTAATGAATATATAATATTTTATGAATTTTCAAAGTGGACACATCCTGAAAATCTGAAATTTGAGTGTGCTCCCCCCCAATTTTTTTGCAAACTAATCGAAAATTGATTTGTTTATTTTTCATCATGTGTAGAATGGAGTCTAGTTTCAAAAAATGTAATTTATTTCACGTTCCGATGAACAAGTAAAAATCTATCCTAAACCTAGCACATGTTGGTTTTTGACCAAAAACGAAGGCATTTACAATAGAAGCCATGGATCAAAACCTTAACTAAATCAAAAGGAAAAAATAATTATATATTTATATAGCTAAGAGAGATTTTGACACTATCACAGTTTTTTTATAAACTTGCATTGAAAGACATGCAAATTTTGATGGGGAGTACGGACGAAAATATGAAGAAATTTTGCACCCTTTCAAAAAACCACATCATTTTCATGAAATGGTTGTCCAAACCTTTGGGTCGAATGCCCAATGCAAAATCAACCCATAGGGTTGGTATTTCCCAATGCAACTTATTTGGTTTGAGCCAAATGGGCTGCTTCATTTGGCATGTGCCAAATGTCATGAATGGCTTCTGGAATTCATTTTTGTAAGCTCTTTGATTTTCTCTTTCTCTGTTGGGGAAACTATATACATGAAATAAAAATTTAAGTATAAGTTGACATTTACATATGGACATTTACTTTCTTATACTTTAAGTTATATTTCATGTATATATAGGCAGGATGATTGAGAGTGGTTTCAAATCTCTAGGAGTTATAATGCAAATTCTAGTTTTTGGAAGATCTTAAAAATTTTAGACTTAGTCAAATTTCAGTAATCAACATGTCAAATTTCAATAATCAGGAGGTCAAATTTTATCTTTCTCTCTCTATCTCACTCATTTTCATCTCTTATTCTCTAGACCTCTCTCTCACACACTATTTGCATCCCTTTATCTAACAATATCTTCCTAGATCTCAAGAACTATGTCTCTACATGTCCATCTCTCTCTCCTTCCCTCTCCAATATCTATCTCCCTCCATCCTTCCCTCTCTACATTTATCTATCTCCCATCCCTCTCCTTTTATCTCTATATATCTCTCTCTACTCTCTATATCACCTCTCTCTATACCTACCTATCCCTCTCTCCCTCTCTCTCCCCTCTTTCTCTCTCTCCTTCCCTCTCTACTCTCTATCTTGCCATTCTCTCTCTCCTTCCCTCTCTAGTTC
>CM021104.1:210399289-210457992 GCA_007115665.2 Sequoiadendron giganteum | reverse complement strand
ATAGGCACCCTAGGCACTAGTGTCCCAAACCTATTTTTCAAAAATTAAAGTCAAGGGTAAAATATTAAATAAGAGAATTTGTTTTGTACACACAATTTGTCAGTAATTGTTTAAAATGGGCCACAAAATGCAAATTAAATGCTTAATTAGGTCCAATAGCTTAAGGGGAAGAAAACCTAGTGTGAAATTTTCAAGGGTGACAATTTATGACGCTATATTTAGCCCCCACTTTAGTGAGAGTATGACCTTACACTTAAACTCACACTAAAGTAGAAAATATATGTCAAGAGGGGTCTAATTGTCTAAATGTTGAAAAATAGGATGACTATGAATCTAGGGGGAGTGTGCAAGCCCCCAAGATTCAAGATCACATGGTAAACCAACATAAGCACAAAGGAACACACATGTATGTAATGTAGTAAAACAACATACATAAATGTACACAATGTCAAAATAAAATGCAAAAGGAGGGTATGGATAATTGCATGGACTAGCAAACTCTGTTATTCTAGGATCCACACCCAAAGGCATTCATGACTCATGAGCTAACAAAGTATGATATTTTCTAGGTGAATCACAAATAGAAGGCAACATAGACTAGTGAAGTTCGATATTCACTAGATGAGCCCCTAAGACAAAGTAGAAAAATGAGAAACACACAAAGTCTAGTGAAGTCTAATATTCACTAGGTGTGTGCCTATAACAATGCAAAGAATTATACTCCCTAACAATTCTGATAAGGTGCTACAAAAATCCTATGCCAACACAACACTAAGTTCAACATGTATGAACAAAGTGAAACAAGAAAATGCTAATGTCTACACATCACTAAGTCCAATGCATGTAAACAAAGTGAGGAAAAAATGCTAATGCCAATGCATCACTAATTCCAATGCATGTGAACAAAGTGAAGAAAATAATGACAATGTATGCTCCCACCTTAAAAAAATTGCTAAACACCATATTGTGAGCAATTTCTTTAAGGTAGATAAATGATAAATGTCATGCGATAAAAGACATGAGAGCTTATTTAGAAAGCCCTATGCCAATGATATGTTTCCAAATAAAGCTACATCATGATAAGGGGTTGCCCCCAAATGGAATACAACAACCAAAGGATGAACACATAAGGGGTCCAGGATCCAAGGTTAGTATATGTATTTGTTAGACAATGATATAATAGTCCTTGGAATTGACATCATTCTCGGAGTACTTATGGAACAACGAACATAATGGAAGAATTACACATAGAGAGAGAGAGAGAACAAACAAAATTTTGGGTCAACATGAAAGGGACCTAAATGTCTCAACACCTTGCATTGTCCCCAAAAGGAAAACATGGGACAAAAATAAAAGATAAATTATTTTACAACATAAAGAAGAATGGGGATACAAATAGAAGAATGTCATGACAGATTCATTTCCCTTGTATCCTTGCACTAACGAAGCAACAAGGGTCATCCAAAGAAAACTCATAAACACAAAGACACACCAAGCAACACAACATGAGAGGTCACATCACGTGCAAGAAAACACAAATAAAACATAAAGAAAAAATAAAAGGAGTATCGCACATGCGAGTCGATCTAAAGAAAATCATCTACATCTCAATCTTTCTTATCATATATAGGGAAGACAAACAACTAGCCAAAGGGACTACAACAAGTGCCATACTAGGAGCATTGCCAGGTTCAACACATAGTGGGTCACTCTCATTAGGAGGATCATCATGGTTGACCCCATCTAAAATCATTGACTTTGAAAATATTAAATTGAGCTCAATATGCACTTATTCATCAATTTTATCAATTTCATCTTCATCATCCAAATTTATCACCATGTGAGGTTTAATGGCAATGTTAGTTGCATGTTCTTGTTCAATTTTTTGTTTTGATGAAAGTTGTAGTTCTTCTTGATTCGTTTACATAGGTGTTTGATTGTTAGGTAACGTTTTATTATTTTCTTCCAACTAATGGGCAATAACATGACGTCTTCGCCTACGCTCTTTAGCATTTTTGTTTCTTCTTGTTCGATTTTCAATTTGTGAAGGTGTAAGGGTGGGTCTCTCAACCATCGATCTCTTTTCTTCCTTTAAGGGATGAACTGAAGGGACCAAAAAGTGTGGGGAAACTGTTGTCTCTTTAGGTTTATACACTTGCTTTATTTTTGGAGGAACTACAACATATTTTCCTTGGTTACTTTGGAAAAAAAATATTTTATATGTAGGTCCATCCACAACAAGTGGGGGAGGAGGAACAACCATAGACCTATCATTCCCAAGAATATTTCTAAAGGATAATTTCATGATGCACTTTGCCTTAAACTTTTGATATGACCTGAAAAATAAGTCTTAATGATGTTTATCTGGTTCCATACGTTGAGGCCAAAATAAATCCAAGAAAAAATTACCACGAGAAGATAAAGGATTAAACCCACTTGATGCACTGTAAATATTTGGTCTTCGAATGGGAACCTTATGCACTTGTGGATAACCGATAGGATGACATTCATGGAGCATAGCCATGGATAGCCTAACTTCACAAAGAATTAGTCCAGCATCGGGATGATAGAGAATGATAAATCTGTTTTTTTGGTCCAACTTAAAGAGGAAGAGTGATTGAACCTATCGTAGGGAAAGAAAAACTATCATGAGTTTTCAACCATTCTTTCGATTGTTCATAAGATTCTTGATAAAGCTCATGCACATACAAGAACTCCTCAGTGATCACATTCTCTATGCACACAGGATCAATGAGTATTCCTTGTGTAGGTTTGTCATTGATACGTCTAGCAATATAGAGAGGACCACCAAGCACATGTATGGATGTGTCAATATGGGTGAAAGCGATTTCGGGTAAAAAAGTGGTTTAGCCCTTACAAGGTTGAACATCTATTAAAGCAATCATACTATCTACGAAATTTTCATCATCATTCTTATCATCACAAGTTTGCACAAATTTGGATGCATGATTTGGCATAGGATTTGTAAAAAATTGCAATTTTTTTATTTGGAGGGGCAATAGACAAATTGTTTCCTTTGTCATTAACAAAACCCAACTAAATGTGATTAGAGTTAATAAGGTCTTGAATTTGATTTTTAAGATATATACATCGCTCTATATCATGTCCAGGTGTGTGATGATATTGATGAAAGGATTTTGTGTTAAATTTTGGAGATAAAAGTTTTTTTTTTTTTTTTGCGTTAAACTTTGGATTATGTTTTTGCTCAAAAGTTGCAACATGATTGAATGAATGGAATCAAGAAGTTGTGTGAATTGTCTATCTCTTGATCTAAATTTATAGGGAGTTGAACTTATGGTTGCAACTTGTGGTTGAATGTGGTTGGTTGTTTGAGGTGTGTTTATCTAAATAAATTTCTTGTTTTTTTCTTTTTGAACGATTGATAGTTGTGTTGAGGTATGGATTTGGATTTCTTAGTAGGAGTCGATGAAGACACTTCTTCATTCTGACTAATCACATTTTGATACTCGTGAAGATCCATTCACAAGTGTGTAAAGCATGGATATCCCACCAATAGGATCTTATACCTAATGTTGGGTTGTAAATTCTCAATGAAAAGTCTTTGAAGATTCTAATCAAGAAGAGTAAGATTGATTTGTGAGTATAGTAACTGATATCATCCTATTAAGTATGTCACCTTTTCATGTTTTCCTTATTTTTACCTCACTAAATCAATTCATGTAATTTATGGACCTATGTTTGCTTGGAAATGTTGTAGGAATGCATCAACAAGTTCATTGAATGAATGAATAAAATTATTCGACAATGAGAAAAATCATTACAAGGTCGTGTCTTTCAATAGCTTAGGAAATAGTTTAGATAGGAGCTTATCTTCAAAGATGAAGTCACTACACAAATCCATATAAGCTGATATGTGACTATTAGGATCTCCTTTACCGTTATACTTCTCAAACCTAGGAATTTATGTGTTTAGCAGCATGGTTATTTTTAAAATTTCAAGTAACAAAGGGCTCCTTTTGATATATTCTGATGGTTTTCCATTTTGATCTTGGTTCAAAGTGGATATTTTTTGCTAGAGTGAGGTTAATTTTTGCAAAAAAAAATTGCCAACTAAGTCATTGTTTGACATGTTTTGGGAATATGGTGAATATGGTGGGATTGTTTAAGTGCTTGGTGGACTACTATGTTGCAAGTTTATATGAGGTGATGAATAATCAGGTGTCACATGTGAGGTCATGAAACTAAAAGGATGCCCACTAGAGAACCCTAAGGTTGGAGTTATGCCATTTGTTTTTTGTATTGTTGAAGCTACAGTTGGCAATGTGTATGTAGGAATAGATGCAATAGTTGTGGGGAGGGAGGCTTGGCTTCCTCCTTGAATTTGAGTGTACCCCAAAGATTGAGCACAACTAGTCATCCTAGGAATTTTTGTATCCTCAATATGGGATAGGCTATGCAACACTTCTAATCCTTGGGTATCATTGATCAATTTCCTTAAGTTGTCCACTATAGGAATTATTTATCTTGCTAAGGATTTAGTGTTTAAATAGTCTTGTAATCCCTCTAAGTCTTTATCTAATTGTTTCAGTTTGTCTTTGGAAACATGCACAACAATAGTCTCAACATCTATAAAGGTGCTTGTTTGTGAAGTTGTCATTGGTATAGTAGGATTAGAGATAGAGTCCAAAATGGGCATGTAATTAGCAATACCTTGAATGGAAGAGTTGGAAGACTCAAGATCCACAAAAGATGTAACAACAGTGTGGGATGTCATAAGTCTACAACTACGTCTCATTGAAGTATTAGCAATAGGACACCAGGTCCTGAAGATCACATGAGTTTCAAAACACTTAGTGTGCCCACTATGAGCACTAAATTGTCAAATAGTCATAGTAAAACACTCAAAAGAAAAAATCAGAAAGCATAAACAAACAAAGAACACATAGATAGATGTTTGATATAAATCTAAGACAAAAATGGAAGGAGTAGGGCACCTAGGACACCTATGTCCTAGATAGGGTTTTGCAAAATTCAAAGTTTGGTTGTGTGTAAAATTGTTTAAGGTTTATGTCTATGAGCAAACAGGTCTGACAGTGAATAGTTTTCTAGAATTTTCTCAATTTATGATTTAATGTAATTCAAAATGCAAGTGTGCAATAATGTTGAAAATGCTTGAACAATAAATGACAATTGTGAATGCAATTTTCAGATCTAAAATGCAATAAATTTAATTGATTCTAATATGCAAAATTTTGAAAATGATGACTTTGATGCAAATTTGAAACAAAACAATGCATTTTTTTACTTATTTGAGCTATATGCAAGATACCTAAATGCATGCAATGACACTTTCTATTTTTATTTTCAAAATTTAAAATGCCCTAATGCAAATTTATGAATGCAATTGAAATGTGGATTTTGAGCTAAAATGATTGAAATAAACCCTATTGCAACTATGAGTGCAATATGATATGCAACTTTTTGATTTTTTATGCTTTTTATGATGCAAAAATGAATGCCTAATTGAATAATGCAAAGTAATGGAAAGCAAAACCTAAATCTAGGATTAATGGCTTAAAATTTTAGAAGGCATATAATGTTAACATTTCAAGTTCACCAAAATGAAATGGTGAAAAATATGTGACCCTTTAGGGGAGATCTCCCTTTGTGGAGGTGTAACACATTTTTCTTTTTCATTAAATAAAGAGATAGATAATGAGGGTTTGATGGATTTGGACAAGATATATGATTGACTTACAACCTGAAAGGTGATTCAACCAACCCTTGACCAAATGTGAAAGTAACCTAAGTATGAAATGCAATGATTCAATTAAACTAATGATGTAAATTACTACTCCGATGCAAATATATTACAAATATGAGATATCGTGCACATAAGTTCAGACTTCATAAATGAACTGAGTGTTGTGGTATAAATTTGAGCCTAATTTCCAAGGATGTTTCCTCTGAGGGTGTCGCTGTCCTTGTTGACCAAATTCAAATATGTTTTCACAATCCTCAAGAGCTGAATTATAGCTTCCAATTTTTGTCTACAAATTTATCGAATCACTATCAGATATTTATGTAATTGAGTTTTTTTAGAGTTGTCAAGATGTAGGGTTTTGATTGTAATAATGAATAATTGATCCTCAAACTTCTTTCACTCTTCTTCAAACCTCAAATCTACATGTTCAAAGAGAGAAGAAAGGTTGTTCCATTTAGGGGCTTTCCTTAGTCAAACCTCATGTTAGTGTTTCCACTTCCATAATGGAAATGTCAATGAGAAAAGGATAAATGATAGGAAGGTATGTTGAATCCACAAAGTGTTGCAACTCACCACTCTTCAATGGACTCTTTGAATGACTGAAGTCATACACATCTCCTCAAGGCTTGGATCTTGCTTCCTTGAATTTACTGAAGACCTACAAGGATTAGATCTCACAAATAAATATGAAAACACTCACATACACTTTGATATGATAATTGGATCTTGAATTATTGTAATAAATTGCCAAGAAGGCCAAAATTGGGGGTACAACACAATTGGAGAGTATATTGTCTCCATTCAGATTGCACAATTTTTAGGGCATACAAATGACTTATTGGACCACACATCCTACCAAGGTTTGTGCATTACAAAATATCATTTTTTGGAAATCATATGCCAGTTGAGTGAAACTATCAAGTTTCACCTTGGTGGGCAAAAGAAAGGCTCCTTTTTTCCATACATTATAATTTTTGCTGACTTGAGTTTAAATGGAGAAGGATTTGATAAGATATACCCTATATTAAAGAAATATAAGATGGCTCAAGAAATTTCAAGAGCCTTTGATCTAGAGGGGTTTATAAAACGAGTCGGAATAAGCATACAGAGATCAACGTATGTGCACCAAGTGTACTTTAGTGAAGATGTCATCAAGAATTGTAAAGATGACAAAGAATTGAATGATATAAAAGTCAAATGGATAGCCTTCAGAAAGGCTGAAGAGGCCAAAGGTAAGAATATTCGAGCATATACAAAGATAACTTATCCAATTGCAAGAATCAAGATGATCTTGTAAAATATTGATAAACTAATTGGTAAAGCTCTAGCTCTTGAGCAGAGGCCTTCTTATCAACCTCTTGTTATTGAGCCATTTTTTAATTCTTTTGAGAGGTCAAAAGGGCCTATAATAAGGGAGACAATTGACTCAAAAATCCCCCCTCATGCAGCAACACCACCATCTCCACATCAAGCACCTCCACCCCCTCCTGATGTAATTGTTCTAGATGATCATCTCCCTCGAGAGCAACCACCAAAGAGAATAAATATTGGCTAGTCATCATTGGTTGATTATCCCATTGTTCCTAATGAAGATGATGAAATTGAAGTGACCAATGAAGAAGTAAATAAAGAAATTACATCCCTACAAAGAGAAACAAAGATCAGACTACCTGAAAGTAGGTGTGGCATCAATACCATAAGGGGAGGGATAATACAAATGATATTAGGGACTTAGCTTGCCAAAAATTTATGGATGATAATGATTTTTTGAAGACCAATGAGTTTACAGAATCTATCTTGAGGTCCAAGAGAGAATAATATCTTAGAAGGCTTGAGCAATAAAAGGCAAATGTTCCTAGAGAGCAATATGAAGTATCTAAGAAGGTACTTGCAAAGATGAGGTTTAATTCTAGGAACATAATCGTAGAAGAGGGGAGAAGAATGGTGAGAGAAAGTGGGTTAATACTACTTCTTGAATGGGATATTGCATCAGCCATATCATTTGACACCATCCAGAAGTGGAATCAAGAAGTCTTCTCTTCTAAGGATCAGGTAACGACAACACTGTCAAGATTAGGGTTAAACCCTAAGTGGGACACCCTTTCCATTTGGGCTCTTGCCCCCGAATACCAATAAGGCTCAAGTTGTAGAATAAACTCAAGATATAAGGGGGGGGCTTGTAATAAAGAGGGTGTCTGACACCTCATCTATTGAAGTTGCCACATTTGCAGTTGATACTACTAAATTTAGTAAGGCCACTGAAGAGGCCCTACAAGCTAAATATGGTAAGTTGTTGCAAGACCATTTCACCCTCACAACTGGATGTAATAAATTGAATTGAAAGAGGCCCAGGCAACGAATTCCCCTCTAGTAGATACACAAGCAACTAAATCTTCTACAACACCACCACAAGCAAATTTGATTAAGGAGAATCAAGAGCTCATAGAGCAAATCAAAGTGTTGGAGTATAAATTGAAGGATATTTAGAGTGGCCAACATGAGAGTATTTTTCATGTTGTGTCAATTATTTTGGGACGCTTAATATCCAAAATTTTGAGAAGAATTGAGAATGTCCATAGGGATTATACAAATTTGGACAAGGCAATAAAGAGAGTGGTAGGGGATAAAAACAAAACCGACAAAATCATGGCCAAATGGATCCCTAGGATAAATGTATTACAAGGGATGTACAAGGGGTCAACACATGAGCCCAATCCACCAAAGGACATTTTGTTGACTTGTAATATGGTTGTTAAAAAATGCAAGGATGTATGGATCAAATAACATATAAGGCAATGAGAAGGATAAAACATTTTGAGAACATAGAAATCAAGATCATGCCATACATTAGAATTGAAGATGGGGAAATAAAATATTTTCTTACATGGAAATCTCAGTTCAAGGCACTGGCCCCAACCTTGTCTTTCTTCATCTGTGATGACAATAAAATTGATAGAATTATTTAGAACCTGCATGGATAAGTTGATTGATGTTAATCAACTTTTAGATGATTTTGAAAAAAAACATGGTCAAATTTATCTAGGTATACCAGGTATATGCATAACATTGATCTGATTTTGCATACAAATGGCCATCGAAAAGAATATATTAGGCTTGTGAGGAGAATTATAATTAGATGGAGGGGTTATAAGTTTTTTCCATATAAATCAAAATGGTGGAATATTCAAATTTTTTAATTGACATAACATTTGTAATTCTTTCATTCTTTGTACAATTCGGGTGGTTTGGCATTATTTTTGTCTCTTATGGCCTACTCAACATAATTTTCAATGGACTCAAACAAATTCAAAAGGGGAATATCAGTTTGAGAGGTGAAGCCTTAAAGAGAAATCATTGCTTCCTCATCATTACAACATCAACAGGGATCTTCTTCATGAGTTCAAACAACTTTTTTCTTCTTGTGGAATGTTCTTATTGTCTTCTATGAGCGGGTTGTCTTTTTCTCTTTTAGGACAAGATTGTCAAATGAAAATGTGACATTTTTTCATGGCCTGAAGCTTGTTTGCTCCCTTTTTTCTATGAAGGGAATTTAGGGCCATTTTACAAGGATATTGAAAATTTTCATGAGTAGAGCACTTTTGGAATATTTGTTTGTGCATGTTTGATTTAGGTCTTGTTTGAAATGGATGTCAATGTGATTGATAATTTTGTATAACAGTATTAGCATATAGAAATAAAATACTATGAAAATTTTGGAAGCAATTGTCTCCAATATTTCTACCTTTAGCATTTATGAATAAAATGGATCAAGGATATTTTTTTGTTCATATTTGTAGTCTTTCTTGTGAATGAATATTTATTTCATAGCGTTTACTCAAGGAGTAAATTGTTTTTCTTTGTGAGAAGTATTGAATTTTTAGATGCATATAGGGATTAGTAAGTAGAATTGATTGCAAGATTCAGAAGGATGGTATTGTAAGGCGTTATCATTAAGTTCAAACAGAGCTAGAATCATTTTGTTGTAAGACTTTTTAATTGTGTTTTCCTTGACTCTTTGGCCTAAGTCTAAGACACTAGTCTATGCAAAAGATCTAGTTATGTTCTTCATGATCAAAAAATTTAATAGCATGTTTATATTCAAGCAATATTTATTATCTGATGTTATTTGCATACTCTTGGACTCATTGTTGAATTAAAATCCAAGATCTTATCCCTTTTTTGTTGTTTATCTTACAAATATTGGTCATAAGAAGAGAGTATATCTGTTTACAATAATATTTGAGTTAAATTGCATGGAATCTTAGTTGGCATTGCATTAGATCACCCTCCTAGGTTTTGTAAAGCCTGAAGTGCAAAGGAAAAAAATTTCCAAATCCTTCTCCTATTCGTTGGCCAACCCCTAGAATGATTGAGCATAAGAATTGGCTATTCATTTAGGTCATTTCTAGGATTTAGTTTGAGCTTTATAGCACAAAAACAAGCCAACAAGTTATAATTCAAATTGTGTGATTTACAACCTTTTGAATGGGGAACTAGCCAAATCAAAAGTACATCTTGAAGTTGCAAAGGTTTGACCTATGAACCAACCACCTTAAACAAAATTAGAACAAGGAAAAAGATCTTACTATGTTCGGTCAACCCCTAAAGAAAAAACAATAATTGAAGGAAATTGAGTGCATATTAGAGCTTTTCAATCCATTCACATTTGACAATGGGAATGTAGACAAGGATTAGTATGAGTGAGCATATCCATATATATGAGTTTGTGATAAGGGGGAAATGGCCTTGTTGTACCCTACTTAATATCATTTTCAAGATGCTCAATCTCTATATTCTCACATCTCAATGCATCATCGCTTATCCAAATTCAATTATCAAGAAAGATATATATGATAGAACTGACCAATTCCCTTGTTTTAATTTTTAGTAAAAAATAATGAACAATAAGTTTTCACACCCACACCCTTCATTGCATTCACATGTAATTGAAATGTCATGCAACTCCATTTTGTTACACATATGGTTGTCGTTGCACCAAAAGATCAACATGTTAATTCTCGATACAACCACCAAAGTTAATGAATCCATGGGACACGACTAAGTCATATCATGAACCCGAGCGTTGCACTATGCAACGTAAGGAGACCAAGGGCACACACCTTGCAACAATCTCCCCAACACAAGAGAGGGGTTCGAACCCATGACCTAGGCTTTGATACCAATTGTTGCACAGACGGTTGTCGTTGCACCAAAAGATTGACCCATTAATGCCCGATACAACCACCAGAGTTAATGAATCCATGGGAGGTAGTTAAGCCATGCCATGAACTTGAGCGTCACATTGCACAACACAAGGAGACCAAGGGCACACACCTTGCAACACCTTTCTCTTTAAAATTGCATTTAATGTTTTTTTTGTAAATTTTTAATAGACCTCATATCCCCTCAACAAATCATGCACATCTACTATATTGGGGCCTAAAATATTACAAAACAATATGAAATATTTCGCCTTTTTACATATTGCATCTAAGATTATGATTTTATATAAAAATATATAATTTAAAACTAATGATAATTATGGCGTCCAAGTATGGATTAGTGCAATTTATTAAATATTTCTAATTCTATTTATATACACACACACACATATATATTACTGCATTATATCTCCCACATTACCTAACATGCCTTTAAAAATGACCATTTTGCTTCCAATAAATAAAGCCTTAAATTTTTTAATTTATTTTGGAGTGTCAATGGTTCAATCTTAAGCCACGATAACCATATACACCATAAAATTTGGTCTAAAATTAGAAATAATGTGTATTGTATGGAATGTGTTTAAAGAAACATATATGTTAAACAAAATATATTTGATTTTAAAATATTTTTTGAAGAAAAACAATCTATTTCATTATACAATACAATGTATAAATTAGAATAAACAATTATATATATAATACATTTTTTTAAAATATTGTTATATATTTATATGAATGATAGTTTTGTACACTTAATATTTGAAAAATTAATAAAGTGTCTTCATGTACTTGCTTTTTCCAATTTATTGGTAGATTTGGTGTCACTTGTAACATAAGCTCCTCACAACAATGAAATACAACTTGAAGTGGACTCATTAAGAAGTGTCAATAGAAATCAATGTATATTACAAAGCATGTATCAATGGCTTGTTGACAACCTTCACAGATACTATAGAAACTATATGAGTGGTAACAAATTCACACTATTACATGCTCAAATGAATGGTAACTATATGATTTATAACGAGAACCTAACCAGGCTACATGGAAAAGTAAAGTTACTTTTAAAATATTTCTTGTTGTGATAACAATATATACCAATTATGTAACCAATATCAATTGTTTATATTTTAAATAAATTTCAAAATAGAGAAAATTCATACCATGAAAAATTGGAATTAAGAATACAATAAAATTTGTATTAGGGTGGTATGGATGACTATTCTTAAACATAATCCAATTTAATAGTTAAAGGTTATAAAAATAGGATCAATATTCACTTTTTAATATTGATGAGGAGTAAAATTGCCATTGACTATTTGATCACTAGACTAGATTATGTTTAAGTAGAGTGATATAACACCTAGAAATTTTCCATATAGATTCTCATTAACATATATTTTTATAATATTATTAAAATAACAGTTATTAATATCTATGTACATCTTATGCATAACTTACACAACATTTAATCTTTTTTATAGATGTCTTGTAAAAAGATTTTTTGACTAAATCACTAACATTTTAAAAAATACTATATACATTAAAATAAGAATTAAAAATAAACCTACTTGTTTGATACATAATCATCAATTCAATCTTCAAATTATATGATTATGAAAACCATCAAAACAAACAATTATAACATCCTCTAGGATATAATAATTATCAAATAATGATTTGTTATTTCTCATGATAAATAGATATCTCAGATGTTTGATAAAAACATAATGCATTGCCTAATCCTTCAGGTAGTAAGTAATTTTGCCTTGATTATTGTAAGAAAAATTGTTTCTAGAGAAAATAACATATAATCAAGGTTTAATAGTTGATATTTAGCAATATCTAATAGTCAACAAATAAAATAAGTAGACAATGGGTTGAAAACAATAGGTGCTCACCATGTCAAACATAAATATGTTCCAACAACATTAAATCCCGGATTAAAAAAACAAACCTTAAGGTATGAAAGGACCAAGAAAAGTATCACTAATTGAAGTCATGTGCCTTATCATGATAGTTTTTACTAGCCTTTTATATTTAGAGTAATCATTAATGTCTTCCATGGTTTTGTGAGGTCTAACCATGTTTTAGAGTTTGTCATAGTATGTCTATGGGAATCATGTTATGTGTATGATGTTGACCTTCTTAATAGTAATGGTGATTGAACATATGATATATTAAATTAGGTTGAAATTAAATTTTAATTATGTAATATTATTATGTAGAAAAAAATATTATGTAATATTATTGTACTTAATTTAAATAGTTATATTGAATTGGTTATTTAAAATAATGAATATGTGTTGAAGTATGAATAGTTAATTTATAGGAGTTGAATGCCTAATAAAATTAATAGATATTATAATATTTGGTGATGTATTTTAATTGTATAAATTATATTTTAACTTTATCTATTATAATAAATAGTGAATGTCTACATGTGAATTGATTAAAGGTGTTAACAAGTGAATAGTGCAATTGTATATTTTAATGTTTTGGTTATAGTCTTTCATGGTAAGATTTAATGTACACCTTAAATCTGAAGGATTTTGTAGGTCAAGCTAGGGCGGAGGTGGAGAATTGTTAGCATCATTTCACCCATCTTGCTCTACATGATAGAGCAACAAGATTTGTTGTGTTATTCATTACACTAATTATCATGGTTGAAAGCAACCAAGACCCATTGTTGGTTATTTTGTGATCTCTAGTTGTATATGTTTTTTATTAAGGTAAGCAACGATTTTGAAAGGGCCCAGACTCTTGTAAAAAAGAAAGAATTAGATAAAATGTAGGAAACAAGGATCCCAACTCTATATAAAGGTTACCAAAAGGCTAGATGAAACAAACCCAAACAAGCCATAATAACAAAGAAACAATACAAATAAGAGAAAGAGGAATAGTTGCTACCAAACAAGACAATAGATAAAAAGAGAGAATGGGAACCACCAGTGTCCCACTTAGACAAACATAGGTCAAGAGGGAGTTGATCTTTCACCCACAACATGAGCATGGGTTTGGGAGGAGGATGAAGGAAGACCTTTCCTCTTATGAACAACAATCAAAGCAACAATTTCATCCAAATTCTCGTTACAAGGGGAAGCGTGAGGATAAACCTCCATAGAGGGTACATTGGCATATGAAGAGGGGGCATCTACGTGTGTAGGAAAATGTGAATTAGGGGGATTTTCCCACTAGGATTTCATCAAAACGAGAATAAAAATGAGGGTTTGAAGCCAAGGGTAGGTTGATCAACAAGAGGGGTGGCATGAGGTTCCACCATAGAGTCCAAGGGTGTTGGAGCCACACCAAAAGCAAGACATGTCATCATCCTAGGAGGAGTCATTCGATGAATAATCAAGAGCATGGATAGTTAAGTGGTCATCATTAGCAACCTTCCACCACGTACTAAGGGAGAAGCACTGACAACATCTAGGTGGGAGGCCCTCATAATCTAGAGGTTGAGTCCAAGGCATGTCCCCAACCATCAAAACCGCATATCCATGAAGGGGTTTGGAGATGTCAATATCCATCAAAATGCACACAAATTTGGAGTGCCCCATGAATGAAGTAGAATCATCAACTTTCAACAAGTGACTAATAGAGTTACCAATGGCCTCATAACATGAAGGCTCCCTAAATTATAGAGGGAGATTTGAAAGTCTAACCCACACTAAACACGCATTTAGTGGCTTAGTTAGAGGATTAAAAGAGGTTGACCAAGTCTTAACAAAGTGAGAGTTCTCCCCCCAAGTCCATAGCTTGCCCAACACCAAATCTCTATCCTCAAAGGAGGCAAAGGAGGAAATGAAAACCCTTTAGCATAGGGGAAGAACTCAATATTACTTGTCGCAAGAGGCCTCCATGAATTCAACATCCATTTATGAAGATCTAGAACAAAAGGCCACATATTGGATAATTCACACACCAAACCCCTACATTAGTAGAGATCCTCATTTTCCACCATATTTTGGCTGCATACCACTAGGGATGATTTGGAAATAGGAAGAGGACAAGATTTCTTCCTCAAAGGGCAAGCAGCACCAGAACCAACAACTTAAGCAATGTTGCATCCAACAACAACAAAAATCAACACTAGAAGGGAGGCACTAGCAAACACCTGGACACCACTAGCAACAGTCCAGGTGCAGAAGGTGCAACAACAACAACAATAGTAGATCGCTCGCCAGTAACAACAATAGAAGAACATGTGGTTGCACTAGAAACAAGAAGCACACCCACAACAAGAGACAAAATAGAGCCAAATAATGCAGTAGCAAATGTAGTAATATGAAGCTCACCCATGACAAACTAAACCATAGTAGTATATGAAATAGAGCCAAACAACATAACAAACATAGAGGAACCATGGATCCCTACAACAAGCGATAAACAAGAGGGAGTAGGAGCAGGAGAGCCCATCTAAAAAATTCCCTCAATTGTATATGTTTGTGTTATTTTTGTATTTATTTTATTTTTGGAGGCTAGGCAAGTGTTTGAAAAATAAATTTTATTTGGTTTTATTCTAAAAACTCAAATTTGTGATTGGAGCCTTTATTAAAGGGGATAAAAAAAATTAATTATTTAAATTAATTTTAGGGTTTCTTTTGGTTTTGTGGGGAACAAAGAAGAACGGCCATGTCTATGAAGGAGAAAGATTCTATTGATTTTAGCACTTGTTTGGACACCATGTTCGTTATTGTTCATCAATTTTCAGCCCCATATGCTAGTAAAACAATTCCCAAAACAAATGCACCATTATTGTTGACTTATTTCTCCATGGCAACCATGTCTATTAGGGTTTAGGCATTTAGTGGCTTAGTTAGAGGATTAAAAGAGGTTGACCAAGTCTTAACAAAGAGAAAGTTCTCCCCCCAAGTCCATAGCTTGCCCAACACCAAATCTCTATCCTCAAAGGAGGCAAAGGAGGAAATAAAAACCCTTTAGCATAGGGGAAGAACTCAATATTACTTGCCACAAGAGGCCTCCATGAATTCAACATCCATTTATGATGATCTAGAACAAAAGGCCACATATTGGATAATTCACACACCAAACCCCTACATTAGTAGAGGTCCTCATTTTCCACCATATTTTGGCCACATACCACCACTAGGGATGATTTGAAAATAGGAAGAGGACAAGATTTCTTCCTCAAAGGTTAAGTAGCACCAGAACCAACAACTTAAGCAATGTTGCATCCAACAGCAACAAAAATCAACACTAGAGGGGAGGCACTAGCAAAAACCTCAACACCACTAGCAACAGGAGGTGCATAAGGTGCAACAACAACAATAGTAGATCGCCACCAGTAATAACAGTAGAAGAACATGTGGTTGCACTAGAAACAAGAAGCACACCCACAACAAGAGATGAAATAGAGCCAAATAATGCAGTAGCAAATGTAGTAATATGAAGCTCACCCATGGAAAACTAAACCATAGTAGTATATGAAATAGAGACAAACAACATAACAAACATAGAGGAACCATAGATCCCTACAACAAGCAATAAACAAGCGGGAGTAGGAGCAGGAGAGCCCATCTCAAAAATTCCCTCGGTTGTATATGTTTGTGTTATTTTTGGTGGCTAGGCAAGTGTTTGAAAAATAAATTTTATTTGGTTTTATTCTCAAAACTCAAATTTGTCATTGTAGCCTTTATTATAAGGGATAAAAAAAATTAATTTTAGGGTTTCTTTTAGTTTTGTGGGGAACAAAGAAGAACGGCCATGGCTATGAGGGAGAAATATTTTATTGATTTTAGCACTTGTTTGGACACCATGTTCGTTATTGTTCATCAATTTTCAGCCCCATATTCTAGTAAAAAAATTCCCAAAACAAAAGCACCATTGTTGTTGACTTATTTCTCCATGGCAACCATGTCTATTAGGGTTTCTCTTAGATTTTGGGTGCAAAAATCTATTGGAATGAAAACTCCATTGGGATGCCAAGATTTCAACAATGGAATTTCATTTGGGGCGCCAAAAATTGATTGAATATCCACTCTCTAATCACACAAATATTAGCTCTAATGTTGGCTCTTTTGAGACATCCAAAAGGCCTAAAGGGGACAACTTCTTTAGGTGCCATATTTCTTGACTTTTCCCTCTCATAAGGGTGCTTAGACTTGTTCAATTATACCTCCTCTTGTGTACAAATATTGACTACATTGTTCATCCCTTTTTAGCACCATGAAGGAGGGTGCTAAATATTTTATTTTCTTTAAACACAACCAACAACATCTAATGGATTTCATCTCATGGTTTGATGATTTGATTCTTCTTGTCACAGTATGTGATATCTTCCACTACTAGTGTTATTTTCTTGCCTCTTTTTTTTCAGATGTAAAGGCATATTAAGATATAATGATTTAGAAATAAAATACATATCTTTGTAGTTGCATGAATGATTGTTTGGAAATCAAAATCCATAGGAAAGAAGAGAAATGATTAGGAAACTCCACTAAAATTATAAAAAATACATCACATGATTTGTTAGAACCAATAAAAAGTAATGTAGACCAAAAATCACTATATCATCACTCTACATGTCTTGTGATGAAATAGTCTGGTTGGAAATACTAATTATTAGTTGATGAAGGGATTTTTATTTGGAAAATTTTAGTTGTATTACCCTTGTAACCCCTTACAAAGTAGAAGAATACACTAATTGCAACTAGCTTCTTCCTTTGCAAAACAATTCAATAGATTGTATAGTTAATGACACTATTTTTTCTTGGATTAGTTTTATTCTTGATGTACTTAATGTTGAGGTCATGCTTATACTTCCCCTTTTTGTTTGTTTTTAGATTTGAAAGAAATTGTATTCAAATCACCTCCTTGAGAATGTGAAGGAAATTTTGCTCTGGGATGGGTTGCATGTGAGGGAGACTCTCTCTCTCTCTCTCTCTCTCTCTCTCTCTCTCTCTCTCTCCTATTTAATTTTCATTACTATGAATGACTATATGTGGTTTATCTTGATGTGCATCCTTGATGGATTAGCACATGTAAATGTGAAGCTCGGACTTTATATGGATTTTGTGTTGCTATGTTCCTTAAGAAGAGTCGTTAGAATTGTCTAGTCTAGTGTTGAGTACAATGATCTATTGAGGAGATTGAGGTGTTTTATGCATGAGGAATATTTGGTCTAATGTTGAGTACCATGATGTGCTAAGTAGATTGAGGTATTTTCCCGTGTTTTTGATCTTTAACAATTCTCCTAGCTAGGATATTAACTTGGATGCAAGGACATCCCTACATATCTAATAATGTCACATGGTCAGAAGGTGACCATCTCTTGTTGGTTTATCACAGTTTCATGGTTTTGAAGGTCATCTTGGGTCCTCAAAGACTCCAACCATGTGCAATTGAGTCCTTGCATATATTAATTATATGCAATTTTAAATCTTGTGAATCTTGTGACTAGCATGTGGAGGATGGTTATTATTGCCACCAAGTTGTAAGTTACTATGCTTTGAATTATTGAAACAAGTTAAAATTCAACTTAGTTGATTGAACATTGCAATTCATTGTTTCAATGTTCTATGAAATTATTATTATTATTTAATTATATGTTAGTATGATGAAGTTCAATGTATTTCTCAACCTATAGTGTTCTCAACCTTGTATCGAATTGTTGAATAATGTAGTGATATTCTTTATCCTACAAATGATTCTTGTTATATTAGTGGATGTACAAAATGTTTGGAACTTGACCATGTTCATTAAAGTATGTGATCATTATGTTTGCACTCTTAAAAATCTAGATTGGTTAAACAAGCTATCCAGAAATGAAACAAATGCCTAAGATACATATTAGAGCAGCTTTAAAATATGTGTACTCCCTCACTCCCTCCCTCCCTCTCTAAGTGAACAAAAAGTTAATGTGAAGTGAACCTTACTCATAGTCGACGAATGTGAAAGAGAAGTTCTTCATATTTAATCTCATTCATTTAATAATTGCATAAACATTATTAATGGAACCCTAAAACATCTTGTATGGTTATCATATTGTTCTCTCCTATTCTATAATAGGTTAAAATTGATCCTATGTTTATAGTTAATGGAAAGCAATAACCCTCTTTTAAAGTCTTCACAATTCATGAGCAATGCATGGTGGATCATGAGTCACTCTTTATTGTTTGAACATTCTTCTAGCTTTATACTTGTGTTTGAAAAATCATACCAAAAAATAATCTTAGTTCCATATAATGAATTGATTGGAGTATTAAAAAGTAGCTTAGTGGTATATGCTCATTCATTCACTCTTTAACTCATGTTCTTGTTGAAAGGCTAAACTTAGTGATGCTTATGTGTTAATTCCCAAAGGGTTAAAGTAGCAATAATTATATGAAACTGACGATAAGTGTTGTTTAAGCTCTCTCTCACATACTTTTGTGGAGATCATAAAATTAGCAAGTATTCATAAGTGGATTGCCAATGGTAAATGGAAGTGTAGTCTTTTGTGTGTTGGGTGTACCACATTTAAAGCATGTCCCCTAAAACATTCTCTTGTTGTTTCACCCTTACCTTCTTGAATGCACATTGACATGTACTTCAATGCATTATCAACACTAAGTGGCATCACACATGGCAATTAAGCCTATATGCATGTGTAAAATTGCTATTACAGTGATGCTTGTTAACAATTAGAAAATTCATTTTTTGTTAGTTTAGTCTATAGTTAAAAATGGCCATTGTAGGTTTTGTCCATGGCCTTATGCAGTAACAGAGGATGATTCTCGAGGATGAAACCCAAGTTCCAGCCTAAAGAGAGGGCCAATCAAAAAACGTAATTTTAAAGATGCGCTTCTATCACTAAATTTCAATTTTTTAGATGCGCTTCTATCACTCAATTTCAATTTTTTTAACTACTCTTGTAATCAAATTTTCATCAGTAAATCAAAATGTCCTTACTGATTACATACCTCCTATCATGTGCGCAAAATAATCATACTAAGTGCAAACATCCAACCAGTTATGTGGTATTAAATATGACCACCTTCATTTTATGAAATTCCAATCTGTATGTGACTGGCATTAATTTATAGGCCAAGGAGCCTGATGGGTTTAAAACTGGATCTAACTGTTTTTCAGCTGGTGACGTTCAGGTCTATAATGAATTCTTCTGATGGTACAATTGAGCAAACTGAAAGTGCGCTATTTATGCTAGCAAAAGAATTGGACAATGGTCTACCGACTCTAAAACACCAATTAGATCTCTTGTTGCTTTCTTCCACCCAAACCAGAAGCTCTATATAGAAGATTCAATGGAAATTGGACAATCCAATAATATTAAAGTAAATCTAAAAAGTAATAACAAAGATAGTTGATGCAACACTCTTCAATATCCAGACACTCAAATAACAATCATATACAGATGCAAGTGTTGGTATGTGGCGACTGATCATTTTATACTGTACACTCTTCATGTATCCTCGCCGGGCCCTGGGCGGGGGTTCGGGGGCGGTAGCCCCCGAGAAAAATTTTTGGCCTGCTTTTTCGCGAAATTACTGAAAAAGGGAAAAATCACAGAAAAGGGAAAAATCCCCGATTTTGTATAACCCTAATTTATAAAGGGTTTAGGATAGAGTTACAGTATTATAAGAAACAAGCAATTATTCGCGATATTGTAATAGGGTTTTACACTGGTTAATGAAATCATTGGATGGCTGCGGTTTGGTGGATGTAGCCCACATTGGGTGAACCACGTTAAATTCTCTGTGTTATTTTTCTGTGTGTTTTACTTCTGGTTTATTTGATAAAATCTGCATTTAGCTTTTAGATATCTGCCATTGAAAACCTAACAAGTGGTATCAGAGCGAGTTGTTTTTCAATTATCGTTTGCAGGAAAGTCTCACGGTTGAGTGGGAGTCTCACGGTTAAGTGGGAGCAATGGCAGACGAGGGTAAGATGAAGGTTGATAAGTTCAATGGGCAGAACTATCAGTTATGGAAGATGCAGATGGAGGACTATCTCTATCAGAAGGATTTATGGCGGCCATTGGAAGGGAAAACCAAGAAACCTACAGCAATGACGGATGAGGACTGGGATATTTTGGACAGAAAGGCACTTGGCAGTATTCGCTTATGCCTGGCACAATCGGTGGCGTTCAATATCACAACAACAAAGACAACTCTAGAGTTGATGGAAACCCTAACAAAGTTATATGAAAAGCCTTCCGCTTCGAATAAGGTATTTCTTATGAAGCGCTTATTTAATATGAAAATGGTAGAAGGTGGATCAGTTACTGATCATTTGAATGAATTTAATACAGTTACCAGTCAATTAACTTCTGTAAAAGTTAACTTTGATGAAGAAGTTAGGGCTCTTTTGATTTTGTGTTCTTTGCCTGAAAGCTGGAATAGCTTGGTAATGGCAGTTAGCAATTCTGTTTCTGGTTCAAATACATTGAAATTTGATGATGTTGTTGGTGTTATTTTGAGCGAGGAAATTCGTAGGAAAAGCTCAGGTGGAACATCCACATCAGGCAGTGTTTTGAATGCAGAAAGCAGGGGCAGAACAAATGAGAGACGAAACAATTTTGGGAGTCGTGGGAAGTCACGAGGAAAATCAAGGGACGGAAGGTCCCAATCTAGAGACAAGAGGGATTGCTGGTACTGTGGTAAGCCAGGGCATGTAAAGAAAGATTGTTGGTCTCGAAAAAATAAAGAAGGAGACAAACAGGAAGGAAATAAAGAGGCAAATGTGGTAAGTAATAAATCTGATGAGGATGCTTTGATTCTTTCTCTTGATAATGCTGATGATTCTTGGGTGTTAGATTCAGGGGCTTCATTTCATGCTACGCCCCATAGAAATTATTTTCTTGATTATGTCCAAGGGGATTTTGGGCTAGTTTATTTGGGAGATAATGAACCTTGTCAGATTGTTGGAAAGGGAAGAATCAAGATCAAGTTGCAGAATGGGAATCATTGGCTACTACATGAGGTAAGGCACGTTCCAAAGCTAAAAAGAAATTTAATTTCTGCAGGGCAACTAGATGATGAAGGTTGTGTTGTTACATTTAGTGATAAAAATTGGAAGGTTACAAAAGGTGCCTTAGTAGTAGCAAAAGGTGCGAAAGTAGGCACCTTATATCTTTGTACAGGTCATACTGTTCCTTCTACTTTAGCTATTGCAGATAAAAATCAATGTTCAGGAACAGTTGCTGCAGTTCAGCAGGAAGAAAATCAGATAGTTGCTGCAAATTCTGAATCAGTACTATGGCATAACAGACTTGGTCACATGAGTGCAAAAGGTATGAAAGTACTTCATTCAAAGAATGCTTTACCAGGTCTAAAATGTGTTAACATGGATTTCTATGAAAGTTGTGTGTATGGCAAACAAAAGAGAGTTAGTTTTCTCAAGGATGGGAAACAAAAGAAAGATGAGAAATTGGAGCTTGTGCATACGGATGTATGGGGACCAGCTCAGGTATCTTCTCTCGGTGGCTCTCATTATTATGTCACATTCATCGATGATGCAACTAGGAAGGTATGGATTTATTTCATTAGGCAGAAATCTGATGTATTTGAAACTTTTAAAAATTGGAGAAGCTTGGTTGAGAATGAGACAGGTAAAAAGTTGAAATGTCTCAGATCTGATAATGGTGGTGAGTATTGCAGCAAAGAGTTTGAAGATTATTGTTCCTCTAATGGTATTCGTAGGCAGAAAACGGTTCCAAGGACTCCACAGGAAAATGGAGTGGCTGAGCGCATGAATAGAACAATAATGGAGCGTGCACGGACTATGAGATTGCATGCTGGGTTGCCTTTAAACATGTGGGCAGAGGCTGTAAACACTGCTATTTATTTAATTAATAGAGGTCCATCTAATCCTTTGGGTTGTGGTATTCCAGAGGAAGCATGGAAAGGTAAGAAGGTGAGTTATTCTTTTCTGAAAACCTTCGGTTGTGAAGCATTTGCACATGTAGATTCTGAAAATAGAACCAAGCTTGATGCAAAATCAAAGAAATGTATATTTGTTGGATATGGCATAGATGAATTTGGTTATAGGCTTTGGGATTTTGAAAATAAGAAAATTGTGAGAAGCAGGGATGTCATATTCAATGAGAAAATGTTGTACAAAGATCTATTGCAGCAGCATGAGAAGAAAGAACAGGATTATGCAGTGTTGGATGATATTACAAACACCAATGTTCCAATGGTTCCTCATGCTCCGCAACAACAACAACAAGAAATACCACAAACTCCAGTTAATGTTAGGCGATCTTCAAGGTTAAGTAGACCTCCAGAAAGATTTTCTCCCTCTTTGTACTCTATTCTATTAACTGATGCTGGTGAACCAGAATGTTATCATGAAGCTATGCAGGTGGATACCAAGGTTCAGTGGGAGCATGGAATGGAAGAATAAATGGACTCCTTGTTGAAAAATCAAACTTGGGAATTATGTAAGTTGCCTGCAGGTAAAAAGGCTTTAGCAAACAAATGGGTTTATAGGATGAAAGAGGAGGATGGAGGTAAGAAAAGATTTAAATCTAGATTAGTTGTAAAGGGATTTGCACAGAAACAAGGTATTGATTTTGATGAAATATTTTCTCCAGTTGTTAAAATGACCTCTATTCGTACTGTGTTAAGTATTGTGGCTGTTGAAGATTTGCATTTAGAACAGCTTGATGTTAAAACTGCCTTTCTCCATGGTGATTTGGAAGAGGAAATTTATATGGAACAACCACAAGGATTTGAGGTCAAAGGTAAGGAGAAACTGGTGTGCAGATTGAAGAAAAGCTTATATGGCTTAAAGCAAGCACCTCGACAATGGTATCTTAAATTTGATAGTTTTATGGCTGAGCAAGGTTACAATAGGTGTAATTCAGACCATTGTGTTTATTTTAAGATGCTAGGTGAAGATAGCTACATTATTTTATGTTTATATGTTGATGATATGCTTGTAGCGGGGTCTAACATGGATCACATAAAGGAGTTAAAACAACAGTTAGCAAATTCATTTGCTATGAAGGATTTGGGGGCAACAAAACAAATCCTTGGTATGAAGATTACAAGAGATAGGAAAAACAGGAAATTGTTTTTATCTCAGGTTGATTATGTTAAAAAGGTGTTGCAGAGATTTCATATGGAGAATGCAAAAGCTGTCAGCACACCTTTGCCCAGTCATGTAAAATTGACTAAGGATATGTGTCCAAAGACACAAGAGGAGGAAGAAAAAATGTCCAAGGTACCATATGCTTCAGCTGTAGGTAGTTTAATGTATGCCATGGTATGCACGAGACCAGATATTGCACATGCTGTAGGAGTTGTTAGCCGGTATATGAGTAATCCAGGAATTGAGCATTGGAATGCAGTGAAATGGATTCTCAGGTATTTGAGAGGTACACCAGATAAACATTTATGTTTTGAGGGATCTAATACAGATTTAAAAGGCTATGTTGACTCAGATCTAGCAGGGGATATTGATACCAGGCGGAGTACCACAGGTTATGTATTTACCGTTGGTGGGACAGCAGTAAGTTGGATATCTCGATTGCAAAAGGTGGTTGCTTTATCCACCACAGAGGCAGAGTATGTGGCTGCAACAGAGGCAGCAAAAGAGATGATATGGATGCAACTTTTCATGGAAGAGTTGGGAAAACAACAGGCTGAAAATTACTTGTTTACAGACAGCCAGAGTGCTATACATCTTGCAAAGAATTCTGCTTTGCACTCTAAAACCAAACACATACAGTTGAGGTATCATTTCATTCGGTCAGTGATGGAGGATGGACAGGTAAAGTTGGCAAAGATACATACAGATGTAAATCCAGCGGATATGTTTACTAAGGTGGTGATAAGGGAGAAGCTGAGCTCCTCTTCAGTTTCGGTTGGCCTTCAAGGTTGAATTAAAGTATAAGAAAGCAGCAGGATCCAAGGTGCTTATTTCCAGTGGGAGCTGTAAGTGCAGCGGTGTCGTCCAGGTTCAGTCTCCAAGTGGGAGATTGTTTAGGTGTGGAGCCTGATCAGTCTCCAAGTGGGAGATTGTTGGTATATGGCGACTGATCATTCTATACTGTACACTCTTCATGTATCCTCGCCGGGGTCGGGGTCCGGGCCGGTAGCCCCCGAGAAAAATTTTTGGCCTGCTTTTTCGCGAAATTACTGAAAAAGGGAAAAATCACAAAAAAGGGAAATATCCCCGATTTTGTATAACCCTAATTTATAAAGGGTTTAGGATAGAGTTACAGTATTATAAGAAACAAGCGATTATTCGCGATATTGTAATAGGGTTTTACACTGGTTAATGAAATCATTGGATGGCTGCGGTTTGGTGGATGTAGCCCACATTGGGTGAACCACGTTAAATTCTCTGTGTTTTTTTCTGTGTGTTTTACTTCTGGTTTATTTGATAAAATCTGCATTTAGCTTTTAGATATCTGCCATTGAAAACCTAACATGTGAGCAGCCTTTTTCTATGCTTCTGCATTTTGCATACATGACCACCAGGGCAGTTGCAACTACAACAGCTGATAAAATTCCTCTTTTCTTTATGCTTTAATGGATGTCCATACCATGTTCCAATGCTCCTATTTTGGCATAGGCAGGCAGGGAGAATGCTAGCAAAATTTGTGGAGTCCTTTACACTTGCCAATAGCATTTTCTTGAAAGTTTCTAAAATGTAAAAAAAAATCCATTTTGTGCATATCCTGCAATGCATTGAGTTCCATGATATAAGGTCTCTTTTAGGCATTCTGTCAAACAATTTACGTGCCTTTTCTATGCTTCCACATTAATTGAAGATGAATTTTGGTTTGCACTAATGAATTGTTTTCCTTTCGTTGCGTAGCAGGCTTGTTATGTAAACCTTAAAACTTCGATATTTTCAAAATTCGTTTACTATGAATAGATTGAAGCAACAGTTGTAGGAAGATTGGTTTTGGTCACGTCATTTAAATACATTTCTGCTGTGGTAGGGTTTCGTACTTTTATTCGAAATCCTCATTCCATGATGCTTTAATGGTTGTACATACCCTATTCCAAAGCTCGCATTTTGGCAGAGGCAAGGAGGATACAGGTGAAGGTTGTGGAATTTGGCTGTACAACTGCTAATTACATTTGCTTGAAAGTTTCTAAAGCCTTTTCAACAAATCCATTTTGTACCTAGCTTGTAATCATTACCTCTCTCTCCCTTGACGGTGTCGTGCAAACAATAAATGAAAAACAACAGCAAAAATCGAACCGAATAGGGTATGGACATCCATCAAAGCATAAAGGATACCAATTTTTTTGCAAATGTATACTCTAAAACTAAACTGAAGACGCCTCTTCGCTATCTCCCGCACAGATTCAAGCTGTTGCGGCCAAGTTCACCAGAGAATAATTTCGACGATTACTGGATGAGGGTTCCTTATTTTCTACTTTTGATTTAGAGTGTTTTATGGGCAGCCTCCAGAATTTGGAGCAGCAAGATTGGGTGATGTTTGATTCCCTTCTTGAGGATATGGACATAAATCGTAACGGATGAAGCCGACCTTTCATTTCCCGTACACACGATAAACAATCAACGGTTGGAAATGACAGACCTATCAACCATGCCCTCTCTGTGAGTTTAAGGCATTCAAAGACAAAATGAGCTTGGAAAGCTCAAATAAGGGAACGCCTTCGGCGTAAATATAAAAAATTTAAATTAAATGAACATGTTTTCTCTTTTTTTTTTTAAATATATTGAATATTATTTTCTAAACTTGGAGCACCTTCCACCTCTCCTTTATTATAGTTTTAAATTGTTGGTATTTTCTTTCTTCTCAAAGATTCCTTGGAATTTTGGATAGTTACTTATAATGAAAATTATGTTTTAAAAATTTGTAGCCTTGCTTAAATAAAGTAGTATATTTTTTAATTGTAATTTTATTTATAATTTTCGATTTAAGATTAAGAAATGTGAGTTTTTGGTAATGTTATTTTAATAAAAATATTGTTTAAGAAGTAATGTTATGGTGTGTTTGAGAAATCTTGGTATTGTTGTTATTGTCATTAATATTTAAATTTCTACAAAGTTGTTGAGTTCACAAGTTTTATTTTCTCATTGGATTATCAATCTTGTAGGTTTGGATCACTTGCATTGATGTAGGGGATGAGGTTTCTCATTTGTGACCTTAATTGGTTAGGGGCAACCTAAAAACTCTCAAGATTTCTATCATTAATAATGTTATCTAAGATTGTATTGGTGAAAATTATGTACCATGTACTTTTTCCTTTCATTTTTGAATTTTTTCGTAAGTGTATAAGTGTTGTGATTTTTGCTAAAAGTTAGAACATAATATGAAACCTACTTGACTAGGGATAATTTTAAGAAACGCCCTTAAAAAAGATATAAATCTTTCATTTTTTTGAAAAAATATTAATTTCTATTGGTGAATCTTTCTTTTTTTCAAAAAAAATAAATTATTTACAATTTTTTACATCAATAAAATTTTGTAAAAAACATTGACCAATCTTGGTAAATAATAGGAAAATTTATTAATTACCATGGTGAGTCCTTCTGATTTAATAAAATATAGTTCTTATGAAAAAGTAGGGGTCGAGGGTGGAAATCATTGATGGGTTTAAGGGGTAGAATATATAATATTTAGTTGCTACCATTAATATAGAATATAATCTAATGGATCTTGTTGTATTTCGCAAGGTAAAATGTACCCACGACTTGTAATTCTCACGGGGTTCAAAATTGCTTTTAGAGTGTTGATCTCCATTGAGGTCAATGATCTAAAAGCAATTGTGGGTCCCATGAGCATTACAAATCACGGTACATTTTACCTCATAAAATACAATAAGGGTTGTTAGATTATATTTTAAATCAATGGTGGCAACTAAAGATTGACAATATGACCTAAAGTAACTAATAATTATGATATATTATTGGTGAATTAATTCGGATTTTACGATAACATAAAATTTAGGTGAATTTGATCTAATTATGTATCTAATATTGTGGAGAATTTTGAGTTAAATTTTTTAAAAAACACTCTAGCGATTTAAATAAGATAATTTTTTTTTTTTGTAAAAATGTGGTGATTTAGGTCGCCTTACAACTTGAACTATTAGCCAACTTTTGATTCCCAAATTTCAACTATTAGCCAATTGACGAATATTAGCCACCAAATTAATCACTATACTTGACTCCATCTACACTCATTGCCAAGGACTAGTCTTAATCGTCAATTTTACATATTTTCCTTCCTAGATTTAGATTTGTGAGTCGTGCAAGTGACTCGAGTTAGTTGCACAATTCATAAAAATGAAACCATAATCTTTAGCCTACAGATTCAAATTTAGGGTTGACCTAACCCTTACAACTAGTTATTATGTGTTGAACTGAACCACAAAATTTTTCACTTAGCATATTTGGAGTTGTATTTAAAGACCAACCCTAGTTCATTGTTAGGTGTCTAATCTAGATCTAATAAGAGCATTCAAGATACATTCATTCGCATGATTAAATAATTTATTACTACATTATATTCTTGCATCATCATCTAGGTCATCTCCTACATGCTCACATGTTGTCTTCAATCATTTCCAAAAGGTATTGACTCAACATCCTAGTGGTTTGACCAAGGGGAGACATAGCCAACCACAACCAAGTGTTTACATAGAAAAGGATACAAGAATTAAGGTGAACTAAGATAAAACCTAAGAAGTTTATATAGAGATCAAATCCATAGATACATCGATTGGATTCGTAATTACATAAGTGATCTCATAGTTGTTAAAGTGGCCCATATTAACAAATAGTGGGTTTTAAAACCCCAAAGCCATTATTCTAGTTATTCTTGATTTGCTAACATATTGATGAATCATTGTCAATCACCAATCACAACATATCTACTTCAAATTTCTAATCAAGTATCAGTGTTTTATTTATCTAATTTCTACATTTATTTTTATACTTTATTGGACAAGTAATTACTAACACTAGTTATATTAATCCTAAAGTAATTTTTTTATTATTGTTGCAAGTTATTTTACCACCCTAAGATTTTATTTGAAAGTTTTTTATTTTACTTTTCATTTTAGTGAATCTCTTTTCTCTTGCACCACCTTAGTATTTTATTTTAATTTTCACTATTAATTTTCTTATCTAAGACTAATTTTATTACTTAAGATTCTAGTCATTTACCATTGATTATCTTTCTAGGGATTTTTATGCTAAGAGGTAGTTTCCCATTAAGGTTAATCATAATGAGTGATTTTATTTTGATCATGATAATCTATACATTTAGATAATCAAAATCTTCTCTCACTGGATTTTTTTTAAATAGCTTGCTAATGCTACCCCCTTTCACAATTATCTACATCTCTTCATAATTTATTAATTGGAGCACACTTTGGTACAAATATTCTTCATAGAAATAGTACTATAATGACTTCTTTTAACTCTTTACATGGTCCATCTTACCTCTCTTACCAACTCACTCTTCTTCTTCCATTGACCCATTCTCTTCTCATCTTGAGTTGGATCCCCTCGTTGTGTCTACTCCCCATGTTTTACCACATCTAATGTAGCCCCCACTTCTCATGTTCCTTCTTCTAGTGTCCATACATGCTACCACTCCTACTTCCATTCCACTTACCTCTCATCCCACTAGTTTCATCCATTTTTCCTCAGTCATTGGTGCCATCCCTTTATTTCACATTATTAGTGTTGTATCTTTCTCTTTGCTTTACAATATTTCCTTTCAACCCTCTAGTTCTATATCCTTGCCTCTTATCTATCATACCCTTTATACTCCCCCTACTATTATTCATGCTATAACTACCACCACTATCCCTAGCTCCACACTTGCTACACTTTTTCAAAAGCTACACAATGTTCAAAACAAAGTTAATTCCATGCCTAGTGGGAAAGATGACATTACTTATTCTCTAGCATACCACATTATTCTTGCATTAAGTTTTTTGGCTTATCCTTTACATGTTGGTTTTATGACAACTCACTTTGAACTATACCATGATAAAGGTGATCCCAATACTCATTTGCAAGTCTTTAATGCCACATGCTTAGACTATGCATATGATGACAAAATCTTGGCTAATTTTTTTCACTGTACTCTTATAGATGATATTTTTTTTTTCACACATGCTTAGCTTTGTGTAGTCCTTTGATTAACTATAATTTTTTCACTATAATGACTTCATTTAACTATGACTTCTTATAGATGATTATTTTTTTCACAAATATTCTTCATAGAAATAGTACTATAATGACTTCTTTTAACTCTTTACATGGTCCATCTCACCTCTCTTACCAACTCACTCTTCTTCTTCTTCCATTGACCCTTTCTTTTCTCATCTTGAGTTGGATCCCCTCGTTGTGTCTACTTCCCATGTTTTACCACTTCTAATGTAGCCCCCACTTCTCATGTTCCTTCTTCTAATGTCCATACATGCTACCACTCCTAGGGCTGATGCAAGAAGTTGGGTTCACAAAAAGCTCAAAAAGTGGAAGTGTTTTTGCTGTTTTTCAAAATTTGTCACACTTGGACTGAAAATTTGAGGCACTTATACTATGAATCTTAAAAAAGTCAGTAATATGAAATTTAGAATTCTGAATCTAATTTCCAAATATGTAATTTATTCAAATACCCAGATGATAGAAAATAAATTTTGATACAGATGTATAAAAATCACTTTTTAAAAGTCCTTGTTGTTTTACCATACCATGCACGTGTACGGACACAACTTTTTGACCCAAATAAAAGTATTTTTTCTAATTCCTTTTGGGGAAAGAAAGCTAACAACATGAAGATTGATGCGGAATTTTTTTGTAATTTTTATTGGCCTTAATTGTTGTTTTTAAAAATCAACGTGTACAGACAACATAATTGGACCTAAACTAAATATTTTTTTATTTTATTTTCGTTGTGTAGAGAATTCTTTGAAAATTGATGCCATATAATTTTTTTTACAAGAAACTTTACCAAAAAAAAGTTATTAAAAAAACAAAATCCTGATATTTCAAGTTTAAGGACTAGTTTGCTTAGAAATTAATTAAAAAATGACAAATATAATCCAATCTTAATAACAATTACATATTTGGAAACTAGACATCGTGTTCTCTAATGGGTTTTAATTTTATAGATTGATTCAGAAAAATAGTCCATCAGCCATATTGCCAAAGTTGGACATTATTTTTCAATCTGCCTTAGTTTTTTAGTTGTAGGTCAAAGGCTAAGGGTCAGGTTGCCAAGCCTTTCCCGAGCTTAAAACTAAGGCTACATGTGGGTTGAAGATTCAAAATTTTAATATGTATGCGTTTTAAAATGCAAAATGTGTACGTGTTTTAAAACACACACGTTTTAAAACACATACACGTTTTGCATTTCAAAACATGTACACGTTTTAAAACACATACACGTTTTGCATTTCAAAACATGTACGCGTATGCGTTTTGCATTTCAAAATGGGTACCCATTTCTAAAAAGCATTTACTTTTTTAAATAAGTGACTTGTACATGTTATAAAATGCGTACACGTTTTTCAGCGCATACACATTTTTCTAGGCTCGGGTGTTTGATGCATAACGCATACGTGTTTTTTAATAACACGTGTTTTCTACGAGATTTTTTGTTTTGGCTGAAACTTCCCTTCTTCGTAGACCCAACTTCTTGCACTTACCCCCTACTTCCATTCCACTTACCTCTCATCCCACTAGTTTCATCCATTTTTCCTCAATCACCGGTGTCATTCCTTTATTTCACATTACTAGTGTTGTATCTTCCTCTTTGCTTTACAATATTTCCTTTCAACCCTCTAGTTCTATATCCTTGCCTCTTATCTATCATACCCTTTATACTCCCCCTACTATTATTCATGCTATAACTACCACCACTATCCCTAGCTCCACCCTTGCTACACTTTTTCAAAAGCTACACAATGTTCAAAACAAAGTTAATTCCATGCTTAGTGGGAAAGATGCTATTACTTATTCTTTGCATACCACATTATTCTTGCATTGAAAATTTTGACTTATCCTTTGCATGTTGGTTTTATGACAACTCACTTTGAACTATACCATGATAAAGGTGATCCCAATACTCATTTGTAAGTCTTTAATGTCACATGCTTAGACTATGCTTATGATGACAAAATCTTGGCTAATTTTTTTCACTATACTCTTATACATGATTTTTCTTTTTTCACATGCTTAGCTTTGTGTAATCCTTTAACTAACTAGCTATAATTTTTCTTAACCATTTTTTAGTGAATATGGATCTATAATTTCAAATTTATTCAAGTGTACTCAAGGTTTTAATGACCAGATCAATGATTATGTCATTTGATTTTACTCTTTGTGTTAAGATGAAACACAATCTCATGATGATAAATTGGAAATTAATTTTATCAAAGATCTATTATTTAAAACTTAAAATTAATCATAACAATAATAACAAATACTTAAAATTCTTATATACTAAGTAAATCCATTAATCCGAAGTTATTAAAAAATAAAAAAATATCACGAATACAATAAACTGGTAATGAAATCATCTTGGCGTAACTTAATCTACACATACCTAGTCAAAATAAAGAGAAAAGGTAGTGTAAAACAAAACGTGTAACACAAGTCTAAAATCTGTTACATCATCTATAAAATGGACGGTGTTTCCAATAAGTGGATTAAGGTCAAGTTGACTTATTTAAAGCATTGTAACCAATCTTTTTAAATTGGCATTAATTGATTTCACGTGAGCCTTTCTATACTAATTTCCCTCTTTTCCTGGAAAGGAGAATCTAGTTTAAGGTCAAAAAGTAGTGTGGATTATCCAGTGAAGGTTCACACCATGGTTATCAAGTTTAAGCTATTTTATTATGGCTTTGCTTCATTTTAATATTGAAGAAGATTCTGAAATTTTTCACATCACTAATAATTTTTTAAATAAGTAAATATGATGTGTGGTTTTTATTTAGTAGATTATAATATTATAAGAGTATATATTTACATAAATATTAATTCAATTGTATTTTTGGAGATTTGATTATTCATAGATTATGTAATGAAGAGGTATATCATCCCCATCAATTGAACTACAATCCTTTGATAATAATTTAGAGTTTAAATTTAAACAATACAAACTTAAATGTAAATTAGATATAAACTAATATAGATATGTTAAATAGATTTATCTAAAAAATATTGAGAGATAGTTTTGAGGCATCTATATTTGATTTTATTTAAAGATAGAAAGGTGCCTTGAGATTGGTATTTGTCATCATCTTTTATATAGATGTATTAAAGATATCTATGTTAGCATCATTGGTGACTATGACATGTAGAATGTTAATGTAGTGCCTGACATTGTTTTAATGAATAAAATATTTTTCTTTAAAAAATAAAATAACAAAATTCGAAAATACTATTTTTCACTTTCAATTTTTTTGTCTATATTGAAAAAATACAGGGTCAATAATCAATGTATATTTTATTTGGGGTGCTCTCATAGCATTTTGGCTTAAGGCTTGGTCTCCATGTCCTTAATAGTGTCATTCTCTTGTCCTTAACACCCTTGTTTTAAAATAGACTTTTAGTGTAGGATTCCTTTGCATTTACTATAATTTTAAAATGTTTTTTCTTACCTTAAAGTATTTTTCTTTATATAAATGATCGCTAGCAATAGTGGCCCAATAGTTCATGTTGGGGTCCCTAGCTTAGATGCTTAGGAAAATGACATCAAAACACCCTCACAAACTCATCCTAAAATTAGTTCACAAGGTAAATCACCTATACTGAATGTTGTTTTGCTTGTTTTAGATTTTGGCAAAGTATACATAACTGGTTTGAAAAGTCTTAATTTTGCCAATTATTTTTTTGGTAGAATCCCCTTTAAGAGCATGCCAAAGGGATGGGTCATTTCTATTGAGGTCCCTCATGGGTTCCACATGGAATTTGTCTAAAACCTTATAAAGGGTTTCTTCCTTTTTTGTTCCTTGGATGTTAAGTATGCTAAGGATATTTTTGAACATGGCTCTAGATACATTCAAAAATATTGATTGATTTTAAACCCTTATATTAGAGAGTTTGTTTTCTTTGAGGAGCATGCACTCCAAGTCTATATTTGGGTCATGTTTCATGGCCTTCACCTTTTCTTAACCATATTATAGCTTCTCTAGGCCATGTTCATATCAAACAAGAATATTCTTGTTACTCACCCATAAAAAAAGGCTTTATGTTGAGTTCAACCTATGTTGTTAGTAATATGCTTGTTATTCACCTTGCATATTTTAAATTCTATTATAACTTACTTATTGAAGACATGTAAATAATTTATGTATCTCCAAGTATTATAGAGCAATCAAATGTGATATATATGTAAGGGTAGGTACATGTGCATCTTTAAAAATTATCTCAAGACTTAAAATATTGTTATGACGAGACATTGTAGAGGGTGTTACATGATTGACTTGTAAGAGAATCTTGTATTATTAGTTGGCATGTAGGTATAATTAGTGATCTATAGGGGAGTTCTTGGGACTTATATATGCCAAATTGCATGATGAAGGTTAGATATGCTTGTGTGGGGAGTCACATTCTATTTTCGTGGCCATTCTCTTGTTGTGACTTGTAATTTTTTAACCATAATACTTTAGGACCATTTTCACACCTATGGTAATGTATTTTGGTTATTTTTTGAGCCTCCTTGAGCCTACATAGGGCGGGTGCAAAAAGATGGGGGCCAAAAAGTTGCCAACTTTTTCATTTTTTTTGAAAAGGCCATAGCGTGCAAGCGGGTTATGGCTTGGTGTGATCGAGCCTAAGGCTTGGTCACAACGAAGCTATAATGTGCTTGTGTTATAAATATTTATATATAAAAAAGAAACATTCATCATTTTTCATTTCTGTGTTTTTCTCCAACCTCGCGGCCTTCAAACCCTCAAAAGCGTACTCATATTCTTGGAGACCAAATTCTTCATCAAATCATTGTTTAGTCTTCACCAAAATGCCACCATGATATCGGGGAAGTGTTAGGAGTAAGTATTTTTTTTTTTTTGTGAATTTGTTTCTAAATAGGTATATTTAATATGTTTTTTGATGTAAGTTTATTTGATTTATAGGAAATAATAATCAACCTCCCAATCTTCAAAATCCTCCTTCACCTCAACCTGAAATACCTGGTGAAAAACAACCCCAAATCGAACAACAAACTCCTCCAATAATTCCTTAACATCCCCTGTGTCATAACTCGATTTTATTGCATTTTTAATTATAATATGATAAATGGAATTATTGAGGAAATTCAATATGTTGAATGAAAATTTTGATATTTTAAAAAAAAAATTGAAAGAAGTTGACCGTCGTTGACTATGTGATCTTTTGAATTATCTTATATTTTATCCTGAACTAAACATTACTGATGAATTTTACAAGTGCAAGTGTATGCAATTGTAGGGTGACAAGTTGAAGTAGGATCATTTAGTCGGATCGAATGGTAAGCTAGATGGAATCTGGGTGCACACACCACAAATGACATGATGATTGCATTTGAAATTTGCATATAGAAGAACTTAATTACTTGATTTAAATTGTTCCAATGATTGAAAATAAATGGCTTGTGGAAAGTTAAAGCCATGATTTCATGTTTAAATTGTTTTTGTGTTTTGAGAAATTGAAAAAAAATGATAGTATGTATTCTAAAGTATGATTAAAAAGGATAAGAATTTCATTACATGAAATTAAGTAAAAGTCCCTTCTTATTTAATATTGATGCTCGAAATGAAATACAAATTCTCTTTTCTATTTAAATGTTGGTATATGAAACACAAACATTTTCAAACAAATATATATGTATGTATATATGTGAAATATGTATGTATATATGTGAAAACAAAAACACACACATATATATATATCAAAGAATAAACATAAGAAAATTAATGTATTTGAATATCAAAATTAAAAAAATAAATATATATATATATCAAAGAATAAACATAAGAGAATGAACGTATATGAATATCAAATATATAAACATATATCTATATATTTATATTTCCGATCGATTTGGATTTGAAACCGATACTATCAATAGATAAAATTTAAAGAAAATCTCATGCGATAGTGGACTGCCATTGAAATTAATGGAAAACATTAAAAAAATTAGAGTATGGGGCGGCTAAAATGAATGCCCATTAATGGAATGAAACAAATTTTGGAGGGACGCAAGGGAAAAAGCAAAAAAGATGCCATTTTTGATATCTTAGAATTGTCAAGAACGAAGGGAACGTGCAGTTCGACGCTTTTTTGAGAAAAGTTAAGAGGAAATCGACCGCAAACAGAGGTAATCAATGCAATTTTCTTGATTTTTGTTATATTTTCAGATTAGCTAATTTGTGAAAATGTATGTCGAATTAGATTGAAATATATTTGAGCCATAATAAACTTGAATGAAGAGCTTGATATGCTATTTCTTGGTTTTGAAATTTATCGTTCCTCTGTTAAGGCCATGTTGGCCATTTTCTTTGTCGCATAGGCACTGTGCATGTGATTTAGGTGGCATGACAATCGTTTGTTTCTACCCTACGCGCTTCAAGGCAACACCATTGATATTTTAATTCTTTTGCATGTGTTATGTTTTGTCTCCCACACGGCTATCGATGAAGCCGATAGCTGGTGAATGATAATGTAACGATTCTTAAAATCATATCACCCTAGAGGTTGGGCAACATGATTCTTATAGTCAATACATGTTTTAGCAATACTTTATGAATGGATTCTATCGAATGCCCACCCAAATGGGAGTAATATCCCATGCCTTCGATCCAAGATCGAAGGGTGTTTTGGTGTAGTTGATGCCCCATCACTAAAGCATTGGTCAGGCACATTTTGACCCTCAATGTAAATGATATTAATCTATTGTTGTATGTTTCTATGTCATAGTGATTTCTTGACTTTGTCGCCTTGTCCATAAGAGACGATGGCTGAGCCATGAATCGCTCCAACCTTATGTTGGCATGTTCATGGTTTGTGAGCCATCGTTTTACTATGAATGATAATATTTTTTTTTAAGCTTCCAACCCAAGCCGTGGGTCAGGATGTGTGGTTCAGTCCATGCACATATGATATGCAAGGAATAGCTGGTTGTTCCTTAGAACGGCAATAATATAGCTGATTTTAAAATGGTAAACAAGGGTTCTTAAACTCGAGACATGTGAAGACTGTACTTTGTATTTGGGTAAATAGTTTATTGTTAAAACAACCTGTATGTCGTTCAAGTCATATTACTTTTCAAGGGACTGTTTTAAGGAAATCATTTGTTTAATTCCTTTGTATGTTTATAATTTACTATTGTTTCTCAAAAGATAGAATATTTGAATTAAACATGAGAATGATAATTATGTTGTATTAGAATTCTTTGACCATGAATGTAATGAATAGATTCAGTTTCTAAATGAGGCTCGAATGAACAAAGCAATGGTCGATATGGAATTGAGGATCTATAAACTTTTATAAACAATGTTTGTTTTGTTAATAACATCAACTGTTATAAATTGTAAATGTTAATTTGTGAGAAGTGTTATTCTGTTATAAACAGTGTTGTTCTGTTATAAAGGTGTCGTTTCGTTATAAACTGTGTTGATAAGTTGTAAATAACACCATTTGTTATAAATCACAAATGTTTATTTTTGAACAGTATCTTTCTATTATAAACAGTGTTGTTAAAGTTGTAAATGACATCGTTTGGGTTCTAAACTACACAACTGTTTATTTGTGAACAATGTAGTTTTGTTATAAATAGTGTTGATTAAGCGGAATAACGACTTCGTTATACTATAAAATATAAATGTTAACTATAGACAACATCATTTTGTTAAACAACAGTTGTATGGTTACAACAATATTGTTTTCTATCATAGTATGGTTGATACAAACGACTCAATAGTATTTGGGAAAATGTAACGCCCCGTCGTGGAAACTAGGAAACGTTACGTCAGAACACTAATCTTTCGAATAATTTTTTTTTTAAAACATTTAATAACAACATGTGATTGCAACCTAGCATAATGCTCAAGGGTTCCACAACAACGCTACTTAAGTAAAACAATAAACACAACACAATAAGATCTATATGAATCAAATCAAGTGAATAGTCATATCCAGAACATTACTTCAAGAGATATATTATAATAAGTGAGATTGTGACAAATCTCAAAACATACAAGTAACATTACAAAGAAACCTCATGCAACATCACGAGTGAATACAATAAGAATAAGATCAAGAATAGATGATGACCACGTCCATGAACTCGTCCAAAGAACCAATCTCCGTGAACAATGTGCAACCATGAACCCGCCAAGTACAAATTTGTCTTGAACAATATCACCTGCAGGGGACCCAATGGAAGTAGTGACACATTCCTCCCAATCGTGTGGAACTCGAAAGTCCACCCCCTGTGCTAGGAGATAGAACAGGTCCTCAAGTCAAAACAGACAATAAAAGAGACGACATACAACACATGGTCAACGAACATGACATCAAAATGACAACATCAAAGACACACTCCCAAAACATTATTTAAAGTTCATACTTAAAACCAACTTCCGATAGGTTACCCATGCAACCACTTTTGGGTCCTGTCCCTAATGAAAGCCATTTCTCCTATGGTACGACTTCTCAATATGTCAAAACAATAATGCCAATAAGCATGCAAGAGAAAACTTCTCTACTTAGGGATCCAAAGTCATCAGAACCATACTATAACATCAAATATCCCAAAAGGATCTACAAAACATGCATGGCAAGTCTCTCATGGACATACACATTTCCATGTCATGGAATATGAATGTATTGAATAAAATCACAAGAACATAGAATGTGCATGGCTCACGTCTTCACATTAGATACAATACAAAATATCCGAGCAACACTAATCATGAATCCAAAGCAAAACCACTAGTTATCGCCTCAGGAAGATGATACTCTAACACCATTCCATAATACGAGAAGAAAGAAAAATCTCTAAGTAGGAATTCCAATTAAACTTAGTTTACAAATCTCATTCAAGATTTCCAATTGTACATTTATAATACAAACATTTACATTCATTGAATGTGAAGACCATTGATACTTCCATAAATTAATGATGTTTCAAGATTCACGAACTTATAAACGATGAACTTATCCAATTAAATCTCCATTATTTATTTAAAAGAGATTACTTCCTTTGTTTAATTTTCCATACTATCATTTACTAATTTCATTAAATGTGTTTATCCACATAACCAACTATTATAACACATAGATCAATTTCTCAAAATTCCATTAGAATATATATATATATATATATATTTTTTGTCATAACATGGAAAGCACCAATATCTACATATATACATAAACATCCATATTTACATATATAGACATTGAATCTCAACATGAAAATGTATATATATATATATATAAGTCCCAACCTTAATATTCATCTAAAAGTCAAATTATAAAATTATAATTTTAGTTATTCACTAAGAAAGATAGACATCAACAATTACATATATTCAAGGAAACTTTAATTCTTTTCACAAATGATATGGTTTTCCTCTATTATTATTATTTCCCACGAATACAACTTATCTACTTAATAAATCAATGAATAATCAAATTCGTTTGACCAATAATATAAATACCAACTGCCCTGGTACAACGCATGCAAATATGCATGTTGGTTGCAAACAATATAAATATGTCGAAAACCAACATCAGTTAACACAAAGTTGAAAACAACGAATTGCGTGTTCCACTACCAAGGTTAAGATAAGAAAAGGGAACATTGGAGGATTCAATTCACAATCGACAAAATCAATGTGAGATGAGATTCACGGCAGAAGAAGAGGCCAAACCTAAGCAGCCGAATGGTAATCCTACGGAGTTCAATGCAAAATGAATAAAGAGCTTCCATCAGCCGATACCATGCATTCAAATGAACAAGCTTTGACAGAGGAAGATAACAATAGGCTCGTGCACGGGTAGAGGAATTAATTAAACCTCTTCAAAAATCTATTTTCAAGTGTTTTAGATAAGACAAGATCCCAAAGAATTAGAAAATAATTCCAAAGCGACCAAAGAGACATCTAACTACTGGGTTCGAGATACTCATGGCGACCAAGGGCTTCAAAGCGAACATGCAACAAGTAGAATCCATAGTTTCAATAGACAAGCAAACAAATAAAAGACTCATCCCTACACACATGAGTATACTGCAAAACCAAGGCTAAGGGACATAACTAAAATAATTTCCAAAGAAACTTACGCTGGCAAAGACAAAATATTACCAGCCGCCCCGAACTATATATATCATTCGCAAGAAGTCATAATATATGTGACATGCAAGCCACACAAAGAGTTAATGGCAGATCTAACAAAAGTCAAGAAAAGTATATCAGCGCTTGCAAACTGCATGTTAAAATACACTCAGATCAATAAGGATAAGAGCAGTCGATGCCATGCAAAGATGGATAGAATGTCAACAGAGGTAATCATCAGTTGACTCATACATAGATAAAGGAAAGCAGCGAACAGGAAAATAAAAAGGCATCTATATCCATTCAAGACAGATACATGAACACAAAACAAGAATTTACAAAACCAAATTCAAGAAGAACCAATTATGGAACTCTAAAGCGAATCCAGGAGACCCATATTTTAAACCATGTTCAACACAATGAAAGGAATCAACAGATAATACCAAGCATCCAACTATTAAGCTCGCTACTTCAGACATCAAGCCGCGGCTGGGGATAACAAGTTTGTGACATGCTGCAAGAAAGGAGTCCATAACTCAGGGACAACATACTACCATGATTCACAACCGACCTAACCAAGGGAGATAGATGAATCGCGATGGAGAAAGTGGACGCATGTAGTCCCTAGATAAACAAAAGAAGTCCAAACAAAAATAAACGAAGATAAGGGAACCGACCAGCCTAGAACAACCTGATGATCAAAGAATGACACACACTCGACGTGAATATATAGAACTCAGCTATGAACCGACTAGAGGTCTAGATATGAAACAGTTTCCAGGCAAAATCCTCGTCGGAATTAAATCACGAAGTGAATAGGGATATAAATTGCGAAACGTATGAGAGAGATGAACTGGTAAAGGTTACTCGATGGTAACCCTACATGCACACCACCGCATACTTAAGATCATGGAGTAACACAAACAAACGTGCATCCCAAATGAAAAACCTCTATCATGCACGGGTGTTACGATACGAGACAATATCCGAGAGATTATAGAAACCTATAGCCAAAATCTGCAACTTTTCCTATTCTTATTTACTTCACAGTAGTTTTATCAAATCCGACATTTACGTTTTAATTTTCTTAGTATGCATGCAGGATTTCAAGACGAGATTTCACAAACATCTCAAACAAAGTTTTCAGCAAGAAGTTTTGACAAAATTCCATTAAAACAAGCTTGAAATTTGAAAGAAGAAAACCTGAAATGCTTCTCGGATTCGAGCAATGGTCAAGCAAAAACCCAAAGATTCAATCCACCAAACTTTCACAGTGCAATCACTCCTCCAATAATCAATTTTCAGCTTTTTGCAACAAAAAACCTCAAAAAATACATAATACAACTTTCCTGTGAAACAACAACAATTCCTTTCTTTTTTGAAAATAAATTGTCCTCCCCTCAAATTAATCTCTATTCCTATTTTATATCATTCATTTTAGGTCACAATGCAAATCCATCACTTTAACTTGATAATTCGTATGCAATTTAATCAACAAGTTCAACTTTTTCTAACATCATGTTCAAAACAAGATATTTTGCAACTTAAATCACAACTGACTTATTTAGTTTTGGAAGACATCCAAATTGCACAAACAAATCAATTACAACTAATTAATCTTTCACAATCAATATATTTTAATATTTCACATTTAATTCCACAATATTCTTAAATAAGCTTTTATACTTAAAAACATTACAATAATCATTAATCAACATGACCTTTAATTTAATCATTAAATAATGTAGACAAGCATTATGAAAACATGACAACATGTGACGACCAATGAACGTTACGACAAATGAATGACGACAAAACATAAGGGTAACAAAATGATACTCGTTCTTTCTAGAACAATGCTTCAGGATAGAGGACAAGTCTATCTCCCTTCAACAATTCTATTGGGTCATGACACGCTCAAACCTAACGAAGCAGGTGGAATCGATGCCTATACCTGAAGGTTGCATCACACTACACAGTCAACTGCAACAACATAGATAACATGAGATACACCGTGAAGAAGAATCACAGCGTAGTAGGGCACTCACGGATGAGTACTGCTAAACTATCTCCTTCATCGAACTGATGTAAGAAATAACATCTAAAATAATTCACATCATAGTACCATCATAAACATTATAGAACCTCATATGTCATCATAATTATGTCATCTTGCAAAAGTCAACAAAACATCATAACGTAAAGTGTATCATCAACTGATCATGTAATCCAAGACATAATACATCAAAGTAACATAGTCTCAAAACCATCTAACGACTATCAACAACTCATAACGATTGGAATAGAAATTTCATCAGGAGGGTCACTACAAAAACTATTCAAATGGATTTGTTCTTAATTTCTTGGCTTTTAATGATCTGACAAATGATATGTCAATTTGAAACACTATCTGAAAGTTAACAATCTGATTTACTTGTTTGATTCAAAATGTATGCACAAATTTATAACTTAAGTTGGCACATATATGTATTTGCACGTAGACCATCATCAACTCACAAACACATACTTGTGACATACCTTATTTTGAACCTATTTTCTTAATTCTTAAATGAATATTATAATATGAGGAATGTAATCATGAGATATGTACTTGAAATGGATGGATAATGTAATGATCAGATCCATTGATTTATTATTGAAATCTAAATAAAATAGAACAACAACACCTAATAGACTAGAGAACCTATGGGTAGATGCTGCTAGAAGGTAGTTAGTTGCTATGAGATAACTTGAAGATGAAAGCTACCTTCTGGGATGGGTGCCAAAATGGATTTTAGAGAGTATAGGTTATTTCTTTTACCAAAACCTATTATTTTTTTTTGCAACAATATTCTTATGCTTGGCCAAACAATTTACGTCATTATGTATATATGAACTTTGTGATAACACTCTCTATCATTCCTAGCATAGATTTTACATTTTATTTTCTAACTTGTAGATAGAAATGCATGTTGATGTATGAGAATGCACCATATTCCACCTTGTAGATTGTTCTCTTGCTAAAATTTCCATATAGGGTCAGGTATTCTTCAAGTTGGAAGAATTTTGGGGAAGCATAAGCTTCGTGGTTGGGTGGTAAAGCACTTCAACCATGTTCTCATCCACTAATAGAGGCGAGTGTCAAGAGGAACATTAGATGTTTACAAGACTATCATAGTCTATAATGTAACCTTGATGTAAAAGTTGTACATTGAATTGACTTTGTGGCCTCATGAGCCAAGTCAAACTTATATATTGTATTTGGCAATTGAATCGAATTTAATATATATATCTTTGACTCAATTTAATTAGACATGTGTTGCTATGATTGAGTATATCTATTTAGTTATGTCTTTCTAATTTGAATATATTTATGTGTGACCATTAAAACTAATAATTAATTAAGTAATAATTTTAGGATGGGTTATTACATTTGGTATCAAAGCTTAGGGTTCAACTCTAGGCCTTTTGAGTCTACCATAGCCTTGAATAGGGGACAATTGACCCTTGACCAAATTTAGTTGTCTGGAGAATTGATAGAACTTGGATTGAATGCAGGTATGGGAAGGTCAAAGGCAGGACGAAAGAAAGAGAAAACTATTAGGACCTCAAAAAAGAAAGTCGTAGATGAAGGAAGTGCTAAGACAAAGGTTCAACCCGAGATTCCCAATGGCGAGACTCTAGATCAAGCCCTCACATGAATTAAGCTAGAGTAAGGCAAGAAGATTGAGGAGAAGCAAACACCTAAGATCAAAAAGATTTCCGCAATCAAAGACTGGCCTCAAGGGTGTGGACCAAATACACCCTTGTTAACTAAAGAGGAAAAGGAGAGCCTGTGTGCTCAACCATCCTCTTTTGTGAAACTTGATGTAAATTTTGATGAGGACCTAGAAGAATGCCCTCTTTCTAATAATGAGAAAATTGAATAATGTAATAAGAAGATTTATAAATAAGGTCTATTGACCCACCCTTATTATAAATAAAATAGGATGATATTTTTGGTGCGTTCAAACAAAGAACTCCGAAATATGTTTTCAATGCATGAATGTGTATGTCCTTGATGAATAAGTGATCTATGCATGTGTAAGTAATGTGATGTAGAATAAGAACATTTATTTGTAGAACCCAGTGTTAAGATGCAATAAAAAAGATGTGAATGTGATGCATGTTAAGTGTGATTCAACATGGTAACCACCAAGCAAGAGATGAGTGGTAGTGGGTCAGATAATGGACCAAAAAAGAGGCTAGAATAGATTCTAGAGATTCTGAACCGGAAAGAGGCTTGCATGGATCACATAGAACAAGAGTTTTGAGTGGCACGTGAGGACGAGACCGTAGGAATGCAAAATTTAATCAAGGAGATGGTGGTCTAGGAGCAGGCCCTCGAGATCGAATTGAGGAAGAACTTGGAAAAGATCTCAAAAGAGTAGCATTGCCTAAGTTTAATGGTAAGGCCATCAAAGCAAGAGAAGAGGCATGGATGGAAAAATAATTTGGACTCTGTAACCTATCCAACCAAACCAAAGTGACATGGGCTACGTATCAACTCTGAGGTGAAACAACTACTTGGTAGGTTAATGAGAAGTCAAAAAGGAATCTTCAGCCTATTGAGATTATTTGGGAACTCTTCCTCCAATCCTTTAGGAAGAGATGGCTATCACAACTCTTCTTCGACAAGAAGGTAACAAAATTCTAGAATGTAAGTCAGGGGAGTATGACTGTGACTCAATACTAGGAAACGTTCACCAACCTATTGAAGTATGTGCCCTAGTATCAGGGAGATGAACATTTTCATATCCAAAAATTCATATTGGGACTGAGACCCCACATTGGAGCTGAAGTGGACATGCATGATCCTCTTACTATGAACGAAGTCTTCCTAAAATCCACCAAATAGCAACAAAAACTGTAACAGTTATCCAACTACTGCAATAATGCAAATCCTAAGTCACGATTTGGTAACAAGAAATTTCATAAAGGAGACAAGAACCATCAGATCCATAATCTCAAGAGGGGAAGTGATTCACAGGAGAAAGGTGAAGATGGTAATGGTAGAAAGAACAAGAAGACAAACAAAAACAAGGGTAAAGATGACCAAAAGTATAAGGTCTTCAGAGAGGACAAGCCAAGAGGTCACAAAGGGCCTTGTGATGGGTGCTATACTTGTGGAGGAAATCATATATGCCTCAGATGTTTTGTAGCATTCGAAGTCATGAAAGGAAGGAAACTATCAACTGACTCAACATCACCAGATCCACGTTGTAGTGGATAAAAAGAAGGCAGAGTATCAAGCCTCACCAATTCATCTAATGGGTAAGCTCTATGGTGAAAATGTCTCTATTTTAATTGATATCGGAGCTATTGAATGTTTCATAGATCCTAGAATAATTTACAAGATACCCATTAGACTTGGTTATATGGAAAAATCATGGATAGTTCAGTATGGTAACCAAGCAGAGTGGAGGGTAGATACCTATCTCTTTTGCAGCGAGTTAAAGCTTTCAACCTTCCAAACCTAGGTCAACCTGTATGTGGAATCTTTAGGCTCATATGATGTAATTTTGGGAATAAATTGCTTAACCGAGCATAAGGCTATAATGAATTGTGAGGATAACGTAGTCAATTGTCTAGATGATTATGGAAACCCAATCAAGATTTTTAGAATGCAAAGACCCTTAGAGCTTAGATAGATCTTTGCTATGCAACTCAAAAAGGATTTTCGAAAGGGATGTGCAATTTATGTTGTGCATGTCTGTAACCCTGGCAACAACACTAGTAGAATTTGATAAATATATTACTAGGTGACTATAGCTTTTAGTCACAAAAACTAAAAATGACTAAATTCTACTCATTTTTTGCAACTCAGCTATAAATGACTAATCTGGTCATTGACTAAAAAATTATTTAGTCATAGAAATAAAAATGACTAAATAGTTAGTCATCAAATCCAAAGTGGAAAATTGTTTTTAAAAATAATTCGGCCAATTATTAGCACGATGTATTGGTGCAGTTATTCTCGTTCATTGCAAATTTATTCATCTCGCTTGACCTTTCTTCATTCGTTCATTGTAGACCTCACTTCATTTTTTCATTATAGACCTCGCTTCATTCATTCATTTCAGACCTCACTTCATTCGTTAGCCTGACATGAGGCATTTTTATTAGTTATAGCAGCTACTTGCATGGGCGATAAGGATTCAAAGAGGACCTGGAGGCTTCTAAAAAGGTAGGCACGAGAAAATAATTTAGAGTTTTCAGCAACAAATTTGAATTCATTGAGGCCCTCTGTAGCGAAATCGGATTTTGGGACACCCTCTGTAGCGAATTCAAAGGTAATTTGAAACCCTCATTACATTAAACACAAATTTGAAATGCTCATTACAATCTACTTCTCTTAATAATGTTCTACTACTCTTAATAATGTTCTTTTATAATCTTTCCATTGTTCTGCTTCATAATGTGCTCAAGCTAAATATAATAAAATTTGGGTGTTAGTGCCAAATTAAAATTTCCTCGAACATTTTTGATACATTTTCATTGCAAGTGTAAACTGTCCTTGTGAAAAGTAAACATGTGTTAGATTTACCCACACATTAGGGATTTGAACAAAGATGTTTCCTGTTGCAGCTTCTTGTAGCTATGTAAAATTTTCCTTTGCAATATCAAATTGACCCCTTTCAGCTAGGATAATGGCTACCTCATTTGTAGCATAAACATTTCTTGGTCTCTGTGCCAACATTTTACAATATAGTTCTCTAGCCTTCTCAAGATGTCGTGCCTCCACCTTTGGATCCCTCCTCTCATTGCGAAAAGATACAAAATAATTCCAATTTCCAAGTGAAATGTCAACATAAGAATTCTTTGCATCTTATTCACTTTGTGCAACTTTAATTGTTTCTTTCCTTTAAGCTAGTCATTTGTTTTGAGTTCCATTTTGCAATAGATAAAGAATTCGATGAGTTTTTATCCACCTTAAGTGCATCTCCAATCAATTCTAGGCTTAGTTGGATCTCATTCCAAGCCTGAACCATGGCTGCAAGATGTAGGCATGTATCCACATAATTAGGAAACTTGACTAATATTAGCCTGTATAAAAATTTGCTTTTTCAATATCATGTAGGTATTCAAACAAAATAGCAAGATTAAATAGTGTTGTGACTTTATCCCATGGTAATTCAAGTGAAACACCACCTTCTTCTAGTCAATGGATAAATTTCATATCCTTAAAGAGCTCAGGAAAAAATGCAAAATTAGCACCGGGGCTTTTATTTATGAATTTAACCCAAATGCCATTTCCTAATGCCTCCATAAAATTTTGTTGAGCCAACTCTAGTTCACCACGCTCAAAAGGAAGAACCCCAATTTTTTTTTACAATTGAATGGGTACTTATTCTCTACTCTTCTTTAGAAGAGACTTTGGTATCTTAAGAGAATCTAAGGCCGCATTGGGTTTTTGACGATATTAATAACTCACCCATCTTGATAAATGCATGGGCATCACGTGGATCTATGCGAGTTGCCTTTCTTAAAATTTCCAATGCCTTCTCTACTAGCCCTTGTTGAGCATATATATGGCCTCCAAATTTTAAGCTCTCACAGTACTCAGGGTGGACCTCCAAAACCTTTTCAAAATTTGAGAGAGAACTCTTAAGATCTTCCAACTTCAATTGAACCTATCCACAAAATCCCATGGCCTCTGGCTTTCCTTGACTGATGTCATGTAGTAGTGGCTAGTGGTGTCATAATAACCTTTACTATGATAAGATCGTGCAAGATTATAATATGAATGAGATTTCATGAGAGGGTGGTAGTTGAAACAAGAGTTGTCTTAGTCAACTATTCTACAAAAAAATGCTGCCCTACAGTGAAGAAAAAATGGTTTGCTAAATGATTCATTCCCATTGCAAAGTACATGTATATTAAAAGGATCTATGCATATTTTCCATTCCTTCATGAAAACTACCTTTTTCACTAGCAGTGAGAATCCTACAAGGAAAAAATACATAAATCTGACCACAAATTTATGTAGAGGCAGAACATCATTTTCTAATGGCTCCATAAAAGTTTGTTGACCCAAATCTAGTTTATCATGCTCAAAATGAAGAACCCCAATTTTGTTTAACAATTGAATGGGTACTTCTTCTCTACTCTTCTTCAGAAGAGAATTTGGCATCTTAAGAGAATCTAAGGTTGCACTTGGGTCTGATGATATTAATAACTCACCCATCTTGATAAATGCATGGGCATCATGTGGATCTTTGCGAGTTTCCTTTCTTAAAATTTCCAAAGCCTTCTCTGCCTACCCTTGTTGAGCATATATATGGCCTACATCTTTTAAGCTCTCATAGTTCCTAGGGTGGACCTCCAAAAACTTTTCAAAATTTGAGAGAGAACTCTTAAGATCTCCCCGCTTCAATTGAACCTATCAAAAAAATAATGTGGCCTCTGGCTTTCCTTGAATGATGTCATGTAGTAGCGGACAGTGGTGTCATAATCACCTTTAATTTGATTAGATCGTGCAAGATTATAATATGAATGATATTTCATGAGAGGGTGGTCAGTTGAAACAAGAGTTGTCTCAGTCGATTGTTTCCACAAGAAAATACTGCCCTGTAGTGAAGAAAAAATGGTTTGCTAAATGATTCAATGCCATTACAGAGTATGGGTATAATTCAAAGGATCTATGCATCTTTTCCATTCCTTCATGAACACTACCTTTTTCACTAACTGTGAGAATCCTACAAGTAAAAATGCACAAAATGACCACAAAGATTTATGTAGAGGAAAAACATCATTTCCTAATGCCTCCATAATTTTTTTTTGAGCCAACTCTAGTTGATCACTCTCAAAATGAAGAACCCCAATGTTGTTTAACAATTGAATGGGTACTTCTTCTCTGCTCTTCTTCAGAAGAGACTTTGGCATCTTAAGATAATCTAAGGCCGCACTGGGGTTCGACGATATTAATAACTCACCCATCTTGATAAATGCATGGGCATCATGTGGATCTATGTGAGCTGTCTTTCTTAAAATTTCCAAAGCCTTCTCTACTAGCCCTTGCTGAGAAAATATATGGCCTACAAATTTTAAGCTCTCACAATTCTCGGGGTGGACCTCCAAAACCTTTTCAAAATTTGAGAGAGAACTCTTAAGATCTCCCAACTTCAATTGAACCTATCCACAAAATCCTGTGGCCTATGGCTTCAAGACTGATGTCATGTAGTAGTAGCTAGTGGTATAATAATCAATTTTAATTTGATAATATCATGCAAGAGTATAATATGAATGATATTTCATGAGAGGGTGGTCAGTTGAAACAAGAGCTGTCTCAGTCAACTGTTCCACAAGAAAATGCTGCCTTGCAGTGAAGAAAAAATGGTTTGCTAAATAATTCAATACCACTACAGGGTATAGGTATAATTCAAAGGCTCTACGCATATGTTCCATTCCTTCATGAACACTACCCTTTTCACTAATTGTGAGAATCCTACAAGTAAAAAATGCACAAAATTGACCACAAATATTTATGTAGAGGTAGAACATCATTTCCTAATGCCTCCATAAAAGTTTGTTGAGCCAACTCTAGTTCATCATGCTCAAAATGAAGAGCCACAATGTTGTTTAAAAATTGAATGGGTACTTATTCTATGCTCTTCTCCAGAAGATAATTTGATGTCTTAAGAGAATCTAAGGCTACACTGGGGTTTGACGATATTGATAACTCACCCATCTTGATAAATGCATGGGCATCAGGTGGATCTATGCGAGTTGCCTTTCTTAAAATTTCCAAAGCCTTCTTTGCCATCCCTTACTGAGCATATATATGGCCTACAAATTTTAAGCTCTCACAATTCTCAGGGTGGACCTCCAAAACCTTTTCAAAATTTGAGAGAGAACTCTTAAGATCTCCCAACTTCAATTGAACCTATCCACAAAATCTTGTGCTCTCTGGCTTTCCTTGATTGATGTCATGTAGTAGCGGCTAGTGGTGTCATAATCACCTTTAATATGATAAGATCGTGCAAGATTATAATATGAATGAGATTTCATGAGGGTGTTCATTTGAAACAAGAGCTATCTCATTCAACAGTTCCACAAGAAAATGCCAACCTGTAATGAAGAAAAAATGGTTTGCTAAATTATTCAATGCCATTGCACGGTATGGGTATAATTGAAAGGCTATACACATCTTTTCCATTCCTTCATGAACACTACCTTTTTCACTAATTGTGAGAATCCTACAATTAAAAAGTGCACAAAATTGACCACAAAGATTTTTCCCCATTTCAAATAGCAAAATTTCCAAAAAAATGCGTTTAAAACCTACAAAAAAATGCAAATAATATCACACTAATTTCATGGCAAAACAAAAACCATGAGACCATAGCTTTTTGATTACTATTATGCTTTGGTAGATTTTTTCCAAGCATCCATATCTTTTTTGAAATCACCTATTTTAGGATTTTAGCTATAGCAACAAGGTTGTGAACTGTTTGATAAAATGCTTTGGTAGACATTGTATGAAAAATGATAGCATAGAAAAGACAATGAAATTTTTGAAAAAAATGCCTGAAAGAAATGTGGTATCATGGAATGCCATGAAAATAAAATGTAATTGGCAGCTGCTCTTAGTTATTAGTTATGTAATGTGAAGTAATTGCATAAATGCTTAGGTTGACTTTGTAAAAACTATATTGTAATTGAAATTTTGTCATCTATCATAATCTAGTTATTAGTTATGCAATGTGAAGTAATGCTTTGATTTTGAAAGATGTGCAATGTAATGTAACCAACAATTTGAATATAAACTACAAAAATCTATTTTTTACAATTCATTAGTTAAACTCTCTATTTTATTTGGTCTTTATAACTCTATTGCTATGGAAATGGATTTCAATTAAAAAACAGTTTTTATCTCTTAATCTGCAATATTTTGTTGCTATGTGTAGAACATTATAGATGGATCAATGTCAAAGGTTGAAATACCATGCATTTGATGAGAGAATAGCTGATGAGAGTGACATGGACAAACATCCATGTCCATGTAATGAATGTCTTGGTGGAAAGGTGAGAAAATAAGTCAGATTTATCGACATATGATAAGATATGGGCATAGTGGTATAAGCGCTTGGAATGCCAATTATTATGAAGATATGATAGAATGAAAAAGTGTGAGAGATGAAGAGGAAACAAACATATATGAAGTGGCACCAAACATAGATGAAGAGGCAACAATGTTAGATGAAGGGTTTAAAGTTTAAACACTGATACATTTTGACTCAATTTACGATGAAAGTTCGTCGGAATTTTGATGCCCTTTTGTCGAAATTCCGATGATCTTTCATCGGAAATTGAGTCAAAATGTATCAGTGAAAGTTGATAGAATGTTGAATGAGGGTCTAAATGATGATTGGGCCAAGTTGATGGAGGATGCTTCAAAGCCTTTGTATGCTAGTTGTAGGTTAAGTCATTTGACAACAATCCTTCAAATTCTTAACTTGCAAGTGGTGTTTTGTTGGACAAATGAGAGTGTAGATCAGTTATTAGCATTATTAAGTTTGTTGTTACCATCTGACTCCACATTGCCAAAAAACAAAGTCAATGTAGAAAGGAAATCACTAAGCTAGGCATAAGGTATGAAAACATCCACACTTGTGTGAATGGTTGTGTATTATCTCATAAGAATCTTGCAAGTGAGAGTGAATGTCCAAAATTTCATGAAGCGAGGTATAGAGAAGGGTTGAAATCAGCTGTGGTTCCTAGAAAGGTTCTTCGCCACTTTCCAGTAATCCCATGATTGCTCCGAATGTATAGGTGCAGAGACATTGCCGAACTTATGCAATGGAATACCTAAAATAAGAGCACTGATGGAAAACAATGACACATGCCTGATTGTAAGACATGGATGGAATTTGATAACAAATGGCTTAATTTTTCTCAAGATCCTCATAATATAAGTTTGGGTTTGGCTCTAGATGGGGTGAACCCATTCTTAGATCAAAGTACTAAATGGTCAACTTGGCTAGTATTTTTAATAAATTATAACTTGCCTCCATGGTTAGCAACTAAACCATTTTTCTTCATGCTATCGTTGATTATACCAGGAAAGAAAAGTGACTTTAGATACAAATGATGCTTATCTAGAGCCATTATATGATGAGCTAATGCAATTGTGGAAAGGAATTGAAGAAATTCAATCTTTAAGAGATGGTCATTCAATCAAATTCACTTTAAGATCTTCCTTATTGTTTACGATTCATGATCTTCCTACACATGGCACATTGTCTAGTCTCATTGTTCATGGATACCATGGATGTCTAGCTTGTAACTTTAAGGATTTTGTGAGGCACTCAAGAATTTTGCATAAGTGTATTTATTGTAGACATCTAGCTTACCTTAAAATGGATCATCCACATCATCAACAAAAAACATGGTTCAATGGTCAAGAAGAGAATCGTGAAGCACCATTGTTAATAACAGGTGATTACATTGTTGAGAATGGACAAAAAAGAATGTCATTTTTTGAAAATGATGGGATTTCTGGTAGTAGATGTGATCCATGTAATGAAAGAGCTATAAAAAGGTTTTTCATATTTTGTAAGTTGCCATACTTTAAGGATATAGCCATTAGGCATACTATTGACTTTATGCTATTATAGAAACTCTTTTTGGTGCTTTTGATACCATTTCATCACATGAAGACTTTCGACAACTAAAGATTCATCAAAATCTTTGGGTTGAAAAAAATGATGATGAAAAATATAGAAAACCTAGTGCTCCTTATGTTTTGACAAAGGAAAAACATGCACAATTCTTATAGTTGATGTCTCAGACTCGCTTTCCCATTGGATATGTAAGGAGTAGTATTAGAAGTCAAAATGACTTTAATGGGTTAAGAGGCCTCAAGACCCATGAATATCATGTCATAATGGAGAATATTTTACCTATTGTGGTAAATATATTAAGTTTGGAAAAAGGACCAAGATTTGCAATTATAAGGTTGGGCCTAATATTAAAGAGAATGAGTTTACATTTATTAGATCCTTTGAACTTTGATAGTTTGAGGGAGGAGGTTTTTGAAGTCTTTTTTCTATTGGAACGGGAATTTCCACCAACAATATTTAACATTTCTATGCATCTTTTGATACATCTACAATATGAACTAAAGCATTGTGGCCCAATAAGAACAAGATGGATGTATCTTATAGAATGATATATGAAGGTTTTGAAATTTTTTGTTCGTACTAGGGTAAAACTGGAAGGCATCATGTTTGAGGGATACTCAATGCAAGAGGCCATGAGATTTTGCACAAAATATATGAAGGATTTTAAAAATGTCAATTAGCATGTATGGGACGATGATGAAGAAGACATAGCTGTAGGTGAAGTATTAAAAGTCATTGGATGTCGCTTCAAGCTACCACATCAAGAAAGAAGTGCGATACATGCCTATATTCTTCAAAACACATCTTCATTCGATAAATGGTGTAGGTAAAATAAAATTTACACAATAACTTATTTACTCAATTGCATTTACACATTTATAGTATCAATCTTACTATTTGTACGTTAATATTCTATGTAGAAATTATGAAGAAGACAATCAAGCTCAGATGCAACATCAACCTCAAAGGAACAAATATCATGCTGATTTGATTGGAGGTGATTATTTTTCCAAAATTTGAAGAATGGATTGCTAATGGAGTCAATGATGCAAAAGAAGAAGGTCAAGATATAACAATGGAGGAAAGTGAGCTTTCACAATCTCCACATTTATGGGCTACGCATTTCAGTGGAATGTGGGCCTCAAGGAAAACTTTAGTGGCAAATCTTCACCAATTGGTGAATTCTAGAAATTAGCCAAGTCAAAATTGGTAAATTAATTGCACCCAACAGGGTGTCCAAATCGTCCGGATTTTATGAACTATCGGTCCAATGCATGTCCATTAATGATTTTTTATGAGGCATATTTATGCAATAAATTCACCATAATAAACTATGCGTTTCAAATGAACTGATTAATATTTTCACCTAGAATCTCATAAGCATGTAATAAAACACCTACATATTGACCAATACTATTAAAACAACATTGTATGAGGACCCATTTTGCCAATTAAATTTTACAAATAGTTGCTTGTGAAGGCCCATTTCGCCAATTAAAATTTATAAATAGTTGCTTATGAGGACCCATTTTTCCAATAAAATTTAAAATAATTACATTTGAGGACACATTTCACCTTGAAAATTATAACATATCATTGTATAAGCATGCATGATTCACCAAAAATTTAACATACCATTTAAAAATCTCGTGGAATTCACCAAATATGGATTGATATAAATACAATGAAAACTATCATTTATTCTTACACATTTTGTTCCATTCTGAGGTTCTACTTCTCGATTCGAAAGTCAGCAAAAGTTGAAAATGTAGACTTAAAGGTGAGTGATCATTTCTTCATACTGTTATTAGTTATAATAATAAGATTTATTTATCTCTTTTCCATTCTTGCTTCATTCTTAAAGATGATTTTGAGTAGGGAATGGGATCTATATTCTCTGTCCTTAAACAAGAAGGCATTTTTTCCAGCTTTTAATCAAAGTGAGAGATCAATATGTTGAGCAGCAAGGGTAAGACTCCTTAGGGTAGTGAAGAGACTGGGAGGCCATCAAAACACCCAAAATGTAGAGGTACCATACAGTCTTACTTTGGAATTGGAAAAGCTTTTGATCCATTAGATCAAGATGGAGCTACACCATCAACTCTTCCACCAAATATTAATGAAGAAGGCATTCACAATACCTCACCGCCAACAAAAGGTCAAGGTGAGATTATCATTGAGTTAAATCAAAATGTATCAAATGAGGATGGAAATATTGCAGAATATGTTCCAAGGGATACACTGGTTAGCCAAAATGAGATAATTGACTTGGATGAGGATGATGTTGGTAGCAAAAAAAGAAAAATAAAAAATGGGGCACGAGTGGGAAATAACAAGGAATTTTCAACTTGGTTTGTTATCAAAGTACCCATTCATTGTACCAGTGGAGGTGGAAAACGAAAAAAATATTGAAAAAGAAACACTATGCAAGTGTACAATTTGTAGTTGTAAATGTGGAAGAGACAAGACGTAACTAAAGCTTGACACTATAGAAAAGAATATCAGTAAAGTTTACGAAAAACAAATCATAGACAAAAAGGAACAATTAGTCATATGATGGAAGTCAAAGGAAGAATTATGCCATGGAATATGAAGAGAATAACCATAGAATTTCGAAGGTTGTTGAATGTCAAGGTACACTTGAGGCTCATTTTGGAAAAGCAATGGAAGTAGAAAATCTATCAAAAATTGTTCAGATGAGTGTTATTTTTCATATTTTGTTTAGAGGTCGTCCTATGAAAGACTACCAAGAATATTCTATTTTATTATCTTATTTGAATGTTCCTCACTTTCCCTTCTCACATTGGTCAGCAAACCTAGGATGGGAATGGGAAAACTTCCTTGCTGTAGTGGAAAAGGAAGATTTAAAGGAGAAAGTAAAAGAGTCAAATTTCATTGCATTATCTTTAGATGAAGTTACTTCAATAGACAATACTTCTTGGGTCTGTATGCATTTTTATACTGGGTAAGTGCACCAATCTATGACACAATTTCAATGCCAAATCACAAAAAAACCCGTAATAGGCCATATTGCGCTTGCCAAATTTGGAGAGCGCCAAATAGGCTTGGTAATATCCAGCCTATTTGGTGCTCTCCAAATGGATTTACCATTTGGTGAGAACCAAATTTGGCGTGCGTCAAATGGCTTGAATTTTTCAATGAGTGAACAAGTGTGAGTTCTCTTTCTTTTTGCAATGAATTTTGGAATGCATTTTATAAACTCTTTTATTTTCGCTTTCTCTTCCATGGGAACTATATACATGAAAAAAATGTTTACATATGGACATTTACTTTCTTATAATTTAAGTTATATTACATGTATATAGGCAGGTTGTTTGAGAGTGGTTTTAGATCTCTAGGAATTATAATGCAAATTCTAGTTTTTTGAAGATCTTAAAAATTTCAGACTTAGTCAAATTTCAGTAATCAGCAATTCAAATTTCAGTAATCAGGAGGTCAAACTTTAGTAGTCAACAAGTTGTATCATCTTTCTCTCTCCTTCTCTCTACTCTCTATCTCTCCACACCCTCTCTCTCTCTCTCCCTTGCTCTCTCTCTCTCTCTCCCCCCTCTCTCTCTCCCACACACCCCTCTATCTCCTCCCTACATCTGCCTCCGTCCCTCCCCTCTCTACTTCTCTCCATCTCTTCTCTCTCTACATCTCCTTCCCTCTCTACTTATTGTTATATCCCCTCTCTCTCTATTTAACTACCTCTCCCTCCATCACTTTGTATCTCACTTATGTATCCCTCCCTACCTCTTTCCATCTCTACTCTATATCTCTCCTCTCCCTCTCTCTACCTACATCTCTCTCTCACTCTTTATCCGTCTCTTCCCCCGCTTTCTCTCTAAGTCTCTCCTCCCTCTTACTCTCTCCTCTCTATCTAACCATCTCTCTATCTCTCTTTCTCTCACACAAACCTCTATGTTTCTTGCTAACACTCCCTCCCTCCCTCCTTCCCTCCCTATTTCTCTCTATCTCTCCTCTCCCTCCCTCTCTCGACCTCACCCTCCCTCCCCTTATTTTTCTCTCCCCTCCCAATATCTCTCACTATTGTCTCTCCCTCCCTCCCCCTCTTTCTCTCTCAATTTATCTTTTTCTCTATCTCACCATTCTCTCTCTCACTCACTCACACACCTCTATCTCCCTACCTCTCCCTCCCTACCTCCCCTCTCTACTCTTTATCTCTCCTCTCTCTTTCCATCTCTATACATACCTCTCCCTCCATCACTCTCCCTCTCCATCCCTCTCTATCTCACTTATGCCTCCTGCCCTACCTATTTCCCTCTCTACTCTCTATCTCTCCTCTCCCTTCCTCTACCTACCTCTCTCTCTGTCTCTCCATCCCTCTCTTTCTCTCTCACTCTCTCCTCTCTATCTCACCATTATCTCTATCCCTACCTATCACCCCCTCCTCTCTAAATCACCATTCCCTCTCTCCCACTTTCCCTCCTTCCCTCTCACTCCCTCCTCTCTAAATCACCATTCTCTCTATCCCACTTTCCCTCATTCCCTCTCTATGTCTCACTTATCCCTTTCTACCTCTCCCTCCCTCCAACCTCCCTCTCTCTCTTTATCTCTATTTCTCATTCTCTCCTTACCTCTCTACTCTCTATCTCACCACTCTCTCCATCTCACTCTCCCTACTTCCCTCTCTCCCTCCTATCCATCCCTCTCTCCTTCCCTCTCCACATACCTCTCCCTCCACTACCTAAAACTCTCTCCCTCACCCCTCTTTCTCTCTTACTCTCTCCTTCCCTCTCTACTCTCTATCTCTCCCCCTTCCTCTCTCCCCTCATTTTATCTCCTCTCACTCTCTCTCCCTCTCACACACACTCACCTCTATCCCCTCCTTTCCTCTTCCACCATCCCTCCACTCTCTCTATCTATCATATCTCTCTACATCTCCTTCCATCTCTATTTATCTTTATCTCCCCTCTCCCTCTCTTTACCCACCTCTCCCTCCATCACTCTATATCTCAACCGTGTCTCCTCTCTCTCTCTCTCTCTCTCTCTCTCTCGCACACACAAAAACCTCTATCTCCTCACTAACTGTCCCTCCCTCCCTCTCTACTTCTCTCTATCTCTCCTCTCTCTACATCTCCTTCCCTCTCTACCTATATTTATCTCACCTATCCCTTTGTTTACCTACCTCTCCCTTCATCACTCTATATCTCACCTATGTTTCCCTACCCACCTAGGGTTGAGGGATTAAGGGTCAAGGGTTGAGAATTGAGGGTTGAGGGTTTAATGTATAGGGTAGAGGGTGGAGGGTTTAAGGGTTGAGGGTTGAGGGTTGAGGGTTGAGGGTTGAGGGTTGAGGGTTGAGGGTTGAGGGTTGAGGGTTGAGGGTTGAGGGTTTAAGGGTCGAGGGATTAAGGGTTGAGGGTTGAGGGATTAGGGTAGAGAGTTTACTTGGGTTTAAGGGTTTAAGGGTTGAGGGTATAGGGTTGATGGTAGAGGGTATTGGGTTTAGGGTAGAGGGTGTCGGGGTGAGGGTTGAGCATTTAAGGGTTTAAGTGTAGAGGGTATAGGGTTGAGGGATTAGGGTAGAGATGGAGGGAAGGAGAGAGGGAGAGATGGAGGGAGAAGTGAGATAGAGAGAAGGAGAGAAGAGGAGAGAGGGATAGAGACATATGAGGGCCGAGGATCCAATGTATAGGATATAGGGTTGAGAATTAAGGGTATAGGATTGATGGTTTAGGGTATTGGGTTGAGGGTATAGGGTTTAAGGGGATGGGAGAGAGATATATGGATTGAGTGAGTGAGAGAGAGACCTGAGAGAGGGAGAGGGGGGAGGATGGAGAGACTTGAAAGAGAGAGA
>CM021104.1:210278163-210399189 GCA_007115665.2 Sequoiadendron giganteum | reverse complement strand
TAGCACCCATCACAAGGCCCTTTGTGACCTCTTGGCTTGTCCTCTCTGAAGACCTTATACTTTTGGTCATCTTTACCCTTGTTTTTGTTTGTCTTCTTGTTCTTTCTACCATTACCATCTTCACCTTTCTCCTGTGAATCACTTCCCCTCTTGAGATTATGGATCTGATGGTTCTTGTCTCCTTTATGAAATTTCTTGTTACCAAATCGTGACTTAGGATTTGCATTATTGCAGTAGTTGGATAACTGTTACAGTTTTTGTTGCTATTTGGTGGATTTTAGGAAGACTTCGTTCATAGTAAGAGGATCATGCATGTCCACTTCAGCTCCAATGTGGGGTCTCAGTCCCAATATGAATTTTTGGATATGAAAATGTTCATCTCCCTGATACTAGGGCACATACTTCAATAGGTTGGTGAACGTTTCCTAGTATTGAGTCACAGTCATACTCCCCTGACTTACATTCTAGAATTTTGTTACCTTCTTGTCGAAGAAGAGTTGTGATAGCCATCTCTTCCTAAAGGATTGGAGGAAGAGTTCCCAAATAATCTCAATAGGCTGAAGATTCCTTTTTGACTTCTCATTAACCTACCAAGTAGTTGTTTCACCTCAGAGTTGATACGTAGCCCATGTCACTTTGGTTTGGTTGGATAGGTTACAGAGTCCAAATTATTTTTCCATCCATGCCTCTTCTCTTGCTTTGATGGCCTTACCATTAAACTTAGGCAATGCTACTCTTTTGAGATCTTTTCCAAGTTCTTCCTCAATTCGATCTCGAGGGCCTGCTCCTAGACCACCATCTCCTTGATTAAATTTTGCATTCCTACGGTCTCGTCCTCACGTGCCACTCAAAACTCTTGTTCTATGTGATCCATGCAAGCCTCTTTCCGGTTCAGAATCTCTAGAATCTATTCTAGCCTCTTTTTTGGTCCATTATCTGACCCACTACCACTCATCTCTTGCTTGGTGGTTACCATGTTGAATCACACTTAACATGCATCACATTCACATCTTTTTTATTGCATCTTAACACTGGGTTCTACAAATAAATGTTCTTATTCTACATCACATTACTTACACATGCATAGATCACTTATTCATCAAGGACATACACATTCATGCATTGAAAACATATTTCGGAGTTCTTTGTTTGAACGCACCAAAAATATCATCCTATTTTATTTATAATAAGGGTGGGTCAATAGACCTTATTTATAAATCTTCTTATTACATTATTCAATTTTCTCATTATTAGAAAGAGGGCATTCTTCTAGGTCCTCATCAAAATTTACATCAAGTTTCACAAAAGAGGATGGTTGAGCACACAGGCTCTCCTTTTCCTCTTTAGTTAACAAGGGTGTATTTGGTCCACACCCTTGAGGCCAGTCTTTGATTGCGGAAATCTTTTTGATCTTAGGTGTTTGCTTCTCCTCAATCTTCTTGCCTTACTCTAGCTTAATTCATGTGAGGGCTTGATCTAGAGTCTCGCCATTGGGAATCTCGGGTTGAACCTTTGTCTTAGCACTTCCTTCATCTACGACTTTCTTTTTTGAGGTCCTAATAGTTTTCTCTTTCTTTCGTCCTGCCTTTGACCTTCCCATACCTGCATTCAATCCAAGTTCTATCAATTCTCCAGACAACTAAATTTGGTCAAGGGTCAATTGTCCCCTATTCAAGGCTATGGTAGACTCAAAAGGCCTAGAGTTGAACCCTAAGCTTTGATACCAAATGTAATAACCCATCCTAAAATTATTACTTAATTAATTATTAGTTTTAATGGTCACACATAAATATATTCAAATTAGAAAGACATAACTAAATAGATATACTCAATCATAGCAACACATGTCTAATTAAATTGAGTCAAAGATATATATATTAAATTCGATTCAATTGCCAAATACAATATATAAGTTTGACTTGGCTCATGAGGCCACAAAGTCAATTCAATGTACAACTTTTACATCAAGGTTACATTATAGACTATGATAGTCTTGTAAACATCTAATGTTCCTCTTGACACTCGCCTCTATTAGTGGATGAGAACATGGTTGAAGTGCTTTACCACCCAACCACGAAGCTTATGCTTCCCCAAAATTCTTCCAACTTGAAGAATACCTGACCCTATATGGAAATTTTAGCAAGAGAACAATCTACAAGGTGGAATATGGTGCATTCTCATACATCAACATGCATTTCTATCTACAAGTTAGAAAATAAAATGTAAAATCTATGCTAGGAATGATAGAGAGTGTTATCACAAAGTTCATATATACATAATGACGTAAATTGTTTGGCCAAGCATAAGAATATTGTTGCAAAAAAAAATAATAGGTTTTGGTAAAAGAAATAACCTATACTCTCTAAAATCCATTTTGGCACCCATCCCAGAAGGTAGCTTTCATCTTCAAGTTATCTCATAGCAACTAACTACCTTCTAGCAGCATCTACCCATAGGTTCTCTAGTCTATTAGGTGTTGTTGTTCTATTTTATTTAGATTTCAATAATAAATCAATGGATCTGATCATTACATTATCCATCCATTTCAAGTACATATCTCATGATTACATTCCTCATATTATAATATTCATTTAAGAATTAAGAAAATAGGTTCAAAATAAGGTATGTCACAAGTATGTGTTTGTGAGTTGATGATGGTCTACGTGCAAATACATATATGTGCCAACTTAAGTTATAAATTTGTGCATACATTTTGAATCAAACAAGTAAATCAGATTGTTAACTTTCAGATAGTGTTTCAAATTGACATATCATTTGTCAGATCATTAAAAGCCAAGAAATTAAGAACAAATCCATTTGAATAGTTTTTGTAGTGACCCTCCTGATGAAATTTCTATTCCAATCGTTATGAGTTGTTGATAGTCGTTAGATGGTTTTGAGACTATGTTACTTTGATGTATTATGTCTTGGATTACATGATCAGTTGATGATACACTTTACGTTATGATGTTTTGTTGACTTTTGCAAGATGACATAATTATGATGACATATGAGGTTCTATAATGTTTATGATGGTACTATGATGTGAATTATTTTAGATGTTATTTCTTACATCAGTTCGATGAAGGAGATAGTTTAGCAGTACTCATCCGTGAGTGCCCTACTACGCTGTGATTCTTCTTCACGGTGTATCTCATGTTATCTATGTTGTTGCAGTTGACTGTGTAGTGTGATGCAACCTTCAGGTATAGGCATCGATTCCACCTGCTTCGTTAGGTTTGAGCGTGTCATGACCCAATAGAATTGTTGAAGGGAGATAGACTTGTCCTCTATCCTGAAGCATTGTTCTAGAAAGAACGAGTATCATTTTGTTACCCTTATGTTTTGTCGTCATTCATTTGTCGTAACGTTCATTGGTCGTCACATGTTGTCATGTTTTCATAATGCTTGTCTACATTATTTAATGATTAAATTAAAGGTCATGTTGATTAATGATTATTGTAATGTTTTTAAGTATAAAAGCTTATTTAAGAATATTGTGGAATTAAATGTGAAATATTAAAATATATTGATTGTGAAAGATTAATTAGTTGTAATTGATTTGTTTGTGCAATTTGGATGTCTTCCAAAACTAAATAAGTCAGTTGTGATTTAAGTTGCAAAATATCTTGTTTTGAACATGATGTTAGAAAAAGTTGAACTTGTTGATTAAATTGCATACGAATTATCAAGTTAAAGTGATGGATTTGCATTGTGACCTAAAATGAATGATATAAAATAGGAATAGAGATTAATTTGAGGGGAGGACAATTTATTTTCAAAAAAGAAAGGAATTGTTGTTGTTTCACAGGAAAGTTGTATTATGTATTTTTTGAGGTTTTTTGTTGCAAAAAGCTGAAAATTGATTATTGGAGGAGTGATTGCACTGTGAAAGTTTGGTGGATTGAATCTTTGGGTTTTTGCTTGACCATTGCTCGAATCCGAGAAGCATTTCAGGTTTTCTTCTTTCAAATTTCAAGCTTGTTTTAATGGAATTTTGTCAAAACTTCTTGCTGAAAACTTTGTTTGAGATGTTTGTGAAATCTCGTCTTGAAATCCTGCATGCATACTAAGAAAATTAAAACGTAAATGTCGGATTTGATAAAACTACTGTGAAGTAAATAAGAATAGGAAAAGTTGCAGATTTTGGCTATAGGTTTCTATAATCTCTCGGATATTGTCTCGTATCGTAACACCCGTGCATGATAGAGGTTTTTCATTTGGGATGCACGTTTGTTTGTGTTACTCCATGATCTTAAGTATGCGGTGGTGTGCATGTAGGGTTACCATCGAGTAACCTTTACCAGTTCATCTCTCTCATACGTTTCGCAATTTATATCCCTATTCACTTCGTGATTTAATTCCGACGAGGATTTTGCCTGGAAACTGTTTCATATCTAGACCTCTAGTCGGTTCATAGCTGAGTTCTATATATTCACGTCGAGTGTGTGTCATTCTTTGATCATCAGGTTGTTCTAGGCTGGTCGGTTCCCTTATCTTCGTTTATTTTTGTTTGGACTTCTTTTGTTTATCTAGGGACTACATGCGTCCACTTTCTCCATCGCGATTCATCTATCTCCCTTGGTTAGGTCGGTTGTGAATCATGGTAGTATGTTGTCCCTGAGTTATGGACTCCTTTCTTGCAGCATGTCACAAACTTGTTATCCCCAGCCGCGGCTTGATGTCTGAAGTAGCGAGCTTAATAGTTGGATGCTTGGTATTATCTGTTGATTCCTTTCATTGTGTTGAACATGGTTTAAAATATGGGTCTCCTGGATTCGCTTTAGAGTTCCATAATTGGTTCTTCTTGAATTTGGTTTTGTAAATTCTTGTTTTGTGTTCATGTATCTGTCTTGAATGGATATAGATGCCTTTTTATTTTCCTGTTCGCTGCTTTCCTTTATCTATGTATGAGTCAACTGATGATTACCTCTGTTGACATTCTATCCATCTTTGCATGGCATCGACTGCTCTTATCCTTATTGATCTGAGTGTATTTTAACATGCAGTTTGCAAGCGCTGATATACTTTTCTTGACTTTTGTTAGATCTGCCATTAACTCTTTGTGTGGCTTGCATGTCACATATATTATGACTTCTTGCGAATGATATATATAGTTCGGGGCGGCTGGTAATATTTTGTCTTTGCCAGCGTAAGTTTCTTTGGAAATTATTTTAGTTATGTCCCTTAGCCTTGGTTTTGCAGTATACTCATGTGTGTAGGGATGAGTCTTTTATTTGTTTGCTTGTCTATTGAAACTATGGATTCTACTTGTTGCATGTTCGCTTTGAAGCCCTTGGTCGCCATGAGTATCTCGAACCCAGTAGTTAGATGTCTCTTTGGTCGCTTTGGAATTATTTTCTAATTCTTTGGGATCTTGTCTTATCTAAAACACTTGAAAATAGATTTTTGAAGAGGTTTAATTAATTCCTCTACCCGTGCACGAGCCTATTGTTATCTTCCTCTGTCAAAGCTTGTTCATTTGAATGCATGGTATCGGCTGATGGAAGCTCTTTATTCATTTTGCATTGAACTCCGTAGGATTACCATTCGGCTGCTTAGGTTTGGCCTCTTCTTCTGCCGTGAATCTCATCTCACATTGATTTTGTCGATTGTGAATTGAATCCTCCAATGTTCCCTTTTCTTATCTTAACCTTGGTAGTGGAACACGCAATTCGTTGTTTTCAACTTTGTGTTAACTGATGTTGGTTTTCGACATATTTATATTGTTTGCAACCAACATGCATATTTGCATGCGTTGTACCAGGGCAGTTGGTATTTATATTATTGGTCAAACGAATTTGATTATTCATTGATTTATTAAGTAGATAAGTTGTATTCGTGGGAAATAATAATAATAGAGGAAAACCATATCATTTGTGAAAAGAATTAAAGTTTCCTTGAATATATGTAATTGTTGATGTCTATCTTTCTTAGTGAATAACTAAAATTATAATTTTATAATTTGACTTTTAGATGAATATTAAGGTTGGGACTTATATATATATATATATACATTTTCATGTTGAGATTCAATGTCTATATATGTAAATATGGATGTTTATGTATATATGTAGATATTGGTGCTTTCCATGTTATGACAAAAAATATATATATATATATATATATTCTAATGGAATTTTGAGAAATTGATCTATGTGTTATAATAGTTGGTTATGTGGATAAACACATTTAATGAAATTAGTAAATGATAGTATGGAAAATTAAACAAAGGAAGTAATCTCTTTTAAATAAATAATGGAGATTTAATTGGATAAGTTCATCGTTTATAAGTTCGTGAATCTTGAAACATCATTAATTTATGGAAGTATCAATGGTCTTCACATTCAATGAATGTAAATGTTTGTATTATAAATGTACAATTGGAAATCTTGAATGAGATTTGTAAACTAAGTTTAATTGGAATTCCTACTTAGAGATTTTTCTTTCTTCTCGTATTATGGAATGGTGTTAGAGTATCATCTTCCTGAGGCGATAACTAGTGGTTTTGCTTTGGATTCATGATTAGTGTTGCTCGGATATTTTGTATTGTATCTAATGTGAAGACGTGAGCCATGCACATTCTATGTTCTTGTGATTTTATTCAATACATTCATATTCCATGACATGGAAATGTGTATGTCCATGAGAGACTTGCCATGCATGTTTTGTAGATCCTTTTGGGATATTTGATGTTATAGTATGGTTCTGATGACTTTGGATCCCTAAGTAGAGAAGTTTTCTCTTGCATGCTTATTGGCATTATTGTTTTGACATATTGAGAAGTCGTACCATAGGAGAAATGGCTTTCATTAGGGACAGGACCCAAAAGTGGTTGCATGGGTAACCTATCGGAAGTTGGTTTTAAGTATGAACTTTAAATAATGTTTTGGGAGTGTGTCTTTGATGTTGTCATTTTGATGTCATGTTCGTTGACCATGTGTTGTATGTCGTCTCTTTTATTGTCTGTTTTGACTTGAGGACCTGTTCTATCTCCTAGCACAGGGGGTGGACTTTCGAGTTCCACACGATTGGGAGGAATGTGTCACTACTTCCATTGGGTCCCCTGCAGGTGATATTGTTCAAGACAAATTTGTACTTGGCGGGTTCATGGTTGCACATTGTTCACGGAGATTGGTTCTTTGGACGAGTTCATGGACGTGGTCATCATCTATTCTTGATCTTATTCTTATTGTATTCACTCGTGATGTTGCATGAGGTTTCTTTGTAATGTTACTTGTATGTTTTGAGATTTGTCACAATCTCACTTATTATAATATATCTCTTGAAGTAATGTTCTGGATATGACTATTCACTTGATTTGATTCATATAGATCTTATTGTGTTGTGTTTATTGTTTTACTTAAGTAGCGTTGTTGTGGAACCCTTGAGCATTATGCTAGGTTGCAATCACATGTTGTTATTAAATGTTTTAAAAAAAAAATTATTCGAAAGATTAGTGTTCTGACGTAACGTTTCCTAGTTTCCACGACGGGGCGTTACATTTTCCCAAATACTATTGAGTCGTTTGTATCAACCATACTATGATAGAAAACAATATTGTTGTAACCATACAACTGTTGTTTAACAAAATGATGTTGTCTATAGTTAACATTTATATTTTATAGTATAACGAAGTCGTTATTCCGCTTAATCAACACTATTTATAACAAAACTACATTGTTCACAAATAAACAGTTGTGTAGTTTAGAACCCAAACGATGTCATTTACAACTTTAACAACACTGTTTATAATAGAAAGATACTGTTCAAAAATAAACATTTGTGATTTATAACAAATGGTGTTATTTACAACTTATCAACACAGTTTATAACGAAACGACACCTTTATAACAGAACAACACTGTTTATAACAGAATAACACTTCTCACAAATTAACATTTACAATTTATAACAGTTGATGTTATTAACAAAACAAACATTGTTTATAAAAGTTTATAGATCCTCAATTCCATATCGACCATTGCTTTGTTCATTCGAGCCTCATTTAGAAACTGAATCTATTCATTACATTCATGGTCAAAGAATTCTAATACAACATAATTATCATTCTCATGTTTAATTCAAATATTCTATCTTTTGAGAAACAATAGTAAATTATAAACATACAAAGGAATTAAACAAATGATTTCCTTAAAACAGTCCCTTGAAAAGTAATATGACTTGAACGACATACAGGTTGTTTTAACAATAAACTATTTACCCAAATACAAAGTACAGTCTTCACATGTCTCGAGTTTAAGAACCCTTGTTTACCATTTTAAAATCAGCTATATTATTGCCGTTCTAAGGAACAACCAGCTATTCCTTGCATATCATATGTGCATGGACTGAACCACACATCCTGACCCACGGCTTGGGTTGGAAGCTTAAAAAAAAATATTATCATTCATAGTAAAACGATGGCTCACAAACCATGAACATGCCAACATAAGGTTGGAGCGATTCATGGCTCAGCCATCGTCTCTTATGGACAAGGCGACAAAGTCAAGAAATCACTATGACATAGAAACATACAACAATAGATTAATATCATTTACATTGAGGGTCAAAATGTGCCTGACCAATGCTTTAGTGATGGGGCATCAACTACACCAAAACACCCTTCGATCTTGGATCGAAGGCATGGGATATTACTCCCATTTGGGTGGGCATTCGATAGAATCCATTCATAAAGTATTGCTAAAACATGTATTGACTATAAGAATCATGTTGCCCAACCTCTAGGGTGATATGATTTTAAGAATCGTTACATTATCATTCACCAGCTATCGGCTTCATCGATAGCCGTGTGGGAGACAAAACATAACACATGCAAAAGAATTAAAATATCAATGGTGTTGCCTTGAAGCGCGTAGGGTAGAAACAAACGATTGTCATGCCACCTAAATCACATGCACAGTGCCTATGCGACAAAGAAAATGGCCAACATGGCCTTAACAGAGGAACGATAAATTTCAAAACCAAGAAATAGCATATCAAGCTCTTCATTCAAGTTTATTATGGCTCAAATATATTTCAATCTAATTCGACATACATTTTCACAAATTAGCTAATCTGAAAATATAACAAAAATCAAGAAAATTGCATTGATTACCTCTGTTTGCGGTCGATTTCCTCTTAACTTTTCTCAAAAAAGCGTCGAACTGCACGTTCCCTTCGTTCTTGACAATTCTAAGATATCAAAAATGGCATCTTTTTTGCTTTTTCCCTTGCGTCCCTCCAAAATTTGTTTCATTCCATTAATGGGCATTCATTTTAGCCGCCCCATACTCTAATTTTTTTAATGTTTTCCATTAATTTCAATGGCAGTCCACTATCGCATGAGATTTTCTTTAAATTTTATCTATTGATAGTATCGGTTTCAAATCCAAATCGATCGGAAATATAAATATATAGATATATGTTTATATATTTGATATTCATATACGTTCATTCTCTTATGTTTATTCTTTGATATATATATATATTTATTTTTTTAATTTTGATATTCAAATACATTAATTTTCTTATGTTTATTCTTTGATATATATATATGTGTGTGTTTTTGTTTTCACATATATACATACATATTTCACATATATACATACATATATATTTGTTTGAAAATGTTTGTGTTTCATATACCAACATTTAAATAGAAAAGAGAATTTGTATTTCATTTCGAGCATCAATATTAAATAAGAAGGGACTTTTACTTAATTTCATGTAATGAAATTCTTATCCTTTTTAATCATACTTTAGAATACATACTATCATTTTTTTTCAATTTCTCAAAACACAAAAACAATTTAAACATGAAATCATGGCTTTAACTTTCCACAAGCCATTTATTTTCAATCATTGGAACAATTTAAATCAAGTAATTAAGTTCTTCTATATGCAAATTTCAAATGCAATCATCATGTCATTTGTGGTGTGTGCACCCAGATTCCATCTAGCTTACCATTCGATCCGACTAAATGATCCTACTTCAACTTGTCACCCTACAATTGCATACACTTGCACTTGTAAAATTCATCAGTAATGTTTAGTTCAGGATAAAATATAAGATAATTCAAAAGATCACATAGTCAACGACGGTCAACTTCTTTCAATTTTTTTTTTAAAATATCAAAATTTTCATTCAACATATTGAATTTCCTCAATAATTCCATTTATCATATTATAATTAAAAATGCAATAAAATCGAGTTATGACACAGGGGATGTTAAGGAATTATTGGAGGAGTTTGTTGTTCGATTTGGGGTTGTTTTTCACCAGGTATTTCAGGTTGAGGTGAAGGAGGATTTTGAAGATTGGGAGGTTGATTATTATTTCCTATAAATCAAATAAACTTACATCAAAAAACATATTAAATATACCTATTTAGAAACAAATTCACAAAAAAAAAAAAATACTTACTCCTAACACTTCCCCGATATCATGGTGGCATTTTGGTGAAGACTAAACAATGATTTGATGAAGAATTTGGTCTCCAAGAATATGAGTACGCTTTTGAGGGTTTGAAGGCCGCGAGGTTGGAGAAAAACACAGAAATGAAAAATGATGAATGTTTCTTTTTTATATATAAATATTTATAACACAAGCACATTATAGCTTCGTTGTGACCAAGCCTTAGGCTCGATCACACCAAGCCATAACCCGCTTGCACGCTATGGCCTTTTCAAAAAAAATGAAAAAGTTGGCAACTTTTTGGCCCCCATCTTTTTGCACCCGCCCTATGTAGGCTCAAGGAGGCTCAAAAAATAACCAAAATACATTACCATAGGTGTGAAAATGGTCCTAAAGTATTATGGTTAAAAAATTACAAGTCACAACAAGAGAATGGCCACGAAAATAGAATGTGACTCCCCACACAAGCATATCTAACCTTCATCATGCAATTTGGCATATATAAGTCCCAAGAACTCCCCTATAGATCACTAATTATACCTACATGCCAACTAATAATACAAGATTCTCTTACAAGTCAATCATGTAACACCCTCTACAATGTCTCGTCATAACAATATTTTAAGTCTTGAGATAATTTTTAAAGATGCACATGTACCTACCCTTACATATATATCACATTTGATTGCTCTATAATACTTGGAGATACATAAATTATTTACATGTCTTCAATAAGTAAGTTATAATAGAATTTAAAATATGCAAGGTGAATAACAAGCATATTACTAACAACATAGGTTGAACTCAACATAAAGCCTTTTTTTATGGGTGAGTAACAAGAATATTCTTGTTTGATATGAACATGGCCTAGAGAAGCTATAATATGGTTAAGAAAAGGTGAAGGCCATGAAACATGACCCAAATATAGACTTGGAGTGCATGCTCCTCAAAGAAAACAAACTCTCTAATATAAGGGTTTAAAATCAATCAATATTTTTGAATGTATCTAGAGCCATGTTCAAAAATATCCTTAGCATACTTAACATCCAAGGAACAAAAAAGGAAGAAACCCTTTATAAGGTTTTAGACAAATTCCATGTGGAACCCATGAGGGACCTCAATAGAAATGACCCATCCCTTTGGCATGCTCTTAAAGGGGATTCTACCAAAAAAATAATTGGCAAAATTAAGACTTTTCAAACCAGTTATGTATACTTTGCCAAAATCTAAAACAAGCAAAACAACATTCAGTATAGGTGATTTACCTTGTGAACTAATTTTAGGATGAGTTTGTGAGGGTGTTTTGATGTCATTTTCCTAAGCATCTAAGCTAGGGACCCCAACATGAACTATTGGGCCACTATTGCTAGCGATCATTTATATAAAGAAAAATACTTTAAGGTAAGAAAAAACATTTTAAAATTATAGTAAATGCAAAGGAATCCTACACTAAAAGTCTATTTTAAAACAAGGGTGTTAAGGACAAGAGAATGACACTATTAAGGACATGGAGACCAAGCCTTAAGCCAAAATGCTATGAGAGCACCCCAAATAAAATATACATTGATTATTGACCCTGTATTTTTTCAATATAGACAAAAAAATTGAAAGTGAAAAATAGTATTTTCGAATTTTGTTATTTTATTTTTTAAAGAAAAATATTTTATTCATTAAAACAATGTCAGGCACTACATTAACATTCTACATGTCATAGTCACCAATGATGCTAACATAGATATCTTTAATACATCTATATAAAAGATGATGACAAATACCAATCTCAAGGCACCTTTCTATCTTTAAATAAAATCAAATATAGATGCCTCAAAACTATCTCTCAATATTTTTTAGATAAATCTATTTAACATATCTATATTAGTTTATATCTAATTTACATTTAAGTTTGTATTGTTTAAATTTAAACTCTAAATTATTATCAAAGGATTGTAGTTCAATTGATGGGGATGATATACCTCTTCATTACATAATCTATGAATAATCAAATCTCCAAAAATACAATTGAATTAATATTTATGTAAATATATACTCTTATAATATTATAATCTACTAAATAAAAACCACACATCATATTTACTTATTTAAAAAATTATTAGTGATGTGAAAAATTTCAGAATCTTCTTCAATATTAAAATGAAGCAAAGCCATAATAAAATAGCTTAAACTTGATAACCATGGTGTGAACCTTCACTGGATAATCCACACTACTTTTTGACCTTAAACTAGATTCTCCTTTCCAGGAAAAGAGGGAAATTAGTATAGAAAGGCTCACGTGAAATCAATTAATGCCAATTTAAAAAGATTGGTTACAATGCTTTAAATAAGTCAACTTGACCTTAATCCACTTATTGGAAACACCGTCCATTTTATAGATGATGTAACAGATTTTAGACTTGTGTTACACGTTTTGTTTTACACTACCTTTTCTCTTTATTTTGACTAGGTATGTGTAGATTAAGTTACGCCAAGATGATTTCATTACCAGTTTATTGTATTCGTGATATTTTTTTATTTTTTAATAACTTCGGATTAATGGATTTACTTAGTATATAAGAATTTTAAGTATTTGTTATTATTGTTATGATTAATTTTAAGTTTTAAATAATAGATCTTTGATAAAATTAATTTCCAATTTATCATCATGAGATTGTGTTTCATCTTAACACAAAGAGTAAAATCAAATGACATAATCATTGATCTGGTCATTAAAACCTTGAGTACACTTGAATAAATTTGAAATTATAGATCCATATTCACTAAAAAATGGTTAAGAAAAATTATAGCTAGTTAGTTAAAGGATTACACAAAGCTAAGCATGTGAAAAAAGAAAAATCATGTATAAGAGTATAGTGAAAAAAATTAGCCAAGATTTTGTCATCATAAGCATAGTCTAAGCATGTGACATTAAAGACTTACAAATGAGTATTGGGATCACCTTTATCATGGTATAGTTCAAAGTGAGTTGTCATAAAACCAACATGCAAAGGATAAGTCAAAATTTTCAATGCAAGAATAATGTGGTATGCAAAGAATAAGTAATAGCATCTTTCCCACTAAGCATGGAATTAACTTTGTTTTGAACATTGTGTAGCTTTTGAAAAAGTGTAGCAAGGGTGGAGCTAGGGATAGTGGTGGTAGTTATAGCATGAATAATAGTAGGGGGAGTATAAAGGGTATGATAGATAAGAGGCAAGGATATAGAACTAGAGGGTTGAAAGGAAATATTGTAAAGCAAAGAGGAAGATACAACACTAGTAATGTGAAATAAAGGAATGACACCGGTGATTGAGGAAAAATGGATGAAACTAGTGGGATGAGAGGTAAGTGGAATGGAAGTAGGGGGTAAGTGCAAGAAGTTGGGTCTACGAAGAAGGGAAGTTTCAGCCAAAACAAAAAATCTCGTAGAAAACACGTGTTATTAAAAAACACGTATGCGTTATGCATCAAACACCCGAGCCTAGAAAAATGTGTATGCGCTGAAAAACGTGTACGCATTTTATAACATGTACAAGTCACTTATTTAAAAAAGTAAATGCTTTTTAGAAATGGGTACCCATTTTGAAATGCAAAACGCATACGCGTACATGTTTTGAAATGCAAAACGTGTATGTGTTTTAAAACGTGTACATGTTTTGAAATGCAAAACGTGTATGTGTTTTAAAACGTGTGTGTTTTAAAACACGTACACATTTTGCATTTTAAAACGCATACATATTAAAATTTTGAATCTTCAACCCACATGTAGCCTTAGTTTTAAGCTCGGGAAAGGCTTGGCAACCTGACCCTTAGCCTTTGACCTACAACTAAAAAACTAAGGCAGATTGAAAAATAATGTCCAACTTTGGCAATATGGCTGATGGACTATTTTTCTGAATCAATCTATAAAATTAAAACCCATTAGAGAACACGATGTCTAGTTTCCAAATATGTAATTGTTATTAAGATTGGATTATATTTGTCATTTTTTAATTAATTTCTAAGCAAACTAGTCCTTAAACTTGAAATATCAGGATTTTGTTTTTTTAATAACTTTTTTTTGGTAAAGTTTCTTGTAAAAAAAATTATATGGCATCAATTTTCAAAGAATTCTCTACACAACGAAAATAAAATAAAAAAATATTTAGTTTAGGTCCAATTATGTTGTCTGTACACGTTGATTTTTAAAAACAACAATTAAGGCCAATAAAAATTACAAAAAAATTCCGCATCAATCTTCATGTTGTTAGCTTTCTTTCCCCAAAAGGAATTAGAAAAAATACTTTTATTTGGGTCAAAAAGTTGTGTCCGTACACGTGCATGGTATGGTAAAACAACAAGGACTTTTAAAAAGTGATTTTTATACATCTGTATCAAAATTTATTTTCTATCATCTGGGTATTTGAATAAATTACATATTTGGAAATTAGATTCAGAATTCTAAATTTCATATTACTGACTTTTTTAAGATTCATAGTATAAGTGCCTCAAATTTTCAGTCCAAGTGTGACAAATTTTGAAAAACAGCAAAAACACTTCCACTTTTTGAGCTTTTTGTGAACCCAACTTCTTGCATCAGCCCTAGGAGTGGTAGCATGTATGGACATTAGAAGAAGGAACATGAGAAGTGGGGGCTACATTAGAAGTGGTAAAACATGGGAAGTAGACACAACGAGGGGATCCAACTCAAGATGAGAAAAGAAAGGGTCAATGGAAGAAGAAGAAGAGTGAGTTGGTAAGAGAGGTGAGATGGACCATGTAAAGAGTTAAAAGAAGTCATTATAGTACTATTTCTATGAAGAATATTTGTGAAAAAAATAATCATCTATAAGAAGTCATAGTTAAATGAAGTCATTATAGTGAAAAAATTATAGTTAATCAAAGGACTACACAAAGCTAAGCATGTGTGAAAAAAAAAATATCATCTATAAGAGTACAGTGAAAAAAATTAGCCAAGATTTTGTCATCATATGCATAGTCTAAGCATGTGGCATTAAAGACTTGCAAATGAGTATTGGGATCACCTTTATCATGGTATAGTTCAAAGTGAGTTGTCATAAAACCAACATGTAAAGGATAAGCCAAAAAACTTAATGCAAGAATAATGTGGTATGCTAGAGAATAAGTAATGTCATCTTTCCCACTAGGCATGGAATTAACTTTGTTTTGAACATTGTGTAGCTTTTGAAAAAGTGTAGCAAGTGTGGAGCTAGGGATAGTGGTGGTAGTTATAGCATGAATAATAGTAGGGGGAGTATAAAGGGTATGATAGATAAGAGGCAAGGATATAGAACTAGAGGGTTGAAAGGAAATATTGTAAAGCAAAGAGAAAGATACAACACTAATAATGTGAAATAAAGGGATGGCACCAATGACTGAGGAAAAATGGATGAAACTAGTGGGATGAGAGGTAAGTGGAATGGAAGTAGGAGTGGTAGCATGTATGGACACTAGAAGAAGGAACATGAGAAGTGGGGGCTACATTAGATGTGGTAAAACATGGGGAGTAGACACAACGAGGGGATCCAACTCAAGATGAGAAGAGAATGGGTCAATGGAAGAAGAAGAGTGAGTTGGTAAGAGAGGTAAGATGGACCATGTAAAGAGTTAAAAGAAGTCATTATAGTACTATTTCTATGAAGAATATTTGTACCAAAGTGTGCTCCAATTAATAAATTATGAAGAGATGTAGATAATTGTGAAAGGGGGTAGCATTAGCAAGCTATTTAAAAAAAATCCAGTGAGAGAAGATTTTGATTATCTAAATGTATAGATTATCATGATCAAAATAAAATCACTCATTATGATTAACCTTAATGGGAAACTACCTCTTAGCATAAAAATCCCTAGAAAGATAATCAATGGTAAATGACTAGAATCTTAAGTAATAAAATTAGTCTTAGATAAGAAAATTAATAGTGAAAATTAAAATAAAATACTAAGGTGGTGCAAGAGAAAAGAGATTCACTAAAATGAAAAGTAAAATAAAAAACTTTCAAATAAAATCTTAGGGTGGTAAAATAACTTGCAACAATAATAAAAAAATTACTTTAGGATTAATATAACTAGTGTTAGTAATTACTTGTCCAATAAAGTATAAAAATAAATGTAGAAATTAGATAAATAAAACACTGATACTTGATTAGAAATTTGAAGTAGATATGTTGTGATTGGTGATTGACAATGATTCATCAATATGTTAGCAAATCAAGAATAACTAGAATAATGGCTTTGGGGTTTTAAAACCCACTATTTGTTAATATGGGCCACTTTAACAACTATGAGATCACTTATGTAATTACGAATCCAATCGATGTATCTATGGATTTGATCTCTATATAAACTTCTTAGGTTTTATCTTAGTTCACCTTAATTCTTGTATCCTTTTCTATGTAAACACTTGGTTGTGGTTGGCTATGTCTCCCCTTGGTCAAACCACTAGGATGTTGAGTCAATACCTTTTGGAAATGATTGAAGACAACATGTGAGCATGTAGGAGATGACCTAGATGATGATGCAAGAATATAATGTAGTAATAAATTATTTAATCATGCGAATGAATGTATCTTGAATGCTCTTATTAGATCTAGATTAGACACCTAACAATGAACTAGGGTTGGTCTTTAAATACAACTCCAAATATGCTAAGTGAAAAATTTTGTGGTTCAGTTCAACACATAATAACTAGTTGTAAGGGTTAGGTCAACCCTAAATTTGAATCTGTAGGCTAAAGATTATGGTTTCATTTTTATGAATTGTGCAACTAACTCGAGTCACTTGCACGACTCACAAATCTAAATCTAGGAAGGAAAATATGTAAAATTGACGATTAAGACTAGTCCTTGGCAATGAGTGTAGATGGAGTCAAGTATAGTGATTAATTTGGTGGCTAATATTCGTCAATTGGCTAATAGTTGAAATTTGGGAATCAAAAGTTGGCTAATAGTTCAAGTTGTAAGGCGACCTAAATCACCACATTTTTACAAAAAAAAAAAATTATCTTATTTAAATCGCTAGAGTGTTTTTTAAAAAATTTAACTCAAAATTCTCCACAATATTAGATACATAATTAGATCAAATTCACCTAAATTTTATGTTATCGTAAAATCCGAATTAATTCACCAATAATATATCATAATTATTAGTTACTTTAGGTCATATTGTCAATCTTTAGTTGCCACCATTGATTTAAAATATAATCTAACAACCCTTATTGTATTTTATGAGGTAAAATGTACCGTGATTTGTAATGCTCATGGGACCCACAATTGCTTTTAGATCATTGACCTCAATGGAGATCAACACTCTAAAAGCAATTTTGAACCCCGTGAGAATTACAAGTCGTGGGTACATTTTACCTTGCGAAATACAACAAGATCCATTAGATTATATTCTATATTAATGGTAGCAACTAAATATTATATATTCTACCCCTTAAACCCATCAATGATTTCCACCCTCGACCCCTACTTTTTCATAAGAACTATATTTTATTAAATCAGAAGGACTCACCATGGTAATTAATAAATTTTCCTATTATTTACCAAGATTGGTCAATGTTTTTTACAAAATTTTATTGATGTAAAAAATTGTAAATAATTTATTTTTTTTGAAAAAAAGAAAGATTCACCAATAGAAATTAATATTTTTTCAAAAAAATGAAAGATTTATATCTTTTTTAAGGGCGTTTCTTAAAATTATCCCTAGTCAAGTAGGTTTCATATTATGTTCTAACTTTTAGCAAAAATCACAACACTTATACACTTACGAAAAAATTCAAAAATGAAAGGAAAAAGTACATGGTACATAATTTTCACCAATACAATCTTAGATAACATTATTAATGATAGAAATCTTGAGAGTTTTTAGGTTGCCCCTAACCAATTAAGGTCACAAATGAGAAACCTCATCCCCTACATCAATGCAAGTGATCCAAACCTACAAGATTGATAATCCAATGAGAAAATAAAACTTGTGAACTCAACAACTTTGTAGAAATTTAAATATTAATGACAATAACAACAATACCAAGATTTCTCAAACACACCATAACATTACTTCTTAAACAATATTTTTATTAAAATAACATTACCAAAAACTCACATTTCTTAATCTTAAATCGAAAATTATAAATAAAATTACAATTAAAAAATATACTACTTTATTTAAGCAAGGCTACAAATTTTTAAAACATAATTTTCATTATAAGTAACTATCCAAAATTCCAAGGAATCTTTGAGAAGAAAGAAAATACCAACAATTTAAAACTATAATAAAGGAGAGGTGGAAGGTGCTCCAAGTTTAGAAAATAATATTCAATATATTTAAAAAAAAAAAGAGAAAACATGTTCATTTAATTTAAATTTTTTATATTTACGCCGAAGGCGTTCCCTTATTTGAGCTTTCCAAGCTCATTTTGTCTTTGAATGCCTTAAACTCACAGAGAGGGCATGGTTGATAGGTCTGTCATTTCCAACCGTTGATTGTTTATCGTGTGTACGGGAAATGAAAGGTCGGCTTCATCCGTTACGATTTATGTCCATATCCTCAAGAAGGGAATCAAACATCACCCAATCTTGCTGCTCCAAATTCTGGAGGCTGCCCATAAAACACTCTAAATCAAAAGTAGAAAATAAGGAACCCTCATCCAGTAATCGTCGAAATTATTCTCTGGTGAACTTGGCCGCAACAGCTTGAATCTGTGCGGGAGATAGCGAAGAGGCGTCTTCAGTTTAGTTTTAGAGTATACATTTGCAAAAAAATTGGTATCCTTTATGCTTTGATGGATGTCCATACCCTATTCGGTTCGATTTTTGCTGTTGTTTTTCATTTATTGTTTGCACGACACCGTCAAGGGAGAGAGAGGTAATGATTACAAGCTAGGTACAAAATGGATTTGTTGAAAAGGCTTTAGAAACTTTCAAGCAAATGTAATTAGCAGTTGTACAGCCAAATTCCACAACCTTCACCTGTATCCTCCTTGCCTCTGCCAAAATGCGAGCTTTGGAATAGGGTATGTACAACCATTAAAGCATCATGGAATGAGGATTTCGAATAAAAGTACGAAACCCTACCACAGCAGAAATGTATTTAAATGACGTGACCAAAACCAATCTTCCTACAACTGTTGCTTCAATCTATTCATAGTAAACGAATTTTGAAAATATCGAAGTTTTAAGGTTTACATAACAAGCCTGCTACGCAACGAAAGGAAAACAATTCATTAGTGCAAACCAAAATTCATCTTCAATTAATGTGGAAGCATAGAAAAGGCACGTAAATTGTTTGACAGAATGCCTAAAAGAGACCTTATATCATGGAACTCAATGCATTGCAGGATATGCACAAAATGGATTTTTTTTTACATTTTAGAAACTTTCAAGAAAATGCTATTGGCAAGTGTAAAGGACTCCACAAATTTTGCTAGCATTCTCCCTGCCTGCCTATGCCAAAATAGGAGCATTGGAACATGGTATGGACATCCATTAAAGCATAAAGAAAAGAGGAATTTTATCAGCTGTTGTAGTTGCAACTGCCCTGGTGGTCATGTATGCAAAATGCAGAAGCATAGAAAAGGCGCGTTCACTGTTTGACAAAATGGTCCAAAGATATGTCATCTCATCGAATGCAATGATTATAAATTTTGCTACTCATTGATTTAATTTTGTTGCAGTGTGCCATTTTATTGCACACCAATATCAAGCACAGTGTTCTTTAAAAAATTAAGCAAACCCTAAACATTTACTTGGCAACTCTTTTAGATAGAACATTTTATAAAGATATCGATCTGGTTCTCTCAATTTTTTTGGGTTGGCTGCACACGAAATACCGAGTAAAAATGATTTGGCTCATTTTGGCCAAATGCCTTAGCCTGCAGATAATCCATTGCAGGCTCTTCTTGACAATTATCCACCTAGAAAAGACCTAAGGTTTAATATTATTAATGACTTTAAGATTGTAAAAAAATTGAAATCAATGGATAACATTTAATATTATTAAAGTCTATCTCTCAGAATGTCACTCTAGGGTCGAAAGAAATATTGTTAGACTGTAATAATTCGTACAACAATTAATATTCATAATAATAAGACAAATCAATTAAAAATCTTACCTCTCTCTCTCAAGTTCTTAAATCTGAAATATTCAGATCACCAAGAAGAATTAGGAAAACTATAGTTAACTTCAAGCCCAATTATGTTTAGGGCAACTGTCAAAATATTGAAACATGTTAGACTCTGCTCTTCTTGTTGAAGGGTTGGTCGATAATTTCATGCTATAATATGAGCAACCAGAGAAAAGAATTAGGAAAAGGGCAACCTAATTTACTAAGATTTTTTTCAAACTAAGGACTAGGTTTTTTTTTTTTTAACTATTGTAAATTATTTTTCAGTGTCTAACCATTGTTTGCATTTTTTTGGGAGCCTTAGTAATTTTAGACAAGTTTAGGTTATAAAAAAATATGGCAATTTGAAATTCAAACTTGCAGTTGAATACAGAAAACTCATCTTACAATTTTGCGCAGCAAGCACAACCTACAAAATGGATTCAAATTTGGCTCACAGAACTTTCACTTACACCCATAGAAAAGTATTAGTAAATATATTTTTATTTTACAACTTTTACAAAGCTGTCATGCTGCACATATTATAATCCCTCAATCGATCTGTCTAAATTCTCAAAAAAAGGATACAATTTGCACAAAAAAAAAACCAAAACATCTCCCCAATTGACCTTCCACACCTACTATTTATGAAAGAATAACAGTGTGAAATGTATTCTCCATTCTGGATCCTGCAGAAGATGAACTGAAATCTGCGTTTCTCTATAAAGTTAAAACCGTAAATGTTATTTTTTAAGTCAAAACCTAGCCAGCATCCTTCCTGGAATATGAAAGCCTTATGGGAACAAGGGGAATTTTCCATTTTGAGCTTCTACACACATGGTTAGATGACCTCAGTTTGGTCTTTTGGTTGAGGATCCATATCTACAAGTACTAAGTTGTAATTTCCATATATACAATGCAGGATGTAAATGCAAAAGAAATGTTATGGTAAAGGCCACTTGTATTTTGTAAGGCCTATTACAAAGGCTTCATTACCTAGAATGAGAATAAATGCTCTTTGCAAATGGATCCATGATTGATCAAATATTTCTTAATCAGTATTTCTGATCTGTGTTTAACTTGGACATATTTATAATTTCAATGTTGTGTATGGGAACCGCTCACTGGCATTAAAACCACCAGCCTTTCAGCCAATTCAAGATCAGAGAACAGTATATCTATCCAAACTCAATCACGATAGATTCTTGGTTTCTATTTGCCATGCTCCTAAAATGAGATGGTTCCTAACAATTCCTTAAGACCTATGCTTTTGTGGGCTCATTGTTTAAGGCAGCCCACATGTGGTGAAAAACTTGGCAAGGAAGACATACCTATACGCCAATGCATGATCAAGCGACTAATGCTGCTACTACGAGTACTTTAACATTGCAGTAATGGAAGGTCTCTTAAAGAAGTGAGTGCATCAAACAAATAGATGTTGTAATTTGTGTTCAAAGACTTATATTAATGGGAAATGCATTCCATACAGAGGAGAAATTTTATGCCAATAATATTAAAAAAGTCCTTGCTGCAACAATATCAATGTCAACTAAACATATATATAATCTTAGCCTTAGGGCACCACCATGCATCCAATATTTTTACTCACACACAAATACACAATGATAGGATGAGAAGTTTGAGCGAGATATTACACAATCACAATCCTATTATAACAAGTCTCTAACTAATAGGCCTTTAGAAAGAATTTAGATTTTATCCAATCATCTTTTTGGGCAACTCAAGACTCCTATGTACAGGCTGTCTCATGCTTGAAGCGTTAATGGTTTTTGTTTGAATGTTTTTCGATGGAATTATATTGTAATTCTAAGTACATGTATTTTAGATCACATTTTTATAATTCATCAGTAGAATGAGGAAAAAAATTCCTAATTTATTATAGGACAAGGAAAACAATGATTATGAAATGTGATTCAAAATATTAATGCTAAAAATTACTATGTAATTATATCTAAAAAAAATCTCAAACACTATGATAAACTCTAGAAATATGATATCTCTTATTAATAGTTTATTAAATACTCTAGATTTATTCCATTGTAAGAATCGACATTAAAAACCATGGGTTAAATTAGTGGAGTGTTAGAGAGTTACAACTCTCAAAGGTGGCTCTATGGATTGAGCACATGTTAAATTAAGGAAGCACTTGGTCACTTGTTGGCCATAACTAGGATGATAAGAACTATATTATGTTAAAATTCCTCGCCTAGTGGATAGTTACCTCTACATTCTTGTATTAGAACTCATATTTCCCCTACCACTTGTCCTTAAGTGTTGTCATTCTTTTTTCCTGCTCTACTTGTTTATTCTTATATGATACAACTTCTAGTTCCCAAGCCTTAGGCAATGTGTCTTCAAATTGTTTATGTATTCTATATCTAGCATGACTATCCTTTGCTTCTAGGGCCAAATTTTGGTGTTTGTATGGCCATATTCGATCATTTTAGCCAAAAAAACACATTCTTAATGTTAGGAACATTGTACCACTTGAAAGGAGAAATTTCAAACAAACATTTAATACACACACACAAAAGTTTTTTTCTAAAATAAAATAAGATAGTGTTTCGAGGGAAACTTCAAATAGAGAAGCATCATGAATTTTTTTCTTGATAGACATGGTTGATAATCAAATTTTGGCCCTATTTGCTTCCATATCTTTAGCCCACATTTGACCTTGCAAATCCATCTTGATATTCTAGAATGTGACCACTTCTTCTATAATTTTTACCTCTACAAAATATGTGAGGTATTTTTTCACACTTATTTTGTGCCATTGTTTGATCCAACTTATGTTGTTTAATTGTATGTAATGTGGACTAGAGGTTCCATTTTGTTGTATTCTGGGTACACAACCCCTCATCCAATGGTATGTGGCATACTCCACAAAAGCTTTCTAGTTTATACTTCTTTAAAGTGTACGTCATCAATTTATTATCCTAATGTTTCCATTTTGCAATGATCAAATTGCAAGTATTTCTACTTCAATGTGTGCATCACATATTATTGCATAAATTTCACTTATGTTGCTCTGACCTTGCATCTTGATAGATAACCAAAATTTTGGAGGTTAGGACATTCAAACTTATCTTTCTTCCTGTAAAAAAATTGTAAAGCTTTGAACTTTTGCAAAAAAATTGTATACAACTCAATTCAGTACTCTTGAACAAGAATATGAATTTATGCACAAATTACGTACATCCTATCTTAAAAAGGGTGTATCTAGTAACATATTTAGATAGTATTACTATGGGTGACGCCACAATAGTGGTTTACAATTCCAGTGAGGAAGGAAAAACTCGCAAAAAATGACCCCATGCCAAAAAAATGTGATTTTGGGGGTTCGTACGAACCTACTAGTTCGAGTGAACCCATTCCCTAGTTTTCCGCCCAAAAACCAAATAAAAATGCATTATGTGAGGGGGTTTGCTCGAACCTTGAGGTGGTTCGCTTGAACCAAGGTTCGAGCGAACCCCCCTTATCCCTCATTCTCCCCCTCAGACACAAAAAAAATCTAATTTTTTTTCACTTCGAAGCTCAGTTTGAACATGAAAATGGTGGAGACTTCACAAACTCAACTGGAATCAGGTAGTCCTCGGAACGAGCTATCCAACAAATATAATTTTGATATGTTTTGGTTTTATTATGTATTTTTTTTAGTTTTATTAAATATAGGTTTTTCACCGAAAATGAAGGTCTTTATTCTGCACATGTGGAAAAATAATAGATTATAAAAAAAAATTGAAAAATATGAGTGCACCAGATATTGAAGTCCTTGATCCAACAAAAAAAAATGAATTTCGATATATACAAAAAAAGTTACACGTTATACGGTCACACTATGTCTGAATTGTAATTGGTTTGACTTTAAAACTTGATTAAAGAAAAAATATTCAATTAAAAACTATCTAACCAAGTGGAAACACTAGATATCGGAGTTACAAATCTAAATTCAAAAGAATTAGAATTTTATCCTTCATGGAAAAAAAGTTATGCATTATATACTGTGTGTCACTTTTTTAAAATGCTATATTCTGAAAAATCCAATTTTTGTGGGAGATAGAAAAATAAGTGCAATCTGATTCCAAAAATTTTGAGAAAAATATTTTTATAATCTACAGACAAAATGTGACGATATTCTAGTTCATATCATCTTCAAATTCCTCACAGTTTAGCCGCTATAGGTGCTCGAATGTGAAGATTTAGTTAAAAATAATAATTTCAGTGTCCAGTTTGGCCAAAAATTGTAAACCACTATTGTGGGATCACCCCTATGTATTTTGTATCCTTATATTCTCAATACCATTTGTCACTATCACATTGGTATTCATGATAATATCCTCCATGTGTTTGGGATGCTTGTTGTGCACCTTTGGCTCATTATAAATTAGATCTTCATCTTCATCTTTTTTTTTGGTAAGACCTCTTGGTAATGTGGCCTCACTATTCTTCCCTTTGTTATTTGTATTAATTAATTTTTCATCCTTAAAATCATTGGCCATGCTATACTAATTGGCAAGTCCTTTGATCATACCATCTTCATCAACATCATATAGACACTTCTCTAGTTTGATTTGTGTCATGGCTAGTTTGAGAGTCTTCCTAAGTAATTACATATTCTAGCTCTACTTGTTGCATGTGTTATCTAAGAAACAATCTTCAAGAAAAAATAAAAACAATGATGATCTAAGAGGATATGACACTTTCACCATCTTGCAACATAATGGTGGAGACATATCCCATTGTTGTCTTCATTAAATGGTGGATGACCTTCCTAGGGATACATGATTGAATTGCAATGTCAATATCTTATTCTATATCGCAAGCCCTTGGTAATGTCATTCTTATTTTATGGTTGTTTGAAAGAGTTTTCATCCATCAAAGTTGAGAAGTTTCAATTCTTGAAATAAGTCATCCATCCATCTCTCTTCCAGATTTATATCTTTATGTATATTATTCATTCTTTGAGTAGAAATAAAAATAGATAAATGAAGTAGATCTATAGGAGGTTTTGACCCATTTAGCCTTGCTTAGTGCAAGGTGGGAGACTTCCATTATTAAAGAGAAACTTGCTTCAAGTTGATAATGGTAATTTGTTTCTGGGATTCTTAAAAAAGTTAATTGAAACATGCACAAACTATTGAGCTATTGAGTGTTGCACTTGTACATAAAAAAAATAGGCAATTATTCAAATAATAAAGTTACAACCCAACTCCCTGCCCTAACCTTACACCCCACAAAAATTAGCTACCCTTTTTCAAATAAGACAATATTGGTTCATAACTAAACAATAAAATAAGACTCTTATTCACACACATTGCTTAAACTCACTCAAATTTTCATATGAACATACAAACCTATATCATACATATTTATATAAAAGTATGCACATATATGATACATATGTATATATGGGTAAACCAACAAAACTGGTTTGCAATTCCAGTGAGGAAGGAAAAGTTGCAAAAACTGCCCCCATGCAAAAAAAATGGTATTTGGGGGGTTCGAACGAACATCTGGTTCAAGCGAACCCCCTTTGGGTTCACTAGAACCCTCCTTCGAGCAAACCCATTAAATGTTGGGTTCCACATTTCCCAAGAAAAAAAGAAAAGGAAAGGGTTGAGGAAAGGGGGTTTGCTCAAACCCTGGTTCGAGCAAACCTCCACAAGGGGTTCACTCGAACCCCCCTTTTCCCCTCTTCTCCCCCTTTAGCACCAAAAAACTCCAAAATTTTGCCCTTCGAAGCTCGAATTGATGATGAAAATGGAGGAGACTTCACAGACCCAACTAGATGATGGTAGTCCTCAAAACAAACTATCCAACGAATATAATTTTGATATGTTTTATTTTTATTATGTATTTGTTTTTTTAGTTTGATTAAACGTATGTATTTCATCGAAAATCAAGATCTGTGTTCTGCACATGTGGAAAAATAGCAGATTATCAAAAAAAAATAAAAAATACCAGTGCACTAGATATTGAAGTCCTTGATCCAACAAAAAAAATTGAATTTCGATACATACAAAAAAAATTATGTTGTATACGTTTCGCCTATGTCTGAATTGTAATTGGTTTGAATTTGAAACTTGATTAAGGAAAAAATATTCAATAAAACACTATGAAACCAATTGGAAGCACTAGTTATCGTAGTTACAAATCTAAATTTGAAAAAAATAGAATTTTATCATTCATGGAAAAAATTCATGTTGCATACGGTGAGCATCACTCCTTAAAAATGGTGTTTATTGAAAAAACTAGTTTTTGAAGGAGATGGAAAAAGAAGTGCAATATGATTCCAAAAATTTTGAAAAAAAATATATTTAGAATATATAGACAAAATTTCACAAATCAAGTTTGCATCATCTTCAAATTCCTCGCAGTTTGGCCCAAAAGTGAAGATTTAGTTAGAAAAAATTAGTTCAGTGTCCAATTTGGCCAAAAATTGTAAACTAGTATTGTGGGATCACACACACACACACACACACACACACACACACACACACATATATATATATATAGTTAAACTATTCAAAAAAGAATGTTTGCATGATTCCTTCTCTATTGAACTTTACCAAGCTCATGTTCAACATATGTTGCCACCATGGACTTTCATGAGACCACATTATTTTTACACATTTTGTCAAATGATCTATGGAATTACAATTTAGGTCAAGGGGTGAATGCCAAAAAACCTTCACCATGCAAAGTACCAAACTTGATGTTTGGACCAACCACAACTCTTGAACCATAAAAAATAAAAATTGTGTCTTAGACCAACCACATCCCTTGTACAAAACAAAAAATACGACCATAAATAGACATAGGAAAACCTCTTTCACATAGAGTTGAACAACACACACTCAAATATAAATTAAATATGGATACTTATTTGTACAATCACAAAATTTGAAGAAAATACAATTCATGCTCATAATTTCATCAATTTAACCTCATACATATGTATATACATACAATATGTGCATACATCACACATATACATATACGCATGCATCTTTATGCATGTCTATACATACTTTATATACATACAGTACAATTCCACTTTTGACATTTAAAGCCATAAAAATACTAGGCTTCCGAAGAATAACTTGCATCAAGTTGATAATGATAATTTGTATTTAGGATTGCTAAAATATTAATTGAAATATACACAAACAATTGAATTTCTAATCATATAAGTGCATTAAAATATTAGGTAGTAATTCAAATAATAAAGTAATTAGTTTCTCTTGTAAAATTTAGTTGCAAGTCTTGCAAATGAGAATAATATTGGGTGATTTCCTTCATAGAAATGTATGTAGAAAAGCCCTCTAATTTTCTTATTGTCCTTAGCATTGAAAGTGAAGAGAATAGAGATCCATTAAAGAAAAAACACATACCTAGAAAAAATATTTGCAACAATGACATGGAAAGAAGAACTATGTAAAATGACAAATAACCTTTAAAGATTCTCTATATAAATAATTTCGTCCCACTTCTGATAGAATGCAAAACTAAAAAAGTAGTGCTTAACATCCACCAATTTCCCCATTGCTTAACACACATTGAACCCTAATGCTCAATCCTTGGAAAAATGTATTAATTTTCTTATTTTCCTCAATACCAAAAGTGAAGTGAACAAAGAACTATTAAAAAAAACACACTTAGACATAATTATTTGCAACAACGATATGATAAGAACAACTATATAAAATGATAGTAAACCTTCAAACCCTTATCATGCAACGCCACAAACTTTCCCTCTAGACTATTGACAATTCTTGCATCATAAAAAAAAAAAAAAAAATCTATGCTCTTGATCAATCATGCCTTCTATACAAAAAAACCCTAGAAATATACACATGAAAACCTTTCTCATACAAAGTTGGACAACACACCCTTAGATGAAATTTAAACACAAATATCAGTAGGCTAAATCATAGAGCTTAAAGAAAATGTTTTTTCTATTCAACACACCTTTTTTCCCAATAATGAAAAAAATGTATAAAATGATAGTAAACCTTCAAACCTTCACCATGAAAAACCTCAAACTTGTTCTCTAGACCAACCAAGACTCTTGTACCATAAAAAAAATGTACGCTCTAGATCAACCACACCTACATAAAACCACAAAAAATACAACCATAAATAGACACATGAAAATCTCACTTAGAGCTGAATAACACAAACTCAAACATGAATTAAACACACACATATATCACTATAGTCATGGAGCTTGAAGAAAATGCATCTTTTGTTTGCAATTCCAACCTCTATGTATCATTTAAGCCTCTTATATGCCTTTACATTTTGTATTCATGTCTATTAGGATAGTGCAAATTGTGACACAAATATTAAGAAAGGAATTTAAATGAGAATATTAATTTTATGAGCTAGCCACATAACTTGTTTGGTCACACAACATTAATTTGATGAGTTAGACAAATGATTCGTGTATAATATTCATACATATAAACACTAGAAAACAATTTTTGTTTTGGTTATATGAATTTGATTGGTTCTATCTTTTTCCCTTTTTTCTTAATAAAAAATTAAAAACTTAAATACAAAAAAAACATTGACTTCATGAATTGGCTGAAATTGTGTGCAAGCATGCATATAAACATTATAATATTTTTGTTCATGACATTTGATTGACTTTGAGATTTTTATTATTAAAAAAAACTACCAGCTATAACAAACTAATCAACATGTACTTGCATCTACAAAAAAAATATAGAAAAAAAATCAACTTTAGAAAATTTGATTAACTATTTTATTTACTGACAATCCATTATACATGTGATGGGAAACCAATAAAATATATGGTAGATATTTTTAGATAGATATATTTAAAATATCTATAATAGTAAATAAACATATAAAATTCTAGAGAATCTTCCAAAACAAAGAAAATACTAACAATTTTAAAATATAATAAAGGTGAGGGAGAAGATGCTTAACTTTAGAAAATAAAATATATAAAATAGTAGTTTAGAAAACAATTCACCATTTTCTCTAACATATGTTTTTAACATCCAGGTTATTTTAGACTTTTTAACAGTGAATGAGTTACTCTGTATTCCAGAACATAATAACAAACTACTTATTGATTTATGACTTTATTGGTAAAAATGAGTAAACCACCAATCTTCATCGACGAGGAAACTACTTTCTTTATCAAGCAAAATAAATGCACGTTTGATCTTAAACACAAATTCATTATAATCCAAAAGAAAACACGCTATTGATATGGAGCTGAAGATAAAAACATAAAACTATAATTGCTGACTTTAATTAATTACCCCCTCTGACCCAACTGGGCATCATTTGTTGTCTTGATTGAAGAGAACACCAAACAAATAGTAGCCAGGTGGGTGATAATTAGGTAGTACATGGATCTCGGACCAGGAAGTAGGTCTACAGATTTTAGTTGCAGAAAAAATTGTCCACAAGGGTAAGGACTTCAGTCCAGAAGGTGAAGGCCTGTATTTATGTTTGGTGTAGTTATATTTCAGAATACTAAAGAGGAGGAGGATTTAATGAGCCTGATTCAGTCAATGTTTCACCTGGTTTAGGGGCCAAGAGGTATAATAGCACACAGAGTGTCATAAATTACAGATTAGTTGTTAATTTAAGTCAGATACCATGTAATTGCATACAGAGATTTTCTTCTAGAAATCGGCCTTCAAGAATAATTGGTCTGGTATAAGATTGAATCTTAGGAAGTTTAGATAGTCATACAGAGGAGAGAAACCAAAATCTGGGGTCATTACATTTGAAACTCCACATTTTGTATATCAAACATGGGATGGGAATCTGGGAAATAATATGTGTATATACAGGGGATATTCTTTGTAATTTATAGTTCGAGGTATACTGGTGAGTAGGGTGCTGCCCTAAATGGAGGAGGTCTTAGACTGGAGAAATGAGAGGAGATATTCAGAAGCACATGGATGAATGCAGGTTTGTTTGAACATGATGTTTTTACTGAGTGTGCCCATGTTCATTAAATCTTTTGCTATTGTACATCATTCATACAGGGCTGCATCCCTTTGCAAGTGTTTCTAGATTATGATTTGGGTTGTAATTTTATTTATGGTTCTTGCTACTTCGTACTTTGTATACTTGTAAATAAGGGTGTTCAATGGGTTTAAAGAATAAAATAGATGGTGATAAATTTGAAGAATAAGGAAGACCATATAGAAGCCTATGAATGAATGCAGTTGTATTTTGGACAGGTTTTAATAACTGAGGCCTCTGTGTGCATCAGATCCGCCGTTATTGCAAAAAATTCAAATAAGACTGCATCCTGTTGGAAAAGTCTATAGATTAGAATTGTGTTAGCAGTTCTGTAATTGGATTCAGAGATTCCACATATTCAAGAATGGAGGAATCCGAAACCAGTAATCTTAAGGGAGAGGTTGCAGTTGAAGGACCGAGTAGAAAAGGATGGCTTGGATATTTATGGGAGCCTTATGTATGGCTGGCTATGCTTGCCAGAGAATTACATGGGAGTTTTGTGTTTGGAGTGGTGGTTGTTTATGGAGTGAGTCAAGGGCTTGGAGGGGCATTCTACCGGATAGTCTCATCTTACTATTGGAAAGACGCGCAAAAGGTCCAACCATCTGCAGCACAAGTGTACCAAGGGATCATATCCATTCCATGGATTGTGAAACCGGTTTGGGGTTTGCTCACAGATGTTCTCCCAGTTGCAGGTTATCAGCGTCGCCCTTATTTCATCCTTGCAGGTTCTGTTCTTTTCCTTGTTGGAAGCTTCTCTAGTGATCATCGACTTGTTTTTAACAGAATTGGCTCTTGTATGGGTTTTTTGTGTTTATTGTTTTCCTTTGAATGTGATGATTTGGATTTTGAGAAATTGATTAAGATAGTGGTCGATTATATATTCTAGTCATTGAGAAACATTAACCTCCCAAATTGAACTGGTTGACCGAGCAAGATGATAAAAAATCTTTACCTATAAGTTTTGTATGAGCAAGCATTGCTGCATCTTTTCCTTGTGATTTGAAACTCTGTTGGGGCACAGAAATTATTGATATTTGAGATGATGATCTAGGGATTAGATTTATTTGAGGAAGGAATCACCTTAGCCTAGCTAAAATAAAAGCCAATAATCTCCTCTGCTACCCAGAAAGAGCGTTTGACCTATCCAATTAGGTGGAAACTTGAAAGCATTTTCCCTTAAGCACATGTGACTTGAAATTAGCTATAACTGTTGAACACACTGTCTTTGAACCACTAGGGGACCCAATGGTCGATCAATGTGCCATTCATTCTTTCATTATCTAACTACCCTTGACCCAGGTTACTTATAGCTATTTTAAACAATGTATTGTGAAACATTGCCAGCAGGATATACGGTAACTGGATTAATGATTGTCAAAGGGCCTAGCACAAAATTAAAGTATTTAAGCTCTGTATCACAAAAGGTTAATTCTTGAGTGGCTGCAGTCTGCTTGTTAGAATCTGATGGCTTTGTGACGATTGAACTCAATATCATCTGTTGGAAAGTTCAAAGACACATTTCAAAAAAAACAAAATATATGTTTCTGTTCTTCAGTGTAGTAGTTTCAAGTAAATACCAACATTTTCATGTCTTTTGTTGGAAGTTATGTTGAGGGCTTCTGCCCTGTCTCTTTGACATTTAGATTAATATAACATGGCAAATTTTCTAATCTCAGATTGTCCTTTGTATGTTACACAGGCTTTATGGGGCTGATCTCAATACTGGTCATCTCCCTACACAACATGATGCCCATTTTCATTACTGTGATGCTGCTTATGGCTGCAACTGGTGGTGTTGCCATTGCAGATGTTATTATGGATGCATGCATAGCAAAAAACAGCATTCACTATCCACACTTGGCATCGGATATGCAGAGTTTATGTGGCATGAGCTCATCAATAGGAGCACTTGTAGGTTTCTCCACAAGTGGTGTGGCAGTGCATCTCCTTGGTGCTCAGGTTCTGATTTATATTATATTTCCCTCCCCTAACAAACAGATTGTGTTTATTTTTCCTTTAATAACCTGACACCTGGTGTTGGAAAGTTACTGAAAGTAAGGATTTTTTTTGTTTAAGAATTCCATAGTGTGATGTGCAAATGGTAAAATATTCCAAACCACCAGCTTTGGAGTTTGATTGATGGTGAGGACTAAAATAGTAAAATAGTATATTGTTGGAGATGCTTTTATTGGATGCATGTTTATCAACACCTGATATGGTCTGTGCATGTTTTCTGATAGGGAGCATTAGGATTACTCTGCATCCCAGCTGTAATGCTCCTTTTCCTTGGATTTATTCTATATGAACCTCGTCTTACTAGCCATGCACACAAGCAGGCAAGTCTTTGAACTTTCTTTATGATATTAAGTTTGTCAATTTGCTTGCATTTGGGAACTAAGCATAACTTCAGTTCTCGACCTGGTTTTTCAGAATTGGTCAGAGGCAACCCTGACTATGTGGAAAGCTTTAAAGTGCCCTGAAGTATGGAGACCTTCTCTCTACATGTACATATCATTAGCAATGAGTTTGAATATCCAGGAAGGTAAATTTTACTGGTATACAGATCCCAAAGCAGGCCCAGCATTCTCTCAGGTATGGCATTAGTTTGGCTTCTGCTGCACTCTTTATTGGCAGATAATTTCCACAAAACTGTCCTTTCCATATGACAAATCTAATGGGAAAAAAATGAGCTGCCCTAGTAATTATTATTAAAGACCTATCATTAGAATAGTTTCAAACAATGTAGCATAATAAATGCTACCGTGGTAGATCTCAATTTTGACCTTCCATTTTGCAGAGGACCTTGTTCATAATACATTTTGCAACACATTCATGGATAAGAAAACAAACCATGGAGGACAACCAAATCTATAGAATACTAGAGTTAACATAGAATATAATGAGTAGAACGACAAAAATGGATGGAAATTGTATATATGGAAATCGAGAATGATAGCAATGCTTAGTTTAACAAGACATATTATGGAATACTAGAGTAAACATGTTAGCAATGCTTAGTTTAATGAAATTTTTGCGCAACAAAGAAAACAATGTAGCACAATCAATGCTAGAACCCAAACACTTGCTTTTTCTACCAAGGCACGTTGTTTATTTATTTATTTTTCTTTCTAATTAGTAATTAAAAAGCAAGCTCCATTAATTTTTGGACTGTTTGGTTTACAGGAATTTGTGGGTATAATCTTTTCCATTGGCTCAATGGGATCACTTCTTGGAGTGCTAGTGTATCATAAAGTGTTGAAGGATTATTCATTCCGTAACTTGCTTTTGTGGGCTCAGCTGATATTTGGAATCGCAGGAATGCTTGACCTGGTCATGGTGTTACGCTTGAATCTAAAGCTAGGCATCCCTGATTACTTCTTTGTTATAATTGATGAGAGTTCATTGCATATCATCAACCGGATCAAATGGATGCCTATGCTTGTACTCAGTGCAAAACTTTGCCCTTCTGGCATAGAAGGCACATTTTTTGCTTTGCTTATGTCAATCGACAACTTTGGTCTTCTTTCATCTTCATGGGGTGGAGGTTTGCTGCTTCATCTACTTAATGTAACTCGTACAAATTTTAGAAATCTCTGGTTGGCAATTCTGATCAGAAACATCATGAGGATTTTACCTCTGGTGATGCTGTTTTTGGTGCCCAGAAGTGATCAGTCATCTACCCTTCTTCCTTCTGAATTAATTCAATCATCAGGTGCCACTGAGACATGTGAAGAGGAGAATATCCAGTTGGTCTCCACAATTCAGAATAATCAAGTATAGATTTTGACTACGGCCCAAAAAGAGATAAAATCTTCCAAATCAATTTTCTAAAACTACATGCCTTTTCTCCCCAGTATATGATTACTAATATTATCACTTTAAAACCATGGTTCTATGAGAAACAGAAGGACTTTGATGATGTAGCATGCTGCAATGAATGGCATTGATGGTAATTTCTCTTGAATTTTGGTTTGGGGAGATCTGTCAGCATACAGTTGACACTGGTAAGCACCTTTTGAAATGAATGTTTGGTATCAGATCATTCCACACGTAATATTTATGCAGGACAAACAGGATGGAATGTATGCTCCATTCCTTATCCTGCAGCATGGGTAGAAGAGGAACCGAAAGCTGTATTTCTCTATAAAGGTAAAAGTAATACCGTAAATGTTATTTTTTAAATCAAAACCTAGCCAGCATCCCTCCTAGAATGAGACTCTTGTGGGAAGAAGGGGACCTTTCCATTTTGAGCTTCTATATATATGGTTAGATGACCTCAGTTTGGTCTTTTGGTTTAAGGATCCATATCTGCAAGTACTAAGTTGTAACTTCCATATATACAATGCAGGATGTAGATGCTTAAAAAAATGTCATGGTAAAGGCACTCGTATTTTATAAGGGCCAATTACAAAGGCTACTTCACAGAATGAGAATAAATGCTCTTTGCCAATGGATCCATGATTTATCAAATATTTCATAATCAGTATGTCTGACCTGTGTTTAACTTGGGAATATTTCTAATTTCAATGTTGTGATGGGAACCCTTCATTGGCAATTAAACCACCAACTTTTCAGCCAATTCAAGTTCAGAGAAGCATATATCTATCCAAACTCAATTATGGTAGAATTCTTGTTTTATGCTTGCCATGCTTACTAAAATGAAATGATTTTCAATAGTTCCTTAAGACCTATAATTTTGTAGTCTTGTGTATAAGTCAGCACGTATGTGAGGAAAAACTTGCGAAGACTGCAGTCTCTTGGAGGAGGCTTCTTAAAAAAATTCATTGGATGCTGCTCAGATTTTGTAGGAGTATTTTAAAGGAGGTGGATCCATGAATTTTGTAGTGCAGCTTAAGTTTAAAAGTTTAAGGTCCAAAATTTATGGAAGCTGGTGGTCTCATGAATTTCATTGTTTTGCATATTCAATTCAAAATAATATATAAATATAAAATGATTAAAAAAAATTGATATGCAGTATGTTGAAATATTTGGTGCCTAGATATACACTATTCAAAGCGCAAAGAACTTAAACTAAATTGATGCAAACTATGATGCCTAAGTTTTCTTACATTTGAACTTTCAAAATGCACAAGGAAAATCTACAAAACAAACCTACATTCAGTAAGCTCTATGGAATAATAGTAAGGAGAATATATAAAATTAATTTTATTATTGAAAAATATAGATAATAATTTAAATTATATATGTTGTTCTTTGGTTTGTGTACTCTTTGGCTAATTTGCAAACAAAGAGATTACAAAAAATAAAGATAATCTTTTCAAAAAAATTCCTAGATCAACTAGCGGCAATCTACGAACTCCATATGATTGACAAGTGGCAGAAAATTTTCCTAAGCTAGTAGGGAAAATTTCTAGCCCCACCTTAAATGCACCTGCTCAAAATTACAAACAAAAATGTAGGTGCTCCTATTTATCAGGGAAACATTCTCATTAATCTTGTAACATTTTCTTTTTGCCTCATGGAACACCCTACTCCATAAAAATAGTTCTTCAAGCCCCTCCATGGGATCCCAACCTAACCAAGGCATACCTACATGCAAGTGCATGATCAACTTGTTAATGTTGACTGCTACGAAGTACATAACACTATAGTAATGGAAGGTCTCTTAAAGAAGTGATCACATCAAACAAATAGCTATTGCAATTTGTGTTCAAAGACTCATACTAATGGGAAATACATTTCATATGGTCCTTAAGACAACAATATCAATATCAAGCCTCTAAGGGGCACACTATATTTGTTCATATTTTGGTGGATATTGTTATCTCCAAGACTTTTTGCCAAGACATTTCTTTGATGGTGGGGGATAGGCCTTGGACACAATTGCTTGACTACGAGGGTCTCCCTTTAGATGTAGATGATGCTTTTCCATTGGCCACTTAGCTTTTGATTGTTCACTCTCTTGGCACAAAGGGCATGACAATATGGTAGATGAATTCCCACAAAGATCACTTGATTATTCATGTTTTCAATTCTTTGGTTGATGGTTCCTCTTAGAATGATGAGTCCTCATAAGATGATGGTTCTTTTCTTCCCATTCCCCCCTTGTTCGAGTGGGTTTCTCATGCAATTGGTGCAACTCATGTGAATCCCTCTCCTACTTCTTTGAACCCTACTGTTGAGGGTCACCCTCTCTCCACTCTAGTTGCTCAGTCTACTATCCCATCAACTTCATTTTTTCTTCAACCTACTCCTAAGGTGATTGTTCAATGTTTGGTTACTCTAGCTCACTCTTCTATTTTTGTTGCACCCATGGATGGGACCTCTATGAGGGAATTCCCCTCATTTCTCCTAGATCCAGAGACTTGAAAGATAATATATCTTAGACAATTGTTTAAAGGTAGAAGAAAGGTATTCCCAAAATTGTCTCCCAATCTCATATTAGAGTGAAGGGTGTGAGATTGAATACGACTAGGACTAACATTGTTTAGGCTAGATCCTCGGGTATTGTTTTTTGTTAGTTTGAGCTTGATAGCATGGTTGTCGTTGTGTCTTACTCCCATTCGGGAGATTGTTGTTTTGGCTTTGTTTGTTCTATCTTTACTTAAGGGCTTGCCTTGTATTAGGGTTGGGACCCTTGTTTTGTTTGTCCAACATCTAATGGTACGCATTCCATTAGCTTGTTGGTTGCTTTATGGTTCAAGGGTTCAAGTCCTTTCAAACCTACTTTTATCTTTATCAAAAACAATATTAATATCAATGCTTTATATGTATATGTATATGTATATGTGTATGTGTATGTGTATGTATATGTATTTATACATATATGTACATATGTATATGGATACATACATACATAAATACATATATATATACACACACACCTCCTACATATGTAAACATGGGTCAATGAGTTTGAGTAAAACAACTACACGATTGAATCTTGATAGCAATACCATGATTTGACATGCTATGGAAAATAGTTCCTACTTATCAATTGATGAGCTAAAGGGGCTCTGTAATGAATGGTTCATAAGACACAACACTCGGTAAAGGTTTTGCAAATGGGGTTGCAAGCTAAGTGGGCTTAACCTTGGAGAAAACTCCAAGGTTAAGTATGCTTGAGTTGGAGTAGTACTAGGATGGGTGACCTCCCGAGAAGGCCCAATGCTTCACCTTTGTGGGCATCATCTAGATGCATTGAGTGCTAAGTAGGCCATTCATTATCATGAGAGATGGGTTCTTATACTTATATATATATAATATATATATATATATATATATATTCATGTCTATATTTATACATATATGTATATACATACATACATGCATACATATATACATACATATATACATACATAAATACATATATATAATCTTAGGGCACTGTCATTCATCCAACATTTTTATTCACACACAAATACACAATGATAGGATAAGAAGGTTGAGTGAGACATTACACAATCATAATCTCATTATACCAAGTCCCTAACTACTACAATCTAAGCCTTTGCAGTGAATTAATATCTTACCCATCTTTTTGGGTTACTCAAGACTTTTATTTAAGGGCTATCTCAAACTTGTGTTAATGGTTTTTTGTTTGAATTTTTTTTTTGGATGAAATCATGTAGTAATTTTTAGCATCACTAAATTAGATCATGTTTTGTAATTATTAGGATGATGATAAACTTTATTACAAAATGTGATTTGAAATGTTAATACTAAAAAATACTACATAGATATATCCAAAAAAACTCTCAAACACTATCATATCCTATATAAATAATTTTTAAATACTCCAAATATATTTCATCAGAAGAGTTAACATTAACCACCATAGGTCACATTATTGGAGTTTTAGAGAGAACTCCTAAAGGTTGCCCCATGGATTGAGTATATGTCATAATACGGAGGCACTTGATCATTTGTTGGCAATAAATAGGATGATAAGAATCATATTATGCTAAACTTCATTGGCTTTCGAATAGTTTCCTCCCATTCTTTTACTAGAACTCCTACTCCTATCACTTGTCCTTGAGTGCTATAAGTCTCTTTTCTTGCTTCACTTTTTCATTCTTGTATAATGGAACTTCTAGTTCTCGTCACCTTTCTATTCACATTTTTGTGTATTCTCTTGTCTAGCATAACTATACTTTGCTTCCATATTTGGAACCCACATATGACCTTGTAGATCCATCTTAATATTGTGCAACTTGGTCACTTCCTAGTACTTCTACCTTTCCAAAATATGTGGGGTTATATTTCACTTTATTTTTGTCATTATTTGATCCAACTTATGTTGTTTTGTCATTTGAAATGTGGACTACAAACCATTTTGTTGTCTCTTGGGCACACAAGTCATCACCATTTGGTATGCGACATACTCCATAAAGGCTAGCTAGTTTGTAAATTTTTAAGTGTTTATCATCAATTTATTATCCTTATGTTTCAATTTTGTAATGATCAAAATACAACTCTTTTCATATCAATGTGTATGCCATATATTGTTGCATAAATTGCATTTAATATTTTGTATTGATAAAAGCAAGATTGAAAGAGCCCAAACTCTTGTACAATAGAGCAACCAAAAGGTAGATGGATCAAGTACCATGAGATATGGGACAAACCAAATTGAAAGAATTAGGGTACATGAAAATGCTTCCTACACTATTATTTTGAGGAGTATTGTGCAAATTTCAATATTTTAACAATTACAAAAAGCATAAACACATTTAATAGAGAATAAGAAATAAATATCATAACATAGGTATACATGGGAAAACATTTTCGAGAGAAAATCCCACACTCCAAATCAGCTCAATGTACTATTCAGTGAATCATAATTATAATACTCTTGTAGAGAAAGCCTTCACATGTGTACCACCAACTAGAGATCTGGAGGAATTATTTCAGCTTAAATAGTGTCTACAAAACTCTACACACCACCTCCATCTCAAGCATCTAATATATAAGAAATACCAAACCTAAAACCATCAAATGGTATTTCAAAACTCATGAACTAAAAGCCCCCAAAAGTGGTGACCAAATTATCCCCCAATCAAATATGTTTTATGGTGTGTCATAATATGCATCATAGGTTGACCTCGATAAGTGTTACTCCCCTTTACAACTCTTTCATGCATCCAACAAGTTTTTATATTTTCTACACAAACTATTGAGGTGCTTAACTTTTGATCCGGTGGGATTGGACCCATTTTTAAAATTAAAGTACTTAGAGATCTACACAATGTGCATCATCTGAAGGTGGTGCCAAGCAACTTCAATTTTTTTTATTTTAGAGAAAAACTAAGCCTATAGCCAAGAATATATATATATAGACAGGAATATATGTAGAGACACATTTATCAACATTCATCCACTTGTCAAACACCTTACAATAGAAAAGAGAGTACCAACACCATTATTTAATTGTTAGTGATCAGGAGGCCCATACACTCATAACACCACATAAACTTGTATGTTCTCACTAGCTTTGTCAACACATCTACAACATTTTTCCGAGTTTTAAAATTTTCCAACATCACTCTTCCATACTTTACCATATCTTGAACAAAATGGTACTAGACATCAATATGCCTTGTCCTCACATGAAGGGTTTGATTCTTTTCCATACATATGACACTCTAATTGTCACAATGAATTGTAATGGCTCTTGCCTCTAGCCAAACATATGAAAACAATCTCTTAAGCCAAATGAATTCCTTACAAGCATGAGTTGTTTCCATGTACTCTACTTTTCTGGTGGACAAAGTGACCACAACATGTCACTTATTCAATTGATTGCATCATCAAACATAGTGAAAAAATAACGATTAGTGTATCTTTCATTTTCAATATCTCTAGCCCAATTTGAATCCATGAATCCAAAAATACAAATAGATTTTTTGTCCCTTGTAGGATTTTTATGATAGCATAAGGAGTATTTAGAGATAACCCACAAATTCCAAAATACCATCTTCATTACATCCCAATGTACTCATCTAGGATTAGCCATAAATTGACTAAGGACTCCCATTTCTTGGGAAATGTTTGGTCTTGTATAAACCATAACATACATCAAACTCCCAATTGCACCAACATAAGGTACTTTGGTCATATCCTCCATCTCACTAGGAGAAGTTGGACATTGCTCAATAGATAACTTTGTATCCATAGTTATTGGAACACACAATAACCTACAATATATCATTTTAAACATTTCCAATACTAAGTTCACATACTTAATCTTGCCTAGCCAATGTTTTATGTTCACTCTATCTCATGTTATCTCCATACCCAATAAGTATCTGACTACCCCTAAGGCCATTTCAAATTATGTTCAAAGTTGAGACTTCAAATCATTTTTCATTATCAAAAATAACATATCAACAACACATAATGCAATAATGATGATACAATCACCATCCATCTTATAATAGGTGCAATGATATGATTTGGATCTCAAAAATCCCAAACTTAACACACAAAAATAAAAAATTTGGTACCAAATACTAGGAGATTTCTTAAGATCATACAAAGACTTTCTCAACTTACAAACCAAATGTTATTTACCTTTATCAATGTAGTTCTCTAGTTGTGTCATATAAATCTCTTCCTCCAAATCACTATGGAAGAATGTTGTCTTCACATCTTGAAACATAAAAATGGGGGATGCCTTAAGTTTTAATTTCCAAAACCTAAGGTATGCTCCATTATTTTTAGGATTTCATTAGGATGCAAATCAACAAGGTGCATAGATTGAATTACAACCTCCAAGGTGAGTCAATCAGACCTATATCTTCATCATTTTGAAGATGGGAATCAATTGGATGTGATTACCTAATTAGACTATATGACCTAATATGTAAAATGCAAAATCTTGAAGACAAATAGACAAAAATAGTAATTTGCAAGTGGATCTGGAAAGTGCAGACTAATGTGTACCTGTCACCAAAAGTTGGATTCAACATGCCAAGAGGGACTCACTCACCTAGGGGCGAATGAGTATTTGATAGGGGGTCCTAAAATTGTTTTTTTAATCCTCTGGTGCTAGATTTGAGCTCCCGATTCCCGGTTGTAAACTTGTTGGAATGTTGTCAGTGAATTTTGTAATTGAGTTTCCATGGCTTGACAACTTTGATGAAAACAAATGCAACAATAAAAAATGGATCTTCAAACTCTCTTCAATCCTCTTCAATCCTGTAACCTACACATTCACAATGAGGGAAGATGTTGTAGCCATATAGGGGCTTGCCTCAGTTAAACCCCGTGTAAGTGTTTCCACTTCCATAATGACAATGTCAATGATAAATGGACAATTAAAAGGAGGGAATGATGAATGAAAAAGACACTGCAACTCACCACCCTTCAATGGATTCTTTGAAGGACTGAATTCATACACATCACCCCAAGGATTTGGATCTTACTTTGCTTGAATGCTTGAATTTTTTGGAGACCTACAACAAGGGTTAGCCTTCACAAAACATGAACATGAATACACATAAACTCACATAAAATTTTATGTGATATTAGATCTTGAATTGTTGTAATAATGCTCTGAAATGTTGATCTTGAATTGCACTTGACAATAGTATTTTCTCAATTGTGTGTCTTAGATTTCAAATGATAAAATGACTATGTATTTATAGGTGTTTATCTAATTTCCCGAAAATTAGATTCCAAAATATGACACTTCATATTTGAATTTTGGATGTTAAAATGCGGCCAACAACATATTTAAATTTGGGTCCTAACTAAGGAGGGGTATCCATTCGCCCATGGGAGAATGGGTCTTGGCCCAAATTTCCAAGACACTCAAAGTCGGGGGAAAATTAATGATTGGATGTATTTATTCAATGCTTGTCCTCCTTAGAAAAAAGGTAAAAATTAGAAGCTTAATTAAGTCCAATAAATTAAGGGGACAAAACATAATGTGAAATTGTTAAGGTATAAAATTTTCTACACTACATGTAGCCCCCACTTTAGTGAGAGTATGAAGTTATACTCAAACGCACACTAAAGTAGAGAAATATATGTCAAGAGGGGTCCAATTGTCCAAATGTTGGAGAAATAGGATGACTAAGGATCAAGGGAGGTGATCAAGCCCCCAGGATCTAAGATCCCATGGAAAACCAAAATATGCACAAAGGAACACACATGCACACAAATGTATGATATGCAACATTACAAGATACAAAAACATACATGTCAAAAATCATGAAACATACACGACGATAATAAACAAAACACAAGGTTAGTACTTAAAAGGATTCGAGTCGGTAAGACAAAGATACCTCAATCTTAAATTGTCTCAAATACCAAACATCATCCATCAAATAAGAAAAATGCTCCATGAGGACTAAATTCATACACATCAGTCATGGACACATGACCCCACTGGCAAGAAATTTGTATTATGCTAGGTGGCCATGTTAAAAAGGGATGCTCAAGTTCATGACCCAACAAGCTCCATTATGTAGAATCCATGAGATAATTTACCTTAGGGGGTACAATAAAACTCACCTCATGGGGTGCAACAAAACTCACCCCAAGGGGTACAACAAAACTCACCTTAAGCAGTGCAATCAAATAATGATAAAACAAGGCCAAAACCTTAAGGGGTGTCATGATAACACCGCCTCAAAAGGTAAATTTAACAACATCAATGGGGCATCACTTGATACATGAAAGGTCACTCCTTAGGGAACAATACACATGACATCACCACCAAGAGAGGACTAGTCAAGGAATAGAAAATCTCACATTAGGGAACACCAACCATAGTACTACCGCTAAGGAGAAAGTCACATGCCAAGAAAGGTCACAATTTTGCAAGAAATCAAGTCCAATATTACCACAAAGGAGACACATCACATGGATTAAGGAGGCCACACTTTGGTTGAAAAGGTGACACTTCCTAAGAGATGTATGTTATCATCACTAGGAAGGGACCATTTCTTATGTAAATAACAAACGGGGGACCATGCCCATCCTTAAAATGTTAGTGTACTTGCTACACTAACATTTTAAGGAGACACAAAAAGGATCCCTTGCTAGAATGAATGCACCTAAGACAAGGCTCCCTAACCCCTTGACCCCAAGTGTAAAGGACAAATATGATCCCAAATGAATTATGTTATGCCACTCCTTGCAATATGAGATGATTTTGTATAAATTTTAATGCATGTGGTAGTGAGTATGCTAAGATTCTACAACTATCACATGAAAAGGAGAAAAATATGTGTATTCTAATCTATTATACGTTCAATTTGACCCCCATAGGGCTCAAAATATCTCAATATCCTTTTGAAAGCATGACATTCATCACTAAGACATCCAAGTGTTCTATGGTATGCACAATAAGACATGTTTGTACTATTTCCTTTATTATCTCCCCATTCATGAATAGGTGGTAATGTGATGAGTCTTAGGTTGAGAAGTGTTTGTAAGGCCTTTTCAGTCTTGGTTCTGGTATGTGATGAGCTTAGATAATAACTAGTTTTCTTTCATCAATTTCATGAATTTTAGCATTTCAACATGCCAAGTTCATAGGCAATCCTAAAGACTTATACATCTTTTATATTTTCCATGCATCTTAAACCAAACTTTAGTATGTGGAAATATAATTATGATATGATGGTATTTGTATCTGTGGATATATGAATGTTCATGAAATTCAGTATGATTTTATGATTGTTAATGATGTGTATGCTTTAGGATGAAACTAACCTTTTGCAGCTAAGGTGAACCGTAACCCGCAACAACGAGATTTACAACCTACAACATATGACTGTAGCCAATTACAAGGGAGAAGACAAAATGCTTGAAACATGAAAAAATCTAGGAAGGAATGAAGACAGTCATTGAATTGTCAACTATCAGTCATCACCAACACCAAATAAGATGATAGGAAGAAGGATTCTACTTTGAGTAGAAAAGCTTAATGATGTGACAATTTGCATAGAGCATGTTGTTGTCATACTATTAAGGCAGAGTTATAATTTGAATTCACTTCTTCTGTCTATTTCAATTATGGTTATTAGTTACATAGCTTAGTCCTATCCCTATTCTTGAGGGAGAGTGGATGTATGCATTTATGTTCTATTTTTAGTCCTTGTGTGAATAAAAATCCTCCCACACCTATATATTGGGATCGGTGGTTGAGGAGCAAATCTAGTTTTTTAGTTCTAGTTTTTGGATTGTTTTACTAGACAATACTTCATTGTTGTTAGTTTTCTATTATTTAGTTGTAATAGATATGCATCCATGAATGGAAAATATTCTAAAGATTCTTTTCAGACTATAATAAGTTCAATTCTTATGCAATAAAGGAGTTTAGTTATTGTCATGATTTTTTGAACAATAGTGCATATTTGATCTCCTATGGGCGCAACAACTCGAGTGGCTCGAGCAAGGGCCACTCGAGGTATTGCCAACCCATCCTATTTTCTATATTAGATTAGATGTTATATTGCTATATCCATTTATCTAAATTATCACTTATATGTATGTGAACTCCATGAATGATAAACAGTAGCATGAATTACATTATGTAACATTATGTTGAGTTAGTCTCCGGAGAAGTTAGGAGTCAGAAGTCAGTAGTGTTAGTTGCAAGCTCAAATTTAGTAGTTAGCAGTTACAACATTAAGAAGAAGGTACCCATAACATAAGCAACAAATTCATGTTATTTCCCCTATTTTGCAATTTAATGAGTTACTTTCCTTTCTAGCCTTTATATTTTTCATTACATTTGTGACCACCTATGTTTCATCGATATAAGACATAGTTAAAATCCTTGAATGCACATATAGTGCTAGCACTGTCCAAATATTATGAGCTCTAGTTGATAATTTAATGAAGCCTTTGTGAGGGTTTGGTGAACTTTTCAGTTAGGAACCTATCCTTTGAATTGTATTTCCACTCATGAACACCAAGTTGATTGAACATTAGAAACTTGGCCTTATATTTTTGGCATCATTGTCGGGGACGGTGCTACATTCAAGATTCTCCTATGTAATTTCAAGCTTTCATTGTTTAGTGTTTTTTCTTTTAGCATTAGGGTAATTAGGTTTCAACCCACCAACAACAACATGATTTACTAACAATGTGAAGGACTCGTTGATCCAAAGAGTCACAATCATTGTATGTGGAGGTGATGAGACGCTTTAGGAATATTTCTTCCAACATCACACAAAGCATTAGAGGATACTGGTGGTCAAAGTGAACAAAGCAAGGGCATTCCTAAAGAAGAATCATCCCTAACATAATTACCCATACTAGATATAGAGGAGACTTCCCACATACAAATCAACATCATGGCTGATGCAACAATTGAAGACCCACCAGAGCATGTAATCTTTGAGTTCCTCATTGCCAACTAGGAGAGAGCAACTGCTTTGAAGAACATACCTCCTTCAACATTACATGTCTTTTATGGATTGGTCATAGAGGATCTAGATACCTTCCTTTTTGAGTTTGATGTGCTATGTAGAAGTTATGATTATACCATAGATGCACACAAGCTTAAATTTATTTTAACAACACTAAAGGATGTTGCTTTGAGATGGTTTATGGGTTTGGGAAGAGATTCTATTCCAAATTGGAATTCCACAAAGACAAAGTTCCTAGAAAGTACCAGGATTACTGTAGAGTCATAAATAGAAAGAGGTATGACATCTTTAGGATCTCACAAAAGGAAGATGGATCCTTGGAAGACTATATGGAGAGGTTTCAATTCTGCCTCAAGAAACCCCACCAAAACAAACTCTTTGTTGAGTCCTTAAAGTTGATATTCTTGAGATGGATTAATGAGGATGACATGAATGTGCTTAACCTCATAGGGTAGGAGATATCTCATAGGTACCATTTGAGGAAATCTAGAAAGAATGAAAAAAATATTCAAGGTCTTTTACGAAGAAAGTTAGAGGAGACAAGACATCTTCCATCAACAAGTCACCCAATGGAGTCTCTAGAATATAGCTGAGAAATATTTTGTCAAATATGAAGGAGGATATCATCAACCACTTGGCTACACAATTAGACACTCTCCATGTGAAAACGAAGCAAGAAGAGGTAGAAGCAACCCTTACAGAAAACTACCCACATTGTATATAGAGAAAGACTAATTGCAAGTGCAAGAAGGTGGCAAGTATCTTTAAAGATAAGAAAGGGGCATCAAAATTTCATGCATTTGAAGATGAAGATGGATAATTATTCTACATAGATTAAAGGAAACCATGGTAGCTAAGATAAGGTATGCTTCAAGACCCTTTGAATTATAACATGTCATTTCCTGGTAACAATGCAAATTTTCCTAGTTGGAACCCTCAATCTTGGGCCAATATGCAAAACCAACAATGGTCAATGCCTCAATCCAATTGGAATAAAAAAAAGAAAAAACATGTGGCCACCACAAAATTACCAAGGATCTAACTATAATCCTCAATGGTCACCTCAAGAAAACCAATGGAAACCTCAGTGACAAAGAGGTCAGTAGTGGAAAAATCAAAACATGAATTATTAGCAACCACAACAACCCTTGCAACCACAATAACAAAACATTATGCCAAACCCAACAAATCCAGTACCACAGCCACTTAGAGCACCTTAGTTTCCAACACAACATGCACCTAACCCCAATAACAACCTTGTTCAGTAGGCTTATGATAAAGAAGCTATTGAATACCCTAATTATGGGGTTGAGGTGAGTGATGTCCACCTTAAATCAGGGAAAATGTTGGTTGGGCTTTCATCTCCTCAAATCACTAAATTGGTTGATGAACTCCCAATAGAGACCTTTGACACACAACATAAGGAACCTGAGTCAAATCAGGTTAACCCTACCAATCTATTTCTAGAATCTCCATTCCCTAAGAGATTAGCAATTCAAAGACATCAAACACAAGTTGAAACTAATCCGTTGGGATAGATCAAGGATGTTTACATGAAAATACCCCTTATCTAGGCCATTAAGGAAGTTCCCATTTATACCGAAATAGTGAGAGAGTTATGCCTCAAAAAGCTAGGTAGGAAGCAAAAATACCCTTAGATTGTACATGTCTTAGGACAACTTGCAAAAATTATGTTGGGAAACATAATTTTCCCCAAGTATGCAGATTTTAAGAGTCCTATAGTAGATGTCAAAATAAATGGCACTATCATTAAGAACACCTTAATTGACTTAGGGTAAACTATTAATGTAATGACCAAAGATACCATGAAGTTACTATAGTTAATAGAACTCGTACCTATGCCTATTGTTCTATAGTTGGTAGATAGGTCCATAGTTAAACCTACGGGTACCATTGAGCACTTGGTGATAACATTGGATTCATGGGAGTACCTTGCAGACTTTATGGTATTGTAGCCTAAAGCTAATCTTGCAGGATATCCCCTCATATTAGGAAGACCTTGGTTGGCAACAAAAAAATCCTTCATAGGTTGTAGGTTTAGGAATATGATCATTTCCAATGGAAATGTGACTAAGATTAGTTCTTTATCCACTAGCCCAACCACATGTAGACCTAGAGAAAACTATTTATCTTAACTTGAATGAGGAAGATAAGTACTCCTTAAAATGTAGATAAAAGAAGAGATAAAAGAGTAGTGGCACGAAGGGGAATGGTTGATGTTATGGAAAGGAAGAATAATCTAACTGGAAATTACCAGCCAATTGGACCAAGTGAAGTATGAGGAAAGTTTTCATTGCATGAGTGAGGGAATAGAAATGCATGCAAAAATTGAATTTACAAAATGTTTAATGTAAACTAAGAAGCAATAAAATTGAAATCAAGTTGTGAGTTAATTCAATTGCGAATAAAGGTGTATGCATGTGTTAATTCTAGAAATGAAAAGTGAACTTGCATTCTTCATTTTGGTGTAAATTTAAATCAATGTAAATTGACAAATGAAATTGTCAATTCAATATGTCATGGGATATGTAATTTGTGTTTTGAGAGAGGTGATATTGTAGAGGTAGAAATATCATTTTCGTCAAATGGTATAAGAGCCAAAGGTTCTAAGAGCATAGACAGAGCACTGAATGTGAGGCAACCTATGCTAGGAACTATAGGTGGAGAGTGAAGAGTTTTGAGTATATAGGCATAGCGTTGAATGTGAAGCAACCTATAGAGGAAGAATAATAAAGAATTTGTGAAGATGTAGAGCATGAGATGTGAGATGGGGATGAGTGAGAGGAAGAAGCCGAGATGGGTCATGAGGAGACCTATGAGAATTTTGTTCTAGGAACAATATTGGGAAGAAGTGGGAAATAAAAAAGTTTGAATAGATAGGAAAGATAGTTTATGAAGAAGTGGGGGAGATCTAGGCTACGATAGAGTTATTGGAAAATATGAGAGGAGATTGGTAAAGAGAAGTGAGAAGAAGAACGAGGAAAATGAAAAGAAAAGTAGAAGAAATGAGTGTTGTAGCCTAAGGTGGAAGAAGGAAGATGTGAGAGAAGCCCTATAGATGTACTCAAAGAAGAAATGAAGATGAAGGAAAATGAAGAAGTGAGCAGTGAAGAGAATATAACAACAAAGGATGAAGATTTAGTTGTGGTTTCAGTGGTATAGCGTGAAGAAATTACAACTATTGAAGAGATTTCAGCACTAGAGGATGTAGTTACAACAATGGAGTGCCAGGATGTTGTAGTAGATGGTGTTGGTTGTTTTTATTGTAACCAGGTTGATCTTCTATTCTACCTCTAGAATTGCCAATTCTAATCAAGGGCAGCTCGAAGGACCTGGACCAACTGAGGAGGATTTTAACAATAAACCTCCTACACATCGGGCTTTGCAAGACTCGGGAGGGTGGTCCCCTTCATGTGTTTATAATCTCTGCACCGAAATTATAAGAAATCATTAATAATCTCATTTAATAGCTCAACAGAATAGGATAATATTGAATTGAATTGGCTTTTCATCAATAGTATCAACTACTTGGAGCATGAGATGATTACAACAATACTTCACAACTTAAAATAGTCATTTGATTTGCAATTTTGTGGCAAGCTCCAAGCAAAGACAAGAAAATACATAACCTCACAAACAAATACGATTTAGACCAATGCCATATACCATTGGGGAGTCAAATTCACAAGCATTTAAAGATCTGTGACAGATTCAAACACATAGCATATAAGATCTTTGACAATATTGCCTTACAATACCATCCATTTATATCCTAACCCAATACTTCTTATCAGATCCCTTCATAAACATATCCACCTATAACTCCATTCAAGCATTTTAATTAATTCTTTGAATTAAAGCCAAAATGAGAATCATACACATCACAACAATGAGATGAACGCAATAACCCTTGATTATATTATTCAAGATTATGATATGCTTATACAAGAGAGAGAAACAAGCTTGAAATGAATCATTCTAATTCAGATGCTAGTACTGTCATGAAACATCAAACCCTCATAAATTCAAAACCCTACTACAAAATGACACAAAAACCTAAATTGCATTTACACTAAATCAACAGGCTTTACAACTTTCTCTTCAACTATGCTTAGACTTGAGCAAAAATATATCTAACTTGCTAACTCGTATTTCTGGCCTTGAAATCCTTCTTTTAGAGAATGAAGGAGAAAACAAGCATTGAGCTAGAAATACACATGTCATCGGTCAATTGGACCACTCTAAGACACTTCTCAAAAATGATTACGACCATCGATTCCCTGAAGCATCTTCTTGTTAATCCCACTCATTAGAGAATAGTCGTTCCATTGGCCAAACCTCAAAACCTATGCCAAAAACCACCATGGAGAGAAAACCACAATCTGTTATAACCATAACTGCTGAGATGTTAACTGTTGGTAGTAGACAATGTCTTACTTCTCCTCGGTTAAATATTTGTCCACCCATCTCTGATATTCTTCATTTTTTGGCCAATCAAAATTTACCACCTCATTCACCTTAGTATTGTAAGGTGTGTATTTCACTGCTACCTGATTGACCTCTCTTTCAAAGGACTCCAAAAATGTGTTGGTGTTAATTATTTTATCCATGCTACTCACCAACAAATCATAGTCTGAATCATCACAAATCAATTTGATTTGTATGTTGATAACTTCATCTGCCCTATCCTGCCACTGTTGTAGTGATTTAAAATTTCCTTGTGCATCAATTATATCTGACAAAAATGTATCACTCCAATCATCAAAACTATTTACCAACTCCTTAATTCTCCTACTCAAATCATGAGGTAGGGCCTGAAAACCCTTCAGTGATTTCACAAAAAATTGAGTAGGCCTCAATGATTGGGGCATGTTATCTGCATCAAATCTAGAGGCCTTATACATAATATCCACATCATTGGCCCTAGGGATCCACTTCTCAGCCAAGGGAAAAACTATTTCTCGATCCCTATTAATATTTCTTATTTCATCCAAGAATAAAGAATATAAAGAATGTATTGATGGTAATCTACCATCAACCTTTTCATTCAAGTGCCTCAAAACTATATCAACCACCTCATTTTTTTTGGCAACTGCTCCATCCTCACTTGCTTTTAAAGCAGCCTATAACTCTGTGATCTTATTCAACATCTACTTCTTAGTGGGATCCATAGATTATTCAACCTCTTCTTCAACTGGCCCTAATGTAGGACTGAGAGCAGGTGTCTAGATGGGGGATCCTGGAGTAGAAATAATGGGAGAAGTAGGGGATACTGATCCTGATGTAGAAGGTAATGCCATGATACTAGGAGCATTAGAGGATTCTCCCACCTACCTATATTTCAACCTATCTACCTTAGATTGCAACTCAACATTCCTTTGCTGCATCCTACTATATTCTCCAAATATGATGTTCTCCATCAAACTCTTATTTTTGGCCTCTTCCCTTTCAGTTGTCTTCTGGGCCAATTTGGCCACATTTACAGTCAAGATTGTAGTTTATGTAGTTGAAGTTTCAGAATCTCTCTTGATAATTAACCCTCCCCTTAGGTTTGGGCTAATATCAGTCACATTTGGCTTTCTGCCCTGGGGTGCCATTGCCCAAATTGCCAGAGTTTCATATTTCTCACTAAAGGCAAAGTCCTGTAGAGCTGCCTTAACCTCTTCCTCACTATTCTGTATGGGGTGCTTGGACTGTAAAATAGAATTGAATTCTATTGTATCAGTGATGTCCCATTCAAGAAAAATTAGGACACTATCCTGAGTCACTAGTTTCCTTCCTTCCTCAGGAGTGATGCTTTTGAATTCTTCCATCAGTTCGTCCTTCAACTCATCATCATTCTCCTACTCAAACCTATCAGGCCTTGATTCTCTCCTCCTCTTGCATTTGTCTTGGTATTCTTCTAGCTTCATCCTCCACACTATTTACAAGAATACATGAGTCTTCAAAAATTCATCATCATCCAAGAATGCCTTGCAGGCCTCCATTCTGGCATCTTGTACACATTGTCCTTTCAAATCCATATCAGATAGCACCAACTGTGTTGATCTAGGAGGGGAAGGAATACCAACTTGCATGTCTTGATCTGTAACAATTATCTCATCCATCAGAGTCTCTTGTGCTTCCTCAACTCTCTGCCTCGTAGGACTTGGCTCCGATTGTAGTAATGCAAGATCACTCCTTGGTGGTGAATCCAAATCAATAATTTTTATACCTCCAGGTGCTCTGATCTTTGGACTTGGCTGTGATGATATCTTCATTATCTGTTTTTCTTTCTTATCCCCCTCCTCCTCATCACTACTGTCATTTCTCTTTCTCTTGTAAAGAGGTCGATTCACTAAGGGTTGATAAGTTGGCCTTGTATTTTTAGGCCTCACCTTTGGTCTTTGTATACCAAAATCTAATTCCAGATTGACCTTTTTGGTCATCAAGGTGCCCATGATCTCTTTGAAGTTATCCATTTTATGCACCATGGCCAACAACTTCTCATAAGCAATCCACTTTTCCTTATTCAATTCCTACCTATTCAAATTGAATTCATTTCCGATTAGTTCCTCAAGAAAACTGAAATCATGTACAAACCTGCCACCTTTAATCCGTTGCCTAAACAAGGAAAAGAATCCCACAGGGTCATGCTGCCTCCTAGGACCACTCCTCAAATGGAAATCATCAAATATATTCCAAAGTGGACCCATCCTCCCTTGGAAAAAACAAAATCAGAAACAACAGTGTAGTCAGGGAACAAAGTCCCTTTTCCCCTCCCTATCAGGTTGTCTTCGTGAATACAACCTATTTTCTACATGACATTGATAAACCCCATTCTTGATGGTACATTAAAAGGGAGGATATGTGGGCCTCCCTGGAAACCATATACTCTCAGAACAATACTTACAGGGTACAAGATGATGTCACCCCAATTGTGGAAGATTTTCAAATCAGGCTTCCTCACCTTTGTTCTAAAGAAGTCATGTAGGTCTTCAGGGATTCTAGGCACATTTACCACCAACCGAGCCATGAGTCTGGAGGCAAAGAAATTGTCAAATTGCAAAAAACTAGCACCTCCCTTGTTGTGTGATAATTCTACACTCCAAACCTATACTGGTAATCTTTCTCCATTTGCATATCGCCTCAAGTCCATCTTCTCTGAGAAGAAGTCAAAATTCCTTTACAAGAACATGTGCATTAATAGGGAATACCAAAAGAAAGGAATGCCAATATCCCCCACCTACAACTTTAGCAATCCCTCATGGATCTCTTTTGCCAGAAAAGATGTAAAGTCATACACCACAGAGAAATTGGGATGTTGAATTTGGGCCCCCATGAACATATATGCAATTGGCATTACAGTATTAGGGTTGAATCCCAAAATCTGGCACAGTGAATAAAATGTAGCCAAAAAGTGATTAGCAAAACAACTCAGCGTGAAAGGCTCCTGGTCACTTGGGTTGATATGAATCGTTGAATTACCTGCCCTAGCCAAATGAGGAGGAAGCAACTTCAATCTGAAAAGAGGCTTCGATCTTGCATACTCTAGTTTCATCTCCTCAAGATCAATTGGAACCAAAAATGAACTAGATTCACTTAAATCAAATGCCTGTTGAATCTCATCTATGCTTATACTCAACAGAATCCCACTATCATTATCCCTTATTACTCTTGTAATAGGTCATATCGTGCTACCACCGCTCTGAGTAGGTCCACATCTGGGAACACATTTGGCATTGCTAGCTTCCCCATGTCGTATCTCTAGCCATTAGAAAAGGGGTGAGGTAAGTTTCATTGTCCATACCAAAGCCTAAACATTTCCAAACAAATCATAGGAACCCTAGCATCTAAAATATAACTCTTGCACACTAGTCCTTCGCCTAGGGTTCTTCCACTCATCAAAACTAAACCCCTCTTCTTGTCATTTGTTGATAATGAGAGTTGATCCAGAAAATCATCATATAAATTCCTTTGCAAATAATCAATATGGTCGGGGTGCTGCTTTGGTGGTGCCATCTCAAACCAACTAGGGCTTCTTTAAATAATTCAAATCCTTGAACAAACTAGGGCTACCTAGAAAACGAAATTACAGCAAGACCTTGCAATTTCCCTCAATTCAAACAAACTAGTAACCCTACAACAATAATCAAAAAACCCCTCTGACAAGCACACTACAATCCTTCATGAAATCACAGTCAAATTAACCAAGCATTATAGAAAACAACTCATAGATTTCGCACCTTATAGAAGACCAAATTCCTACTTTGATTACTCAAAAATTTATCTCTGGCTCTGAAACTGCTTTGCCAAGGTGCTTGAATGCTTTGTGGTGAAATAAAATGAAGGCAAATACTTTATGTCGATCGAATTGAGCTAGTAAACGTCTCATCTGCCATTAAAGCACACTTGCATGTCGTGCCAATGGCTCCAATCACATTTGATGCGAATTTAAATTCCAACCATTGATATTTTTTCTTCGTCAGATCATCGAACAACCACCTTCATAATGGTTGATGTAATCTCCATCTCAGCATCAAGGTCCCACCATAGTATGTAGCACCAAAGGAGTACATGTGGCACCTGCCCATGATATCGTAATCACTAATTATCATGCATCTTTGGATCACATGATGGCGGGCAACCGTTGATTCCCACCATCGGCAATCGTGTTCATTCACAACAATCACCAGCATTGAACATAACCATCGAGTAGCTTTTCATCAAGATTATAATACCACCGTCGATCTCGAGCACATGCATCTTGCAACTATTTTAGTAACCCACTATATAACATATTAAAGCCCGACACAAAAATTAAAACACATTGTTAATCTTTTTCAGCATCGACAGCTAAGACATGTGGTGCCCACCCGTGATTTTGCAATCAGTTGAAACCCGATGGTGAGGCCATTACGAGATCATGGGGAACGGTCAGGATCAACTGTTGGATGATCGGTGGTCACTAAAAACCATTCCCTACAAAATATAAAACAATTATTAAAAGGACAAGGGGACATCGCCTAGGCCAACAATAAACGATGGCTCAATGTTGTTCTTAAAAATGGGGCATGGGCCAACCTAGACTTAGGAAATAGTAAAGTTAGGAAAAATATTTAACACTGTTTATTAAAAGGGGCCCAACCTAGACAAGTCAATGGGACATAAGTCATTTTAAAACCTCCTTCAAAAAGGTAATTGTGAAATAGATCCCACCCAAGGTATTGATAGAACATTAGGATTTTTATGAAGGCAAAAATAAAACCCCCAACCTTAGGTTTCTTCTGAATAGTATGACAGACTAGTATAGAGGCAAGATAATAATGGAACTCAAAGAACAAAATTTGAAGCTCCATCAGTGGGTCCAGTTGGGGACGTTCATTCCACTGGAATGAAGCAAGAATAATAGAATCTTTGGTAGAGCAAACCAGTTGTAGAGACAACCAAAAAGGATTGTCCAGACAAGACAATCCAACAAGAAGGAAACCTACAACTAACATATATACAAACCTAAGCTACTACTCGTGGAAAACAATACTTCAACTGAAGTATAACTTCAAGAATTGTCCATGAACTGGAAATTCAAGAATATCACCTATCATTTCTTGGAGGAAATATGAATCTTCCCCCCACTTACTATTCACCAAGAATGGACCCAACCAGATTGCATCAAATTTACCATGTTTTCCTTTATCTTCCAACCTAGTATTCCACATCAAGACCATATCTCCATCTTGGAAAATCCTTGCAATTTTCTTTTTGTCATACATTTTTTTTACTTGTAACTGCAATTTGGCATTTTTTATTTGAGCTTCTCTCCTGGTCTCATCCAATTCTATGAGAGCTTCCACTCTTAACTGCATTTCATCTTCTATTTCATTATCATGCATCTAGATAAACTTATACATATCCATCAGGTTATTCTGGGGCAACCTTGCATTTATCCCATAAACTAAGTCAAATGGAGCACAACCTATTGCCTTCTTCACAGTCACCCTGTCTGCCCAGACTGCTAATCTCAATTTAGAATCCCATGCCTTCTTATTTTGATCTAGGATTCTCTTAATAATATTCATCAAGATTTTATTGCTTGATTATTCTTGTCCATTCCCTTGTGGGTGGTAAGGTGATGAGTAAGAGACTTGGATGCCATGCTTCTCATAGAACTCCATATATTATTCAGACCTAAAACACATTGCATTGTCTGACACAATCCACTCTAGACATCCAAATCTAGTCACTATGTTACTTATTAAGAAATCAATTACCACCTTACTAGTTGCTTTCTTTGTTGGAATTTCTTCCACCCACTTGGTAAAGTAATCAGTGGCCACCAATATCCATGAATGGCCTCCACTTGATTTATATGCTATCTCTCCTACAAAATCAATACCCCATTGCTGGAATGGAGATTGCACTACAACTGGTTTTAAAGGTAAGTTACCAGAGAATTTCAACTTACCAGAGAAGCACTGGCAAGCATCACATGTCTTCACCAATTGGCGTGCATCCTTAAAAATGGTAGGCCACCAAAACCCAACCCTCATTACTTTGTGTGTAGTTTTTTTGGCCATATAATGCCCTCCACAAACTCCACTATGCATTTCATTCAAGAGTTCTTGTGCTTGATCTTGGTCCACACATTTCAACATAACACCTTCTCCATTTCTCCACCAGAACTTTCCTATTATGATAACATATTTGATAGCATGTAACTTCAATGTCCTCTTTTCATTTTCATTTAAATTATCAGGACATTTCATCTTTTGTAAATAATAGATCACAACTTTGTTCCAATCAGAATACTCCATGTCACATATGTGTGATTTGTTCTCTTCCTCAAGAAAATTTACCTAATTTGCTTCTAGATTACTTTGGGCCATAAGCTTGGCCAGTCCTTGTCCTCTCACCAGCTTGGTAATCTGGATTTCAATGTTGAATTCTTGGATCTTGTTGATCCATCTACATCATCTTCCTGACACTTCCTGTTGTGTAAAAATGTCCTTCACAACAACACTGGGTACATAGGAAACTACAGTAGCTCCCATCAAATATGTCCTGAAAGCTTTTACTGCTTTTACTAGTGCATATGCCTATTTTTCATTTATGTCATATTTGAGTTATGTAGCCTGCAAGGACTTGCTAAAAAAGGCTATAGGTTGTTCAAAACCCTCAACATTCTCTTGTAACAACACAACCGCAATTGTGTGGAATGAAGCAAATGATAAAATCTATAAGGGTTAGGAAAAATCAGGGGTTCTTAACAAAGGAGCTTCCTTTATAGCTTGCTTAATGGCCTAGAAAGCCTGTACTGACTCTTCTTCCCATTCAACCTTGGCCCCTTTCTTAAGCATCTTAGAAATAGGGCGAAATATCTCAGCAAAAGTTGTTATGAATCTCGTTAGGAGATTAATTTGTCCAAAGAAAGATTGTATTCCCTTGAAATTTCGGGGTTGTGGGACCCTATCTATTGCAATTACCCTTTCTGGATCAATTTTGACCCCATCCTTAGAAACAATATGTCCCAACAACTTCCCTTCCTTTACTCCAAAAGCACACTTCTTTGGATTTAAGGAAATACCATATTCCAATGCCCTACTGAATACTTTCTCTAGATGTTCACAATGGTCATCTTCTTTCTTGGAATATGTTGTTAGATCATCTTAATAAATCACCAAAAATAAGTTAATGAAATCTGAGAATGCCACATCCATTGCTCTCTGAAAAGTAGCCCCTGTATTTGTTAGACCAAAAGGCATTCTCACATATAGATAAGTTCCCCAAGGTGTATTGAAAGTTGTCTTAAACTGTTCAGACTCTTTAACCATGACTTGGTTATAGCTAGAAAACCCATCCATCATAGGCATTAACTCACAACCTGTCACCCTCTGCAACATGGCTTCCATATTTGGTATTGGGTAGTTATCCTTTAATGAAGACGCATTCAGCTTTCTGAAATCCACACATAACCTAATGTCTCCATTTTTCTCTCACAAGCACCAAATTTGATACCCACGATGAATGTATAATTGGTTTGATGATCCTTGCATCTCTTAACTTCATTAGTTCTCCTTGCATTTTTGGGACCAAAGTAGGATTAATAGGTCTTTTCTTTTGCCTAAATGGCTTAGCATCATCACTCAAAGGAATTTCATGTTGAAATAAATCCTCCCTATAAGCCTTGAGATCATCATAAGACCAAGCAAACATGTCTGAATTTCCTTAACAAATCAATTAACATCCTTCTCACCTTAGGTGATAATTTCTTTCCAATATACACATTTTTGGTGATGCTTTTGTTCCAAGGTTTATTTCCTCCAAGTCATCACGAAGGGAAGTAGCACAAGTAGCCTTCATCCTATCCTAGTTGTCAAACACTCTTTCAAGAACAAATAAACCTTTAGGAATTGTATTGGTCTTTAACTAAATAACTTCATTCCCAAACACAGTATCCTTACCATCAATCTTTTCAACAAAAGCTCCAAAGTCAATTTCTTGACTTTCATACTCATCCAAACAACTTAAGAACCTCAATATATCATCATCACTGTCAAAAAAATTCCATTTCTTGATATTATCAAGAACAAATGGTCTGGTTTGCACTTCAACCTTTGAAATTCTAGCATAAGTCATGTCATTTGGTTTCAATGCAATATTTGCTAGCAAATCTGCCACCTTATTGTGGCCTCTCTCCATCCAATTTATACCAAAAGCATCAAAGTTCTCCAATTCATCCCAAACAACATTTCTATATTGTTTCAACCTTTTATTCTTTGACACATATTTGGACCTGACTTGGGAAATCACAAGCTCGGAATCTCCAATCACTTTGAGCTTCTTGATCCCATGTTTTTGAGCCAATCTCAACCCCAATAACAAGGCTTCATATTCAACCACATTGTTGGTGCATTCAAATAACAAAGTGAAAGAGAACCTGAATGTCTTTCCACTCAAAGACCTTAGCAACATACCTACACCAGATCCTTCCTTTGAACTCGCACCATCAAAATACATAGTCCACAAGTCACTAGACTCTGACCAATGTTTTATTTATGTATCAATCGATGCAACGGGTTTATCACAATTACTAGGGGATTCCTCAGCTCTGAATTCATTTATGCCACAATCAGTAAAACATGTCAAATTCTTAGTTGGATCATGCTCAATCATATGAGACACCTTAGACTCTCTTTCAATCTTGACATCTTTCCCATCAATGTAAAAGGTAGCAAATGATAAATCACATTGCATATTACCTCCCATTGGTGCACTCCACTTCCTTAACAAAAGCATCCCAAAATGAGGTGGGATATCTGCAACTAAAACAGTCATGGCCAAAACCTTCTTAGGGTATTGGGTCAATTTGTAAGGTAATGCCTTAATAGTCCCAATAACTGGCACTTCTCTCGAGTCTAATGCATAGCACTTACCTTGAGTAGTGTCTACTGTTAAGCCCATTGCTTCCATGATCTTGACTGGCATAACATTATTTGACGCCCCTGAGTCTATCATACAATTTCTCAGAGTCTTCCCATTTATATCAACACTTAGGGAAAATGGGGTTATATTCTCAAGGCAGAAATTGATAGAATTCCCTAGATACACAGGGGGAATTTGTGTTACAATTCCCTCCACTTCTTTCTCTTTTATTTATTCTTTGTCCTTTGCTTCTTTAAAATTTCCTTGTTCAATTTTACTACTAGCAACTCTTGTAATCAAGGCTATTGTTTTTTCCTTATGCTCATCTGTTCTCATCATTTCCAACAAAGGTACAGTAACTTTAACTTGGGACAATACTTGAAACATGTCTAAGGGTGTGTATTTAGGCAGGTCAGGAATCATACCTTCATTATTTGCTTTCTTCTCCAGTTGTTGACTTCCTTCAAGTTTCTTTTGCTTCTCTTCTGGAGCAAATTCGGTAGATTTGGTAATCACTTTGATCTTTACCAATAAAGGAGTAACATCTTCATGGGGCTTTGAGATCTCAGTCTTTTTCGCCCATATCTTGTCATCCTTGACCTCCTTGATTTTAACATCATCATTTGTGCAGTCCATTTTAACACCCTTATTTTTTATCCTTTTGTTCCTTAATAAAAAGGCCAGCAGGCTTACCCTGCTCACCGCCCATAGTTCTATTTCTTAGCTGTAGTGTACTTCTCATCTAAGTAGCCATCTCTTCATTCAACTGAGCAATCTCATCTTCTGATGGTCTCCTTAGAGACACTAAATCTTCAACCTGCTCCATATTGTAGGCATGATGGTCAAACTCACCCTCTTCATCAGAAAAGACATGTTGATGATACATTGCACTTCTCTTTCGTTGATTATTCACATCAGCTTCTTGCAATTCCTCATCAGAAGAACATTCAACCTCATCAATATATGATCGGGCCATACAAACATTTACATCATTCTACTCAAAATCAGGATTCTGCTCATGAGTATCCTCTTCTTTTCCTTTAGCAACAAGTAGTTGGGAAATCCCACAATAATTCTGATCATGTGGATGTTCACACACCTCACACCATGGTCTATATTGTACCAAATTTATAGAATGCTTCTGCAAAGGATCTGGTGTCTATTGATCAGTTTTAGGATTTTGGGCCGGTAGTATTGGTTTTCCATCCTTCCAATTTGTATTGTAAGGATAATTTTGCAATCTAGGAGGTCTATCATTTTTATTATATTGTTGATTATCATTTCCAAGACCCTTCTCTTGCTTAGCAACAGTATACTTTATGTCTTTCAAAGTGTTGAGGACCTTATCCCACTTCTCATCGTCTTTGGGGCTTGCAGTAGAGACCTTCTCAGTTTTATCCCTAGGATTTTTTAAAAGAGTAGGTTCCTCCCTCCTACCATATTTTCCAGAAGCTTTCCTATTACTTTCAATATTAATGGCTTCTCTAAAAGCATCTGTCATGGTCTGAGGGTCCTTATCTCTAAGGAGATATGCCATTTTAGCATCATAAGCATTAAAATAGGTAGTTAAACAAACATTTTCATCAAGCCTCAGAACCTAAAACAACTTATACATTGTCTTTTGAAATCTAACGTTAAATTATGTCGTAGGCTCATTCATTGATTTCTTGATGTTGTTGAATTCATTTAGCATGAAACTAGGATTAGTCTTATTACCATATTGTTCTTTGAAGCATTTTTCAAACTCTTCCCATGAACCAATACTAGCATTCGATGGACCTTTGTACCAATCCCTTGCATCTTCTGTCAAATATTGGACAAACAAATTCATTACTACATCTTCATGTTCTACTTCATAGTCATTTAACATATCCATGAAGGCTTTCAAATTTTCCTTTGCTGAAAAAGCATTGTTCCTAGTAAACTTATTCATCTTTTCTCTTAGCTCATCATGGATGCGATTTGGGTAACACAGAATACCATCAAAGAATAACTGCCTTTACCTTTCCAATTATATAGGTCTCCTTTGAAATAGTCCATCAATCTTCTGAGAGTCATCACCATACTGTGTATTCTAAGTCTTAGGACCATCTTGATGTAGATTTATAAACTTGGTTGCCTGAATCTTTGGGCCTGAATCTTTCATGATATTTTCCAAAATGGTTTTAGGATCATTTTTCAAAACATCTTGGTGACCTAATGAAGTTGTAGCTTGTGCAACCTCATCCACACTCGACATTCTTAGGAAACTTATTTTCCTTCTCTTTTTTGCATTTGCAGCCTCAATTTCAATCCTCTCTAGTTCTTCTGCTAGAGCTTCCCCTTCCCTCCTAACCTTTTCCAAGGCAATCTCTAGTTGTAATGACATATGTGTAAGTGGATCTTGTTTAGGATGGTGAGAAGCCACCCTCTCATTTATCTTGATCCCTTCAGCCTTCTGTTTTCCCTTGTCCAAAACAGGTTTAGGATCTGGGTTACTTGGTTGGGGCTTAACAAGGTTCAAAGGTTTTGGGTCTACAGGCTTTGGTTGGACATCCGCCTGACCTATAGGAATCACTTTAGACATTGGATTTAGCCCTTTATCAAAAATTTCCCGTACAATAGGACCCTCCTCTTTTGGCTCAAGTCTACTTTGGTTTAGGAGTTTCATTGTTGCCAATTGTCTAATTAATCTATCCCTCTCAATTACAACATGCATCAGTTATGTTTCCTTCTCCTTGTCCTTTTTTATCCTAAGCTCAACTTTTCTTTGGATCTCTCATCTTAAAGAATCAATATCTCCAAAGACATCATCAAGGTCAGGCAAAGTCATATCAGAACTTGATGTCTCACTTAGGTCTATCATGTTTACTTCTTCATGCCTAGATAATAAAGGAGTTCCATCATCTTCAACAGGAGGAGGAGGAACATCACTGGTGAATTCTATGTGATGGCTTTGAATTGTACTCCTACTTCTTCTTCTTTCAGTATATTGGACACTAACATGCCCTTTATTATGACATGCTACATCCTCCTGAATAGGTGTATTAAATAATGCATCAAAAAATCCATAGATATCTGACTCTGAATGTTTAGACACTTGTTCAAAAGCTTCAGGGATAGGATGTAGAGGCTTACTTGTACCTTGGTGTATAGGGTTTTATGATGCGGGAGCAACACTACTAGATTTTGGCTTCTTCTTTATCCAGTCCTTCTTCTTCATCTTAGGAAGTTCACCTTCCAATTTTTGTTCCGGGTTATTTTTCATGAACGACCTGGTGTTCTTCATTCTCTGTGCTTGTCCAAAGATCTTTTAATTGGTATTAAACTTTCAAATAAAATGCACAATGGTGCAAATACTTCAGAGTCGCCACCCAATTATCTTGGGAATAACAATTTTTTAGAAACACTTGGTGGAATTTTAAAAGACCTTTACAACTTCTTGTACTGACAATGTACCAAGAATATTTCACAGGATAACACAAACCTTTTGAACGACCAAAGAAATCGATAAAAAAAACACAAAAACCATGTGCTCAACCTTCAAATCATAGAAATACAATGATAACTCTATTCAAAATGGATAACCAATCCACTGACAAAAAATATTCAAACTAAGTCCCCAGTAGAGTTGCCATTTTGTTGGTTGTTTTTACTGTAACCAGGTTGATCTTCTATTCTACCTATAGAATTGCCAATTCTAATCAAGGACAGCTCGAAGGACCTAGACCAACTGATGAGGATTTTAACAATAAACCTCCTACACTTCGAGCTCTATAAGACTCGGGAGGGTGGTCCCCTTAATGTGTTTATAATCTCTACACCGAACTTATAAACAATCATTAACAATAACAGATAATCTCATAAATTCAAAACCCTACTACAGAATGACATAGAAACCTAAATTGCATTTACACTAAATCAATAGGCTTTACAACCTACTTTGCAACTATGCTTAACCTCGACCAAAAATATATCTAACTTGCTAACTCGTATTTCTGGTTGTGAAATCCTTCTTATAGAGAATGAAGAAGCAAACAAGCATCAGGCCAGAAATACACATGTCACCGATCAATTGGACCGCTCTAAGACACTTCTCAAAATTGATTACAACCACTGAGTCCCCGGAGCATCTTCTTGTTAATCCCACTCATTAGAGAATAGTCGTTGTAGTGGCCAAACCTCAAAACCTACGCCAAAAACTGCCATGGAGACAAAACGACAATCTGTTATAACCATAATCGTTGAGTTGTTAACTGTCGATAGTAGACACTGTCTTACTTCTCCTCAGTTAAATATTTGTCCACCCATCTCTGATATTCTTCATCTATTGGCCAATCAAAATTTACCACCTCATTCACCTTATTATTGTAAGGTGTGTATTTCACTCCTACTGATTGGCCTCTCTTTCAAAGGACTCCAAAAATGTGCTAGTGTTAATTATCTTATCCATGCTACTCACCAACAAATCATAGTCTGAATCATCACAAATCAATTTGATTTATGCGTTGATAACTTCATCCACCCTATCTTGCCACTATTGCAGTGATTTAATATTTCCTTGTGCATCAATTATATATAGAAAAAATGTATCACTCCAATCATCAAGACTTTTTACCAACTCCTTAATTCTCCTACTAAAATCATTAGGTAGGGCCTAAAAACCCTTCAGTGATTTCACAAAAAATTGAGTAGGCCTCAATGATTGGGGCCTGTTATCTGCATCAAATCTAGAGGCCTTATACATAATATCCACATCATTGGCCCTAGGGATCCACTTCTCAGCCAAGGGAAAAACTATTTCCCGATCCCTATTAATATTTCTTATTTCATCCAAGAATAAAGAATATAAAGAATGTATTGATGGTAATCTACCATCAACCTTCTCATTCAAGTGCCTCAAAACTGTATCAACCACCTCATTTTGTTTGGCAATTGCTCCATCCTCACTTGCTTTTAAAGCAGTCTATAACTCTGTGATCTTATTCAACATCTTCTTCTTAGTGGGATCCATAGAGTATTCAACCTCTTCTTCAACTGGCCCTAATGTAGGACTGAGAGCAAGTGTCTGGATGGGGGATCCTGGAGTAGAAATAATGGGAGAAGTAGGGGGTATTGATCCTGATGTAGAAGGTAATTCCATGATACTAGGAGCACTGGAGGATTCTCCCACCTACCTATATTTCAACCTATCTACCTTAGATTGCAACTCAACATTCATTTACTGCATCCTACTATATTCTCCAAATATGATGTTGTATTTCTCCATCAAACTCTTCTTTTTGGCCTCTTCCCTTTTAGCTATCTTCTGGGCCAATTTGGCCACATTTACAGTCAGGCTTGTATTTTTTGTAGTTGAAGTTTTAGAAGCTCTCTTGATAATTAACCCTCCCCTTAGGTTTGGGCTAATATCAGTCACATTTGGCTTTTTTCCCTTTGGTGCCAATGCCCAAATTGTCAGAGTTTCATATTCCTCACTATAGGCAGAGTCCTGCAGAGTTACCTTAATCTCTTCCTCACTGTTCTGTATGGGGTGCTTGGAATGTAAAATAGCATTGAATGCTACTACATCAGTGATGTCCCATTCAGGAAAAATTAGGACACCAACCTGAGTCACTAGTTTCCTTCCTTCCTCAGGAGTGATGCTTTCAAATTCTTCCATCAGTTCAGCCTTCAACTCATCATCATTCTCCTGCTTAGAGCTATCATGCCTTGATTCTATCCTCGTCTTGCATTTGTCTTGGTATTCTTCTAGCTTCATCATCCACACTAGTTGCGAGAATACTAGAGTCTTCACAAATGCACCATCATCCAAGAATGCCTTGTAGGCCTCCATTATGGCATCTTGTACACATTATCCTTTCACATCCATATGAGATAGCACCAACTGTGTTGATCTAGGAGGGGAAGGAATACCAACCTACATGTCTTCATCTCTAACAATTATCTCATCCATCAGAGTCTCTTGTGCTTCCTCAACTCTCTGCCTCTTAGGACTCGGCTCTGATGGTAGTAATGCAGGATCACTCCTCAATGGTGAGTCCAAATCAATATTTTTTATCCCTCTAGGTGCTTTGATCTTTGGACCTGGTTGTGATGATGTCTTCATTATCTATTTTCCTTTCTTATCCCCCTCCTCCTCATCACTACTATCATTTCTCTTTCTCTTGTAAAGAGATCGATTCACTGAGGGTTGATAAGTTGGCCTTGTATTTTCAGGCCTCACCTCTGGTCTTTGTAGGTCCACATCTGGGAACACATTTGGCACTGCTAGCTTCCCCATGTCATATCTCTAGCTGTTAGAAAAGGGGTGAGGTAAGTTTCGTTGTCCATACCACAGCCTAAACATTTCCAAACCAATCTTAGGAACCCGAGCATCTGCAATATTATAACTCTTGCACACTAGTCCTTCACCTAGGGTTCTTCCACTCGTCAAAACTAGACCCCTTTTCCTGTCATTTGTTGATAACAGGAGTTGATCCAGAAAATCATCATATAAATTCCTCTACAAATAATCAATATGGCTGGAGTACTGCTTTGGTGGTGTAATCTCAAACGAACAAGGGCTTCTTTAAATAATTCAAATCCTTGAACAAACTAGGGCTACCCAGAAAATGAAATTACAGCAAGACCTTGCAATTTTTGTCAATTTAAACAGACCAGTAACCCTACGACAATAATCAACAAACCCTCTGAAAATTGCACTACAATCCTTCACGAAATCACAGTCAAATTAACCAAGTAGTACAGAAAACAACTCACATATTTCGTGCCTTGTAGAAAACCAAACTCCTGCTTTGATTACTCAAAAATTTATCTTTGGCTCTGAAACTGCTTCGCCAAGGTGCTTGAATGATTTGTGGTGAAATATAATGAAGTCAGATACTTTATGTCGATCGAAATGAGCTAGTAAACATCTCATCCGCCATTAAAGCACACTTGCATGCTGCGCCAACAACTCCAATCACATTTGATGTGAATTTAAATTCCAACCGTCGATCTTTTGTCTTCGTCAAATCATCGAATGACCACCTTCAAAAGGGATGATGTAATATCCATCTCAGCATCGAGGGTCCACCATAGTATGCATCACCAAAGGATTACACGTGGCGCCTGCCCGTGATATTTTAATCACTAAACATCTTGCATCTTTGGATCACATGATGGTGGGCAATCGTTGATTCCCACCATCGACAATCGTGTTCATTCACAACAATCACCAGCACTGAACATAACCGTCGAGCAAATTTTCATCAAAATTATAACACCACCGTCGATCTCGAGCACGTGCATCTTACAGTTGTTTTAGTAACCCACTATATAACGTATTAAAGCCCGACACAAAAATTAAAACACTTTGTTAATCTTCTTCGGTGTCGGTAGCTGAGACATGTGGCGCTCTTATGTGATTTCACAATCAGTTGAAACCCAATGGTGAGGCCATTACGAGATTGCGGGGAACGGTCAGGATCAACTATTGGATGATCGACGGTCACTAAAAATTGTTCCCTGCAAAATATAAAACAATTATTAAAAGGACAAGGGGACTTCACTTAGGCCAACGAAAAATGATGGCTCAATGTTGTTCTTAAAAATGAGGCACAGGCCAACCTAGACTTAGGAAATAGTAAAGTTAGGCAATATATTTAACACTGTTTATTAAAAGGGGCCTGACCTAGACGAGTCAATGGGACATAAATTGTTTTAAAACCTCCTTCAAAAAGGTAATGGCGAAATAGATCCCACCCAAGGTATTAGAACATTAGGATTTTTATGAAGGCAAAAATAAAACCCCCAACCTTAGGTTTCTTTCGAATAGTATGACAGACCAGTATAGAGGCAAGATAATAATGGAACTCAAAGACAAAAATTTGAAGCTCCATCAGATGGTGAAGATGAAGATGATTTTTTATTGAAGATGTTGGCAATAGAAGAATAATGGATGGAAAATATGAATATTGCAGAACAAGATGAAGAAAACGATGACGAGATAGCAAAAGAGAAAGAGGTAAATGTACAGTTTAGTTTTTTTGCAAAGAAGCAAGTAGAAGATGTAATTGTAGATTGGTGCATGGATAACACATATTTTCAAAGAGAACATGTAAAATATGTTGTAGGTAGCACTTGGTGGAGGTGGTCGGTTTGTGGTGGGTTGAATCCCATGAAGAAGGAGAAGGGGAGAGGAGAAATAATTTGGAGGACAGTTCATGGTGGACATGAGTCCACAAGGGGAAGGAAGAAGGTCTGTGTTCTGACAAGATGCTAGAAAAAGAGGAAGAAGAATTAAATTTGAGCACAAGATTCATCAATGGAGTTTGTTGCAGATTGGTTGCAACCTAGAAGAGTAGTTTGCCTACTCAACTCCACCTTTGTGAGCCTATGCTCACAAATTCTCCTACTTGGCATGTTTTATGTAGGAGCATCCAGGTGCAAGTGCAATCAACAGATCAACACAAATATTTTTTGTTGGTTTTCTTGTTTTGATTTTGCTTTTCAATTTTTGGTGGGTAGTCTAATTTGGTTTTAGTCATTGATTTTTATGGAGATCAAATGATTGGTTGAACAAAATTTTGTGTATCAATATATGTTTTGAGCTATGTATGTTTCTTGTCATAATGTCTTTTGGATTTAATTCAGTCCCTTGAAGATCGGCTATGCCAAAATAATAAAATATTTTATCATTTCAATGTATTGGTATACTATTATTTTATGAATTAATATGCACTCAAAATTGGCATATGGTTCTTTGAGCAGTTATGAATAAAATGAAATCATGACAAAGATAATTCAAATGATCAACAAAGGAGGAGTTTTCAAATTAAAAAATAAAATAAAATACATATCTAATGTATGGGTGTAGCATTTGGAAGTGAAAAGAAGACAAATAAGAGTGAATTCAAATGGTGTGAAGAAGACTAATGGGTGTTGGAAGGAGAGGACATAAAAATAACATGAAATATTAAAAAATGGAAGAGTGGAAGGGGTTGCATGGGAGACAGAGGGGTCGTGGAAGTAAAGGGAGACAAGATGCTAATAAAATTGCAGCATGGCAAGGGTCAAGTAGGGGGTAATAAGTAGTTGATCCAATAGAAAATGTAAGTGTAGATTGAAACATTGAGAGGCCACAACATATACATATTGTTGCATATGTGAATACAAATGAAAGGAAGGAGGTGCAATATGGAGTAAAGATATTTCATACATTTAAATATTATATTGGCAAACAAAAGGTCATCAAGGAGAGAGGGGGGGCTATGTGAGAGTTAGGGGCAATAGTAGTTTGGAAGTTTAAAAAAATGTAGATAAAATAAGAGAGATAAAAGAGAAGGGGCATAGTTGGGAATGGTCAATGTTATGGCAAGGAAGAATAATCTAAGTGGAAATTTCCAACTAATTGGAGTGAGTGAAATATGAGGAAAGAGTTTACTACGTGACTGAGGGAATATAAATGTACATAGAAATTAAATTTGCAAAATGTGTAATGTAAACTAAGAAGCCAGAAAATTGAAATTAAGGTGTGAGTTATTTTAATTGTGAATAGAGGTATATACCTATGTTAATTCTGGAAATGAAAAGTGAACTTTCTTTCTTCATTTTGGTGTAAATTTAAATTGATGTAAATTGACAAATGAAATTATCAATTTGATCTATCATGGGATATGAAATTTGTGTTTTGAGAGAGTTGATATTGTAAAGGTAAAAATATCATTTTTGTCAAAGACTATTAGGTTTATTGTGTTGATGACTATGAGGTGAGAAAGAAGAATTGGATGAGGACAACCCTAGGATAAATCATTGCCTTCAATCTAGGTTGGGATTTTATAGGAGTATAAGATGATGAGATCAATTTGATTGACCCCATCTATACCAACAACATACAAATGCAACCCCTGGTGCCTATTGATTAGAGCCTTTGAGAGCCTAAAGACTTGGAGACCAAAAATACAATGGTCGTGAAAAGGATGTAGATATGGCTCACTAATTTGAAAGGTGAGGTTACTAAAGCCCCACCTAAGGGTAGACAAGGAATAGGAGAAAAAACCAATCTAATTCAAGTAGGAACATCCTCTTCAATAGCATAACCACCTCTAACACAAAATACAATACCACTAGGTGGCAATGGAGATGGGGAAGAGCCTCCTGAGAGGAGAGGAAGTCCTAAAAGGACATATGGTGAGGGCTTTCCAAAGGATATTGATACAAAAGATCAAGCAGAGAAAGAGAAAGAATCATAAGGAGGGAGGGAAATGAATAAGAAAAAGAAATTGAGATGGTGAGGGTTGATGCTCCTAAAGAAAAACCAAGCCTATCTCAAGATATGACCAAGAGAAGCACACAAAAAGGTAAATCCCCAACTTCTTTTCCTTTCAATCTGCAAAGTGTAACAAAGACTCCTCCTTTGAAGCTCAATCCCTTCAATTCTCTACATCTGAGGCTTCTCAAACTCTTAATGCTGCTACTTCCTCCCCTTCTTGGCTAGAAAATACTTTATCCAAAAAGAGAAGAACAATACCTATTGATTTACCAGATGATAATATGGTAGGGAAACTTCTACAAAAGTCCCCTAAGGTCAAGAATCTCAAAACAATATCAAGGTTAATGGAGGATAGTGGATCAAGACATTTGTTTATATAAATTGTTCATCCATCTGCATAAAAGGATCATGTTCAAGCTACCGTAATTGACTAAAATATAACTAAAGTAGATTTGGGTCCACCCAATAGGGATGGAGATGTTCTTAACTTCTAGGTGGATGCCACAAGATTGGTAGAGAGGACAAAGAAAGATAACATGATAAATATGAATTAAAGAAAGTGAAAGAGCTACTCTCCAATTATCTTAAGTCACTAACAAATCCTTTTCCTCATCCTCTTAGTCAAGGAAGCACCTATTTTGATCCAAATTTTGCAGTCAAAAAAATGATGATGAGTAAAGTGCAAAAAGATAGCTACTATGGGAGAGTTTCTCAAGGATGGATAGGTGATGTTAAAGATAACGACCCTCCTCTAATTGAAATTTTGAAAAAGGTTTATGATGAATTTATAGTTTTGAAGAATTATATTAAAATACAAATAGTAAATTGCAAACATGAAGAGTCTCTCTGGTCACAAGATAATATAGACCTCAATGAAATTTTGGAGATGATTTTAGAAAAGGCTGCAATGGATAAAATCATCCCATCCAAAGAAGATTCAAGGATCATCATGTGGAAGAAGAACATCAAATGGAAACTCACTTTTCTAAAGACAAATCTTCACGAACATTTAATAATTTGATGAAAGAATGTACTCATGTATCCACAATGATTTTATTAAGAAATTCTCTAATTTCAGTTGGCAATTAATGAAAGGTGACAATAATGGTGCAACCATGTTATAGGAACTAAAGGAGGGATTACTGAAGGTGGTTGATACACTATTTAGCAAATAGGTTTTTGACAAGGAAGCTATGAAGAAATTAGATAGAATTGACTCAACATTATATCTTGACATGAGAATTCCCTCACCAATTTTATTACTAAGATGGACACCATCCACAACAACAAGGCCCTATGGAATATGATAACAAAAAAATGTTACAATTCTCCAACATGTTGATATTTCAACCATCACACAAGCACTAAAGGATTATATTAAAGCATGTGTGGCATCTACTCAACAAGTGCCAGCAATAGACGATGCATTCATGGGCCCATCTACTCAACCGCCTCAACAATGATTTCATTTTATTTTAAAGCTTATATTTTTAAATTTTATGTTGTAATGAACTTTATTTTTACATTTTTAAAAAGAATCAGTTTTCAAGAATTTAGTGGGAGATATGTTTTTAAACTATAAATATGCAATTCAAGGATATTTGAAGGGTCTAATTTTTTTATCTCCATTAAAATTTTATGTAAGAGTGGGACTCGATCAAAAAAGGATCATTTTTCAATTTTGCTTGTTTTTGGAGAAGTTCATTGTCTTTATGCATACAAAATTAGAGTGTAATTCTTAGTATTTATGAATGAGTCTTTGAGCTTTGATAAATACCAGAATATCACTTCTCTTTGTGGATGTTGTATTCTCTTGTGTTACATTCATTTTTCTTCAAGAAGGGGTGAAATTGAAGTCCATCTAATCGATTCATTTGTTACTAATATCTCAATCTTTGAGTTGTAGCGTTAGTGACATTTATCTTCCATGTTTCAATTAATTTATTTGAAAGTTTTCCAATTGCATTTGTATCATAGCTATGAGAAAATTTTAGCCTGCCTTTACTACTTTATGGTTAAAATTATACTCACCCTTTTTAAATTCAAAAAATATAAAATTATATCTTCTAAGGGAGTTGTACCTCAATCAAAATTTAGGGGAAGATCGCCAATGAAATGGTGATCTTTCCAACTATTCATTGCTTATTTGTCTTTAATTTGGGGAAAAAGGAGACATTTTAAGTTAACTACATTAAAAAGACAAATCTTTCAACCAACAATAATAAATGTCAATTCTAGAAAACTCTTTCTCAATTTGAGAGACCTCGCTAGTTTACTCTGCCCATCATTGGTGAAATTTCTTATAATCGTCTACAATGCAGCCACCTAGGAAAAACCTTCATTATGGGAGGTTATAGAGTGAGAATGGAGTTGCTCTCTTGGGATGATTTTAGAAATAATCCATTTCTTTGGCATATTTGTATTGAAGGTAGGTTATCTTTGTTTCTTGAGAGCCTCAATGGGTATGATGAAAATCTATCAATACAATTTACAAGTGCATGGAATAAAATTCAAGTTAAAATGGGGGGAATTTCCTTTGAAGTGAGTGAGGATGTTATTTCCCAAGTGAAAAGTTTATTTTGTAATGGTCAAAAGCTCAAAATGCACAACAAGGTGCCAAATATGGAAAGTACGAATTTATTCTTGAAAAAGGGTGAAACTTAAATCAAGTTGCATGTAGGTTATGAAAGGGTGAAGCTACCACACCCATGGGATAAGTTATTTTTCCTATTAATGAAGTACATTATTCTTGAAGGGTGTTTTAAGTTCTATATTTCTACCACTTTCCTTTTCTCAATCATTTTAGAAACAAGGCTACTATTAGTTTCCCCTTTTATTTTTTATCTTCTTTGGAAGCATTGATGAAGAAAGTGTTGGAGGTGGTGGTCAAACACCCTAATAAGCTACTTATCTTGCTCCATCAAGGGCTTATCATCATAATTTATCACTTTTATTTAGCCTTATGCCCCTCAAATCCTATTAGGGCATATCTTATTGAGGAACCCCCACTTGAAAATTTTCCTATTAAGGACCCTCCAAACTCTCCCTCTGAGAAGTTTGAAATGCCTCCCCCTAAAGGGAAAAAGAAAAAACTACTGCCCAAAAAATAACCCCCATCCATGAGTCCACACCCCCTAACCTGCAATCTAAGCCCTCTAAATATCCTCGAACCTCTAACAAGAAAATTATTATTGTCAATCTGTGCGACCTTAAGAAAAAACCTTGTAAAGGTTCGAGAAAAAGGGACAACTCTAAAACTAAAATCCCCATCTGCAAGAAAAATAAAAATTCCTCGATCAAGTTTTATGTTGAAAAGGAAAATTTTGAAGATGAGGAGGAAAACAATAATGCTACTGATAAGAGGTTAAAAAGGGGTTGGATTTAGCTAAGGAATATTCAACAGTCCTAATATTAGTGTTTGGTGGTCTCATAGACTGGTGGATCGTCGTTTCCCTAATCTGATTGTGGATGAGATATATAGTGATTTGATTAGGGAGGAAGAAAAGGGGGATGAATACAACAATAACGAGGAGAAGGAGGATGTGAAAGTTGAAAATGAAGGCCCTAGCTTGTCCTTGGAGCTAAATGCTATGTTGTTTGATTATGATGACCTAGACACCATCCATGTAGAGAAAAATAATGTGGACACTTACTCTAAATGCATAAAGACTGCTAAGGATGTGGCTACTTTGATGTCTTAGGTTGATGGTTTGGAAAGGAAGATGTGTGGTCTTTCTTGCTTTTCTTTGAAGGTCATCCACCATTTGGTAGCCACCCTTGGTTCAATGTTAAAATATGAAATTAAAATTGGGAGAAAATTTCTATTAGTTTGGTGATCCCTTTGTTTTATTTTTATGTTTTCAAGAAAACTGTGATATGCTACTAGTTTTCTATTGGTTTGTTGTATCTAGCAAGAGGCCTTTGATCCTTTTTATTTCTTAATGAACTTTTTTTCTTATTGGGACTTTTATGTTTGGATCTAGTGCCCTATAAATGTTGCTTATATAATAAAAAACACTTCCAATCCTTCTACTAATGTTTACAAGATTGATGTTCACTAATTTTGTGAACAATGTTAGCTAGGATGGATGACATAACTACATTAGAATCTTCATGATCCTAATTAGAAAGATGAAATTTCTTCGATTTATTCTAGGATAAATAATTCCTAGTAACCTTAGAAAATAGATCGCGTAGGGATTTAACCCCATTTTAAAAAATTGCAAGGCATGGATCCACAATGTCTTAACAAGAGGGAGATTTTGACACTACAAGATAGGAGACCACCAAATATTTTATTAATTGATGTAAATTCCATTACAAAATATTCTTCATAGCTTCTCATATGTTCCAAATAATTTTTATCACAAAGTTCTCCTAAACAATAATAAAATATTCCATAATAAGAAGGGTGTGAAGATTAATACCCTTCTAATCTGGTCATCTAGCAAAGTGGCTAGAAGGAATTTAATACCACACCAAAAATTTCTAAGCCTCATTACCCTCTAATGCATGAAAGATTCACTTGGTGCATAGATTGAAACCCTTCCATTGAGTGGAAACTAATCCCAACCCACCTAAATCATGAGGGAGACAACAATACTCCCAAACCACTCGATTGAAACCACAATTATTCTCTAAAGAATATGAGAGAAAAGAATCAATAATTTTAAATAAGAGGATTTAAAGGGCACCTAATAGGAATAATAGTAGACATGATTGGCATCATGAATCTTCAAGAGAAAATTTGAAAGTTCCCAACCAAAGATAAATGTTTAGTAAGACAATAAGCCAATTTCTTCTTAATTTGAGAAAGCATAGCTTTCCACAAATAAATTTTAGAAGCTTGAAAAGTAAAAATAACTCCCATAAAATATAAATTTATTGCATGCTCAATCCATTTCCACCCATACAAATTAAGCGAAGGAGGCTTGGGAAAGAAGGATTGTCTATAATGTTGAGTCTTTTGTCATTTAATAGTTGTGCTTGAGGCTTTGCAAAAGATATCCAAACACTAAAGAGCTTGTTTCATATTATTTTTCTCCTCCAAGAGAGTGAGAAAATAATCATTGGGAAAATGGTCATTAACAAGTTGAGATAAATAATTGGGTAGAGATAAACCTTTAATCAGACCCTAAGAATTTGAATGGGTGAGAAGATACCCTAAACCTTCAACAACCAACACATATAGAGTTGGAGCTAATGTCAACCTTGGAAAATAGACTTGAAGAGACAAAAACTATTATATTGATGACCAATAATGGAGAGAAAATATGAGGAATCTATAAATAGCATACAAAAAGATATAAAATTTGAGAACCAAATATCAAAGATTGAAGCATAGCCAAGATAAAAGGCCATTCAATATGGTCATAGGACTTACCAAATCAAGATTGATGAAAATGGTATATTGGTGAGATAGTTGAGCCCATTCCTTACCTTCCCACATTGCAATATTATTATCTACAATAAATTTGGATTTGATAAGACCAGTTTTCTCAAAATACATAATTTGAGGGAGGAGATGGTGAATATTCAATGCAAGTTATTTGGTGATGATTTTATAGGGAAAATTAAGTAATATAGCTAGTCTCTAATTATAGTTGTCCTTCTTATCACCATATATTGGAATGAGTTTTATATTTAATTTATCAATTTAACCTTTCCTAAGAAATTATAATGATATGCTTCAAGATATAATTTTTGTAAATCCTTCCCAACACAGTCCCAAAGAGTTTTGTGGAATTTACAATGAAACATATCAGAACCAGGGGCCTTTTCATTATCCATTGTAAGCACAACTTCCTAAAGATTAGAAATGTAGATAAATTGATCACAAAAAAATGCTATGAGGAAGAAAGATGACAAGAAACAACCTTGAGGCACTCTTACAAAGCATGACTGTGTTCAAGAGAATTTTCATGAGCCTTAAAAACCTTTTCATAATGCTTGAAACAATGTTAATAATCTTTAATCTAATTGATATCTTGAGTAGTATGACAATTTAGAAGATCTTGAAGAAAATATTTAGAAGGTCAATCTCTCACTTTCAGCCAATGGAATTTGGATTTAATATATGTACTTCTAGTAGAATGATTATCAACAATTTTCTTATAATGGTGGAGCTTAGCCACTCACACTTGTTAAGTAGGAGAAAAATGTAGAAATGGCATGGTAGAGATCCAAGGAGGTATCCTCATATGCACAACAATAAAACATAGCTAGGTAGTGGCCATAGATGTGAAGAAATTAAGAGGTATGCTTGATGATACTATTTTACCAAGCAATCCAATTATTTAATTGAGTGGCCCTAGCCTCCAAGTTCTAAACCTAATTAATGTGGACCAATATGGGTTGATGAGTGAGAAGAGAAATTTTAAAATAAAACTAAGAATTGAAATCCTTGGGAACATAGATTTTCCATTCAACACTAAACCGAATGAGAGAATGGTAGGATAAAGTAAAATATAGTAGGGGCTTGATTAGAAGAGGAAAATCTCTTGAAAAAATAAAAAACGTGAGCAAAAATAATAGCACAATCAAGGTATTTAAATATCCATTAGGTCCAACCTATAAATTATTTGATGTGAACTAATGCATGTGATTTTGATGATGGCACATTGTACATATAGTACAATGTCTCTCTTTTGTTATTTCTCCAACACAAAGGTAATGCCCATTATTTATCATATACTATCTCAACCATTTTAAAACCCTTGCACATAACCCAATTTTTGGTAGGAATTAATTCATGATCCATTACCAAAAATGTATTTTCTCAACAACATTATTGGAAGCATAAATATTCAGAATATCAAAAGAATAATTTTCAACATTCAAGAGAGTCTAGATCACTTGGTTGGTGGGGTTACAAGTCTAATCAACCACATGCTTAAGCCACCTAAGAGAGATAAATATGATGACCCCTCCATGACCTACATTATGATTTTTATAAGAAAATGAATTGGCTAGCCAAATAATATTGTAAGCTATAAAAATTAAAAAAATTTGAAAAATTGACCTCTTGTAAATAGAGGATATCCAAAGTTGGATATTTCTATCTAGCATATTTATTGTATTTTTCTTGGAGAGGTTAGTGAGACCTTGAAAATTCTAGAAGATAAAATTTAACAACAAACATCAAGAGGCATATTATCATTATCCACCTCTTTGAGAGTAGAATAGTGATTCTACAAAAAAATATTCTAAGAAAAACTCCCCAAATAGATGTTGAGAGTTGACATCCTCCTTTTTTTTACAAAAAAATATCCTTCCTATAGGAACCTTGGTGGACTATGATATTGGCACAAACTAATAGGAGAAGGAGGAGGATGGACAATATTCTTTGATCGTGAAGATACAATAGTCATAAATGTGACATTTTAAAAAAATTGGGTAGAGTGAAAGACTCACTATTAGAGGGAGCTATCTCCTTTCTCTTTTGTAAAGGCTTAGAAACCACCCCAATTTGCACCTTAGTAGTTTGGTGACCAATATTAGTTGGGGCATTCATCTGAGTACCATTGGAACTATCATTTCTATTTTTATGGTTCTCAACTATAGTCCACCCTTCACTATTTATTGGAGGAGCCTTAATAGGATGAGAAGTGTGCTTAGTGCAAGGAGAAAACTAAAGGACAATTTCCTTAATCTTATGGCTAGAAGACTAACACCTAAAGAAAGTATTTGGAAAATTAAGGTAATGAACATGTACTGAGTGTGATGTAGATGGTCAATTTGTATATCAACATAATCTCTCAATTCCTTGGAGAGATCAATCTCAACAAAAATATGCTTTTGTAGAAGTTGTAAATAAAATTTATTAGCTTCAAAATAGATGACCTTTCCAAGTGAAGTGGGAATAGTGGTAAAAAAATCCAATAGAGTAAAGACAACCCTAAAACTCAATCCAAATAGGCACTCAAAGTGACTTTTCATCTAAAACAAAAAAGACATACATTCAAGGTTGAAAGATCAAGAGAGACGCATTGACAAACCATCTACATGACTAGCCTAAATAAAATGAAAATAAAAACCTTTAGCAAGGTTTTGGGTAGCATTAAGATAAATCAGATGTAGGACGCAATGCATTTTAACTCTTTCTTTGAGCATGCTTTCTAAGGGAGTTCTCTCCATAAAGTATGTTATTAGAGTAAAATTCTCTAACCTTTTGCATGCATTATTAAATTGAGATATGGATAAAAATGGCATATGTAGAAGGATCATAAAGCTTACCTCATGAAATACTTTTGACACAAACTTCCATAAATGCTTGTTTATGGGAGCCACAATCCAAAGCTGCCAAACCATCAACGCTAATAGAAATTGTTGGGTTTATGTAGTTTGAGAATTTAAAAAAGGTCACTTAGAAAAAAAATGCAATAATTATTAGACTAAATATTTCATGCTCAATGTTATAGATATTATTTTGTTCTAGGGCAGTATATTTCTTATTTTTTATAAAAAGGCTATAAGAGATGAAGTAGATTCCATATATGTATTTAAAGAATTAAAATAAGAAAAAAGGTTATGAAAAATATAAACGTATTTGTTATTTGGGATAGATATTTTGATAGAGGGACAATATCAAGATTATAATGAAAGTACTAACCTTTACAATTTGAAATGAAAAATTGTTTAGATAGTTTAGAAAATAATAAAGAATTTTTTTTATATAAGACAAATTTGAAATGTGAAGACAACTAAACTATAAGACTATAATGTAGTTAGGAAACATTAAAAAATATACATGAAATAAAATAAAATAAAAAATTGTAGTTTTAACATGTGTCCATTGCACATTAAATACAATTACTAATTGTCAATAATAAAATTTTATATTTATTGCTTTATTTTATCTTTAGATTGTGGAGTATTCAACACTCGAAATTTTTTTAAGTCAAAGGAATAAATACAATTGATAAAAAAATAATTCAATGAAGTAAATACAATTGATAAAAAATTAATTCAATAAAGTAAATACAATTGATAAAGGTGATAATATATTTCCACCACTATTAAAATACAATTGATTGCAGTATAAAGGTGATAATATATTTCGACCACGTTTCAAATAGTGAAGGTTACCAGAGAAAACTTCAATACAAACTATTTATTTGCAGTACCTGAAGCATTCAATAATGCACAGTATGCATTGATAGAGAATTCACTGGCGCGCAGCATGAGCAATTCAATATTCCACGGCCAAGAAGTAAGATTTTACTTCTCTGGTAGTATCCTAATTTTTCACCAAACAATGATACGGTCAAACACCTAGTGCAGCTGCCATTAATGGCGAAAGATCGCTAAAACTTTTGAAAGTGCCTTATTAATTCATCACAGAGAAAAACTGTTTGACAGACCTTTGGCAGTCGGTGCCACCGTTCAGCATGAAGTCCAGATACTTAAACAACGTTCAATATAAATGTAGATTCTTCATCTAGTACAGAAATGAATGTATTTCGTGTCGTAGAAATTTCAGGCCATTATGAGAACAGACATTTTTCTTCAAGACACTTGCAGGCAAATAAACTGAATCGAATCTGCATCTTTCAGGCATCGGCCATGAAATTTTATTGCACTAATCTGCACTTCGCAGTAAGTGTTTACATGTAGATGCCATCACTTTCTTCTCACATTAATTAGTGTCAGTATCGCCCTTGTTCTTCATTGTTTACCAGTCACAAGCATCCAAGGATAAATGCTCTGATACCAAGTTGAAAATCGAGTGCACAAGAACTTAGATTGTCAGGCATGGACGCAGACAATAGTACTGAATGTATGATTTAATTTTTTTCTCTTATTTTTAATCAAAGGAATTGGGCAGGTTAGTCTAGCAATCAGGACCTTAGTTTTTGACAGGACGAATCTTTATAATCTGATTGTACCCCATTGATAATCACCACACATTGCAGGTTAAACCTCTTCAAGCAGTAAATATATGAAATATTATGTACAACTCTGAGCTCTGGTTCTTGTATTGAATTTTCTTTCTTGCCAGTCTGTGTCTTCCTCGGTTTTATTTCTTGGAGGGCTTCACTTATAGTTTCAGTACCTCCAAACCAAAGTTCGTCATTTTTGTTTTAAGGAGCATTTTTTGATTATGGTGCCATCACTAAAGAAGACTTGAAAAGAAATGGATTATAGCTTTGGTTCTTGTTTGGAATTTTCTTTCTTGTCAATCTGTTTTTTTTTCAGTTTTATTTTTTTCAAGGGTCTCATTTATAGTTTCAGTATCTCGAAATCATAGTTCATCATTTTTGTTTTAAGGAACATTTTTTTGATTATGGTGCCTTCATTAAAGAAGACTTGAAAAGAAATGGATTATAGCTTTGGAATTTTCTTTCTTGACAGTCTGTTTCTTCCTTAGTTTTATTTTTTTCGAGGGCCTCACTTATAGTTTTAGTACCTCCAAACAATAGTTTGATATTTTTGTTTTAAGGAACATTCTTGATTATGGTGCCATCACTAAAGAAGACTTGAAAAGAAATGGATTATAGCTTTGGTTCTTGTTTGGAATTTTCTTTCTTGTCAGTTTGTCTCTTCCTCGGTTTTATTTTTTTCAAGGGCCTCGCTTATAGTTTCAATACCTCGAAGCCATAGTTCATCATTTTTGTTTTAAGGAACATTATTTGATTATGGTGCCTTCATTAAAGAAGACTTGAAAATAAATGGATTATAGCTTTGGAATTTTCTTTTTTGACAGTTTGTTTCTTCCTTAGTTTTTTTTTTCGAGAGCCTCACTTATAGTTTCAGTACCTCCAAACCATAGTTCGATATTTTTGTTTCAAGGAACATTCTTGATTATGGTGCCATCACTAAAGAAGACTTTTGAAAAGAAATGGATTATAGCATTGGTTCTTGTTTGGAATTTTCTTTCTTGTTAGTCTGTTTCTTCCTCAGTTTTATTTTTTTCAAGGGCATCACTTATAGTTTCAGTACCTCGAAACCATAGTTCATCATTTTTGTTTTAAGGAACATTATTTGATTATGGTGCCTTCATTAAAGAAGACTTGAAAATAAATGGATTATAGCTTTGAAATTTTCTTTCTTGACAGTCTATTTCTTCCTTAGTTTTATTTTTTTCGAGGGCCTCATTTATAGTTTTAGTACCTCCAAACCATAGTTCGATATTTTTGTTTTAAGAAAAATTCTTGATTATGGTGCCATCACTAAAGAAGACTTGAAAAGAAATGGATTATAGCATTGGTTCTTGTTTGGAATTTTCTTTCTTTTCAATCTATTTCTTCTTCGATTTTATTTTTTTCAAGGGCCTCACTTATAGTTTCAGTACCCTGAAACCATAGTTCATCATTTTTGTTTTAAGGAACATTCTTTGATTATGGTGCATTCATTAAAGAAGACTTGAAAAGAAATGGATTATAGCTTTGGAATTTTCTTTCTTGATAGTTTGTTTCTTCCTTAGTTTTATTTTTTTTGAGGGCCTCACTTATAGTTTCAGTACCTCCAAACCATAGTTCGATATTTTTGATTTAAGGAACATTCTTGATTATGGTGCCATCACTAAAAAAGACTTGAAAATAAATGGATTATAGCTTTGGTTCTTGTTTGGAATTTTCTTTCTTTTTAGTCTGTTTCTTCTTCGGTTTTATTTCTTTCAAGGGCCTCACTTATAGTTTCAGTACCTCAAAACCATAGTTCATCATTTTTGTTTTAAGGAACATTTTTTGATTATGGTGCCTTCATTAAAGAAGACTTGAAAAGAAATGAATTATAGATTTGGATTTTTCTTTCTTGATAGTCTGTTTCTTCCTTAGTTTTATTTTTTTCGAGGGCCTCACTTATAGTTTCAGTATAGGTCCAAACCATAGTTCGATATTTTTGTTTCAAGGAACATTCTTGATTATGGTGCCATCACTAAAGAAGACTTGAAAAGAAATGGATTATAGCATTAGTTCTTGTTTGGAATTTCCTTTCTTGTTAGTCTGTTTCTTCCTCGGTTTTATTTTTTTCAAGGGCATCACTTATAGTTTCAGTACCTCGAAACCATAGTTCATCATTTTTGTTTTAAGGAACATTATGATTATGGTGCCTTCATTAAAGAAGACTTGAAAAGAAATGGATTATAGCTTTGGAATTTTCTTTCTTGATAATCTGTTTCTTCCTTAGTTTTATTTTTTTCGAGGGCCTCACTTATAGTTTCAGTACCTCCAAACCATAGTTCGATATTTGTGTTTTAAGGAACATTCTTGATTATTGTGCCATCACTAAAGAAGACTTGAAAAGAAATGGATTATAGCTTTGGTTCTTATTTGGAATTTTCTTTCTTGTCAGTTGGTTTCTTCCTCGGTTTTATTTTTTTCAAGGGCCTCACTTATAGTTTCAGTACCTCGAAACCATAGTTCATCATTTTTGTTTTAAGGAACATTCTTTGATTATGGTGCATTCATTAAAGAATACTTGAAAAGAAATGGATTATAGCTTTGTAATTTTCTTTCTTGACAATTTGTTTCTTCCTTATTTTTTTTTTGTAGGGCCTCACTTATAGTTTCAGTACCTCCAAAGCATAGTTCATCATTTTTGTTTTAAGGAACATTCTTAGATTATGGTGACATCACTAAAGAAGACTTGAAAAGAAATGGATTATAGCTAACTGAGTATTTCACTAGTCTATAAACAAGTATCGCCATACTTGAATCCAAAACATATCATTTTCATTTCATTATAATGTTAGAATATCAAAATTTTGACAAATGTATTTTAAGCGATTTAGTTTGAGAAAATTAATGTTTTAAAGTTAGTCTTTTTGTTGGATCCATGGGTGTGCCTCTCTATCCCTCTCCCTTTTTTTCAATATTGTACTATTTTCTTTTATTTAATGCAAAGTTAAATAGGTATCATTTATCAAAAAAATAAAAAATAAAATTCTCTAGACATTTAGTTGTTTAATAATAAAATCATAATTTTCAATGATTGATATTTTATGTTATAAAATAAATTTAGTGATAATCACATATGTACTATTAGCAACATACTTGCAGACACGTAATACCTTTTAGAATAGTGGTGTGGCACATGTAGTTCATACTATGTAACCATTACTCTTAGAGTATTTCACATTCTCAATCAATGACATGATCAAAATCAAAGATCATAAATCCCATACTACATGATCTTCTTTCTTGTACCCCATAAGCAATGATGAAGCCCCTTTACCATATAGGTTACCCAAATAAACTAACATAATAGCTTTAAAAACTTAGATTAAATTATCCTACCACACTAACTTTACAAAAAAGTGAAGATCCACTATAATGGTGGCAAGAGTAGATTCAATTCCACACACATCCTCTTTAGACATATACCACATATAATTTATGCTCTAGATAACTAGAGACTTTGAGCTAATAACACTCCATTTTTTAAGACATTCATTTCCTATTGATGGATGTGGAACTCCAAATACATCCATTCAACCCTCTAAAGGGTTTGAAACATTTGCTTTGTGGCCATTTTTATCTTATTCTAGGTAACTAGTAAATATAACATTCAATAGTGATTTCATAATTTCATATTCAATTCAAAATCTAGTTTTATCATAATTTTAGATTGTATATAGTTTCTAATTAGTATGCACTTCCTCTTGTAGATTATTTTTATAAGAAAACCCTTTATGTATTAAGGTGTTGATATTTTGAAGTCATAAGTTTTTGTTGCTTTTGTTATATGGATTTACACGCACATTTTACAAACAACCATAAGTAGTTTCAAGTTAATAAAAAAATAATGCAACCTTGTAACAACAAAACAACAATGGACTACTATAGATCCTTGGGAGTCTAATCAATACAAATTTCTAGTATGGGACTTTATCACATCCCCAAAGGTGCTTATTTTAACCTATCATGGATCTAGGTGTATTGATCGATTCATTAAGGGAAAGATAAAAATTGATGCAAGTTTTGTAGTTTGATTGGTGAGTGTTCCAATAATTGTACTTCATTTTAATATGATTGGTAGCCAACAATTGTATGATTTAATGCTAGAGTGAGGGTGCATATGGTATTGTGTTTTAAGATAGCCATACATTTTAGTTGAGAATCCTCTTGGACTTGGATATCTTTGATGTATAATTGTCATTATAATAATCTAAATTATCTCAATCAATAATTCTCAATAGACACACCATATTTGATTATATAGGTAATATAACTAAATACATACATACATATATGAATGCATGCATACATACATACATATACACATACACACATACACACATAAATACATACACATACACATGCATCCATGCATGCCTTGCATGCATACATATATATACATGGGTGAAGCCACAATAGTGGTTTACAATTTGAGTGAGGAAGGAAAAATTCCAAAAAACTCACCAATGCAAAAACAATTTGTTTTGAGGGGTTCGAGCGAACTCAAGGTTTGAGGGAACCCCTTTACATGTGGAACCCTTGTTTCCACATTGTGGAAAGGGCGTTCGCTCGAACCCCCATTTTCGCACCTTCCCACCCTCCGACACAAAAAGACTCTAGATTTTTTCACTTCAAAGCTTAGTTTGAAAATAAAAATGGCAGAATATTCACAAACCCAACTAGAATCAGGTAGTCCTCAGAATGAGCTATCCAATGAATATAATTTTGATAGGTATTTGTTTTTTTAGTTTTATTAAACATAGGGTTTTCATCGAAAATGAACGTCTTTGTTCTGTACATGTGGAAAAATAGCATAGTAACAAAAAAAATTAAAAAATATGAGTGCACCAGATATTAAAGTCCTTGATCCAAAAAAAATCAAATTGAATTTCGATATATACAAAAAAAATTACACATTATACGGTCACACTATGTCTGAATTGTAATTGGTTTGACTTCGAAACTTGATTGAAGAAAAAAATATTCAATAAAAAATATCTAACCAAGTAGAAGCACTAGATATCGAAGTTACAAATCTAAATTCGAAATAATTAGAATTTTATCCTTCATGGAAAAAAAGTTATGTGTTATACGGTGTGCGTCACTTTTTTAAAATGTTTTATGAAAAAACTAGTTTTCATGGGAGATGGAAAAAGAAGTACAATTTGATTCCAAAAATTTTGGAAAAAATATTTTTAAAATCTACAGACAAAATGTGACGAGACTCTAGTTTGCATCATCTTCAAATTCCTCACGGTTTAGCCCCTATAGGTGCCCGAATGTGAAGATTTAGTTAAAAATAATAATTTCAATGTCCAGTTTGGCCAAAAATTGTAAACCACTATTGTGGGATCACCCACACACATACATGTATATTTATATAAAATGTTATTATCAACTGATTTATCATTTAAATCCATTTGTATGCTCTTTAAATAGTCAATCTTCATTAAATAGACAATTGGTGCCTTGTCTAAATCATTATTGTTATTGAGCCTTGTTGAGTAGATGGAGGGGCCAAAAATTTATCTTGGGAAAATGTGAGTTTGGGGAATGAGGGAGAATTTTCTATGAAAACATGATGGTATGGGATATAATTGTTGCCATTAAAGTAGATGAGGAAAGATTTTGATTGGCATAGATATGGAGGAGACAATTAGGGTGTGTATGGCAAAGAGAGAGTGATTTTTATCAACCATTTTTTAGGACATTTTGGTTGAGGTGAAAGGGAATTTCGACTAATCTTGAATGGGGTGTCACTTGAGAATAATTTTGATTTAGCTACTAGGAAGAGAGTGTAAAAACCTTGCTAGAGTGATAGGGACAAAAATGGGAGGCCATTTTAAATTTCATTCTTAAGGGAACTTGTTATTATGTTAAAGGTAGAAACATATCTAGATCAGTATTAAGAAAAGGGTCAATAGAGTAGATTTAAATGTCTACATTAGAAATATCTTCAAAATTATTCTTAAAGTTATGTATACTTCTCCTTCATAGTTTCTTTCCTAAAATAGTATGAAATCCTAAATTATCCACTCCTGCAACTAAAAATAATCATTGTATGAAGATTTATGCTTATGTGTATATGATTATATATTAATTAAGAGATTTTATTATCATTAATAGTTCACAATCTAATAATTTATCCTATTATAAAGAACTATATTCTTGATTATTTAGAGAGGGAGAGAAAATAGGGTATCTTCCTTATGCTTGTGTTATATTTCTTTGAGGTATTTTTTGAAATAATTCATGATCCTTTAGCATGCATAGTGTTGGGGTGGTTTTGTTGAAAGAATGAATTTTTAACCAATTTAAGATATTTTTATTTATAGCATCATTTTAAGGTACTATGACATAATGATTATTTCCCCTCTATTTATTATAATAGATCATTGAGTAGATGAATTTAACATAAAAACTATAATATATGTTATTAGTATTCATTTTACATTGATAAATAAATTTTCAATGTGTAACAAATAGTGATAAACATAGTAGCTTTGTGTCTGGCCATTTGACTATGATTTTATTTTGTATTTGTAAGGAAAGAAAAGGTGCGGAAACACTTTCCTAATGCTAATTCTAAGAAGAGAATTCAAACATATGGTTCAATTTTGAATTATAGTACATTAGAGATGCATATTAAAGGAATATTAGATAAGAACAGGATTTAACAAACATAGAGTAGACACCAGTATTTACGTGGGAAAACCCTTTCAAGAGAAAAAACCCACCACGCCAAGAAAAAACACTTTTTATTACATTGAACAAAGTTCACATATAGAGTTACACTTTGTGCTTCTCAAATGTCAAATTACAATGTCAATTTAGTCCCAACATAATAATTCTTTGATCAACCTCGTTGTCTCATCGAACACACACACACCATGATCACAATTACTATTGCAAAATTACATTCCAACATTTTCCAGAGAGAACACCAATCGTTCTACATCCTAGGCCATCCTGTAAACCAACCGTCACACAACAGTTACCAAATTAGGCCATCGATGAGACAACCTTCGATCTCCCTCCAATCTACTCGAGTCACATCAATACATATTGTTCACAAAATACTGTCGAGCAGATACACCATGTCGATGAGAGATCTCAACATCTCTTACTAATTCGCTGAGTTCTCATCGATATCGACTTTACCAAGTATTGACATATCGATGAGACAACGAGTTGTCACTCACTAATATAAGGGCATCATGCTGATGAAGTTCACACCTGTTGATGTGGTCCCTACTGCCTAGTGAGCATGCCTTGAACCACCTATTGCTATCCACCTGACAACTTTGGTCTCACCACAGATCATCTGCTTGACAACCTTAGTCGAAGAGAGTTTCCCCAAAATCTCATTGAACACCCCAAGTCTCACTGATGAGAATGGATAAGACTTCTTCAGGAATTTCTAAGATACTTTTGTCAAAGTCAAACTGATCAACGAAAGTCACATCGACAAGACCGGTCAAGACTTATTCTAGATGTCGATGAGACATTTCACAGTGTCTCAACGATAGTGCAACTTCCTATCGATGAAGTGTGATCGGTCCATCAGGGATTTCATGAAATTCATAACCCGCAACTCATAGGTTTCAAGGTTTCAACTTTTTGCGATCTAGCGATCGGTCTGTCGGAAGTTTCAAGAATTCCAAAATTGCGATGTGTAGTTTTGAAGTTCGGATTTTCAGTGATCCCGCGACATATAGGCCAACAAAGGAAAAACATTCCAAGTTTGAAATTTCCAAGAGTTGAGGCAAATTTTCCAACATGCTCCCACTTGACGAAGACTTACTGGCTTCTTCCAAAGTTGAATGTTACTGAGGGTCATAGGCCCTAAGGCCCATCAAACTAGCACACCACCTATACTTGTCTATGCTCATTGGTTTCATTAATGCATCTACAAAATTTTCCAGAGTATCCACCTTCTCAAGACCGACCTTTCCATCCTCCACCATATCTTGTACAAAATGATACTGCACATCAATATGTTTCATCCTGGCATGGAAAGTTGGATTTTTTGCCAAAAAAATAGCACTTTGACTATCACAACAAATGGAAATTTTCCCTGCATTGAACCCAATATCATAACACAAAAATATTAATCCAAATGGCTTCTTTATAGGCATGTGTTGCTGCCATATATTTTTCTTATGTAGTAGATAAAGTGATTACAACCCATCGCTTGCTCATCCAACTAACTACACCACCATTCAATGTGAAGATGTATTTGCAACTAATGGATCTTATGCTATCAATGTCCCCTACCTAATCAGAATCCACATAACCTCAAATGATAATGGATCTATGTGATCCAACTGAGTTACCATGATAGCATAAAGCATACTAAGAAGTACCTTTTAAATATCTAAAAACTCTTTTCACAACATCCCAGGGTGGTCTACCTAGATTTTCCATAAACAGGCTAAGAAATCCCACTACTTGGGCAACGTCTTGCCTTTTACAGACCATTGCATACATTAAACTATCGACTGCACTTTCATAAGGCACTTTGGTCATGCCCACCATCTCGGTAGGATATTTTGGATAATCTTCAACAAATAGCTTTGTTCCCTGCAACACTAGAACAACTAGTTGCTTGCAATCAGTCATTCCAAATCTGTCCATGACAATATTGATATACTTACTTTGGTTGAGCCAAAGCTTTCTACTTCCTCTATCCCTTTTTATTTCCATCTCTAGAATATACCTTGTTGCACCAAGATCTTTCATTTCAAACTTTGCAGACAACTAAGATTTTAGATTAGAAATCATAGTCTTACTATTTCCTATGAACATCATGTAATCAACATATAGGGAAATAATAAGAACTCAATCATTTTCAGTTTTGAAGTACACACAATGATCAAATTTTGATCTTACAAATCCCAATGACAACACAAACGTGTCAAACTTATGGTACCACATTCTAGGCGATTGTTTTAAACCATACAAAAATATCTTTAACTTGCAAACTAGATTTTCTTTACCTTTTTCTACAAAGTGCTTTGACTAGGACATATAAATTTCTTCTTCAAGATCACCATGAAGAAATGTTGTCTTCATATCCATCTATTCAATCTCTAATTCATATGCTACTGCAAGTGACAAAATAAATAGGATAGATGTCAGCTTAGCTACAGGGGGAAAAAATTCACCATAATCAATTCCCTCTACTTGGGAATATCCTTTCGCAACCAACCTAGCTTTATACTTTTCAACACTACCATCTAGACCAATTTTCTTCTTGAATACCCACTTACAACCAACATGCTTTCAACCTTTAGGCAAGGGTACCAAATTCTAGGTTGCATTCTTCTCTAATGACATCATTTCCTCTTTCATGGCTTCCAACCAAGAATTCGAATCAGATATTTCAATTGCCTCTTTCACAATCCTAGGCTCGTCAGTGTTTATAATCAAAGCATAGGCACAATTTGAATCCAACATGGAAAAACCATACCTTTCAAGTTGTCGCTTTTCATGTGTAGACTTCCTCACAAGCTAAGGCTAAGGGTGTGTTTCTTCTTCTTGAGAACTCTCAAAGTTGCTTGAGCTCTCCTTAGTTTCAGGTACACTACGTAGTTCCTCTTTATTTGGAGTTCGAGGAATTTCAACTACTTTTTCTTTCTTTTCGTCTTTCATCTCTTACTATAGATCCACTAAAGGATTTTTTAGCTCACAAAAGATTACACTTATGTTGTATACAACCTTTTCAGTCACATGATTCCAAAGCTTACATCCTTTCACACCAATGTCATAGCTAATGAAAATATATTTTATAACTTTATTTTCCAACATGGATCTTTTCTTATTTGGCACATAAAAATATGCTTCACAGCCAAAGAATCGTACATGTCTTAAAGAGGGATTATTTCCAGACTAATCTTCCATAGGCATTTTATCAACAAGTGTTGAAGAGGGAGACCAATTTATTAAATAACATGTTGTAGCCATAGCCTCAACCCAAAACTTCTGCTCTAGACCATCATTGCTTAACATGATTCTCGCCTCTTTCCATTAGCGTCCTATTCAACCTTTCAGCAATTCCATTTTGCTGCGGAGTGTAAGGTGTCATTTTATGCCTTTTTATTCCATGTTCTTTGCAGTACCTTTCGAAATCTATTGAAAAACTCACTGTCGTTATCTTTCCACAGGAATTTATTTTTTCTTCCAGTCTGATTTTCTAGCAATTTTTTAAACTCTTTAAACCGACAGACCACTTTTGATTGATTTTTTAAAGAAAGTATACAAATGCCCTTCTCGAATAATCGTCAATAAAAGAAACATAATATCTCGATTTCAATAATGAAGGGACATTTACTAGACCAAAAACATCAAAGTGAATATAATCCAGAACACTAGAAGATTTATGAGGACTAGAATAAAATGAAACATGATTTTGTTTTCCATATATACAATGTTCACAAAAATCAAACTCAAGGTTACAATTATCAAGGCCTTCAACCAGGTTTTTTATTTTTCAAAAATTTCTCACCAATGTGGCTAATACTTTGATGTCAAAGCATGGTCTTTTCTGTAGGAAGTTTCACCCACAAAGAATTCGGCCCTAGAGGAGCTTTAGTCTCCTTCTCTACTTGAGCATCCTTGCTTGACTTTTCAAAGACATTGTTGCATTGAACAACATGTGCATCTAGCTTGTACAAAGTACTAATTCGAGCACCCCTTGCCAGCACCATCGAGCCTCTAGTTATCTTATAGCCACCATTCAAGAATGAAACTTGCACTCCAACATCATTTATCTTGCTTATAGAAAGTAAATTTTGAGCCAGACCTGGTATATGCATTATGCCATCAATTCCTTTTATTCTTCTGTTACGAAATTGAATTATGACTCTTCCACAACCAGTAATTTCTAGAGATGAGTCACTTTCCAGATACACCTTTCCACCATCATACTTTTCGTATTTCGTAAACTAATCTCTATGAGATATCATGTAAAAATATGCACCTGGGTCAATTATCTAGACAACATCTAATACCTGAGTCTCCAAGGCTGCAATGGAGGCATCTGCATCACTCTGAGAAGAATCATTATCCAGAGAATTGATTTTCTTCTTCTTCTTTTTATCCTCTTTGCAATCCTTGCGGACATGACCAAGTTGCCCACAATTCCAACATTTCACCTTGGATTTCTTTCTAGGAGACTTTGATCTCCCTTCGGATTTTGATCTTGACTTCGTGTCCTTATTCTTTCCTTTCTCCTTCAATCTGCCTCGAACAACAAGGTCCTCCTTTGCCATCTCAAAATATTTACTTCACATCTCTTCTAACAGTAATGAAGCAACCAAATATTCCATCTTGAAAGTGGTTGTCATACTCCCAATAGCCATCACTAAATGATCCCATTAGTCAGGCAAAGAACATAGCAAAAGCATACATCGATCCTCATCATCTATTTTCACACCTACATATGTTAACTGAGCAATGAGCATATTAAACGTATTTAGATGATCAACCACATACGCCCCTTCCTCCATTTTCAAAGAGTACAACTTCTTCCTTAAGAATAGCTTATTCAAAAAGGATTTACCCTGATAAATGTCACCAAGTTTCTTCCACAAAGAAGATGCAATATTATCTTCATGAACATTCAGGAGAACAGAGTCTTATCAACCCTTTGGTTTTTCTGTCTGTGAGGTCTCATTCTTCTTGCTTCATGCTCACTGAGGGTTTAGTTCCAAACACAACAATCCAGAGATCTCTATCCACCAACAGGTCTTCCATTTTGAGTTTCCACAACTCAAAATTGTCAGGTCATTAAATTTTTCAATTTCTATCTTCCCTAATGTTCTTTCCATCTTAATCTGCAATCGAGATTACCAAATTCCTCTACAAGACTCCCACTTCAGAATTGGCACAAAAAACCCATCCAACCCACAAGGATAACACAATTGGCCAGGCTCTGATACCACTTGTAAGGAAAGCAGAGGTGTGGAAACACTTTCCTAATGCTAATTCTAAGAAGAGAATTCAGATATATGGTTCAATTTTGAATTATAACACATTAGAGATGCACATTAAAGGAATATCAAATAAGAAAAAAATTTAACAAACATAGAGTAGACACCAATATTTATATGGGAAAACCCTTTCAAGAGAAAAACCCCACCACACCAAGCAAAAACACTTTTTATTACAGTGAACAAAGTTACAATTCGTGTTTCTCATATGTCAAATTACAATGTCAATTCAGGCAACATAACTATTCTCCAATCAACCTCATTCTCTCATCAAACACACACACACCACGATCACAGTTACTATTGCAAAATTACATTCTAGCATTTTCCAGAGAGAAAACCAATGTTTCTACATCTCAGGCCATCCCATAAACCAACTGTCACACAACAGTTACCAAATCAGGCCATCGATGAGACAACCTCCAATTTCCCGCCAATCTACTCGAGTCACATCGATACATACTATTCACAAAATACCATCAAGCAAATACACCATGTCGATGAGAGATCTCAAAATCTCTTACTGATCCACTGAGGTCTCATCGATATCCGCTTTACCAAGTGTTGGCATATCGGTGAGACAATGAGTTGTAACTCACCAATATAAGGACGTCATACTGATGAAGTTCACACTTGTCGATATGGTCCCTACTTCCCAATCAACATGTCTTGAACCACATATCGCTATCCACTTGACAACTTGGGTCCCACCACAGATCATCGACATGACAACCTTAGTTGAAGAGAGTTTCCCCAAAATCTCACCGACAAGAATGGACAAGACTTCTTCAGGAATGTCGAAGAGACTTTTTTCAAAGTCACACTGATCAACCAAAGTCACATCAACAAGATTGGTCAAGATTTCTTTTGGATGTCGATGAGACATTTCATAACGGCTTAGTGACAACGTAACCTCCCGTCGACGAAGTGTGATTGGTCCATCGAGGATTGCACGAACTTCACAACCCGTGACTCATAGATTTCAAGGTTTCAACTTTCTTTGATCTAGCGATCATTCTATAAGAAGTTTCAAGAATTCCAAAACCTGTGACATGTAGTTTCAAAGTTCAGATTTTCAACTATCCCGCGACATGCAGGCCAACAAAGGAAAAACATGCCAACTTCGAAAGTTCCAAGCCAACAAGTTGAGGCACATTTTCCAACAACATTTTGGTTGTTTTTGATGATTTATAATAACAAGAATATAAAATTGTGGGATCATTTTAATTTATTTTAATTATAGTCACTATGCTTATACTTAAGAACTTATTGAGTGATTTTTATTGATATTCTTGGAAATTTTGTACATCTCTAAGATTTTGGGAATTAAGGATGAATTTAGAAAATTATTTTATATGGAACCCCTTATTGCTTTTAGAATATAATTATTCATATATGATTCATGGTCTTTTTTGTTAATGTATAATTGTATAAAAAGGTAGTTGCAACTTCAAAAGGTCCTTGATTTTAATATGTGTTGGTTTTATTATGTATTTGTTTTTTTAGTTTTACTAAACATAGGTTTTTCACCGAAAATTAAGCTCTTTGTTCTACACATGTGGAAAAATAGCAGATTATCAAAAAAAAATTAAAAAAATGTTCGGGTATTGATGTCTTTGATCCATTAAAAAATAAAAAATGAATTTCGATACATACAAAAAAAGTTATGTTGTATACAGTCTGCCTATGTCTAAATTGTAATTGGTTTGACTTCGAAACTTGATTAAGGAAAAAATATTTAATAAAACACTATGAAACCAAATGAAAGTGCTAGATATAGTTAAAAATCTAAATTCGAAAAAAATAGAATTTTATCCTTCATACAAAAAAATTTATGTTGTATACGGTGAGCGTCACTTCTTAAAAATGTTGTTTTTAAAAAAAAGATAGTTTTCAAAGGAGATGGAAAAAGAAGTGCAATCTGATTCCAATTTTTTTGAAAAAAGTATATTTATAATCTATAGAAATAATGTCACAAATCACTAGTTTGCGTCATCTTCAAATTCTTCACAATTTAGCCGCTATAGGAGCCCGAAAGTGAAGATTTAGTTTTAAAAAATCAGTTTAGTGTCCAGTTTGCCTAAAAATGGTAAACTAGTATTGTGGGATCACCCACATCACTTGGATTCATATCAAGGCTTTGCATAATTTTTGTATTGTGAATATATTTTAGTTTTTCTTGCCTTATTTTTTAGGCTTATTTGTTAGAAGTTCTAATCTTAAATGATTTATAACTATCCAAATTGTTTTTGGGTTTTGTACTCCTTCATCTTAGTTTTCCAAAAAAAAAAAAATATTAATTTTATGAATAAATGAGAAATTTTTGATAGTTTTATGACTTCGTCATCATTATGCCTTTAAATTGCTAAATAGAATTGGTAATATTCTTATTATTTTATTTTCTAGACCTTTCACTTTGTTTACATAATTTATGTCCTTTGTATCTATCATTTTATTAGGGAATGTGTTGTGTATTAGATGGAGTTATATAACCTTCATGAAAATTAATATATATTCTTAGACTAACAATAAAATAACTTGAACCTCTTTCTTTAGCTTCAAGATCTATGACTATGATAATTGGTTTTAGGTTTTGAATGGGTAGTTGATGAGAAAATTAACATGTGAATTTGTATAGAAATACACTTAATTATGATAGCACTAAATGGTTTAGGATAACCAATAATGCCACTTGAAGCAATTATTTTCATAAGGAACATTCAAAAATATATATAGATGCCTATCTTGAAAGAAATGCATATAGATTTATGATAAGACTTGGAGCAATACAAAAGATATATTTTCTTTCTCATTTATAAATCCTATTGTCATATGGTTAGCTTAGATGATCAAATAACAACATAATTGAACTAAAATCAAACAAGATAATGATCAAATAAAGCCATACTCAATGAAATTAATCTAAAATTACCAAAATGATTCAATTAAAGCTTAATAAAATCTAATTCTAAACAATTGAATCAAATGACAAGCAAACCTCCAATCCCATCGTGGATTGATGCAAACTTGTAGTGATGCAGAGTGCTCAAAGTTGCCTAATCCATTTTCAAAAGCTTGGTTGAAGATGATTGATTCACAAAAAAACTATCAAATTCTCTCAAATTGCTAAAGAATGACCCAACAATTCAAGAGAGTAAGGGTGCTATGAAGATTGTGAATGAAATTCTTGTTGAAAGGCTTAGTATTTATTGATTTTAGGAATTCTAATTTAAATGGTTATGATTGAAAATGGAAATCAATGATGAGAGGAAATTAAGGATGTGAGTATGGATCAATGATTAAATCAATGGTTCATAATCCATGGAGGTGTGGATCAAGGATTAATCAAGGGTTCATAATCCATGAGAGGCTCAACAATATCCCTTAATTCATGGAGATGTGTTGGAGATATTTTGAATTGGAGGGAAGAATTTGAATATGAAAAGGGAATATCCTTTAAGGAATATTCTTTGTTCAAGTTGGAGGATTGGAGGAGAATTAGTTAATTAAACAACTTAAGAAAATCATTTAATTGTGCAAGTTGGAAGAATCAAGATCTTTAATTAAATAATTAGGGATTATTTAAGTGAAAATGATGAATTAATTAAATAACCTTAATTATTTGATTAATGCGAGAATTAAGTAAATTTAACTAAATAATTGGACATTATTTAATAAAATGGAGGAATTAGGTGAATATTAGAGAAAATGGTGTTATTAAGTGAAATCAAGATATATGATATGCTTAGAACATTTTTAGGTGTCTATATTTTGCCCCGCTTTGAAGCAAGGTACTTGCTGCATTATTTCAAAGAACTGATATTGTTCAGAAGAATTTTTAAGAAAATTCTAATTTTACTTGAAGCCCCAGTATGCCTAGTGGACAAAATAATGCTAGTATGTTGCCCCCTTGAGAGATCAATCGAAAAAATTATTTTTTGGGTCAAGATCATGACAAGGTTACATGAGTAGTTCTACTGAGTAGATGATGAAAAATAAGTCCTAGGAAGCTAATAAAGTGACCCTGACTAAATATGAGGCTAGAAAATTGAGTTACATGGCAAAAACCCTAGGTTTTTCTAGGCATATATGCTCATTTGGGTGAATTTAGCCTCATTTGTACACTTTTCCTTTAGAGTTCTAGAGCCCTTGAGAGATTTCTAAGTTGAGATCCTACAGAGTACCAGATGCAATGTCGCACGTTGTTAGAGTTGTACACCACATAGGCCAAGTTCTCGAGTTCCAACGGTTAGTCGACTTAGGACCCCCATTATGTACCACTTTAATTTTTGCTCACACATTTTGAGATAGCTAAAGGTAGGCTAGAACTAGGATAAAAAAATGTGTCACACTTTTGTGCGACACTTTTGAAACCTATTAGCGTGCTTTTGTTTCCAAAAATGACATTTTTTTCAAAAGCATTGGGGCTCTGCAATAGCATTGGAGTTTTAAAAAATCATGATGCCTTTGAAATAAGGCAACATTATTGGCTAGTTTGGCTTGACGCCTTTGTAAAAGGCCAATGCCATGTTGCTTTGGCTTACCAATGTGACGCTCTTGTAAAAGCATGACACTTTTAAAATATTAATTAATAGCATGTAGTTTTCATAGTCCATGATAATGTATTACTGAGATTTCTGGCTTGAAATTGTGTGTGATTTTTAGCAACGACGTTTCAGATCAAACTTCATGATCCATCATAAGATAATGCAGTAAGAGAAAAAGAGTGAGAAAGATTATAGAAAACTTGGTTAAATAAATAGATGAGAGGTTAGGGGAGATACAAAAATATAAAATAATAAATAATATAAAAGTGAAAAATTTGAGAAAAAGAAAAGTAAACTTAAAAAGACCAAAGAAATAATTAAAACAAAGAAAAAATGAAAAGTTAAACAAAAAAGCCTAATAAAGAAGAAGAAGGAAAACTGAAAAAAAATGTTAAACAAAATATTTTAAATTAATTATCTATAATAAATCTATTGAGAAGAAAATTACAAGATTATAATATTTTAATTTATTTCATTATATTTCTTACTCTTAATTACATTAAAAATCCACTCTTAAATTTATTAATAAATACATATTAATGAGAAGCCTTAATTTATTAATATATTACTATTACTATATGTTAATATCAAATAATATGTATGGATATTGATGCATTAATATAATAATATAATGAAAAATTAATGATAAAATAGCAACCTTACTAAAAGACAGAAAAATTATATATTAATCTTACTACATGTGTTTATGAATATATAGAGAGAGGTTAAAAATAGATAATAATAAATATTAAAGAAAACTAATTGCTAAGAAAAATGAAAATAAAAGAGAAAAAGACAAAACTTAGTAATTAAAAACTACTATAAGACCAATCTTTTTTTTTAATTGAATATGATAAAAATAAAATAAAATATTAAGAAATTTGATTAATAAAAATATGGTAAAGGATATATATATAATTTTTGAAATTTAATATAGTTCTATAATGTACTAAGAAAAAAAAGTGAGAAAGATTGTTTATTATTATTATTAATAGGACAAAAATATAAAATAATAAACAATATAAAAATATTATTAGACTTCTTTGTTTATCTTTTTATCATTTTCTTTTTTAGTTGTCTCTTTCGTCTTTTTAAGTTTACTTTTCTTTTTCTCAAATTTTTCATCTTTATATTTTTTATATTGTTTATTATTTTATATTTTTCTATCTCCTCCAACCTCTCACCTATTTATTTAATCAAGTCCCCTACAATATTTCTCACTATTTTTCTCTTACTGCATTATATTTAACTATATATATATATATATATAACTATATTATTTCAAAAATTATATTTTTAACAAGGTTTATATATATATATATATATATCCTTTAGCAATTTTATATATTTTTATTTTCTTATTAATGAATTTCTTTAATATTTTATTTTATTTTTGTCATATTCAATTCGAGTTTTTTTCATTTAGCTTTTTAATGTAATAAAATTAAAGATTAAGAGTAAATAAATTAAAATATTATAATCTTGTAATTTTCTTCTCAATTGATTTATTATAGGTAATTAATTTAAAATATTTTATTTAAGATTTAGTTTTGTTTTCAACTTTCCTAGGTCTTAAAGTTATTATGCTTCCTTGTTTGTAGTAACATATATATATAAATATTGTGACGCCTTTGCAAAAAGGTTCGCTTTTATTCTTTAGGTATTTTTGACTTAGATTTTCACAAACTCTTAGAAAATTGACGTCATGAACACTATGTTTGAAAGCTCTCTTTATCCCTCTTCTTTCTTGAGAGTGATGACCTCTAATTCTAGACAGGATCACTAGCTTTACTCACATGGAGGTTGAGTTCCTTCACATAGTTATTTTATACTACATCGCTTACATGCTTGAGGTGTAGCCACATCTTGCATTGATGACAACATTGGTTGGGCAATGACACTTAGTGACCTCTTTCTTTCACCTTATGACCAACGAGGCGACCATTACCTTGGAGAATGTGTGGCGTATTTTGAGGGTGTCCATTCATGGAAAGCAGGTCATTTATGAGCCATACCTTGGATTCAAGGATCTTGAGTGTGTTTTGATGAACAAGAAGATTCAGCTCAAGGATGGACAACTAGACCTAAGATGCTACGTCAGTGTAGCCAGTGACATGACTCTTGTGATTGCTGGACTAATCATGAGATGACTTGTGCTCGATATGTGGTCTAAACTATTTAGCCCTAGATGGGGGAGAGTATTATAAAGGATCCTAGATAATGGCATTGCTTTTACTTAGGGACCCTGTATGTTGGCACACTTGTACCACAAAATGCATTAGGTCATGTACAAGGGTGCAACCAGTATTTTTGTAAGAGCCATTTTGTTACACATTTGGGCATGGGAGCACATTGCCATGCTCAAGCCCATCGGGGACATCCATCAAGATTTGGGAGAGCCTTTTGTATACAGATATGATGTCATGCTCACACACTACCACATGGGGGAGGACGATGCGTCTCATTGGAGACACGTTATTGATGATATGATAGAGTTTACTTGGAGGCCTTGGATGGATGTTGAGGCTTGGGAGGATGATCATGAGAAGCTTGCCTGGATGCCATACATACTCGATGGATTATAGGTCATACTCCTCATATTTTGGATAGGTACCTACCTGATAGGGTATGACGATGATTCAGGGAGCAACAAGATGTCCTCGTGGATGACTATGTTGCAATTTTTGCTCGTACTATTCAAGATATTTTGATGTGGGGGCTAACAATGGCTCCTGAAATAAGTATTGCAGATTTTGACCATCTAGCTCCCCTTCCTTGGGCATACTCAGGTGGTTCAACTGATCTTGGGACTAATCCCACTTATGATGTGTGGTTTTCTACATGTTGACCTCTCTATTTATAGATCAATCTAGGGGAGGTGCAGGAAACAAGAAGAGGTGCAAGGATGCATTTGATTGACAATGTCGGCAATGAAAAAGAGTTGAGGGTGAGGGACAGGGTCCAAGAGGACACACAATAGAAGGATAGGGGACATAGGTATCTCCACATGCTCAGGGTCCACCACCATACTAGGGTCATCAACATGTGGTAGTGATAGAAGGGGCTCCAAATCAGAGACTCTAGATTGTTCCATATGAGAGAGACCAGGCTCACCATGAGTGAGATGGTTTCCGTTAAGAGAGAGATCGATCCCACTAGGAGAAAGATACATTTAGGTAGGAGTGCAACCAGGCTCAAAAGGAGAGAAACGCCTTTAGACAGGAGCTCGAGATCATGCCCACTCCGAGAGACACATATATATCTCAGAGACAATAGGTGGAGCTTCAGGTAGCTCAAGAGACAGTGAGGAGACAATAATTAGAGGCTACTTCACAAGCATAGGGGGAGGCTATCTCACTTGATATATACACACATGATGTTAGCGAGGCTACTTATTAGAAGACTTTGTATCAGATGGTGGCTTCGGTGGATAGGCGACAACCAACGTTTTCACACAGGAGTGCCTTAAGTCTAAGTCAATTAGAGGGTGGGTATGTTGGTAGACCATCATAGGGTCCTTCAAATGGACAACATATGATTCCACCACCACGCTAACCTACTCCGGGTCGAGATGACTGGGGGAGCTAAGGGTAGATTTTGATGTATATAGATATTCTTGTATTCATATGTTGATGTAGACATGCTTATGATGTATATTGATTCAGTGGTTATGGATAGCCTCATGTATATTTTGATGTATATCACACAATTGATATGTACCATGATAGCCATTTTTTGATATATATGAGATGATCTTGATGTGCCATTTATATATGATGTTGTATTATTTATGACTTTTTATTATCTATGTTATGCTTATGGATGCAAATGTATGTATGGATGCACTATTTATATATGAGATTTTATTATATGTTTCCATGATGGATGATGGTTATTTCTTTTATTATTCTCATGATGTGATATGCATGTTTCTAATGATTCATGGATGTAGGATGTGTGAGATGTTATGCTATGCTGATATGGATAATTTCTTTTTGTATTTCCATACATGATATGATGATTATGTAGGATGGATGATATGAAATGCATGCTAACGATTTGTGGATGCATATTATTTTTAGTATATTGTCATGATACTTGGATAAACATGTTAGTATGGATAGAAGAATGAGATAGAATAGGAATGAATGATGTCATTGATCAAAATATCAATAAACCAATGAGCACTCTGATCTATTTTATTGGACATGTGATCTGAGATAGGATAGATGATTTTGCTTTTGATTTTAAATTAGGCTTGGTTTCATCATAGCAATCCTTATTTTGATATATAAAATAGACACGATGCAGCAATGTATGAAGAACCAAGGTGATGATGTATCTAATGCACGGACTTTGACTCTGCAAACATATATGCATATCCTTGTTCATACCTAACATACAGAAACATTAGTTGAGAATGTAAAAAGATACAAAAAAATTAGTTGAGAAGCCATCATGTCTCTATTTTTTTTTATCAAAAACAAACATGTGCATTGGTTTGGGTATAGTTTTTTACCCGTTCATCAAATTTTGAAACAAATTACATTTTTAGAAACTAGAACCCATTCTACACGTATTGAAAAAATGATTTTCGATTAGTTTTCAAAAAAATTGGGGAATACTCAAATTTCTACATTTTAGGATGTGTCCATTTCAAACATTAATAAAATATTATATATTCATTAAAAAAATAGCCGAAAAACTGGCATAAACTACATGGTGTTAGCTAATTTCTCACTAAAGCGATTTTTGAAATTCTAAAAAAGAGTTAACATTTTAGGGGGAGTACACAATAGATGCTATGCTATTTTTTTGATAGAAACATGACCACTTTGTGTGCTCCCCCTTTTTCAAGCCCTTAATCTTCACTATTTAAAAAATAAAATAGTAGTTTAGAAAGTAGATTCAAAGCACTAAAACTCTTGTTCTTGTTGCATCTTCAAATTATGAGCGTAACTATCTTCATTTTCTTGTCGAACATCGGAATTTTCTAATTTTGGAAAAAAAAGTGGCATCTTAAGAGCCATTTTTGTGTCACAACTTTATGTACTTACCCCCCTCTTGTTCCACCTCGTCAATTTGTGTGGTATCTTTAAGATCAACATCCTAACGTGTGAATGGAGTCTAAAAATATTTAGAAATCTATTGATCTTGAAACTTCGTAATGAATTATGCACAACTACCAAATCCTTTGCTTATCAAAAGGTAAGTATGTTCCTCTTGATTAAAGGATTAAGTTGCATATAGATCAAATCCTCTTCATATCAATAAAACTAGTGGCCTATGAAAGGAGGTGAATGGAAAGTATTTTCAAGTTTCGTGAATATTTTCTTTACCATGTCCACCATCCTGTACATTGATTTGAGCTAATGTAGCTCTATTTGTTCTCGCCTCTAGTTTGATAAATATTGGAATGTGAAGATTGACAAGGTTAGCCATTATGTTTGAAGTAAAGTACACTCCTCATCTATATACATCTTTCAAAGTAATTTTGTGAACCCTTTAGATCACCTTTTCATTGTTAGATGGAGGAACTCTCCTAGTCCTTTCTCCATACCTTTTGGGATTTATAACAAAAGGTTGTCATATGAAATATGGTATTTATATAGTGTTCTATTATTACATCAAAATGGGCCTAATATGCTCCTCATAAAATTCAAAACTAGGATTATTCCTACAAATATTCAATGTAAGAGCATCTTATAGTGTATGAGTAATCTTTTATCAACCAAAATTATTTTCTTTTACTTATTTATTTGTGTTGGACTAATCACCAGTGTCTCCATTTAGATTTAGGACATGGATTAATTACTGCCTCTTGTGGATCTGCTTATCTTTGGTGTTTGTATCGTGCATTAATAGATCAATCTTTTGGTGCAATGACAAACATGTTCCAACAACTTATTTATTGATTTTCATTCACATTCTAATCATCAAATAGTCATTGCAAATCCCACCACATTTCACTATATAACTTATTTTACCTCACAATTTGGAATACATGTTCTACATTGATCCTAGAATGTCATATTAAGGTCCTAAGAAATTTTGATCACCATTAAAAAATAATTCACTTGTAGGCTTACCACCAGACATAATAAGTAGACATTCATAGTTTATTGTAACTTTTTGAAGTGTGCAAGAATAAAGGAACACATTTTCAAGATACATTGGAACTAAGAGAGATTATGTTAAATGAATTACATTTATATCTATTGATCCATCATCATTGTATTCATTGAAGAATATTTATTCACCCATTTGACTAACTACATGTTACATTTGGCATTGAGGAACTTACACCTCCTTGCTCAACCAATTGAGATTAATCATAAGGTTAGAAGTTAATATATATATACATATTCATGCATATTGTTCATTATCATTGGAAAGAAACCAAGATAATATGACAACATTAGTTGTTTAGTTTTGGAGCTCAACATTGGCATTATATTGCAATATCTTTTGAATTTTATAATTATACACATTTGTAATCAAATGAACAAGGCCTAAAATGTAGGAAGCCCATGGTGACATCCTGTAATTGTGAATTAATAAAAAATATTATTATTTTTTCATGTTTCAATTTTATATTATTTCAATTCATTGCATGATTAGATAATATTTTATTGGATCCTCCACCAATGAATGCATTAGCATAACTCACTTCTTCTACACCAACATGATGTTAAACATTTCATAAAGGTCTCCAAGTCTAGCAAAGTCTATATCAATATGTATTATGATCCACATAATAGGTAAGGTGAAGGAGCAAACATATTTATAAATAATTTACTATTTTAAAAAATAAATAAATGACAAAAAGTGAAAATTAATCCAAAGAATTGAAATTATTTACAATTTTTAAACTTTACTAAGCTAACAATTAATGATTTAATAATAAAATCAACAATTTCTCACCTCACTATAGATAACAAATCATTGTCATGGATATTTTATTTCATACTTTTTCCTTTAGCTATATTTGTCTTTGGTCATCCACCTCATTTTAGATTAACCATTGTTAAATGTAGAGGTTCCTACACCTCAAGAATTATTTCTAACAAAATAAATTAGATAACATATTTAGTATCAACGAGCTCAATGAAGTCCTTCACTGGAAATGTTCAAAACAAAGCAAATGAGGTGTGATGGTTGTAAATGAACATATGTATGTCTTTAATTTCTACCACCACTGATTTCACTAGTCTATCTTTTCAATGCCTTTCAATGCATTGTTCAACTCATGTACACAACACAGGGTCTAAAAGATATGCTTTTAAGTACTCTCTACTATCAAGCCATCTAAATTACATACGTGGGTTAAATTAGTCATCACCTATATAATATTAAAGGGCACAACATTCTTTATAACATCCTTTAGAATTTGAAATTAGAAGTTTGCATTATTTTTCTTCCTCAAACAATCAACAACTCTAAGAAAATAAGACCTAATTGCACATATGTTATAATGATCATTGATGGATGCTTGATGTCTAATATTGGTCCACTCATCCATGATGATAAGGCAACCATCCATTATATAAGTTCATCTCATTTCCTTCATCACCATACTCACTTTCTAATACTCTATCAAGATAGTGGTGAAAAATTTATGTTCTTGAAGAGAGAAAATGAAGGACTGATAGCAATTGCATATTTGAACATTTATTTAAAATAAGGAGAACATGGCACATGAAATGGCATGACATGGACATTTAGAAAAAAATAAGAATAAAAAAGCTCAATGATTTCTTGTGATTGCACATTAAACATCCATACAACACTAGTAGTCCTTCTCTTTCCCTTGATGGAACTAGGTCTCCCCTTTAACTTTCAACATCCATGGTTTGTGTAGGGAATAACATACTGGGTTATGTAATCTCTACTAACATTCTCTTATTTGTTTCCTCAACCTCCATTTACAATTTAGTCACCTCAACATTCTTAACTTAAGCATTTTTTTATATTACCTTTTACCCTTTGTTCACCCATGCATAAAAGATAAGAGCAAACCCCTATATAGATTCCCCTATAATCCTTGTTGCACAAATGACAACCATAGTTTAGCCCCTATGATTTTTTTGCTTGTATTTATTTATGACTATTGTAATTTTTTAAAAGAATTAAATGGGCCCTTTGCATAAGTTTTAAAGAGTTCAGAATGACATTCAAATAGTTAATTTGAATTAATAGTCCTTACAACATTCTCACTCTTAGAACAACCTCCAATAGTACTTCTACAACTTCTTTGTTCAATATGAACCTCTTCACTTCACCATCCCAATTTCTGCTCTTTTTTGTTGAAAACTAAAAACACAATTGCAAGCGTATGCATAAAATAAAAGATCCCTTTGAAGTATTTGAAATTTTGAGAAAAAAGAAAAGAAAAGAAAAAAGATTATAAATGAATTATGGATAATAGACTTACCTCAAATGATTAGTTTTGAAACTCTCTTGCCTTCTTCTTACCACTTTCTTCTTTCTCACGACTATTCTCTTCCTTTGTTTTCTTATTCACAATACATAGATTGGTAAAATGGGTTTGTTTTTTGTTTCTAATTGTAGACACCTAAATTTTCTCATACTTGACCGCACTTGACTTTACCCTATCATAGTCAATTATAAATAAATTATTATATCCACCTTTTACCTTTATCCCTCACCATTCATTAAATAAATTTATATTTAAGTCTAGCCTTACCCACACAAATCCTCCAGCTAAATCAATTAACATAATTAATTAATCAATTTATGGTAATTAATCCATAATAATGTGCACATATGATAATGATCCCTTTTCAATAAATCTTAATTTTAAAATTCCCCCACCTCTTTAGGAATATGCAACAAGATACATCTTGCCTTTCTAAAAATCAAATCTTGCCTACCAAAATACCTTTTTTAAATATCCCACCAAATCTTACCCTTTCACTATTTTCATGTCTAGTCCCCATTGTTGATCTCCTATCCACCCTTTTTAATTAACCCCCTTTTGACATTTGTTCAATCCCCCTTGCTTGAGAGCTCTCATCAATTGTGAGCTCTCCATTCCTCACACCTAGCTCTTACACCTCATGGGACGCTTGCCACATGACAACATTAATCCAAACTCTAACCCACATTCAATCTTAGCCATCCATTAACTAACATCTTGACCCTTGTTTTCCCTCTTGGAAAGTCTATAAATTGAAGGCCTCTCACCCCATTTGGGAATCCACTCTTATCATAGTCTCATGCTACTCCATTTTCTATCTACTTCTATGCTATCATTTGATCATCTACTTTCATCATACAATCATGCTACTGGTTTTATGAACAACCACATTCAATCTATCAACACATCACATCAAGCAACACATCACATCGAGCAACACATCACATTTGATCATTTTGAGGTTTGCATGTATTTGGTTTGAATTAGTCTTGATTTTATGCATATTTAAGTTATTTCATTTGCATGCAATACATTGGTGATTAGTGTCACTATTTTAAATTTAGGGTTGTAAAAGGGTGTGCAACTCTTTGTGCATATTCAAATTTATATACATTTTTAATTTTTTTGTGTTATTTAATTTTTTATTTTGTCAACTAGATGATAGTAGACAATTATATGTCTTCAAGATAGGGAGAATTGTTGAACATCTCTTATCATTTTATATAAAAGTGACATTTCCAATTTTTTTAAAAATTGAATATGATTGAAAGACATTTTCAACTTATTCGACATCCCAAAACATCCCTTTAAATATAATTCTAAAAATTATGAGCACATCTTTGAAGTATATAGATTAAGACAATAAATCAATAAAAAAAAAATTAAAAAAAAAAAGTATGATAGCTTTTGATTAAAATTGTATATATTTTCTAGAGATATTTTAGATCACTCTCCTCTCCTTAATGAAAGATCAAGGAATGTCGTGAGAAATATGATAAAAAAATATATACAATTTAAACTAAATACTATCATACATTGACTTTGGAAAACTCGTGCCAACGATCACAAAAGAACAAACTTGATTCGTGCATATGTAAAAGATCAAGATGCGATCCAGGCTGTCCATTTCAAAAATTTGTAATTAAAGAAGTGCAACGGTCTTAACGGCCATATAGACTGAACCCCTGCCCCTTTACCGCCAATGGACACTCTGTTTCGTTGCAGTGCGTAGGAGAAGAAATAAGAAAGAAAGAAAAGAGAGAAGAATGGAGAAAGAAAAGAAGGCGAAGCAGAGGAAGCCATTGCAGCACTGCAACAGCAATAATGATAATATCAGTAAACCCTTGAAACAAGATTTCTCCAGTCTTTGCTTCATTCCCAGGAATTTCGAGATTTCTGCAGTCTTTGCTTCATTCCCAGGAATTTCGAGATTTCTGCAGTCTTTGCTTCATTCCCAGGAATTTCAAAATTTCTTCAGTCTTTGTTTTATTCTCAGGAATTTCAAGACTTCTCCAGTCTTTTCTTTATTCCTAGGAATTCCAAAATTTTCAATTTGTGTGAATGTTGCAGGCAGTGGCAATGGCAAGAGTATCGGAAAAAACATACCAAAAGAAAAGTCAGCTGGAACACATCCTGCTCCGCCACGAGACCTACGTTGGGTCCATCGAGAGGCACAAGCAGACAATGTGGATGTACGAGAATGGGGCATTGTGCACAAGGGGATTGAATACGTGCAGGGGCTGTACAAGATCTTCGATGAGATTCTGGTGAATGCAGCCGATGACAAGGAGAGAGACCCTAAAATGAATTCGTCAAGGTGGAGATCAGCGAGGAGGACAGGAGAATCAGCATCTACAATAATGGTGATGGTATTCCCGCGGAGATTCATCAGCAGGAGGGTGTTTATGTGCCCGAGCTCATCTTTGGTCATCTGCTTACCTCAAGCAATTACGATGCCAATGTCAAGAAGACCACTGGTGGAAGGAATGGCTACGGTGCCAAGCTTACTAATATTTTCTTTATCGGATTCATCATCGAGACTGCGGATGGAAAGAAGCAGAAGACGTATAAGCAGGTATTTGACTTGTACCCCAAGCCTTCACTTACTTTTTCTCCTTTGTTTTTTCTTTTGTTTGCCGAATTTTCTTCTGCTTGTTCTTGTGCTCTGCCTCATCCTAGGGGGTTCACTTTATTTTTATCGCAGGGGTTTCTCCTCAAATATTACTCTATTGTTTTTGTGTGCTGCCTCATCTTCCTAGGGTTTTAATCTCTTTTTATCCTTAACTTGTTCTTTTAATCTGGTGAATTTCACTTATCAAGTAAACATTGACTTAAATGCTACTTATTACCCAGTGTATCTCCTCAACTTTACCTTCCACTCGTTCTTGTGCTCTGTCTTATCCAGTTATCGTAGGGTTCTTGATCTCGATTTTGATGTTTCTGTCTCTGTGTGTGTGGAGCGGGGAGGGGGGGTGAGAAACCTTCGGATCTCGATCTCAATATTGTTATATGGGGGTTTTAATATTGAAAAATAGACAGTTTCCCCTCTCTTGATCTGCTTTCTATAGCTTTGCTGTTAGCAAATTCAACTAAGCCTTGCACCTGGTGTTGTCTTTTGCGTTTCATATTTTTAGCTGCCTCACTTGGTTAATAGACTGTTCAAATCTGATTTGTTGTGAGTTTCTATTTGACGACACTTGGCTTCCGTTCACTGTAGACATCCATTCATCCAGTCTGTTGTATTCCAGCAACAAGTGGGTTTCAAATTCCAGTACTCTTAAGTTATTTTTAGAGAAATGAAAGATGAATTCTTTTCTGAGAATGTAGGACCCTGTAAAATGACCAAGGCATGGTGTGGAACTGAACGTAGGATTTATGTGAGCATCTATGTCTAGTTGCATGATGAAGGAAAGAGGCAGAGGACCAAAACAGAGACAAAAATAACCAGAGATAAAACACAAAGATGAACAACAAAATGTATTTCCTATTAGTGATTCAAATCTCACAAAATAGTTATAAGATTCAACAAGAGCTTCTGCTCTTTTCTTTCACACAGAAATTTCAAAAACAGTGAGCTACAGCTCATTCCATAAAGAAAAACAGAGTATTTTAAACTGCAGAACTTCTCTCTCTGCATACATGAAAAACAAAGCATTACACACAGCATGAAACAGAGCTGCTGCTCTTAAAACATAAACGGAAAAAAAACAGAGCACTACTACAACAATTTTCTATGCCCAGCACATAGGTAAAACAGCATTGCTACTGCTTGACTTGATCCATATGCTGGTGAAGGGAGACCATACTTTCATGACAACATCCTGCAGAAAATGTACATGAGAAATTTAATAGGTATGGAGAGAGCAGAACGGAGATAGCAGAGGTCAATTCATTTCTTTGCAAAAGTCTTCAGAATTTAATGGTAAACAATCAATGCCTTGTCTGCAGCGCTGGAGGATGAACATGAAAAATATTTAATATAGTAGTTGGGATTATGCTGTCAACACCCCCCCTTCCGCCATCTAGGACTCCCAAATGATCTCTTAGATACTCAAAGCTTTCTTTTCCTAATGGCTTGGTGAAGATATCTGCATATTGATCTTGAGACCTGCAAAAAACCAGAAGGATTTCTCCATTGTTGATTAGTTCTCTAATGAAGTGATACTGTGTGTCTATATGTTTACTTCTTTTGTGAAAAACTGGATTCTTTGACAATGCTATAACTGAGTTGTTGTCACAATAGATCCTTGTTGTCTCTTGTTGTTCTTGCTTGAGATCTTTCAAAACTCTTCTCATCCAAACTGCTTGACATGATGCACTTGTGGCTGCTACATACTCTGCTTCAGTTGATGAAAGAGTGACAATTGGTTGTTTCTTTGAAGCCCATGAAACTACACCTGTTCCAACATGGAAAACATAACCGGATGTACTCTTCCTGTCATCAATGCTCCCTGCACAATCACTATCTGTATATCCTATCAGCTTGAACTCATTTGACCTTGAATACTGAATGCCATAGTTCCTTGTTCCACTCATATATCTGAGAATCCTTTTTCCTGCTTGCCAATGAAAAACTTTTTGGAGACTCCATGAACCTTGAAATGAGACTAACAACATACATTATATCAAGCCTTGTGGCTGTTAAATACATGAGGCTTCCAACAAGTCTTTTATACAAAGTTGGATCAATGTTGGCTCCATTGTCATCCTTGCTTAGTTTCAATCCCGTGACAATTGGTGTTGGAGCTAATTTACAATTTGTCATATTAAACTTTTTCAAAATGTCATTTGCATACTTTGTGATATGAATATACCATTATCACTTTGTTTAACTTCAATGCCAAGAAAATACTTCATGAATCCCAAATCGGTCATTTCAAATTCCTTTTTCATAGCTCCTTTGGACAAATCAATTGCCAAATCTCCCATGAATATCAAATCATCAACATACAAAAAAACAATTATTATCTCACGTTGCTCATTCATCTTGGTATACAATGTAGGCTCATTGCTGCACCTAGTGAAGCCATTTTGTAAAAGATAAGAGTCAATTCTACTATACCAAGCTCTTGGGCCTTGCTTGAGTCCATAGAGTGCCTTTTTCAGTTTGTAGACTTTGTCTTCTTGATCCAAAATCTCATACCCAAGTGGCTGCTCCACATAAACTTCTTCTTCAAGGTAACCATTCAAAAAAGCTGATTTTACATCCATTTGGTAAACTTGCCACTTGTTTTGAGTTGCTATTGCAAGTATTGTTCTCACAGTATCTAAACGTGCTATTGGAGCAAATGTCTCATTGTAATCAACCCCGAGCTGTTGTGAAATCCTTTTGCCACAAGTCTTGCTTTATGCTTTTGCACATTACCATTTGCATTCAACTTGGTTTTGTAAACACACTTAACTCCTATGACATCTTTTCCTTTTGGGAGGCTCACTAACTCCCATGTTTGATTCTTTTCAATTGCATCAATTTCTTCATCCATCGCATCTACCCATTTTTCTTGTTTAATTGCTTCTTCAAATTGAATTGGATCATTTACAAGTGAATATAAAGCAAAAAGAGAAGTCTGACCTACATTGTTTTCACCTTCATCTTGCTCATAAATCTCTTTTAAACTTCTGATTTATTTGTCTCCTTAAGCTTGCCAAGGTTGGATTTGACATATCACTAGAACTTGTAGAGTGTGGACTTGATGGGCCTGCACTACGAGTGCCTATTGCTGATGGTGTTTGTTGTCCACTTGTTGGAGTGTTTATTTGAATACATGAGGCTGCCCTTACACTTGATGATGGTGTCATTTGTTGACCACTTTGTTGACCATGAATGGGTGTGGAAGGAGTCACATTTGATGGAGTACTTGCTGGTATAAAAACTTCTTTATCTTTTTGTGGCAAGTTGGCTGCAATATTGATTGTTTTCTCCAAACTTCCATCCCATGCTTCATCTTCTACGAAGTGCACATCTCTGCTGATTAACTTTCTTGGTTATTGGATTTTAGAGTTTGTATGCCTTGGATTCATCACTGTTACACCCCGATTGTATAGCTACTACGTATTAGTATTGCATAGGGCCTAATGATTGTAATGAGAGTTCTGAGATTGAATAAAACATGTTGTTCCTTGTTTCTATATGTGTGTTCTCCCATTTAATGATTGTATCATTTAATGTTACTTTTATTTGATGTTATCCTTGATGAATGTTGCATGTAAAGTTAATAAGTAATGATTATTCTAACTGTTAAGATGTTTATATATATTGCTTACATTGTGAACACATGACTTCTGAAAGCGTGTGTTAGTGGATGTAGGTACATGAACCATTCCTCCAGGCAGAGGGGAAGTATCACTCGAAACAGGAGTTTGGTCGGTTAATCGGTAATGTGAACTATTTGAGCATACACACACATCACTGCAGAGTGAGCAAACTAAGTCAGTTGTGTTAGATAAGTCATCCATAGTCATAGATTGGCATTAGGAGTCGTGTCTTCTTTTGTACGTTTTATGAGTGATGTTTATCTATTTCGTTGTATTAATATCATTACGATGGTAACGTATATGAATGTAAGTGAATAGGGAGTGTACATATATACATGTATATAGTATATACACATATCCATATGTATATACATATCGATACAAGCGTATGATTTGCAAATAGATATGTTCATATAGTTGCATCGATATGGTATACATACATATATGTGCATATTGAGGTATATACATACGTATATACATGTATATATGCACACAACTTATTGTATGTGGATATTAATAATATTATATAATTATTGCCTAACAATTTACATATACATGTATATGTATATATACATATATATATTAACATATCGGATGTGTCGACTGGCTTACAATATGTTTGCAAAATTATATATATATATATTTGTGTGTGTGTGTGTACATGTAAATATATATGTATTAATATTATATATACATATATATATTAAGGTAAGATAATATACATAAATATATATATATTTATATAAATTATTTGTTACCTTAACACACACAAATATACAATATAATATATATATATATATTATATTGTATATTTATGTGTTATATATATATATTCATTTAAAATTTAATGAAAATCAATCTTTGATTTAACTATCATCTCACATTTGAAAAATCAAATTATTTTTCTAATGTTGATACCAAAATAAGAAATTGACTTGTTTCTTATTTTATCATGGGAAATCAGGTTCATACGAAACCCAACCGAATATTTAAATTGACACCCATGGGAAAATCGAATGTAATATAGTTACATATTTGACAAAAACAAAATACATCATTTTTTATAAAGATTAAATCAAAATATTTGATATTTCAAATTATTGGGAACATTGCCGTAAATATGAAAGAAACGTGCGCTTGTAGAAGCACACGACCCTAAACAAGTCTCAAAAATTGGGATGTAGCTCGTATTGTGTCGACTGCAACCTGGAAGTAAGGTATGTGGTGTGCAAACAGAGAGGGACTTTTTCTCTGTGATTATCAAAATTTGCCTTTACCTGTTGAATATTGCCATCTCTTGTAAGTGTCGGTTCTTCCTTATTCAACATATTCAAGTTTGAAACATTTCTCAATTTGCTATTAGTAATGGAGGTCGACTCACCTCCAGAAATGCTAAGTACGAGGTTTAAAATCCGCCACTTATCATTTGAAATATTCAAAAGCACAGTCTTGTCATTTAACATGCCATTTAAAGTGGAATACAATGAGCAAGGGAGCTCTATATATAGTCGTCATTCTTCTGCATTCATTATTCATATTTTAGTATCATCATCTTTGTTCTCACTCATACGAATTATTCAGTTCTATTCATTCATTTTGTCAAGAGTAATTTTATCATTTCATGAGAGCCGAATTAACCAAAAAGTTAATTCTGTGCATCAATTTCATCTGAGAGTTCATATCTACTGTCAAGTTGAAACCATTAATTAGTTTGGATTACCATTTTCTGAGAGATAAATTCAGAGAGAAACAAAGGGCTGTGGAAGGAAATTTGACGAGTGCTAGCAAGTTTTGAGAAATAGATTGAGATTTCACCAGCTGGAGAAAAGCGAAAAACCAGGCATGGGATATTCTTCTTCTATCCATCTCATCTAAGAATCTTTGAATTATTCTGGAATTGTGTTTACTACCTGTGTTTAGATAGGGGTTTGTTTTATAAACTGCTGCTGTATGTTGAAAAAGGGTGTTTTTCAATAGTTTGTACATTAGCTGGCATATAAGTGTATGTTATTTTAGAGCATAGAAGATGCATACTTATTGTGAAAAGTGTAAAGGGCATTTGTTTGTATTGAAAGGTTAGATGATGCATTCCTGTGTTGTTGCATTATTTGTATGATCTCCATATAAGGAGAATATGGTTGTAATTCGTTACTAAATACTAGGACGAAAATGAAGGCATTAAGTCAACTAATGAGCCACAACTTAAGTTATTAGGCTAACTTAGATAGCTTGAGATACTCCTAGGATGAAGATTTCAAGTTTAGGAGGGCAATTTGTGATTACTTGTTATGCTGTTTCATTTCTAGTAGTTTAGTTTGTTGTAGGATGTTTGGGGTATGGATTACCAGTGAAGGACAAAGACCTACGCTTAGTGTAAGATAGCCCTAAGTCAAATCGGCCCTGAGTAGTGTATATGATAGATGACCTTCATTCGAAGTACTGAATGAGAACACTTTGGCCAAAGTAGTGAAATGTACGACATCCATTTAGATTGTGTGATGCTTGAGACTACACTGTTAGTTCATCGTGATCCTTGTTCTAGTATGAGATTGTGAAATAGCAATGTTCTAGTTGTGTAAGACACAACACTATGCTCAGTTGGTTTACAGTAATGGTTATCCAACCAATCTCTTTGTGTCGAAGGGAGGGCCATCTATCGAATGATAGATGTACAGGGGACCGCATTATAAGTCCGTGGTTGGTGGAAATGCGCCCGAGTGATGTTTCTCCTCCTCATCAAGCTACTGGTGCATCGAGATTTGAAAGGATGGATTCCTGGACTTTCTTACCACTATTTGTTCAAAAGCTCTACGAGCTATGTATGTATTCTTTGACTTTTGCTGAATTTCCACTTAATCCTTCCAAGTCGTTGAGTTTTCTACGTACTTATCTCATACTAGTACAAGGATCACAATGAACTGACTGTGTAGTCTCAAGCATCACACAGTCTAAGTGGATGTTGTACATTTTACTACTTTGGCCAAAGTGTTCTCATTCAATACTTCAAATGAAGGTCATCTATCATATACACTACTCAGGGCCGATTTGACTTAGGGCTATCTTACACTACGTGTAGGTCTTTGTCTCTTAAAGGATAACCTGTACCCCTAGACATCCTACATCGAATTGTACTTCTAGAAATGAGTCAACATAATCAAGTAATTCACATATCCCCTCCTATACTGGAAATCTTAATCTTGGGAGTAACTCAAGCTTATCTTAGTTAACCTAATAACTTAAGCTGATAGAATTTACTTGACCCCTATCCTCATTTTGATCCTAGTATGTAGTAACTAATGAAAACAATACTCTCCTTCTATGGAGATCATGCAATTAATGCAATAACACAAGAATGCATCTTTTAACCTTTCAATACAAGTATATGCCTATTTTACTTTTCACAGTAAGTATGCATCTATTAAATTGAACATATTTCAATGTGAAAACAGACACAAACAACTCTTTCATTGCACCAAACAGTGGTTCCATTTCCTTCAACAATTCCTTATCTATAAATAGATAACAAACACAGAATACCAAAACATATTTAAGATTTATTGTTGCAAATGATAGTAGAAGAATATCTCATGCTTGGTTTTTAGCTTAATTCCAGATGATGAAGAATCAGTCTATCTTCTCAGCACTTCCAATAATTGACAATTTCCTTTCAAGTCTCAATTTCCTCTCACAGAATTAATCTCTTAGATAATGATGATTCAAACTGATAATGGTTGCAGTTTGATTGGGATATAAATCTCTCAGGTGAAATTGATACTCAGTCTCAACTTCCTAATCAAATTTGGCTCACATAAAATGACAAATTTGCACTCTTCATAGAATGAACAAAACAAAATAATGCATCTGAGTAAGTCAGAATAAAAATGATGATGAATAATGAATAGCAATGAATGAGTAATATTCAAGAAGAATGGCGACTATTTATAGAGCTCCCTTGCCCATCATATTCCACTTTAAATGACATGTTAAATGACAGGACTGTGCTTTTGAATATTTCAAATGATAAGTGGCGGATTTTAAACCTCATACTCAATATTTCTGGAGGTGAGTCGACTTCCATTATTGACAGCAAATTGAGGAATGTTTCAAACTTGCATATGTTGAATAAGGAAGAATTGACACCTACCAGAGATGGCGCTATTCAACAGGTAAAGGCAAATTTTGATAATCACAGAGAAAAAGTCCCTCTTTTTCACACCACATACCCTACTTCCAGGCTGTAGTCGACACAATACGAGCTGCGTCCTGTTATGACCTATTTCACACATCGGCCCATTGCAAATGGGGATCGCTAGTTTCTTGTGGTTTTGCCCTTTGCGTTGCAATTTCATGGGTCCGTTTGTTGAGAGTCCAGATCTTGAGTTTTTGAAAGTCACTCTAGTCAAGTTGAGATTTTGAACCCGTATCTGTGCCTAGACGTCAAGGAAGTGCTCGGAAGGTCCGGAAGACGAGGATCACCTGTGCTTTGAGTCAATTCTGACGCTTCCTATTTTTTAGGGATTCCACTTTTTTGCTTTTTGGCATTTTTTAGGCCATTCTAGAGTTCCTATTTTTTAGGGATGCTTTTTTGCTTTTTTCTATTTTTAGAAATTTTCTATTTTTGGAAAGTTTCTATTTTTAGAAAGTTTTTATTTCAGGGTCCCACTAATCATGAAGCCAACATACCTCTAGAATGAGAAAATCAACAAAAAAATCAAGGCGAATGGTGAAGGTTTAATGAAAAATGGCACAAGTCTTGGAGAAACTCGCCAATGGCAGAGCAAGTATGAAGTTTGCTATGGAGAAATAGGTGGCAAGAGGTAATGGCAAGTCCGGCCCTGCCAATGGCAGGCCAACTCCAAAGTCCGCTTGGAAGAAGAAGGGAATTGGCAGGCCAAGCACCAAGTCCGCCCTCAGCCTTGGCAAGCCAGACCTCAAGTTCGCCCAGAGAGAAGAAGGAACTGACAGAAGCCTTGGGAAGTCCGACCTTGGCAAGAAGAGCATGAAGTCCGCCCCTGGCAAAGTGAGTATGAAGTCCGCCATAGGAAAAAGGGCAAGAAGAGCATGAAGTTCGCCCCTAGCAAAGTGAGTATGAAGTCCGCCATAGGAAAAAGGGGGATGGAAAAGAGTCTTGAAAGTTTGCCTTGGCAAGAGGAAGTCAAAGTCCGCCAAGTAAAGGATGACTAAGCCATCATGAAGTCCGCCCCCCTCAGCATGGTGAAATTTTCTAAGGCACAAAATAAAATATGAAGAGAACTCCAAGTCTGCCCAACCTAGAAGGAGAGAGAATTTTTTTTTTTTTTTGGCTAAGTCAGATGTTTGACTAAGTATAAAGTCCGCCCAAGAAGAGGAGAATGGCGAGAAAATCGTGAAGTTCGCCTTGGCTAGACGAAATAATTGGAAAATCAAATATTTAGCCATGGGTAAATAAATATCGCCAAGTATTAATAATTTAATGGGTCGGAAATAATTAAATGGGTTGGAAATTTAAATTCTTTGGATACTTTTATTTATTTTCCAACACTTAGGAAAATTTATTTAAAATATTCAACGTTTGGAGAAAATGGGAGGTAACTCGAGAAATAATCAATTTGCCTTAGACAAAATTAAATTTTGCCACGATTCGAAGATCTAAAGGGTTGGAAAATGGATTTGATATATTAAATATTTTCCAACATTTTAAAATATTCAACGCTTAGGCGAAATTTTGAAAAGAGAAAAATCTAAAGACTTTGGCTGAAGGTGGCGCTTGGATAAAATTTGGAAACTTGCCTTATAGATTTTTGGATAAAATTGGAAACTTGTCGTAATGAAGAGAAGAAAACAAGTCTAAAATCGAAGAACTCAAGAGAAAAGGAGGCAATTGCTAAAGAAAATCGCACCTCTCAACCTTATAATGAGTTTCAGCAACTCATTCTTCCCATGTTCGATTGTGAGAAGAAGTTAAGCTCTCTCAAATCTGCAAAGGATAAATTTTGGAAGGAAGAAAATTGAAAGCAACGTAGATTTTTCTTGGTGAAGAGGCAAATTCTTAAGTTGGAGACGTGATTTTGAAGAAAAAAAGAGTACTTCCCAGCAAAAGAGGCGCACTTCTTCTTTTGATTTTCAGAAGTTGGATTTAATTTGCAGCCAGAGGATAATTTCAAAGGTTTAAAAAGTTGATCGACCAAGTTCTTCTATTCTTCTCCCGTCATTCCGACAAAGATTTGTAAAGCAATTAGTAGAGTTTGCCATTTTTAGCTTGCTTTTTCTCAGAAATTCATATTTATAACAAGCTGAAAGTATAAATCCTTAGAACGAAGGCCCAGAATAACCAAATTTTTAAAAATTCTTTGTAGTAATGTTAATTATTTTTGTATTGCAGGTTGATGACCACCCGGGGAGAACCATCCAGACGGGTGCAAATGAAGTTCGCCAGTAAGGGGCTGCAATCGGAGTCCAAAATTAATTCGAAGTAGAAAATATTACGGACACCAACCTTAGACATGTTGACTTCAAATAATTTAAAAAGAGGATGTACGGGCACGATGGATTCCTGCCAACACCTATAGCCCGACGGATGATGAGGAACGACATCGTCCAGGCTGCCGGATTCCCACTAGCAGTAGAGTGTGCCGAGTTGATGGTTGAATGCGCCATTCATTATAATGCACAGGAAAGATAGATTGTCGCGCCTGATGGGAGGATACTGGCTCATCTTGGAGAGTTGGCGATTCAGGAGGCATTTGGCATCCCAACTTACCACATAACTTCCTACAAAACTAAGGAGGATGCCAAAAAGTTGTATGAAGACAAGTTGGAACTCTGTGCCACAAATATCAATAAATCATGGCTGGAAAAACCAAGAGCTTCTGCCAAGAAAATGCCCAAGAAGCTGCTCGGCATGGATTTTAAAGAGGACTACGGAGACATCATCATTTTGTTGAACATAATGGTTGGCAATCCTCAGGGCGCACCCTTCGAGACATGGATGTATTACTTCATAGATGAAATCACTGAAGGAGTGAATATGTTCAACTGGTCCCGCATGATAAGTGACAACATCCATGAGCAACTGGTTAATCTGGAAAAGACAGACATTTTACATGAGCTCCTATGTCATTTATATGCTGGCCAAGACATTTTGGTATGCAGGGTTGATCTACAAGGGCGTAGTCAGCAACAGAGAGAATGAGTTGAAATCTTATGACTGCTATTCGCAGTTGCAATTGAGTGAGAAAGCCCATTTTAGATGGGCCCATGATGCTTTCCTCATGTATATCACCAGAATACTTCAAGGAGGAACTCACCAAAGGCTGACTCACAAAGCCAAGAGCTTAATAGGCAAGTACGGATCTTGGTTCAGCCAATACCCAAGGTTCACGTACATCAGAATTCAAGGATTCATTGGAAATCCCTACAGATTGCCCATCTTTCCCACCAACAAAATGGTCTTGCTGGAGGTCCTGAGATAGTTGGAAGAATTCCAGAGCCTCCAAAGGTCGAAACAGAAGGTAGCCATTACTTTCTCGTTTTTTATCGGAAACATGCTGGAATCCTGTCCTTTGGCACAAGTAGCTGAGAGTGCCAAATTGGAGATACAACGGTACCCGTTCACGACTTATCAGTCCAGAGAGAACTTTGATCCTCACCATCACATTAAGACCGTGGACAAAAGAAAGTACAAGCATAGAGTTGAATTAGAAGACTTTTGGATAGACGCTGCAGATGAGTACGAGGTCAGAAGGACGTTGTGGTCCAGATTGTCGGCAAGCCTGATTAGGATGGCTGAAATCTCTCGAGTACTTGATCAACTCGAAGATGATGGAGAGTATGTCCAACCATGCTTTGACAAGAGCTGGCCTCTTCCTGTTGTAAAGTGGTCAGAGCCCGAGCATGCAGATTTGAATACCTTAATGAGACCAGTGATTAAATATTCTCAATGGAGGGTTGATCAACAGATTCAGGAGCTGAGACGGAGAAAGGTAACGCTCACTTATGACAGGTTGAGCGAGATGGAATCTTACTCCTCCAACACAAAAGCATCCCATGGTGCAGAGTTGATAGAAACTACTACCTCCAGGAAAAGGAAAGAAGTAGCTGCAGACATAGAGCCCGTTCAAAAGCGACTAAGGATAGAGCCATCACACTCTGCTACATCCAGGAACATTGATGAAATATTGGCCACTATAGATGATTCGTTGGCTAACATAGGAAATCCTTTCCCAATCCACAAGGAGAATGTTGAGCCAATCCAGTTGGACAACGACGAGCCACCATCCCCCACGGGCACAAAAATCTTGACTCAGATAATGAGATGGATACCCAAAATAATGACTTTCAGGAGGGAATGATTTTCGCCCTCAGAGGAATTTTGGATGTTCCGAACGGAGAAAATGTCCCAGAGGAAGATGGCATAGAGCAACCCACAATCCCTGACTGGTTGAAAGAGAGGTTGAAGATACAGGTGCCTGTTGAGACACAGGAAGAAGACGATGCTGTGGATTTATTGGCCAAGCTAGAGCAAGTTACAGTCAAGAAGCCGACCAAGAAATTCTCCACGATATAGAGGGATGAAGTCGACAACCTGTCTGTACAAATTGCAGTGCCAACAGTGGACAAGCCACAAGTAGATATTGCCCTGCACGAATATGTCATCACCATTGTCAACTCGGGCCCAACTACAAAAGGCCAAGAAGTTGAGGAGTTGGACAACTTAGTGTCCACTATCAAGGCAAGGCTAGAGAAGGAAGTGGCGAAGAAGAAAGAATACAAGAAGGAGGTTGAGTGCTTGAAGGAGTATATCCAACATTTGGCCAAACCGCTTGATCAGGATAATATATTAGCTCCTCCTCTTCTGAATTCTTAATAGGAAATAGCCAAGGACGTTGGAGAAGACATGGTCACGGCTAGAGAAGCCAAGGAGTGGATGATAGTTAAGGGTACAAAAGTAGCTGCGTTCTTGGAGAGATTGACACTGGTCTACGAATAAACTGCCTCGTTGCTTTCCAGACTGGCTGCCATGGCGGAAGTTTGGGATAATCTTCTAGATATTCACGAGACAATCATTCTGTGCCTCAGAGTGTTGAAGGGAGTCCCAAAGCAAGAGTTGATCGATGTGAAGATAATCGTAGCGGGCGTTGCTTATGACTTCCATACTTGGTATTGGGCATTGACAACACAAGGCAAAGTCTTCGAAAGGGTGAATTCTGACGGGATCAAAGTTGAGGAACAGGTAAAGGAAATCCAAAATAAAATCTTCCTCATAGCTACTGAGATGTTGGATAAGGAAGTCATTCGGGAAAATGACTTACAATTGGAAAGTCTAAGGAACAAAGTCCAAGAAAACTTCTTTTCCGTCACAGGGCCTATCTTGAGACAAAACTTGATGAAAGTGGCAAACTTCTCAACTATCTAGGGTGCCTTCGTGAAGAATGAGCCAGAATGGGAGAGTGTCTTTGCCAGATGTGCCGAAGACTCGGACGGGCTGGCGTTTAGGATCAACATGCTGCCGCAGGTTACAATGGAAGAGGTCACCCTGATCGTGTCCAGATTCATCGAACATACGACGACTCGAGAGGATAAGGATACACCTCCTTGAAAATAGCTCCAGATGCCACTTCACCCTCTGTTTACTTGTTGATTACTGATGTCATTTGGGAAACCCTAATTAGGGTTTATTGTTTTGATCTTGGCCGTTGATTTGTTTCAATCTAGGCCTCTCATTTATTTTTTGGAACTCTATATAAACTTGTGAACTCTCATTTTCAATTGGTGAAGAGAGTATTATGAAATTGTTGCGCATTGCCATTTCCGTTGATAAAAGCTCTTCTGCATGATTTGCTTTAAATCACTTTTATTTTCAAGTGGTTTGCAAGGTTACATATCTCCGTCAACACTTAGATTAGAATTAGAGTAGAATTTTATTTGAATGTTTGTTAAATGAATGAAAGAGCTGATAGTGGTGATTGGTGAAAATTAGCTCATATTTTCTTTGGATAGATGATTTTTATCCAATGCGTAAAGTTAGCCTGAGCTTTTTAATTGTGGATGCTTAACTTCAGTTTGAATGAGTATTATTCTAGACATGAAAATTATAATCACACCCCTTGAAGATTGCATCCACTTTGTGTAGTTGCCCCAGGGAGGCAAAGCAAAGTGTGGTTTCTTGTTTCACCCAATCATTGCCGTCTCTTGAGTTCTTAGGCGTAGATTAAGCTCCTAAACCCTTATCTTTTTACATTTTTTTGAAATCCTGAAAACCCCAATGGAAAGAGCAGTTAACGTTAAAACGGTCTAAGTCCTAAGCTTGTGAATAAATTCTAACGTAAGTTCATTTGTGTTACCAGCATAT